>JAUTXW010003867.1:0-633017 GCA_030620095.1 Kuschelorhynchus macadamiae | reverse complement strand
ATTGATGTGGACGTAATGATACCAGTGGCAGCGGTTTTATTCTATTATATAAAATTGTGTAGGTATAGTTTTTTTCTATTTTTTATTTCTTGATTGTCTTTATTGGGTGCGTGGTACGATAATAAGTAATGAGGTACAATATGTTAACTTTTTAAATCTAAAAAAAATATCATGGATTAAACAGTTCAAACCTATTTATGTTAAATTGAAAGTAAAATATCATGCATTAAACAGTTCAAACCTATTTATGTTAAATTGAAAGTAAAATAATTTATGGAAAATATTTTGACACAAAAAATTGTTAATGCTAAATTTTCCATTTCGTTTATAATTGATTAATATTATTATTCCTTTTTTTAAATTAATTTAATTTATATTATATTTAATTTATTTGCATTTTTTTAACTTTTACTTCATTCATAAGAGGAAATTATTGTAACAGTGAAAAATCTCACTTTGGGATTTTTGCAAATCTTTGGGTTTTAACGCCGTTAGTCTATCATTCTGCATGTAAGCGGCATTGCTCAAAAACTACTTTACCAATTTGGATTAAAAATCAAGGGTCATATGGGGATGGAATACTTAGTTGAAATTCATGTAATCTATCTAATCATTCTTAAGAAACTATTTATTAGATGAACTTCGAAATTTGTACAGTAATCGGGGAAGAATGGATAGAGAACTCACAGATGGGCCGTGTGGTGTACAAAAAAAAATAGCCAAAAGACAAGAGTCCAGTCCTTACCTAATAATTCCAAAATATTACAAAAAGCACAAAATTGTTCTCCAAAATATTTGGGGCAGAGCAGTATTTACGAACAAGTTTTAATGGTAAATTAACTTAAAGCCATCAATGATTTTCCTATCCATTTTTTTCTAAGTAAGAATTAAATTTTATTTCGATTATTTTTTTATTTAATCTGCAAAATTAATGTGTAAAAAACATCTGTCGCTACATACAACGTTAACGTAACTGCAAATACATTTTTTATACTCCAGTTTTGTAAAAACTATGGGACCTGCGGAATAAAACATAAAATTCAGGTAATTATCTGCTTTACATTTTTTCATTAAACAATTTTGCTTTATCTCTATCTACAGTATCTGCAAAATTTGGAAGGTATATTGACTGTATAATATTAGTTCTGTGACAGCCTCTAAAGTTGTTTTTAGTGACCGGGCTATAAAAAGTTTATTACATGCATAATTATCGGATAATGTGATAAAATATTTGTGTAAAGCTATTATGGCAAAAAAAATGTCGGCCTAATAAATTAAAATATTCGATAAAACTCCGTTTCCTGGAATAAAACTTTTTATGAAGAAAAATAATAATAACAAATAAAATAAAAAATAAATAAAGAATGAAATAAATTACCATATATAGGATTCGAGTAAGTTATTAGCAAATAATTGTAGATTGTGATAAATGATATACCGGGCATTTTTCAAATGCTTCTGTATCTCGGTTATAGAAAAGAACTTCAAACAACATTAATTTTTTGACTTTTTCGCAACTAATAAACTACTCTACGAAATGTTTCGATACATAATTATAATAATAATAAATAATACGACGATTATTGTTCAAAATTGTGTCAGCTACTTTAAGTTTTTATAGACATAGTTGTAGAAATGCGTTTCAATCAATTTAAAGTTCTTTATTTAGTTGAGAAAAACTACAAATTAATTTTGTCGGTAAATCTACAACAAGTAATCTGAAGACACTAAAAACACTTCAAGATCTTTTATATTTTTACGTAAGCGTAACAGCTTTTATTTATCTTTTAAAATTTCGAGGATGTAGGTCTTAAAGTTGAGATTTTTTTCAATATTTAGTCCAAAAATTAACTTGCCTTCTCACCAATACCATACACACTATTTTTTTATAATAAAGGCAATATGAAATTTTTAACTTTTCTACCGATAATTTTTCATACAAAAATCTAATAAATATCAAAATTTTCTTCATTAAATAATTAAAACAAGTACCTAATTAAAATCCGCTACCAAATAAAAGTTTTTGATATAACGTAATTATTTATCAACAATTTTATGGAAATTTATTAGCGCTGAAAATTAGTAGATTTTGCTGCGGCGTACGATAATTTATTGAAGTGAAATATGTAAGAATGTTACTCTGAATATCGAAAAATAGTGTTGCTCCATTTAATTTGTATTTTAAGAGACATTTCAAACGAAACCAACCAGATAATTCTTAATTAGAAAGTTAAAGCGGAATTTAGGACTTTCTTGTACTGTGGGATATTATAGTTTTTGAATGTGGCATATTTCTTGCTATGCATTCCAGTAATATTTCTTATTTTTTTTGTTTATTATTAATTTCGACACATACAAGTGTTTTAATGGCGTCTAACTTCCGATTTTCTTTGTAATAACTTTTGCATCAAGTTTTAGTAAACAAACTATAACATATTTCTAAATTCCACTTTAACATTCCGTGAAATGAATATTACGATGATGTCTCGTTGTCTCTCAAAATACAAATTGCACGCAGCGACACTATCTTTTCGACATTCAAAGTAACATTCTTAAACCTACAATAGATTTTCGTATGCGGAATTTTATTTTTCACTAATGCGTTAACAAAAATTTGCTTTAGTATTTTATTTAGTTACTTAGGTTGTTAATTTTTAGGAAAAAAATAAAATTTTCTTATTTCAATTAATTATTATTTAATATATAATTATAAATAATCTATTTAAGTTTTTTATAGTATTGTTAGAAAAAGGTAAAATATTGAATAATACCTGCATTAAGTGTTTGGCATTGGCAAAAAGGCAAATTAATTAGAAATTCTGAAAAAATGTAAAGCGTGTCACATTTTAAGAACACCGCCCAGTCAGCGCCAAGCAAACCTAAAAATTCAACTTGATAAATGCGAGTTTTTACGTAGAGAAGTTGAATTTCTCGGACATGTTGTAACCGCAGACGGAATTAAACCCAATAGTAAAAAGATCGCTGCTATTCAAAAATTCCCAATAACCAAAACACAACGTGACATAAAATCATTTTTAGGCTTGTTTGGATACTACAGAAAATGTATTAAAACTAAATCAATGACGCAATGTTTACAAAAGCACGAAAAGTTCGAACGCACTTAAAAATTTGTTGACTGTTTCAACACATGTAAAAACCTTTTAATATCCGAACAACCTATTTTAGCCTACCCAGATCTTTCTTAACCCTTCGAACTTACTACAGACGCGTCTCAATACGCAATTAGCGCAATTTTGTCACAAAATGATCATCCTATTTGTTACGCATCTAGAACTCTTAACCCAGCAGAAATAAATTATTCCACTATAGAGAAAGAATTACTCGCTATAGTTTGGAGTTGCAAATATTTTCGTCCTTATCTCTTTGGACACAAATTTACTATTTTTACCGACCATAAACCATTACAATGGAAATTTTACAAACTCATTTACCTGAAAATCCAAAAATAAAAATAATATCAGATGTGCAAATAAAGCTTCCAAGAAAACCCCCTCATAAAAACAATCAATATGATCTCGAAACCGTGCATTCTTCTCAAGAAAGCCCTATATTCGGAATTCCTATTTCTGAGAGATCCTTAAATACGTTTACACATCAAATAATAATAACAAATGGACATATCGATAAAATTAAATTTAAATTCGAAAAAGTTTTCGAAAATACTAGACTTTATGTAACCATATCCAATAGGAATACCCAAAACGATATCATTAAACTCTTAAAAGAATTTATAGACCCAAAAACAACATACGCTATCTATTTCAGATCTTCGAAATTAGGCGAATTTTTCAGTAACTTTGCAAAACATTTTCAAAAATGCATCTTTCAAACTAGTCCAATGCTCGAAATTTTTAGAAGATATCGAAACATTAAATGAACAGAAAGAAAAACTCGAATTATACCATACAACAAAAACATGTCATAGAGGCATAAATCAAATGAAGGAATCTTTAACCTCCAAATTCTATTGGCCCAATGTCTCAAGACATAGAACATTTTGTTAATAACTGTGAAACATGTTTAAAAAATAAATGTGATAGGAACCCACCAGTAATAAAATTTAACCAGCAGTTCAAAACTTCCTGAACACATACACATGTATCATTTAAGTAGTCTTACAGGACCGGCGGTAATCGAAAACGTCCTAAATTTCATTACTCATCATGGATTACCTCTAAAAATTACTACAAATTGCGGAACCGAATTTAAAAATAAAGATCTTAAAGATTTTTAAAAATTGTACAAAATAGAACTTCATTACACTACACCGAAAAATAGTAATTCAAATTCACCCGTGGAAAAATTTCATTCTACCTTGATAGAGCATTATCGATGCTTAAAAGAAGAAAGTAAAAATTTCACTCCCGCTCAATAATAAAAAGAGTAATCTATAATAATTTTATAGGCAGCGTTACCAAATATACGCCATTTGAAATAATGAAAAGACATATAAATAACACTAGCCTTTTGACCTTAATGATCACATAATCGTTTCAAATTATGTACAAAGTCATAAGGAAAATGCAAAAATTCTGTACGATAAAATTCAAAAGGTAAACGCCAACACTAAAGAAAAAATAATCTCGAAAATAAACGAAAATCGAAATGACCCCCAGAATTCCCTGAGAACTAAACTTAGTAATATTGTCCAACATTCAAAAAATGTTGCATGCCCTTGCTAGAAGAAACGTACTATTGTAACGAAGATTTCCACCCCCTCGATAGTTGCACTCTCCAATTAATGCAAGGTTCCAAAATGGAGAATTGTCAAATTTTCCGAATAAACATCGAAGAGCCAATTTCCGAGCAAATTACCCAGGACGAAGTACTTATTCTACCTGTGAAAGAAGAAAGAATATTTTCAAAATGCAAAACCGACCAATACATCGAAGTTAACCATCCTATCCTACTAAAAATTCCGAAAACCCGCCAAATTGAAGTGAGGACCAAAACATTTGTAAATAGCGGAAGTATCCGCCAAGGAAAACCACTATTATTCCCTAAAATTCACATTCCAAAATAAGACAAAAAACACTTTTCAAACTCCGAACCTTACGAAGATAAACTTTGAAGAAATTTACCGTCTTAAGGACATCGCAAATAAAAAATCACCACTCGAAGAAAGAAAATCAATCAATACTTCTCCAATAATCAATATCCCTATAATAATAATAATCGCCATTTGTATGGGATTAATTATATGGAAACGAAGAACACTGAAGAATTATATCGTTACCAATTTTCAAAGAAGAAATCCCAATGATCGAAGAATTGAAGAATCCAATGCCAATACTTCGCAAATAGACTCCGTCATTTTCTCAGCTTAACGAGGGGAGAGAGTTACATGTATGGAAACTGCTGATAGAAGTAATTCCCACGATAGCGATTTCAAGAACGGATGACGATTTGCTGATGCAGATTCCCAGGCCCGAAGTTAACATACATTTAATCATTTTTATGTAATTCATTCTCATCTTTAAACTCTTACTGTTAAGACATTTTTAGAAATAAAATTGTTTTTTTTAAAAATAACGATGGTTATCATTTTTTTTGGCAGTAATTGGTACTTTGATGTCTGGATACGCAACCTTCTCGGGAAAAGATGTGATTTGCGTAGATGTGTTGAGTTTAAATTCATGTTCAGTGAGAACACGCTGCGGGCAAGGACATAACATTTCTTGTCTTCTGTATGAGTGAACTGTACAAAGCATGAAATAGTGAAGGAAACTTTCATATCTTTTGGCACCCTTTAGGTAAGGTAGCTTCAGATAAGCAAATTTTTTTATAGAAATGTGTCGACCTTTTTCTTAATCGCGCTTTTAAATTCAATCTTCCTTTCGGGCTAGACGTGATGATTAGTTCATTACATTCTTTTATTAGAAAAATTCTGTCATTTTTCTTTATCTTCCTTCTAACTATAACGAAGTTCTTATCACAAGGCATGATGGAGTGAATGTTGTTGGAAAATACTGATACAGTCATAAAACATCCAAGATTATTATACCTATAACGCAGTCATTCTGATTTTGTTGCCACATCTGTTGGAAAAAAAATGTAGGGCCCTTTTTTGCCCAAATCTTCATGATATATGTAAAGAATGACTCACCCTTAAATTATGAATATTAAAGACGTTTACTGTTAGTTGGTATAAAGTACAAGGTATCCTGGACAGGAATCGAGGGTAGAAAGAGATATTGTACAAAATCAACTCCAACCGATAGATCCCTTAGGCAAAAATCTCGATTTTCCTCCATTTTCGTGAAAAACTTCTTCGCTCTTCTTTGATGGACTATTTTTTCAGCAAGAGCTACACTTTTTACATCATCGTTTATAGCTTTTGATTTAATCGTATTAACAAGTTCTTCGCACGTATAGCACGTATCCACTTATATCAAAAGATAAACTAAATTTTTCTCGAAAAATTCATCTATAAAAAATGTATTTTGCAGAATATTCTGGGTATTTCTCAAGCTGGGTTTCTCGGACACGTTTTCCTGACAGTGGATTACGTTGAAAGCCTGGAGATACGCATCCTGTTAATTTTCTGTATTAAAATCATAATACTTTTTAAAAGTTTTGGCACGATCACCTTCAGGTAATTTTAAAAAATAGTTTGCCTTACACCTCAAAATATACTAACAAATTATTAGGAAGTTTTACTACTGCACGGTCCGACCGGCCAATAAGTTTTTCTTAGATGGTGGTCCAACCGGTCACTAATATTTTTCTATTATCCGGACCGTTATCTTCTTAGATAACGATCCGTAATGATTCATGAAATTTGCTTTAATTTTTTTTTACTTTTTCAGAGAGGACGAAGTCAGATTATATTCAACGGTCTGCCGATAATATGTTACGGTAATTCCTTCATTTTTCAAAATATAATTGTGGACCGTTATCTACTAAAAACCGCTGCCGACGGACTCATTGCTTTCACATCAACTTATAAAGCGACATATTACTCGATTTTTGAAATAATTTTTTTTAGCTCTACCACCTATTTTCCACTGAAACATCAAACAGGCGTGATAATTTAAATCTGAGGCGCAAAAACCTATAAAAAGACATATTACTTGATGTTTCTTATTTTTTATAAAAATATCAGGCAGCCGTGAAAATCATACTAATCCCGAAAAGAAGAGTGAACTCATCGAGATATAACCGAAAAAATAAGTTATAGGTCAATTAGTGGACTGCACTGCCAACAAAACGTCACCAAAATTACTATATAAAAAAACGTATAATTCATCGTGGTGCCATTTCTCCGCGTGTGTCATTATTTTAGTTGTTTGTTATATCTATCGTCAAATCATTATTGAAGAATAGCTTATTGGCCGGTTGGACCATGCAGTACCTATCGCAACTACCTAATCAATTAATTGAGGTTACAAATTTACATAACTTACCGCAGTTACCGCAGCCCAAAATATGGACATGTGAGATTTCTAAAATACGTGGTTCGTTTACTCCCACTGTTGTTACAGCACACAAAGTGGTGAAATCACTAATATTCCTTTCTTTCTTGCGGACAGATTACTAATTACCCAAATAGGTTCTGTAATGTACTCGCTCTTAATAAGAATATTATTTTTCTGTCATTTAATTTAAATATGAACTTTTTAGAAGGGTTGAATTGAAAATGCCACTGACCGTGTGGACGCATATTCTTCCCAATAGCCGATTTCCAATCAAAATTGTTTTATTTTTTTCTTCCATGCGCGTTGGTAAGAACAAATGTCCAACAACAAGGGGGAACATGTATTCTTTTGGTGCATGTCTCAACGACCAGAAACTTAAATTCACATTATTTTATCAAACAACTCTTATAGTTTCTGGGAAGTTCATATTCGTTAGGCATTGGTTCGAGTCACCAATGTTTATAGTGAGATTGTACTTGAACAATTGTTGTCGCGAATAATATTCGGTCTGATCCGGGACTCTGGGCAGAACTTTTTTCTGGCAATCAAATGAAATTTTTAACAAAACCTTCTCGGTTATCCATTAGGAATGAATAAAATGCTTTAGCCTTAAGTTTGTAGCACCCTTTTTCACTCATTAGTGTTTCTTTTCCCTTCCCATTATTTTTGTATTACATTTTTTGGGAAACATTCATCCGTTCTCGGCTTTCCAAAGCCAATATTAAAAAACACTATAAAAAATACATTTCGAAAATACGAAGCTTTAACTCTCTTACTTTCATCAATTGTTTCAGAGTCAACAAGAGACTATTGAAAAGCAGGTTATTATAGAGCTATTGCTTTAAGGAAAAGGGCAGGCGATGAGGGAGGCAAATTCGGTCCATTCTCTTTTGGAACATTATTTTAAATTTCCACTTAAATATCGTTATATGAATGGTAATTTAATAAGACTCCTCACTAAAAAAGTTATTGCACTTCTTTATACAGGTTTAATCCATGAACAAAATCAAGGATATGTTATCTTTCGAAAAGTCTTTGCAGGAATAATCTTGTCCTTACCAGTGGTATACTCCTTGCCGGAACTTCTCTGTATTTTAGCCTTGGTTTTTTTATAATCATTATCGTATCTTATACGTTTCTTTCCCTTGGAGAGAAAACGTTAGTATATCTAAGCTTTTACGACACTTTGGCTTATATTACTTTTACACTGAATATATTATACCTCTAGAAACCGAACAAATGGTATAACTTAAAAATGAACTTTGAATTCCTCTGAACGGTTTATATATACTTTTCCCCTTACCTTAGGACAAGGTAAGTATAAGAAGGAATTATAATGGATTTATTCTCATTAGGAATAGAAAACAAATGATAATACTCAAATACATCTGAACATACCAGTGGAAAATCAAGCGAAAATACGATTTTGTTTTCTATTGCAAACTATTACATTATAATACATATATATATATATATATATATATATATATATATATATATATATATATATATATATAATAGGGGAAAGTGGTCCACAGTGAGACGATTTCTACAAAGTTAATTTTTTTTCAAAACTAGTTATAGGTTTATTTAAGAAAACTGGTTCAGAATGCAACTTAGCCTTTATTTTACTTAAAAACATATGAAAAAACTAAAAAAACTTAAATACTAATAATTAAGACACATTTATTTATAACCTTGCAAATTGTCTTACTGTACCCCATTGTGGTATACAGTGAGACTTAATGTGGTACACAGTAAAACACGGTTCACTGCACATCTAATTGGCCAAAATTAACCTTAAACTGAACACATTGGTTTTGTCGTTTGGTTTTCCCAAATAATGTTGGAACTGGCAAAATCATCACTATGTCTTGGGATAAAACACTAGCTACTTCTGGAATGGTTGGATAAAAGAATTTGTTTGACTTATTTCTTCTTCTCATGTAACTAATATCATATTCGGAGTCACAGGATATCTCACTTAAAATTTTGCCAACAAAATATCTGACGGACTTTTTCCCAGCGAACTTCACAACCACGTAGTCGCCGATTGTGGCATTCCTATCTAGTTCCTCAAATCCGGTTATAGGAGCATCCATTTCCACATCATAATCCGATGAGCTGGCATATGGAGGCTCTTCTTCGCCACTTTCCTGTTCTATTACATTTCCTTTTACTACATTTGCTTTAGCTTTGCGTCTTTCGGCGCTCTTTGATTCCAACTCCATTTTTTCCGGAGTATCTGTGGGAATAAAACTTTTTCCACGCTTTCTGTTTTGAATTCGTTTTCTTTGTGCTGCTTTGGGGAATCCTCGAAACTCCTGAGGGGTTAAAAGTGTTTTGGTTCTGTTTAAGGATTTAGAGTTATCACAAGTGGCGGAGGCCGCATCAATATTTAAGGATTTGGATGGATTTATGATCGAAGATGTAGACGGTTTAGGACTATCTGTAACGCAGGTGAGATTTAAAGATGTGGACGCTTTAGGACTATCTGTAACGCATCCGTGATTTGAGGATGTGGACGGCTCAGGTTCAGGCCCATCTGGAACACAACTGGGATTTGAGGATGTAGATGGTTCAGCAGGCCTATCTGTTACGGAGCTCGGAAGAAGAGTCTTCGGTAAAAATGTCTTCATTAAAAGGAAAAATTCCTGACTTGCGGAATCCCGATGTTATGTTAATAGGAGTCATAGAATGTTGAAATGCACTAGTAATACTCTCTGGTACATCATAGATAGTCATTGGAATGCCAGGGTGGTGCATAAGCCAGGAGTCGACAGCTCGGTTATAGTGTGCTTTAAAAGAAAAATAAACGCCAACATCTAATGGCTGTAACTTATTGCTGCAGTGAGGCGGGAAGGTTAAAATAGTGACTCCATTAGACTTGGCAATGTCAATACAGTCAATAGAAAGATGACTTTCATGGTTATCTAGAAGCAATAATGTTGGGTTTGTCAACGAGGAGTTCGTATATGATACAAAGTGGCGCATAACTTCCACAAATAACTCGCTGTTCATCCAGCCAGACGTTGTTGCAAGTCCCAAGCTACCAGGTGGTGCATTGCGAAGCATGTGCGGTTTGAAATGCACTCTAGGAAATATAATAGCTGGAGGAATAGTGTTTCCTAAGGCACTTATAAAGCAGCAAGTTGTCACCAACGACCCTCGTTCTGAACTAGTTACTTGACTTACTTGTTTGACTCCTTTGCATGCTATAACTTTTTTAGGTTTCTGAACGGTGGTCGTTCCGGTTTCGTCCAAATTCCAAACCCTGGAGCCATTAGCAAAATTTTCGTGTCTGCCTAAAACCTCCTTCAGTTTATTAAAAAACACTCCTACATTGTGTTTATTAAAGGATGTAGCACGTGAGAGGCTACACCCTTCTGGTTGTCTGATGCTGAGGGTGGGATGCCGTTTTAAAAACCCTCTCATCCATTCCAAACCTGCGGATTTATTTTCAGACCATTTATTTGGAATCTGAATATTATTTTTTTTGCCATTTCGTATGCTAAACGACGACATCCCAGAGTTGAAATGCCGTAATTCATTTTTGAGCACGTCCCAAGGTAGTCTGCCAAAGCATCTTCTTGTTCTTTTGTCATAATTTGACGGCATTCATAGAAAAGCCTCATTCTAACATCATCACCACCGCTACTTCTTTGTTTCTTGACGTACCTAAATTAAAAAGATAGTGTTTGTAATACGAGTATTATCCCTTTTTTTCATTTTTACCTTGCTAAGGTCTGAAATGAAACGTCCCTTTGTTCCGCTGCTTTTCGCAATGGAAATCCTTCTTCTAAAACTAATTTTACGGCACTTTTCATTTGGTTCTAGGAAAATGTTCCTATGTTTGTTTTTCTTTTTCTATTCCTTGCCATTTTCTAAAAATATAAAATACGCTATATTACCTTACCTAATGTTCCAGCGCAAGATGGGGCACACTGAGACGAGTCTCAGTCTGCCCCACCTAGGACTGTCTTACTGTGCCCCACAGATGCCATATTTATAAATTCACAATGTTTTTGTAAACTAGATTATAAACAAAAAGTGGTTCAATGGTAAATGCATGCACAAATAGCTTAAGTTTACTTACCGCAAATCTCAAAATTTAAAGTGAAGACAGATCAGAGTAACACTAATCAACAGGACGTATGCAAAATTTAGTTATATGGTAAAATTAACACAAACAGTCTCCTGTACAGAAAAGAACAAACTAAATGACCCACGCGTTCGGTCGTAGATTCGACACGTAAAAATAAGTTTAGGCAAGGAGGGGCGTAAGCAGCGATGTTGCCATTGACTCAGAAGTCGTACTGTCTCACTGTGGAACATGTCTCACTGTGGACCACTCTCCCCTACACTTTTTCATTAAATAATAACTGTACATAATTATGTGAGATTTCAAGTTGTCTGATTATAATTTTTAGTTCATTATGAGTTATAATGTTACGATGTAGTGTTTTAAGATTAGCAAGACTTACAGTGGCGGCTTGTCAGGGTAGGCCTCTGAGGCCGCGCCTCACCCCCAAAATAAAGGAAAAGAGAATTTTTTTATATAACTTTTTATCTATTACCAATTAGAAATATACTTTTTAACAGTTTTACAACATTATATCATTAAAAAAAAACAAAATATAATCCCATAATAAATATTTTAGAAAATAAATTCTGACCACATCAAAAAACCGACCGTGCAATCCGTGCAAACCCATTCCTAAAGAAAGTGCTCTCGAATGAGGCGAAATAATTTTAGCTTGGAAAGTTTCGACTTCTGACCTATTTATCAACGGCCGGTGCCGATGCCGGCGAGTCACCTGATTACGACAGAGCGGGATGGCGATTGCCGATGTACGCGTTTTCTATTGCATTCTTGAGGCGATAAATCTGTAGCTTGGATATGCTTTTATTGGTTATTTAAATCACATGACTAGCGAAATATTCCAACGGCTTCTTTTTACGTGGTGCGTGCGGCTGAGAAAGAAATAGGAAATAGATTGCGATAATCGCTGATTGAGGGCGTTCTGTCTTTTAAGGTGAATAAATACGCGTGAGTAAGTTTTTGTTTTGTTTTGATTTGGTAAGTTGGACCGTTCCATTTTTTGTATTTGCTTTTTGCTTTTGAAATGAATCCTATTCACGACATTATTGCTTCATTAATTGAAACGCCTTTTTTAAGAAGAAGCGAAACTGAAAAGAAACAGATATTAGGTAGCCGTCCGACGCCGAAAATTTTAGCAATATTTAACGATAAGAGGCAAGGTAAAAAATATTCAAGAACTTTTCAAATATCTTGGTACGAAACTTATAGGTGGCTATGCGGAAGTATTTATAAAGAAAGCTTATATTGTTGGCCTTGTATTTTATTAGGTTGCGTCAAAAATAATTGGAGTTCAGGGGGCGGATATTCGGATTTAAAAAATTTTTCACGAGCAGTAAAATCGCATGAAAGTTCAAGAGAGCATATTAAAAATTCGGTAGCACTTACAAGACTGGAGCAAAATAGGGCGAATTTGTTTGACTTATTTCTTCTTCTCATGTAACTAATATCATATTCGGAGTCACAGGATATCTCACTTAAAATTTTGCCAACAAAATATCTGACGGACTTTTTCCCAGCGAACTTCACAACCACGTAGTCGCCGATTGTGGCATTCCTATCTAGTTCCTCAAATCCGGTTATAGGAGCATCCATTTCCACATCATAATCCGATGAGCTGGCATATGGAGGCTCTTCTTCGCCACTTTCCTGTTCTATTACATTTCCTTTTACTACATTTGCTTTAGCTTTGCGTCTTTCGGCGCTCTTTGATTCCAACTCCATTTTTTCCGGAGTATCTGTGGGAATAAAACTTTTTCCACGCTTTCTGTTTTGAATTCGTTTTCTTTGTGCTGCTTTGGGGAATCCTCGAAACTCCTGAGGGGTTAAAAGTGTTTTGGTTCTGTTTAAGGATTTAGAGTTATCACAAGTGGCGGAGGCCGCATCAATATTTAAGGATTTGGATGGATTTATGATCGAAGATGTAGACGGTTTAGGACTATCTGTAACGCAGGTGAGATTTAAAGATGTGGACGCTTTAGGACTATCTGTAACGCATCCGTGATTTGAGGATGTGGACGGCTCAGGTTCAGGCCCATCTGGAACACAACTGGGATTTGAGGATGTAGATGGTTCAGCAGGCCTATCTGTTACGGAGCTCGGAAGAAGAGTCTTCGGTAAAAATGTCTTCATTAAAAGGAAAAATTCCTGACTTGCGGAATCCCGATGTTATGTTAATAGGAGTCATAGAATGTTGAAATGCACTAGTAATACTCTCTGGTACATCATAGATAGTCATTGGAATGCCAGGGTGGTGCATAAGCCAGGAGTCGACAGCTCGGTTATAGTGTGCTTTAAAAGAAAAATAAACGCCAACATCTAATGGCTGTAACTTATTGCTGCAGTGAGGCGGGAAGGTTAAAATAGTGACTCCATTAGACTTGGCAATGTCAATACAGTCAATAGAAAGATGACTTTCATGGTTATCTAGAAGCAATAATGTTGGGTTTGTCAACGAGGAGTTCGTATATGATACAAAGTGGCGCATAACTTCCACAAATAACTCGCTGTTCATCCAGCCAGACGTTGTTGCAAGTCCCAAGCTACCAGGTGGTGCATTGCGAAGCATGTGCGGTTTGAAATGCACTCTAGGAAATATAATAGCTGGAGGAATAGTGTTTCCTAAGGCACTTATAAAGCAGCAAGTTGTCACCAACGACCCTCGTTCTGAACTAGTTACTTGACTTACTTGTTTGACTCCTTTGCATGCTATAACTTTTTTAGGTTTCTGAACGGTGGTCGTTCCGGTTTCGTCCAAATTCCAAACCCTGGAGCCATTAGCAAAATTTTCGTGTCTGCCTAAAACCTCCTTCAGTTTATTAAAAAACACTCCTACATTGTGTTTATTAAAGGATGTAGCACGTGAGAGGCTACACCCTTCTGGTTGTCTGATGCTGAGGGTGGGATGCCGTTTTAAAAACCCTCTCATCCATTCCAAACCTGCGGATTTATTTTCAGACCATTTATTTGGAATCTGAATATTATTTTTTTTGCCATTTCGTATGCTAAACGACGACATCCCAGAGTTGAAATGCCGTAATTCATTTTTGAGCACGTCCCAAGGTAGTCTGCCAAAGCATCTTCTTGTTCTTTTGTCATAATTTGACGGCATTCATAGAAAAGCCTCATTCTAACATCATCACCACCGCTACTTCTTTGTTTCTTGACGTACCTAAATTAAAAAGATAGTGTTTGTAATACGAGTATTATCCCTTTTTTTCATTTTTACCTTGCTAAGGTCTGAAATGAAACGTCCCTTTGTTCCGCTGCTTTTCGCAATGGAAATCCTTCTTCTAAAACTAATTTTACGGCACTTTTCATTTGGTTCTAGGAAAATGTTCCTATGTTTGTTTTTCTTTTTCTATTCCTTGCCATTTTCTAAAAATATAAAATACGCTATATTACCTTACCTAATGTTCCAGCGCAAGATGGGGCACACTGAGACGAGTCTCAGTCTGCCCCACCTAGGACTGTCTTACTGTGCCCCACAGATGCCATATTTATAAATTCACAATGTTTTTGTAAACTAGATTATAAACAAAAAGTGGTTCAATGGTAAATGCATGCACAAATAGCTTAAGTTTACTTACCGCAAATCTCAAAATTTAAAGTGAAGACAGATCAGAGTAACACTAATCAACAGGACGTATGCAAAATTTAGTTATATGGTAAAATTAACACAAACAGTCTCCTGTACAGAAAAGAACAAACTAAATGACCCACGCGTTCGGTCGTAGATTCGACACGTAAAAATAAGTTTAGGCAAGGAGGGGCGTAAGCAGCGATGTTGCCATTGACTCAGAAGTCGTACTGTCTCACTGTGGAACATGTCTCACTGTGGACCACTCTCCCCTACACTTTTTCATTAAATAATAACTGTACATAATTATGTGAGATTTCAAGTTGTCTGATTATAATTTTTAGTTCATTATGAGTTATAATGTTACGATGTAGTGTTTTAAGATTAGCAAGACTTACAGTGGCGGCTTGTCAGGGTAGGCCTCTGAGGCCGCGCCTCACCCCCAAAATAAAGGAAAAGAGAATTTTTTTATATAACTTTTTATCTATTACCAATTAGAAATATACTTTTTAACAGTTTTACAACATTATATCATTAAAAAAAAACAAAATATAATCCCATAATAAATATTTTAGAAAATAAATTCTGACCACATCAAAAAACCGACCGTGCAATCCGTGCAAACCCATTCCTAAAGAAAGTGCTCTCGAATGAGGCGAAATAATTTTAGCTTGGAAAGTTTCGACTTCTGACCTATTTATCAACGGCCGGTGCCGATGCCGGCGAGTCACCTGATTACGACAGAGCGGGATGGCGATTGCCGATGTACGCGTTTTCTATTGCATTCTTGAGGCGATAAATCTGTAGCTTGGATATGCTTTTATTGGTTATTTAAATCACATGACTAGCGAAATATTCCAACGGCTTCTTTTTACGTGGTGCGTGCGGCTGAGAAAGAAATAGGAAATAGATTGCGATAATCGCTGATTGAGGGCGTTCTGTCTTTTAAGGTGAATAAATACGCGTGAGTAAGTTTTTGTTTTGTTTTGATTTGGTAAGTTGGACCGTTCCATTTTTTGTATTTGCTTTTTGCTTTTGAAATGAATCCTATTCACGACATTATTGCTTCATTAATTGAAACGCCTTTTTTAAGAAGAAGCGAAACTGAAAAGAAACAGATATTAGGTAGCCGTCCGACGCCGAAAATTTTAGCAATATTTAACGATAAGAGGCAAGGTAAAAAATATTCAAGAACTTTTCAAATATCTTGGTACGAAACTTATAGGTGGCTATGCGGAAGTATTTATAAAGAAAGCTTATATTGTTGGCCTTGTATTTTATTAGGTTGCGTCAAAAATAATTGGAGTTCAGGGGGCGGATATTCGGATTTAAAAAATTTTTCACGAGCAGTAAAATCGCATGAAAGTTCAAGAGAGCATATTAAAAATTCGGTAGCACTTACAAGACTGGAGCAAAATAGGGCGACTATTGCGGATGCACTACAAGAAAATGCAAGTCTTAATAAAATTGTTTATAATGAAAATGTTCGAAAAAACCGTTTATTATTAAATTATTTAATTGATGTTACTATTACTTTGGGTAAACAGGACTTGGCATTTCGAGGTCATAATGAAACAACAGATTCTTTTAACCGTGGCAATTTTAAGGAAATATTTGCATGCTTAATAAAAAGAAATGCCGAACTTACTGAACATTGTGCTAAATTTAGTAATATTTTTACGGGACAATCTAAGACTATACAAAATGAACTAATTGGTTGCGTACATGACTATATTCAAGAATATATAAAAAAAGAAATCAATGACACCGATTGTTGTTTTTTTGGCGTAATTGCGGATGATAGTACTGATATAACAGAAAAATCACAGTGTTCGATAACAGTTAGGTATGTGACCAACGGATCTTTAAAAGAAAGATTTTTAGGATTTTTTGACGTTAGCGATAATATAACAGCAGAGAGCCTTTTTCATTTAATACAAAACAGCTTAGAGCCTTCTGACTTTAAAAATAAATTGGTCGCGCAGTGTTACGATGGGGCTAGTGTTATGGCAGGTGAAATATTGCTATTGCTCCTTTAGCTATGTTTACTCATTGTTGCGCCCACAGATTAAATCTAGTTTTACAACAGGGAACAAAACTGATTACCCAAAGTCGTATATTTTTTGCCACTTTATTAGGAATACCAAATTATTTCCACCAATCACCAAAACGGTCTTTTGTGCTTAATCAGATAGTAGGTAAAAGAATTCCGCGAGCTGTAGAAACGCGATGGTATACACGGTCTAAAATTTTAAACTTAGTGGCTAATTAATGGGACAATTTAATTATAGTATTTGAAACTATTATTAATGACTTAAGTTCTGGAACAGAATCTATTAATGGTGCAAAAGGATTTCTAAAGCATTTTAATGATTTCGAATTTTGCCTTTTAACGCATATTTGTAAACAAATTTTTAGTTGCACTGATGTACTGTTTCAAATATTACAGTTAAAGCATTTAGATATAAATTACTGCATTTCGCAAATAAACCTTGCCAAGCAACGAATTATTGAATTTAGAAACGAGGACCATTTCAAAGAACTTTTCAATATTGCTAAAAAAGCCACTATTCTGCCAACTAACACACGTCGAGGGCAATGTTCTAGCGACTTTGATATTTTTACTAAATATAAAATATTATTTTACTTTTGCTGGCCTCGCTAGATGGCGTTAACTGAATTAGTAGCATATTTTTTAGTTTTTTTCAAAAAAAAACAAATGTAATGGTATATTCATTTTTACATATTTTAAAAGGGGATAAATTTGTCTATAATTTAGTAAAAATAATTTATCATCTACCTTTTTTTGAACCGTTGATATTGACCAAAATATTTTCGTAATCACTTATTAGTTGCTAACAAAAAGAACCTCTTGACTTTTTTTCGTTAGACGAACGATTTTGGATTGAAAAAATAAGATGTTAACCAATGAAAAATCTTAATAAAACTGTCCAACAACAGCAGGAGCAATAACACAATAAACAAGATCATGGAACTTTAAAAATAAACGTTAAAAATAAATTAATAGTTTTGTCGTAAATGTTCAAAATGTTGTCCATTATTTTGAATGCACTGGTCCAATCTCTTCTGGATGGAGTTGACAGCTGTCTCAATTTTCGCTCTTGGTATAATATTTATGGCGTTTTGAATTCGGACTTTCATGTCTTCTCGAGTAGTTGGTCGAGTTTTATACACCAAATCCTTTATTCGGCCCCACAGATAAAAATCAAGGCAGGTTAAATTGGTGGACCGTGGTGGCCAGAAAAATAGACTGCCTCTACCAATCCAACGGTTAGGAAAATGCCTGTTCAAAAAATCTTGCACATTTCGTGAATAATGTGCCGGGCATCCGTCTTGTTTTGAAACCACATTTTCTTCTTACTTTTAAAGGCACATTTTCTAAGAGTCTTGGTAAATCGTTAAATAAAAAGTTCAAGTGCATGTCACCGGTTACATTGCCATTAAAGATGTGCGGACCGATAATAGCACCATTAATAACACCGCCCCAGACGTTGACGCTCCATCGACCCTGCTGATAATCTTCACGTAACCAGTGTGGATTAGTGTGCGACCAGTAATGCACGTTATGAAGATTTACCCTGGCATTACTGCAAAACGATGCTTCGTCTGTCCACAATATTTGTGACAAAATATAATGGTTTTCCCTAATGAAGTCTCTAAGCCAGTAGCAGTACTCGAGCCTACGTTCAAAGTCAGTGTCATTTAGGGCTTGATGAATCACGATCTGATATGGATGCATTTTAAAATCCATTAATATTTTTTGCACTGAGCCATATGATATTCCTAAATCTCTGGAGATCTCTCTTATGCTTTAATGGGGGTCTGCGTGAATATAAGCCAACACATTTATAATGTTATCTTCTCTTCTTACTCTACGATTTCTTCTCAAAGTTGGAGTTGGTTGCACTTGGCCATGTTGCCTTAAACGTAAGGCTAAACGATGAAAAACCATTCTCGAATGGTGTCTTCGGAGGGTATAACGCAGTGCATACTGCCTAGAAGCAATCGCCGCATTTTCAAAACACTGAAAATAAATTCTCAACATATCAAAGGCTTTTTCATTCGTAAAAGGCATGATTTGTTGTAAAAATACTTTTTACATAACATTAAATTAGATGTCAATAGCAGGAACTATAAAAATGAATATCAACGTGATTGACAATTTGGTGTTTTGTTTCTTAACGTAGATCATGGCCTGCTTCGCTTCAATGCGATGTTAGTTAAGTTTGATTTTTAATTTAATTTATGAAATAATAATAATTATTAATAATAAATTATGAACTAAAGCATTCTCTCGCTAATTAAATGATTATTAATGATAAAAATAATAGGTAATAATTTTGTTATTGTGAGATGTAATATTTAGAAATAATTTTGAACCTTATAGTTATCATTATTAAACATCTTATTTTTTCAATCCAAAACCGTTCGTCTAACGAAAAAAAGTCAAGAGGTTCTTTTTGTTAGCAACTATTAAGTGATTACGAAAATGATTTTTATTTTAACAAAAAGCAGTGGCATGCCATTTTTTAATAAAATAAAATATTTTGGTCAATATCAACGGTTCAAAAAAAGGTAGATGATAAATTATTTTCATTAAATTATAGAGAAATATATCCCCTTTTAAAATATGTAAAAATGAATATACCATTACATTTGTTTTTTTTTTTGAAAAAAACTAAAAAATATGCTACTAATTCAGTTAACGCCATCTAGCGACGCCAGCAAAAGTCAAAAATTCAAAACCAAATAAGCGTTTTGTAGTTTGTAGTATGCTCTTCCATATGAGCCCAAGTTTGCTAAAATCGGTCAAAAGAAACGGGAGACATCTTGGTTTGTTTGAAAAAACAATTGAACTTCCCCCACCGCTTTATTTTGATATATAGAACAAAACATTTTAGACAAAAAGTGTAGGGAAATGGTCACTAAATATGAAAATGATATCATCGATATATTTTCATTAGGCAAAATTCTATAAAAACCCCATTTTTCTACTTGGTGTTGGTTGTTACGCCCTCTAGCGGACGTTTGACAAACTCGAAAATAATTTTCAGCAATTTCTCTTGGCGACTTTTATTACGATTTTTTTTTCTCAAATCTATACGACCAATATCTTATGAGATATGGCCGCTCGCTACCCTTAACTGATCACCCTGTACATGTGATAATATCGAAAAGAGGCCATAAATCTTGAATGACTCTGTTTAGTCCCCACAAACTCTATATTGACTGGAACACTAAAATTTTCAATTTTATCACTAGAGACCGGATTTTAAGCAATTTTGCTTATGCTTAAATTTGTAAGCACCTCAATTAAATATTAATTTTTAGGTATAACAATGACAAAAACACTATTTTTTTCACAAAAAAATATGCTTTTTTTGCTTTTTTCTTAATTTCGAACTTATTTTATAAAATCAGAACTTATTTTGCTTTTTTTGGCCTTTTTTTATTCCATTGAAAACAAACGCGCACCTTAACTTCAGAATGTCTTTTAGGGAAAGACCCGATCGATATATAATAATTTTAAAAACAGATGTGTGGGCACTCACGTAGTTTTAGGATGCTATTAGGAAAGTTTACTAAATATACTAAAAGCTCTCGTATAAAAATATTCCTTGCGCGAAGCGAAATTACTCTTCGAGCGCCCCGGTAAAAAGCCATAAATCAGGCGGCATGATGGAGTAGCGGTGCGCCTTTGATCCACGCCAGAATTAAAACTTTGCTATTAGTTACTGCTTGTCGTTCAGATAGTACCTACTGTGCTGCGTAAATATTAATATTAATTAATAAAAAATGGCCGGTAATCTAAGGGTATGGATAATCGACAACCCAGAATTAAAACTCGAAAATGGCAAAGTTTTTTGTCAAGCTTGCGTTAAAACGGTAAGTTTTACATAAAACACCGAGTTATCATTCTAGGACATATCAAAGAATAATATAGGTATTGCGTACCTATAATAATTATTTTTGGTGATATAGAAAATCCCATGATAATTAGTGGTAACGAC
Organism: Kuschelorhynchus macadamiae; assembly: GCA_030620095.1. Classification (NCBI taxonomy): domain Eukaryota; kingdom Metazoa; phylum Arthropoda; class Insecta; order Coleoptera; family Curculionidae; genus Kuschelorhynchus; species Kuschelorhynchus macadamiae. The sequence continues at coordinate 611,867 of JAUTXW010003867.1, read as the reverse complement.
ACGCACGACATGTATTAAAAAATAATAAATAAACAAAAAGAGACTGGGTGCGGGGTGTCAGATTTTTGTAACTCTTACCACTTCCAGGATACCTTATCTAAACAGCGAATTTGGACCACCCTGTACGGGGTTAGAGTAAAGTAAGTATTTCTTAACTGGTATTAATAGGATAAATGTATATTTTGGGTTTAAGACAAAAAATTCATTTTTTTTTAATCAATAACGTTTCGACCATTTATTTTACATTTAAAAAGCCTTAAATATTCTTACATTTTTGGAGTGTACGCTCAAATATAGGAAATTTTATTATGTAATAGATACTGAGCAAAATTACTACGTATTTCTTTCGGAGGTCCTGCTGATTTGCGTGCAACATTTCTGATAGGCAAAAATGATGTTGTTGGATTGTTTTCTTCTATCCAAGTACCAGGGATAAGATTGCCCTGGTCGTCTTCTTCATCAAAAGTTCCTTGTGGCGTGTAGCATTTCTAGAGCTGCAACTATTTCTCAGAAAATTATGTAAGCAAGCAACTGCCATAACAACAGTTTGTGTCTTTTCAGGACTTAGCAATATTGGTTTTCTTAGTACTCTAAAAACGGCAGAGACAATCCCAAAAACATTTTCCACTACTCTCCTTGCTCGACTCAGTCGATAATTAAATATTCTTTCAATTGTTCCTTTTGCATGTAGCCCCGAAAAAGGCTTCATTATATTATTTGTTAAAGGAAATGCTTCGTCCGCTAAAAAAACGTATGGCATTGTTTTATTTAAGTTAGGTAGCAGTGAATCTTCTGGTAAGCCCAAAGTTCCTTTTTCTAATTTTCTATATAGAGTTGTGTTTTTAAAGACACCGCCATCTGATATCCTGCCTTGACATCCAACATCAACAAAGGTGAAGTTGTAGTCAGAATCTACCAGTGCAAATAACACAATGCTGAAATTTGATTTATAGTTGTAGAAATCGGTGCCACTGTGAAACGGGGCCTGGATTACCACATGTTTCCCATCCATACATCCCAAACAGTGAGGAAATTGCCATTTTTCTAAAAATCCATTTGATATTTTTAACCACTCTTCGGTAGTACTTGGTATCTGAAAAATAATAAAATATTTTAATGATATGGGGTAGTAAAAAACAGTACGTTCTCTATATGTTTATTATTATTTGTTAAAGGAAATGCTTCGTCATAAACATACAGAGAACGTAACTTAAGCAAATATAAAGAATGGATTAATAAAATATTTGTTTATTTCAGGGAGAAGATTCTGATGGGACTATAGAAAAGGAATTTGAAGAAAACCCAAATGAAGATGCTGGTACCAATTTACAAGAACAAGAAGACACTGGGGGAATTTTGACGCAAACGGAAACACTAGTGCAAAATTCTGCTAAAGTAACAACAAAAACAATGCCAAACACAACACCATTCGTAACCCAAGTACGACGCAAGCGGAAACTCCCACCTGAAAGCGAAGAAAACACCAAAGTAGATGAAGCGTTGGGCATCCTAAAAACCGCAGTTGGCAGTAAACCTGACGAATGTAGTGTATACGGGCAGCATGTGGCCAACAAACTTAGACGCTACACAAATAAAACACAAAATATAGTTCAGCATCATATTAATAATATATTATTTAACGCTGACATGGGACAGTACGACACTGAAACCAGACCACATTCACAGTTAAGTTATTCATCCGCCGATCAGACATTAATTGCACCAACTCCAACTCCTTCTCCTCAATATCAAAATCATGTTGTTTCGCCATATGAATCTTCAGTCCGCCAAAGAAATACACCAGCTTTTTCACCACATCATCAAACCACTGTACCTTCTACTGTGCCTTCATCAGATTTAGTAAGTCATTCAATCCAGTTATTATTACATCAAGAAGAGTCCAACAATATTCAAGAATGGTACCAATCATAAGTTTTGTTAACATTTTGTAAAAAATAAAAATATTGAAAACTTACCTTTATTTGATCTTTTAGTACCTCAATCAAAGCTTTGCAGGTTTCTATAATTATGACACCAATTCGTTGTTTTGAAACTTTAAATAAATATTGTAAACTTGTATATGAGTCTCCTGTAGCTAAAAATCGTAATGTAATAGCTAAACGGTCTTGTACAGGAATAGCTTTGCGAAAATGTGTATCTCTCCTTTTGATTCTAGGGCCCACAAGGCTTATTAATTTTTCAAAATCTTCTGCAGACATTCGCGTGAAATTTTTCAAATGAAGCCTGTCCATATCCCGCAACAATGTTCCATTTTCACGCCGTGAAAACAAACGCCTAATCCATACTTTTTTTGCTATTCTTTTTTTGGTTCTCTTATTAATGCCTTGTGATATTATGACGAACAAGGCCCCAGCAGCCACAATAGCATTTTCCACATCCATTATTATTAATTTAATAATAATATTAACACTCTTTTGCTCTTTTCGATTTAACTATTATTAACGCACTGAACATGGGAACACAACAAACACTCTGAATATCGCGAGCTTTCTTTAAAAATGTTTGTTCGGTTCGTTTGTGCGCGCTCGGCTCGTTCGGTTCGTTCGGACTAAAATGCTCTAATGAATACGCACCTTAAGACATATTTGAGTTGACGGAGAGTTCGCGGTACTATTTTGTTGTGTTTGTCGTTTAGTTTGATGGTTCTTTCGGTTTTACGAACAGTATGGAGTTGATTAGCGGTTTAATGTGTGATGATTTAGTAGACTTTTTGTTAAGCAACGTAAATTATTTTTCGCATTTATCTTTAGAGGACTACGGAAGCGTAGAAGGGCCACAATTTTTTTTATTTTTTAATTCTGAGTTTTTTAATTCTGAGTTTAAAGTCAGAATTTAACAAAATTCTGAGTTTAAAGTCAGAATCTAACAAAATTCTGAGTTCAAAGTCGAAATTTAACTAAATTCTTAGTTTAAAGTCAGAAATTAACTAAATTCTGAGTTTAAAGTCAGAATTTAACTAAATTCTGAGTTTAAAGTCACAATTTAACTAAATTCTGACTTTAAAGTCAGAAATTAACTAAATTCTGAGTTTAAAGTCGGAATTTAACGTAACGCATAATTTAAATAATCAGCAAAATTGTGATTGTGTTTGTGCAACTTAAGCAGTAGTGATATACAAGTGAACACATCCGACAAGTTGAATAAAAAGCTTGTGACATTCTGTATATAAAAATGAGTGACCCCTATGACGTAAGTATTTGTATATCTATGTATTAATCTATTTGTTCGTATTATTAAATTTGTGTAAGGGTAAGGGCGTTCACCAATACATTAAAATCTATTTTCAATCAATACAGGTGATAAAATTAAGTGATAATATTTCGATAATTTTAAAGTAAACGAGCGGTCAGCATACTTGGGACATTCACATAGGCGTGCGATGAGGGTAGCAAGGTGGAGCGCAGAGGTTCCGACGATAATGTATCTAATGCTTTTTTAAATCGTTAGTTAATTTCTGGTTCTTTTTATTATAATAAATTTATAGTAGTCTTATTTGTATTTGCCTCCCTGAACAAAATCTTGCTGGCGCCTATGAACATTCTGATAAATATAAAATGTCCTAAATGTCCATTCGAAGAATTTTTACGAATAATGGGTTAAAGAGATGAATTTTGCTCTAAGGTTCACTAGTCTGTAGGGACAAAAAGATTCTCAGTAGAAATACCTAATTATTTTAAGATTTTAGTTTTATGGTTACGTATGTTAAATGTAAAACACAGTTTTATACACAGTTGAATACGGGTAGTATCCGAATATATATAATGCCGTAAATTTTACAAAAACAATTAATTTCCGGTGTATCGGTAGGTAGTGTAGTTTCCATTTCAATAGAAATAAGAAGAAATCGGTAGGGTTGGCAACGTTGGAGTTTCATGGCTCTTCCTTCGCCTCGGCGCCGCATTGGCATCACAAAGGAGTGATGTCAATAGGGGCGTGGAGTAGGGGGCCACTTAGCAGCATTAACCAATCAGAAGACATTTCGAATGCACCGAATGCTCTTACCGCTGAAGAGTGAAGAAACCGTATATGTACTCAGTACTGTATATTAGTATTAGCAAAGTTTACTGAATTATTATATTCAGTAAGCTTTGGTATTAGTTAGTATTAGAGTAGAAAGTAGAATATTATAATTCATATTATTTACTGTGGCTTTTATTATTTTGTAGTCCGAGGATCAAGCAAGCATGTCGTTGAAAGAATTTTTAGAAAGCAGAGGTGCTTCGCAAGCGACCATAATGTACTTTGAGAATGAAAATGTAGGTATCTGTCTGGTGAGTAAAGTGTGTAGTTCAGTCATATGCATAAAAAAGGCGTACAAGGAGATTAGAATATAATCAGTTGCACTATGTATTTCTTATGGCATTCACCTGACATATGTGTCAAAGTATACGCTTTTTTTATGAACATGACCGTACTAGAGATGAGGCTCGTGATTTCATAATATTTTAAGTTTTGCGATGAGAAAGCAATACATTCAAAGAAACTAAGGTTACTGCAGCGCGAGGGACCCTAGAAGTCATTCGGGTCCCCCGTTTTTTTTCAATCATTTTCCGGTGTTGTGTTTTCTGTTTTTGGGGTAGGTATGAAAATGATTATCTAAAAAACTAGGAATTATTTTTTTTTAGTTATCAATTATTTTCGGATTTAGAGAGGGGGCGCGTGGCCCTAGCTAGGAAATATGAAATTTGACAAAAAATAAAACTAGTTTGCTCGTTAATTAATTTTTATACTTTTTCGCCAAATTGTAGAGGGGTTTTAAAGTTTTTTGTTAGACACATATCTCCATTTTTTTCGATTTTTCCTAGTATAGTTCTGTTTTAATTATCAAGATAAATCATTTACTCAAATATGGAAGTTATCTTTAAATTGGATGTTGAAAGTTTTTTTTCATCCAATCCATCGGATCGTTATGTAGCTAAAAAACTGTTCTCAAAAATGCCATATTTCTTTAATAAAACTTGCCCCCCTCCTAGAAAAATTTCTAAATCCGCCCCTGTCGGTACGTTCACATAGGGGGCCGTTTGTCGAAACTTGTAAGGGACCCAACATTTAGGTTATGACCTTTTTTCTTTTAATTATTATATCTATATTACTTTCTACGTGCATATAGAGGACTTTTCTTCGAAACCTGCAGGAGGACCAAATCTGTAGTTTCGCCATTGGCTAAATTGTCTAAAAATGAATTAATTGGTGTCCTAATTAAAAGATCTCATAGACACATTTAGATTGTATTACCTACTGTAGTTTTAAGACAGACATTTGTAATGTTGATAACAATATCGTTTTATTTCGTGTTAAAATAACTTTTAAAAAAGTAGTGTGGAAAATAATCGGGAGAATAGAATGCAAGATCTAAGTTAAGTTAAAATTTTGAGTAAAAGAGTCCAATTATGTCTTAAAATACAAGAACGTACAGGGTATTTGACTTAATTTTGACCACCTTCTTAAAAATACCACATATGGTAAGTTTTGATCATTTGATTTTTCAGATTGAGATATAGAGTTGTTAAAAAACACCGGAATTTTGTTTTTGTATTTATAAACCAATTTTATTGATTTTAGTCTTGATTGAGAGAGAAGGTATCAAGACAAATAGCTAATCCCAAATTTTTGACATTTATTTAAAAAACAAAAACAAGAGGTTGAACATGCAAATATCTCAAAAAAAAAATGTTTGATAACTGTTTTATTAAAGGACCGACTTTATTGATTTTAATCTTGTCTGAGAGGATTGATCAAGACAGCCCGTTAATGTCATATTTTCTACATTTGTTTAAAACACAAAATGGCGGATACAGATAAACTTGGTCAAACTTTAAATTTTTCCCGAACATCTTTGAATAGCTTCCTGAACCTTTCTGAACATAACAAGAGACCAAACATGTAAATATGTCAAAAAACAGGTGACATATGACAGAGTAAAGACATGTATATTTTAACATGTTTATTTACATTTTTTCTTCTGTAGTTTTTTAAATCATGTATATGACGTTAATCTAAGTCGCTTAAAAGATAAATAATATAAAAATAGCACATTTTAATTTTAAACAAGATTACTTCTTATTAAAGATAGAGACAAAATTAGATATTTATACGATTCTCAATAGCTTCAATTTTTCCATACGTTGTCTCCAACTTTAATTTTATTTTGACCAGCTTCTTCCTAACACTGGATAATTTCAAATCATCTTTTGTTTTAAAACCCTAGTCTCCAAATCATCCACACGAAAAGGAGTGGCAGGGAGTTAAATCTGGAAAATTTCGAGGCTATTCGTGGGAACGTAGAAATTCGGCAAGGTTCTCTATTAAATGACAGATGACTTGATCAAAAATAAGAAGATAAAGATACCTGCATAAAAATATAGCCGGCAGTTACATTTTTTATTTGTGGCACCATTTAAGCTAAAACAATGATGCAGTATCTAAAATTTGGCTTGACCCCTTGCTCAATAAAAATTAAATTAACTTTTTCATCTCTCCAGATTTCTACGGCTTAGATATTTACTCAATTTGCTTTTTTCCCTAACTGGATGGTCAAAAAGTTAATTTATTTTTTATTGAGCAAGTGTTCAAGCTAAACTTTCAAAGTTACTGTGTCATTATTTTAGCCCAAATGCTTCTACAATTAAAAATTGTAACTCCCGACTATATTTTTAAGCAGGTATCTTTACCTTTTTCTTTTTGATCAAGTCATATGAGAACATTTTTGTGATATCGCATCCTCTCGCACCAGTGCCCAATGCCCATACACTTAATTATTTGAAAGAGAACTTTAAACTCTTGTCATTTACATCGTTGCAAAAATGATCAAAAATATTTACAGCAGAATTTACGCACATCGGCCAAAGCAAATTTGCTTAAAAATTTAAGGTATTTTTGCCAAAATTATTACTTTCTTCTTTTCATAGCATTCCTGATAATATTTGGTACTACAGCGATATAAAAAGAAATTGATTTTGACAAAATTAATAAATTTATAAGTATATTTAGGACCGATTTGGATTGTGAAAGTTATTGAGAATTAAAACATGTGGAAGTCTAATTTGGCCCACACTGTATATATACAATGTGTGAAAAAAAGTATACAAAATAAGAACTAAAGTATACAAAATATTTTTCAGAAAATTTTATTTTTGATAAAATTTGGCTCTGGACGAAAAAATCATTTTGACAGTATTAAACTTTAGGTCAAATATACAGGGTGTTCAAAAATGCAAAAAAAGTGGATGTCAAAAACTATAAATTTGAAAAAAGAAAATTTTTGGGACAGCAGTTTTAAAGGCCACACAACACCAAGTTTATTCATATTACATAGGCCTCAGAGATAATTCGATTAAAAAAAAACTATTATATATATTATATATATTTTTTTCTAGATTGATGCTGGTACAATAATACTCATGACGATGGAAGATTTAGAAAAGTATATTCCAAAGTACGGAGATAGAATCGCTCTACTAAATTTTTGTAGAAAATTTACGAGACAAAAAAAGAAAAGTTTATTTGAGAGATTAAAATTGAAGATGAATGAGAGCAGTAAGAAGAAGGAAAAAGATGGTAAAGATCAAGTAGCAACAAGAAAGAATAAAGCTACGAGGATAATTGAAATTGGCTGGCTGAACATGAATTACAAAGACAAAACATATCGTCAGGTTAGAACTAAATTTGGTGGCGGAACTCGGAAAATTTCTGTTCAAAAAAATCTAACTTGCTCAGATATTTTGCATAGAGCTGTGAACTTATTCTTTCCCAAGGGGATTTCCACTCTTGGAAATATTGAAAATTTTGAGATAGAACTCTTGGATTACAAAAGCCACAAATGTGACCTTCAACTAACAGTTGAAAATATTTATGAGATTTCCGCATTGTCTTGTCTAAGATTTTATTTAGGCACAATCTGCAAAAAAGAACTATCGAAAAACGAAGACATTTATGTCCCAGCCACTGTAACTAGTGGAGATCTCTTAACACAAACCGTCGACCCTTCAACCAGTACCGAGACCAGTACTGTGCGACGACGATCAGCAAGGTTTTTAGATACCAGCAACAACGCTTCCACCTACGTTACTAATTTCTTGAGTGATGATTTTCAATTTGTAAGTATTCATTTATCGATCCATTCCTCTTTTATTTGTTTTTCTGAATAGATATGGCTGACTTATCTGGTGGCATTTTAGTTTGATTTTCAAAACGTAACGTATTCGGGGTAGGCACGGGATATGTCATTTTCACGATCGGGATGGTGGCAATTTTCCTTTCTGATACTAATCACTGAAACAAGTTAAATTAAATGTTTTGTCAGTAGCAAGGGCTATTTCAGGGTTTGATCTGAAAGTCGGTCGACCCTTAGGGCCTGCCGAGGTCCTATACCTTTTACCCTTGATAGTCCTCACCAAACAAATTTAAATGTCCCAAAATCTCGTAGAAAGAAAAAAATGCTGGTATTTAATACAAAATAATTACATACATATATAGAGTTAAGTTAACTGGTGAGAAGTTGGCGGTCAAACGTTGACAGCTAATTCTCCGGAAACACCCAAATGTCATTGGCGTGCTATTTTTGGTTAATTTTGTTAAGTTTCTTTACCCGTTCAGGATCCTACTATATTTGTAATTAAAGTTTATAATTAACATATTGTTAATAATTTGCCATAAATATTTTGAATTACGCTGCCGATGCCGCCAGGGGTTGACAATTTGGGGTAAACTTAGATTTTTTTCGAGTTTTCCACCCTTTAAGTACTGCACATCATATTTACACATTGTTCATGTAAACAGTTTGGCTTGCACTGCCGTCCAGGTGTGTCTGCCAAGGGTAAACTATAAAAAAGTAATATTAATTTCAAATTTTTTTGAGTTTTGTTAACATGTTCTGCCCCTTTGGACCACAACGCTGTCACTTTTATTTGCAGAAGATATAATTTCTAGAGATATTGGTAATAATCTCTTATAAATATTTTGCCTTGCATTGCCGTCAAGGGGAGTCTGCAAGTGGCCCTAATTTGCGAAATGATGATAGTGTTGTGTGCATAACGTATATATATATATATATATATATATATATATATATATATATATATATATATATATATATATATATATATATATATATATATATATATATATATATATATATATATATATATATATATATATATATATATATATATATATATATATATATATATATATATATATATATATATATATATATATATATATATATATATATATATATATATATATATTATATACATATATGTATATATATATATATATATATATATATATATATATATATTTATACATATATGTATGCTTTTGATAATAATAATGGGTATAAGAAGTTAATATACTAATTAGATTGCTCCAATAAAATTTTTTTAACTTAGGAAATTATTATTTTTTAGAAATTTGGAAAAACGGAAAAGAGATATATCAATTAAAGATTGGAATTTTTAGCCAAAATTTGGTACAAATATTCAAAACTAAAAAACAAAATCTTTTATATTTTGGCAAATAAGCCGTTTTTCTGGAATTTTCAAAAATAAATGTCAATTTTGATAGGCAACATGATTCACGTGACTATTTTTGATTACGGTATTTTTCACTTAATGAAGCAAAACGTCAATGTAAATTTATTTCCAATTTGCAAGGTAGCAAATTAAAATTTGTAACCCAGTGGAGTAGAACAGGTGTAACACCTGCATATTATCGCCCGGAACTTTTTACCATCCTATATATTGAGTTTTTAGTTAATTCTGTTTTATTGGCCAACTAATTTGTCAAACATTTGTTCCCTTTTGAAAGTTCCCAGAGGAGGTTTAGTTTATGAGATATTTTAACTTTTTTGCATCAATGTAGCCAAATTAATGCCTTTTTTTGTAACAATAGGTAAGTTAAATTATGTAAAATAATTAGTCCTAAGGTAAACATACTCTGATTAAAATTTCAATTCGCTATCTTGCTTATCTTCGGAAATATTATCGAAAATATACTTTTGAACACCTACTTACATGTCACACCCTGTATTTTCTAAAAAGTGTAAGTTAAAGAGAAACTCTATTTGACTTTTTTTTTATATTTCATCTAAATCTATCTACCTTCAAATTTAAGGTACTTATTTCTGAAACACCCTATATACTTAGCGTGGTCCAAGAAGTTTGATCGATATGAAAAACTTTTTTGTCATTTCTCATAAAATTTTGCTAAAAAGTTGGTACATAACGTAAAAGTTCTCTAGAATTTCTAAATTTTAACAAAATGCGAAAAAGTGTTCATTCGTGAAGAGCAAAGTATCCTGTCTTTTAGTTCTTCTTAGATCCTCAGTTGGGTTGACATAAAGATAAGTCTTCTTAAATTATGGATTTTCTTCTTTTCTTTAAGTGTATATAAGTATTAGAGTAAAGTTGCGTAATTTATTGTCCAGTAATATGGCATTCACAAAGTTGGAAAATTACATCCTTTTCCGAATTTAGTTATTTTAGGTCGCATTTGAAGAGATAAAAAAATACATTTTATATCTTAAAAGCAACTTCTCTATAACATGATATACTTACTAAGATTTAAAATCCTACATTTCTTTTTCATACTTAACTTTTTTTTGTTTTTTACAGGCTTTTGACCTCCCAAAACCGATAATGCATTGCCGTCATCGCACTAATACATTTAAGGTATTTAAGACTCTTTGTGAATTTGTCGAGATTCTGGTTTACCGTCTCCCTCCAATACATTGTCTCATATAGAAAAATTTGAAATTTGATGTGAAAACATCGATACATCGTTAGATTTACAAAAATGAAATAAACATTTAAAAATATGGAGCTGATGATGAGACTTTGAAGGCGAAACGTCGGATTATAAATCTGAATATATCACTATGTAGGAAAGTGGCTATGGAAATAATCGACGTCCAGCCCTAATGTTTTCATTGTTTCGTTAAAGATTAGCTCTTTAGTACAAATATTCGCACCTCTGCGGCAACATTTTAATAAATAGTTAAGTTCTCTAAAACTAATATGATAAACAATTTCATTTATAAATTTTATATACACTGAAAGAAATGCACCCGAAATTAAAAAAAAACTAAAATTATTTTTATGCTAACCAAATTGAGTACGTATCTAAGCAAAATTAAAAAAAGCCCCTTGCTTATACAGTGTCCGCAGAAAAGTGCGCATCAAATGTGAAATTTTTTTATTATCAATTTCACATAAAATTTTATTCTTAATAAAAGCTACTGCTTGAAGAAAACATGGTCTTGATAATATTAAACTTTAGGTCAGATATACAGGATGGTCAAAAAATGAGAAAAAGCTTATTCTAAAAACAAAAAAATTCAAAAAAATAAAATGTTCGGTAAAATGATTTCATAGACCACAAAAAAATCCGAAATAAAAGTTAAATAAAGTTTTTTCATATTGGTTATAGTTCAGGGGGCATTTAGATTGAAAAATCGAAAAAAAATCAAGTATTTTCGGTTTTTGGCTTTGAATATCTAATTAACTGCAAGTAAAATGAAAAAACTTTACTTAACTTTTATTTAGGATTTTTTGTGGTCTGTGTGCCAACAATTTGATTTTTTTAATTTTTTTGTTTTTGTGTGTCCAGAACAAAACAAAATTTTTGTCAGAAATAAGGATTAAAAAAAATTCCCATTTGATGTAGACTTTTTTGCAGACACTGTATAAAATTTAATTGTATCTCGCCAAATAAGGATACGTTGCTCCTCTCGAAAGAACACTTTTTCGCAATTTGCTACATATTTTTATCAGTGTTCTTGGCCGGTAACATGTTTGTAAGAAAGGAACAAAAATTTATAATTTTTGCAAGTGCAGAAACGGCATGGCCAAAGCATGTACCAATAACGTTCTTTATGCATATATGACCTCTATTATTGGCTAGTGCTAGTTAAATATTATAAGTAATTTTTTTTATTCTAACGTGTTACAGCTTATTTTTTTTCTATTGAATTTTTACCTCTTTTAGGACACAAACATTTCTTTGGAAGCCGTTGATGATTTTTCAAATATTGAGGCAACCATTTACGACTCAAATGAGCTTCCAGAGAATATTTTCGACTTACCAGAACGACCTTCTTTGACAGACCCCGCAAGCATTGAAGATAAACTAATTCTACATAGGGGACATGTTTTTAATGAACTCTTGCAAGCCATGAAAAATTATACGGTTGATTTTAATAACTTAACAATTGAACTAATTTTACCGAATGGCAAGCCAGAAGTGGCCGAAGACCTAGGAGGCGTATTTAGAGACGCAATTACTGAATTTTGGGAAACCTTTTACGAAAACTGTACGGAAGGAACGGACTATAAAGTTCCGTTTATACGACATGATTTTGGAGAAGAGGAATGGAAAGCTGTAGCTAAAGTTTTAGTTGGGGGTTATATAAAGGAAAAGTACTTTCCTGTAAAACTTGCGCCTGCGTTCGTTTTTCAGTGCCTACGAAAAGAAATAGATAAAAATGATTTAATGGCAAATTTTTTGAAATATGTTAGTGAAACAGATAAAAAATTAATAAGAAAGGCTCTTTCGGATTTTGAAAATACAGACTATGATGAGTTGCTTGAAATGTGTTCTACATTCAAATCCAAATGGTTACCAACTAAAGCGAATATAAGACAACTGATTGAACAAATAGCTGAACAAGAAATTATTCAAAAAACCGCATTTGTCGCACATTGTTTTATGCCAGACTTAGAGAAAGTTTTTACTGGTACAGATATTGTAAAAATTTACAACGAATTGGAACCGACTGTAAAGAATATACTTGCCACATTTGATTTAAAGAAAGAAGATTTGTCTGAAAATGACTCTACAGTTTTTGGTTTTCTTGAAAAATATATTAAAGAAACTGATGAAAAGACACGTGCTTCATTCCTTCGCTTTTGTACAGGTTCTAATTTAGTGAATCACAAGATTAAAATTAATTTTATTAGTACGGAAGGTTTCAAAAGGGTACCAATTGGCCATACTTGTTCAAATTTGTTAGAACTTCCAAATACATATCGAAACTACATTGAATTCAGAAGCGAATTTAATGCCTTGTTTGTTGCTGGTATTTGGGTAATGGACATTGTTTGATTTTTTACTTCCTAAAACGTTATTAGTACAAGTGATTTCTAATTTCTAGGTAGTTTTTAACTTAGGTTTAAGGCATTAAATTTGCAGTAACAACCATATTAAAGCGCAACACTGTTGCAACAAATAAATTTTTACATTGTTTTTTTTTCTGAAACATATCAAAGTACCAAATCTACATTTAACGATATCTTTATCTATATCTTTATGATCGCCACCCATTTTACCTCATCAAACTTTCTCTTTTGGTAAAATTTGCAACACTGTTTTATCTCATTATTTCGAAACTTCTCTCCGTCTTGCGTTATTTGATATTTTGGCCTATTCAGAAGTTAGTCAGTAAAATTTCTATCACTACCATGGCAAATTTGTATTTTAAAATTTATTTAGTATTATGATTATTACTTTGCTTAAAAGTCCTTACCGTTGCAACATAAAAAAAGTTTGGTTAGATAAAATGGGTAACAGCCCTGAAAAAAACATCACACTGTAGTTGGCAGGGTAAGTGAATACACAAATAAAAACGTTAAAACTTTGTATTTTGAAAATTAAGCATCGGATCTAGGTATGTTTATAGAGGGTGATTCACCTTGAGTGTCCTATGAGGAGTATCTGGAGAACCAATGAATACAATGTTTTGAAAATTTGGCTCTGGCTATAGATGAACATAAACTCTCTAAAATATTTTAAATTGCGTGCTGTTGCCGCTTCTACCTCAAACCGGAGGCAACATCCGTCCGACCTTTTGAAATTTTGTAATTCTCAAACGAGTTAATTTGTAACGAAATGGATTTCACTTCCCTGTTTTAGTTTTTATTTATCTATCTACCGACATCAATTTTTAGCTTGATAGAAGATGTCACTTTGACATATCTAAACAATTTTGACATTCCTGTCAAACCTGAAATTGGTGCCAGGAGATACACAATTAAATATTAAGTCAGATAAGTAAAATCCATTTCGTTGCAAGTAAACTCGTTTGAGATTTACCGAGCCTCAAAGGGTCTAACTTGTCATTGTTCAAGCACCATTTTCTCGAAAACAGCTAAATTTAGGCATAAGAAAGGTAACTCAAAATCTGTGGATTTTTCAGAAAAATATAAAAATTTAATAAAATATAGGGCTTTTCATTTAGAAAACGGATGATGCCTTCGGTTTGAGGTAAAAGCGGCAACACCGCGGAATTTAAAATATTTTACATCGAGAGTATATTATGTTCATCTATGGCCAAAGCCAAATTCTCAAATCATCCTATTCGTTGGTTCTCCAGATATTTCTAATAGGACACTCGATTTGAATCACCCTGAAACAGAGGGGGAGATCTGTCAGTATGCTTCGTTTTTACTTCTAAAAGCGAGACACGCTTACATAGTTGAAACATATTTGAAACATTTCCTAAGACTTATTTATCGTTTTGTATTACCTTTTTTATTTTGTGAACTTTTTAATGTATATTTTTTCTTCTAAGTATATGCTGTTTTTTATTCTTTTATGTACCTTTTGGTGTATATGTGGTTTTTTAAATATTTTCTGAAGTTTATTTTGGCTTTTTTTCCAGCAATAGAAATAAATAAAAATATATAAAATGGACTAATTAAATGTTTAATTTGTCAGAGACTTATTTAATGCTCAAAAATCAAAATAGGAAACTTTTATTTTGTACCCTCCCCTTTTTATCATTTTTTAACTATCTGTAGTTTGGTGGAACAATTCATAGCGCATTTACCATTCAAACAAGAATATTGAACTTGTTTTTTTTGGTTCCAGTTTTGTATGTAATCGGGCTCTTTGTATTTGTTTATTTTTTTATTTGAATAACGAATTGTGTTTTCTAGGTGTATGTAAAGGGTGATCTACTATATTACCTCCCGTTAACTTTTTTTATTTTTGACATGTATATAAAAGTTTAAGAATACATTCCAAGCTACCTGCAGCAAATATATTTTTTTATATATATAGGTCTTGTAAAACATTATACACAAAAAATATCTAGAATTTTCTGTATAATTTACAAATTTGATAATATACCGTTCTGGTATATAACTAGTGATCCATTTAAAAATAATACAACCATAATCTGTCTGTTTATGAAAGACTTTGAATGAGCTCTAAAACTTTTATATACATTTTTTTCTAATGCCAAAAAGAAAAAACAAAGGCGGGTAGCATTATAGACAATCACCTTATACAGAGGTTTCCTAAAGTTTTCTAAAGTAATATTTTTTCAAAAGCTTTAAATATATTGTTAAGAATGTTCTATTGGTTAGATTATTAATTAAAAAGGTCTGAAAATTGAAAAATAAACTTTTTGCCTCAAGAAACATATACAGTCCCCAAATTAGGGGTCAAATATTATATTTAAAACTTATGATCACTCTTTTTGCACCTCCTATATAATTCAATATTACTTGGTTTATTTGCTAATTAGTTAAAACTTTTGATGAATAGGTGCTCTATATGTAATAAAAACTAAAATGTAATTGAATTATTGTTACATATTCCTGATTTACTCTGTATAGACCAATAGCTTTTGTTATTAATTTTAATCAGGGTTAATACAATAGGGAACTTGCATGAGACACTAATTTGCTAAAAACGCACCTAATTCAAAAAATAACACTAAGAAATACTTATCTTACAATTTTTTTCCATCTGGAATATAAATTAAATTCAACTACATACAAATGGGTTATGACTTCACACCGTGGTATGTCACTATTTTACTAATGGTGTATTCGAGTTTTTATTTAATTTAAAAAAATGAGATACTAAATATATCGCTTGAAATATCACACTATTACCACAAATAAGCAACGAGAGTGCGTAATGCGCATCACTAAAAACATTTGTTTATATATGAGGGGTTGCCGGTTGATTTATAGAGGGCAGTCAGATTATTTGCCTCTTGTTTTTATTATTTTGATATTTCGATTCGAATCGATATTTTTCTAATCGATTCGATGTTCGTTTCGAATCGATATTTTCATGGTTCGTTTCCTACTCGATTTTGTTATTTTAATTATAAGCTAGGACGAAAATTGAATAACTAGCTTTATGTAGATTTTTTTTACAAATTTAAAATAGTGTTAATTCCTGCTATTGCTAATAAAAATAGGAATGAAGGCTGAATTCGGAATAACGTCTAGAAAAATGGGCAAAAGTTTCCCGTTGATTAACAATTTCAAAATGTATTAAAAAATTAAGATTTTAAAGAAGGTGTAACCCTGGATTTTCTCAAAACCAAGGTACAAGATTGCTACGCTCCTATTTAATAATAATTATTATTACTGTTTTATTTGAAATTATTCCGATCACAAAAAGGTATCAAGATTACAGCTCGTGGTCAACAGAGCGTGCAATGTAGATGCCCTAGCTCAATTAACCCGGAGAGTAGGGCGTGGGAAAACGTAAGAAGTCTTAAAGAAAGAAAAAAAGAAGGAAAAAAAGAAATGAGCGCCACCAATTTATAACGACTTAAATTGGAAAGCCCCTTGATCTTCGCGGCACTTGCTTCCTCTTGATACTTTAAAAGAAAAAGAGTGAGCTAAATAAAACACACAAATGAAGTTAAGAAAAAAAATCTATTTATCTGTTACTGTATAAAAGAAAAAAAAATATAAACAATAAGTATGTTATCAGTTACGGTATAAAGAAAAAAGTAAGCAATAAGTGTCACCAAATCCAGCAGCACCTAGTGCTCCTAACTTCAAACTAGGCCCGGGGACATGGGATTAGTCCCGAGTCTTGAAGTTAAGTCCGTGGCTTGAAATTCTCTGTGACTTGCAGTTGCAATTAGCCCCTGATTTGAAATTAGGACTGTGACTTACAGTTGGCCCCTGACTTGAAATTAGGACCGTGACTTACAGTTGGCACCTGACTTGAACCCTATGAAAACAAAAATTTTCTAGAATTTTTCAAAGTGATTCAAAGTCTATAACGAAAACCCAAATAATTTTAATTAATTCAAAAAAATCCCCAAAAGTTTTCTACTGATTCAAAATTAACTGAAGAGACAGAACAATAATTTAATTTTAAAAATTTAGTACTACCGAGAAGTATAAAAAAAAAAACATTTAATTAATTTGAAGACACTAATCAGAACTTTTCTTTAAATAAAATAAAACCGCAAGCAACAAAATAAAAAAATACAATAAAATAATTTAAAATGAAATCACTAAAGATACCATCAATAAGCACATACCCTGATGGGTATCGAAAATTCAGTCGAAACGTTGTGTCAATAAATCCAACAAATCCACAAATACAAACTAAAATCGAAAAGGAAAATTAAAAATTTAACAATTATCAAATATAATTCAATACTTTCGACTGAATCCGAATGATTAAATTAACAATACGTAATAAAGTAGAAATAATTCTAATACTTAAAAAAAAAAATTAGGTCCTGATGATGACTTAAAATTAATCGAAACGTTGGGTAAGAAAAATATAAGCACATTATTATAACTGACTCCAAATAACTAAATTCAATTTACAATAAATAAATTTGTAACAAAATCGATTACTATAACAATTTCCCGTATAAAATAAATAGAAAATTTAGACTGACCTCGGCCAATTTAAATAGAAATGAGAATAAAATGAAAAAAAAATAGCAAAATCTTAACAAAAGAAGGTATGTATAGACCTGAAGAATAGCAAATATTTAAGCGAAACGTTGTGAGAATACTTACAAAAAATATAGATTAATAAGGCAGCAATAAGAAAAATCAAAAGGCACAAATATATTTAAATTTTAATATAACCAGCTTAAAAAAAGGGTTTTATTTAACTAATTATTTTCCAGCGGCAAATCAAAATGCAAAAAAAATACCATAAACTAAAAAAAAAGCAATTTACGTATACTTAAATTGTTACTGAAAACCTCTTAAGCCATTTATTAATCTGTTTATTTTATTAAAAATCAACGAATGCAGTAATCAAATCACACTATGCAAGCTGCGAAAATATTGTGGTATTATTTTAAAATAAATTTGCCTCTTGTTTTTATTATAGAGCCAATTTACGATCTACAAAATATGGTTAATATAATAAGAAAATTAATCAAATTACTGAGGTAAAAGATGTTCAACGAAATTCAAAAAAAAAATGTGTCAATTCGTATGAATTCGTTACACTTGCATTTAACATTTAAGATTTCAAAAAAAATATATATAAAAACTAGCCCCTGTTGCATCAAAAAAATAATCGTCTCAAATATGAGCAAAAGTTAATTCCAAAAAAAAAATGAGAAAAGTTACCAAATTACGAAATTGAAAATCATGCAAAATTTCAGAAAAAAAAATATCCCTTTTCATACTTTAAAAGAAAAAATGATATTAAACCAAATTACCTATCCAAATAGGGTCACTCAGTTCTAGTCAAAAAATGTTTTGCCAAGTAAATTAGGACTGTGAAAAGGTCATGGAAAATGGCGGTTTTTCCAAAGTCTTAACGAAAACCCAAATAATTTTAATTAAAAAAATCCCCTTAAAATTTTCTACTGATTCAAATAACTGAAGAGACAGAACAATAATTTAATTTTAAAAATTTAGTACTACCGAGAAGTATAAAAAAAAAAACATTTAATTAATTTGAAGACACTAATCAGAACTTTTCTTTAAATAAAATAAAACCGCAAGCAATAATAAAATAATTTAAAATGAAATCACTATTGATACCATCAATATGCACATACCCTGATGGGTCTCGAAAATTCAGTCGAAACGTTGTGTCAATAAATCCAACAAATCCACAAATACAAACTAAAATCGAAAAGGAAAATTTAAAATTTACTTTATCAAATATAATCTCAATAACCAGCGTTAACACCAAAATAAATACAAGGTTTCGACTGAATCCGAATGATTTAAATTAACAATACGTAATAAAGTAGAAATAATTCTAATACTTAAAAAAAAAAAATTAGGTCCTGATGATGACTTAAAATTAATCGAAACGTTGCAGGAAAAATATAAGCACATTATTATAACTGACTCCAATAACTAAATTCAATTTACAATAAATAAATTTGTAACAAAATCGATTACTATAACAATTTCCCGTATAAAATAAATAGAAAATTTGGTTTTAAATAGAAATGAGAATAAAATGAAAAAAAAATAGCAAAATCTTAACAAAAGAAGGTATGTATAGACCTGAAGAATAGCAAATATTTAAGCGAAACGTTGTGAGAATACTTACAAAAAATATAGATATAATAAGGCAGTAATATGAAAAATCAAAAGGCACAAATATATTTAAATTTTAATATAACCAGCTTAAAAAAAGGGTTTTATTTAACTAATTATTTTCCAGCGGCAAATCAAAATGCAAAAAAAATACCATAAACTAAAAGAAAAGCAATTTACCATACTTAATTGTTACTGAAAACCTCTGCCAGCCATTTATTAATCTGTTTATTATCTATTAAAAAGAACGAATGCAGTAATCAAATCACACTATGCAAGCTGCGAAAATATTGTGGTATTATTTTAAAATAAAATAGAGCCAATTTACGATCTACAAAATATGGTTAATATAATAAGAAAATTAATCAAATTACTGAGGTAAAAGATGTTCAACGAAATTCAAACCAAAAATGTGTCTTCGTATGAATTCGTTACACTTGCATTTAACATTTAAGATTTCAAAAAAAATATATATAAAAACTAGCCCCTGTTGCATCAAAAAAATAATCGTCTCAACAAAAGTTAATTCCAAAAAAAAAATGAGAAAAGTTACCAAATTACGAAATTGAAAATCATGCAAAATTTCAGAAAAAAAAATATCCCCTTTTCAGGATAAATGATATTAAACCAAATTACCTATCCAATAGGGTCACTCAGTTCTAGTCAAAAAGTGGTTTCACGTGCCAAGTACAAGGTCATGGAAAATGGCGGTCTGGTCCAATCTTCAGGTCAAATCCTCTCTTAGAGAGATTTTCTAGCACGAAAAATAACACTCACAGTGCAAACTATAATGTGCCCGAAAAACTATTGCGGTGTTGAGGAAAGATCCCGCTAACGGATTTCCAAGATTTTCCTGGATTATTTCCTCAGATTGTGGTTTATCTGCAGGTGACCAATTAAAACAAATAATATTTAATTAATTACTCTAGTACTAATGGAAAAGGACCACTCAGAAAAGTTAAATATTAGTCCGGGTAGAGTACCAAAGAATCAAATAAATGATGTGCTAATGCAGGAGTAGTTAAATGCCATAAAAATGAAATATTAGTTGAGTTTAATAACCAAAGAATCAAATAAATGATGTGCTAATGCAGGAGTAGTTAAATGCCATAAAAATGAAATTTTTTAATTTAATAGAATTTTCCCAACTGTATAAACTCATTATTTAACCATAAAACAGGAATTTATTCACACAATTATTAACTATTTATTTTAGGAAATGCATCAGACGCAGACGTAACGAAATTTCAGTTTATAATAGGCTCCAAGTAATTATGCAACTATGGACAAAACAAAAGTCGATCTGAATTTCGGAACATCAAACATTGATAGAAATTATAAGAAGGCTGTAGTTTATATAGTCTCAGAAAAAAAAGGTAAGAATATTAATATTAAATCGAAAAATACCTTTGGTTTATTTATGTCTAACTATATGTTACATATTCACAGCAAAAAGGAACACGAATAATAAAATGTAGATTTAAGAGAAAATATGAAGTGGTGTATATATAGTATCTATAGTCTAAAAATAATCCTATGTATATCTGAAAAGAAATATTTATCAAGGCAACCTTTTTTTTTACAAGTATTTACAGTTCAATATTAATACATAATATCGACTTTATATCAAAGAACTTATTGGGGTACTAATGATTTGGTTTTTTTTACAGCGACAGAAGAGTTATACAAAATACACGCTCGAATCTAAAAATGCAGCATATCTAAACAAAGAAAACGAAAATCCCAAGACTTGTATAAAGGACTCGAAAACAGGTTTTCAAAATTAATAAAATTTAATTTATATCTAGGTACTCTGTAAAATATATGGGAAATAAATAGTTTGTCTAAAGTGCTATTTGAAGTTTTTCTTATACAGTATATAATTATTAAATTCGGCAAAATTAAATAAATCCAACAATTATATTTGAACTGATTTTTTTTGGCGACATCTATGAACGAACGCTAAACTTATACCATTTACTGAAAATTATTCCTTTATATCTTGAGTTCAGGTACAAAATTAACTACTTATCGATAGGTGACACTGTGTTCTAATAAGAAAACTACTAAAATCTAAGTAAATCAAACCAACAAGGCGTACATATTAATCACTAAACTTAATACTAAAGTAGTAAATTATAATATTAAATTAATCATACAATGAAATGCACTTATAACAAAATTAAGCTGTTAAATGAAATGCACTTATAACAAAATTAAACTGTTACAAAGGCGTGTAGTTTTTTGCGAATAATCAGGAAAATATTAACTTTTAAAAAGTAATAAAAAACTATTTTTTAAGAGGAAGATATTTCCAATTAAGAAGTACCTACTACCGTACTCACCGAACTCTATCTCTGTTATTAATAGTTGTATTTGATTGTGAAAAAAAGTGTTCCGCGCGGCGAGCGCTAAACTGTAACGATTCCTCAAAACTGGCCGTAACAATTAAAATTTCATTTGTACTCTGTACTATAATATTAATTAAAAAATTGGAAATATGGTAACTATCTATTTAGACACTTGAAGAAACAATATTCCCCCGAAAAAATGTTGTTTTCATAGATTTTTTATAAAATGAGTTCATTGATATTTTAAACCAGATATTTATTAAATAAAAGTCACTAATATTTTTACTAGCAGTATCAAGAATTATCAGTATTTAGAGTTTGTGAACTAAACTCTTACTTGTCATTTAGACAGACACTTACAGAATTTTACGCCCACATTCATTTAATCATCAATCAAAATTAGCATATTAATCTTTTGTAAATAAAAAAAAAATGCGCAGTTCTACTCGTATTATATTGGACAAACATAGTTGTTTGTGGCACAATTTGACTAAAAATCGGTATCAGGAGGTGTTTAGCAACTAAAATTAAGAATTTTTAATTAATATTTAGATATTTAAAATGACGGCGCAATTAAGCTGGGCGAATTGTCATTTGCGCAAATTCTAGTTGTATTTGAGACTAAATATGAATTTCTTGTCGTCGAATACAATATGGTAGAAAAATCACTCAGAAACATTCCGAACACTCTCCATAACATAACGGAGTTAATAAACTTTCTAAAAAACTCTAACTAACCTGTACTGTACAATCTAAAAAAAGGGCACATTTCGTGTTACCTGTCCAAATTGACATTTACCTTTGAAAATTGTAGAAAACGGCTTATTTGCTAAAATATGAAAAAGTTTTACTTAGAAAATTTGTTTAGTTTTTAGTTTTAAATATGTATAGCCAAGTTCGACAGAAAATTCAAATATTAATATTTAAAAAAATTTAAAAGTAAATTAAATTATTAATAAATTAAAATTATTTAAAATCCCGTTTACATTTTTTTTTAACTAAGATTTGTATTTGCTACTAAAAAATGTTTTCTAAGTTCTATATGAGTAAAATTCGTAAAATTACTTTTGCATCAAGCTTAACATACTTTTGAGAAGTGATTTTCATTTTGCTCAGAAAAAAGTTTTTATGGAATAGTTAGGTATAAGAAGTTAAATAATATACTGGTAAGCTTACACAGATAATTTTCTTCCAATTTATTAGGAAATTATCATGTTGTTAGAATTTTGGTAGAACGGTAATAATTGTAAAAATTACGTATTGGAATTTGCGGCTTTTTTAATTTATTTACCAAACACTTGGCTTCTGTTAATATTATCTTTTACTAATTTCTTACTAACATATGTTAATACATTTACAATATTAGATAAAAACTCGAAACTCTGCACTACGTACAAAAAATGTATGTATAGTACATTTTCTAAGCAAAATTCGTATGAAAATATGCGTTTATACGGACATTTAGACTTAAATCATGAGTAGGAATTTAGAAAGTCAAAACTTTATGTATACGTAGGATTCGAAAGACTATACAGAACATTGTCTGAGAATTTCATCGACGTCGTTTCGTATTTTCAACAGTTATTAGTTTAACTGTGTATTATAGCGTAATTTTTACGATACCACCTCACCGTCTATATCTTCCAAACATTCCTAGCCGTTTTTCAGATATTATGATAAAGTTAAAAAGTACGTTTGCTAAGATCGGCGTAGACAATAAAAACCACAGTTAGACGTCATTAACTAACGGATACAAATTTTTAATCCAAACTTTGGGGATAACCTTTTTTTAATGTATAGAATGTGTTATTTCCAAAAGATATGTGCAAGTCGTCCATTTTTTTCACTGAAATTATAAAAACCAAGTAAATAAACTCAAAACGACGAATATCTACATTACTAATACGGCCACTTTCTAATTTTAGCACCCTGTATCTTCACTAGTCATAGGATTAAGTTGTACCTATGAGATATGTTGTTCAGAACATCAAAACATTAAAAAAATAGAATAATCAACCGAAATCAATTTTTCATAGAAAAGTAGGGCCTTTTTAACAAGAGTGCTTTTAATTTTTCAAGTAAGTTTAAAGTTATCAAAATATAAAAATAAAACCACTAGTTCAACCAATCACGTCTTTTATTTTCCTCCTCAAATTAATGTAAAGATCAATTGCTTGGTGGGGATCATTTGCGCGAATATATCTATTTTCAGCCATAATTATTTTGCATAGATCATACACATCCACATCGCAATGATATTCATTAAACGTGCATTCTGACTCAAGTTCTTTTAAAGCAAATTCGGGAACTCCACTAAGGTAGCTCTTTGCTCCATATAAAGCAGGCATCTCGAATAAAATAGCTGGTCTGCCGGAAGGTGCATTACTATTTCTAGATTTTCTTACTTTGTGAATATTCCATTCCAAAACAACCTCATCTAATTCATTCTAAAAAAAGTAGAAAAAAATAACAATGTTTGCACTTTTGTCATAATAATCACAAAGATTTGGAGATCAAATATGTTCAGAATACAGTGAAGCAAAAGGTGATATCGGTGGTGTTTTGATTGTTTGATTTTATTGTAAATATAAACTAAATATAATTGTTTTAACCGTTGTTAAAAAAAAACGCATACCAACATGTCCAGGGCTTCTTCTAGTACTTTCTGATATCTTATACAACTAAATAAACCTTTGGTACAAGGTGACCACGTAATTTTATCCCCTTCTAACTTTTTTGAATGTGATATTAAAAATAAAATATCTTACATAAAAGTTTTAAAGTTAGTTCCAAATAATTCGCAGCACATATTTTTATATACAGTGTGTTGCATGTAAAGACGACACGTTGCGGTTATATTTTTTTAAACGAAACACCCATTTTATTATCGAATTTTTAGATTCCAAGGAAAATTCTAGACACTTTTTATATATACCTATCAAGTGGCGGCTCTTCCATAGGGTCACTTGGTCAATGACCCACCAAAAATATTTCAGAAAATAAATTATTCTTTTGACCGTCCCTCCTAATAGTTGTAATAAAACACGAACCTTGGGAAAATAAATAAACACGCGACACTATTAGCCGCGCGCAGCGCCGGTGGTTCGAATGGTCTCGTTGCATTCCTTAGGCATAATAAAATACGCTATACTAAGTACTAAGCTAGGCTAAGCAGTCTGAATTGCCTTGATTACCTTAAAGCTTGACGAAAATACCCGAAGATTTCACAGTTACTGAGCGGCAGCCGAACGTAATAGCCAATGGAATATGAAATTGCGATTTGGGTCATCACTCATCAGCCGGTCTCTTCTCATAATTCGATCGATCGGTCGCGGCATGCGGAAGTTCAATTGTTCAGAGGTCACGCGGTCGATATTCTAACCCGATATTGTTTCGAACGCTTTTAATCGATGAAAATTAATTTATATGCTGTTTTTTTGTAATATATTTTATTTTTATGATCCATGTGTGAGTTGGAAATGTACAGGAAATAAAATGTTGGTAGTGACTAGTGCAAAAAAATAAACAACTAGAAAGGGCTTACGAACCTAATTTTGAGAAAATAACCGAATTCAAGGGAAGTGGTCGCAATTTGCCAAAACTTAGTATACGACAAACTAGTAAAGACAAAAATAAAGAGTTTCATCGAAACTTTCGCAAAAGTATGTACGATTTAGCTAACTGGATATGTGGTTGTGAAGTCTCTAACTCATTTTACTGTTATGTTTGTTTGTTGTTTTCTAAGGATTCGTCGGACTCATTATGGTGCAAAACCGGTGTTAAAAAACTTAAAACACTTAAAAGAAAAAATAAAAAAACATGCGTTTTCTGCAGATCACATGAAATGTTCGGTGAACTATGCTACGGTCGGAAGTGTTAATATTCGCACTCAGCTAGACACAGCTTATAAAAAAACCCTTAGAGATTTTAATGAAAATATGTCCAAAAATCGTTATATTTTAAACAAAATTATAGATTGTGTAAAATTTTGTGGGACATTCGAGCTGGCACTACGTGGCCATGATAAAACGGCTTTGTCTGAAAATCATACATTTTGTTAAGGCGTTGGGCCAAGATAGACTATCCGCTTTAGCAATGTTAAGTATCGAAAAATCGTTTATAAAAGGAATGTGCGTGCAATTTTAACGAACGTGTCATTCAGCATTTTTCCAATTCTAAAGAACAAAGAGTAGACTTGAACTTCAAGAGAATTTAAAGCACGATTTAAAGATAAGATATTTATTTTTATTTAAAGTATGCCTATTTTTAAATAATTCACCACGAGGCGCCACTGTACCTATCTTCATCTGTTTACGAAATGTTCACAATTTAAGATTGACAATATTGATGAATTTTGGAAATTTGACAGGCTGTAAGATCTAAACCGTTTGAGATCAAGAACATTCTTATTTTAGTTTTTCATAAGCTGTTTTATTCATTTAAATGAAAGAACACATTTTATATTGCTTTCGGTTAATTTTTCTAATTTTTTGATATAATGTAGTTCTTGATACTCGAATTAAAAGTTTTCATGGGCACAATATAATCCTATGACTAGTTTTTGAGATACAGGGTGTTAAACTTTGTTCTAATCGCATATAAAATACATGGCAAATACATGGGGAAAATAGGATGACACCAAATTAGTTTTTCAACATAATCAACGTATAGTACTTCCAAAAAAATTAATTTTATATGAACATAGGTCCGGAAATGCTTTGCTTCCGAGATATAGGGAGAATAAGGTTTTTAATAAATCACCCTGTATATGGAGAACAAAGCATTTGCGGACCTATGTTTATATAAAACGTTTTCCTTACTTTGGGAGGTATTATATGCCCAATATGTTAAAAATGTATTTTTTCTGTCATCCTGTTTACTCTATGTATTTTATATGGGATTTAAGCCAAGTTTAACACTCTGTATATTGAAAACAAATCATAGGATTAGGTTGTGGCCATGAGATCTTTGGATTAGGATATCGAGAATAACGACATATCAAAAATTCAGAAAAAATAACCGAAAGCCATTTTCCATAAGAAATGTACGGGGTCTTTTAAAGTTAATATCAATCGAGAGCTTATGAAAAAATAATTGCAAGCAAAACCCTGCCTATAAGAAAATATGTGATTCACATGGACGCACTTGAAAGCCTTTATATTTGACATTATTTTCTAATGTTTAAAACAAAACAGTAAAAAGAAGGTAACGTTATATGCAATCACCCTGTACAAACAATATTTGGCATCCTGGTTTGTAGAAAAAAAAGCTAAATAAAAAAGCTCAATAAAAGAAATTAAAAACATACAGGGTGTTTATAGAAACCGTCCTCAAAAAAGTAATAACATCACTGGGCTTCACGTAAACAAATTTATAAGTACCTTCTAGTTTTTACCTCTCCTATAACTTAAATAATAAGTGAACATAGGGGTATCTTTTTGAAAATAGGGAATATTTAGTTTAAATATTTCTCAAAAACTAAAAGGGCAGTGGACATTTTCTGTGTGGCATTTTTCGTTTAAGAAGCAGTATAGTAAAACTTCCTATCTATCTTTCTATTACTATTTTATTACCGCTGTAACTCGAAGGTATCGTATATTGAACGGCGAGACGTAGAAAAATTTCGACCTCAGTCGAATGGCACGATAATCAAAAGGATAAAATCCAGGCCATTAAGAAAAAAGAGATTATAAAAAATTATATTTAAATCCTTTTAAAGATTTAAAAAAATTATTTAATTACTCTTACCATGCATCACCGATTTCAGTTGCTGCGATCACTAAACCGCACTCAGATTTTTTCCTTCCTATCCCGCTAAAGAAGATATTGTTTTCCGTGAAAAAAATTTTTTTAAGATAACGTCAAAAGTTACCCTTTGACCTAAATTAGCGATCTCGTAGTGACTTCTGTCTGTGTGTATGAATATATGTGTGTCTGTTCAGACCGCGATAGCTTGTGAACCGCTTGACCGATTTTCATGAAATTTTTAGGGTGTTTAGTGTTCGACTCTGTAATGAGCTGAAAGGGGTTTCATAAAAGTCCATTAACGTTAAGAGCACTTTTAAAATGGAACAAACTAAAAAAAAATCATTACTTATCAACATGCGAATTCAAAATGTTGCATCCTATCATTTTGTTATTGAGGTCTCGAATTCGAATCTCAGCAATGACAACAACCTTTTTTTTTTCTTTCTTTATATATAATTTAAATTACAAGATATAGATTGATTACAATTTAGCTAGGAAGGTATACGATCCTGCAGGTATCCATTTATTTTGGTGAGGTTTCTGTTCTGGGTTATCTACCATTAAAGTGTTCAAAACTTATCGATTTTCACCCTTTTTTAAGAGAAAGTGCTTAAGTTTAAAGAAAGAGTGAAAATAGTCAAAAATATTATTGAACATTTTGATGACAGATAACTCAGATAAGAATTTGTGATGAGCGGATGAAAATCTAGCGATTTACTAAAAATCACCAAAATCGGCGCACAGTGATTCAAAATGTATTTCTAAGATGACAAAAATAGGTTTTTTTCTTTGATTCAAAATTCTTATAAATGATGAAAACAGCATTCTACAATATGTAAATAGACGAAAGATAGAAGTTTTGTCCAAAGAAAATTTTTGTTCAGTAGTATTTTTTATGATTGAAAATCTTAGTAGCCTTGGACGGCTGTAAACAAGCGCATTAAGTTGAGCATAATTGTCATTAGTTTAGCTGTCATTTTGAAGTGTTTAAACGCGCAAAATTAGTTTTTGGAAAATGGAAAGATATTGTTGAAGGTATGTTTTTTGAAAAGATTTGTTTTTGGCCGTGAAATAGCTCCTTAAATGTTTTTTATGAATATATAAATTTCCTTAAGCAAATATTTCACTTTACTCTGAAAATTCTCATCATTAGAAAGCTCGCGTTTTTAAGTTACTGATTGTTACTGATTCTGTCTAATATTATTCAGTTTGTGCATCCTCGAGTGTTTTAGAAATATGCGGTTCCCGTGCCTTTTTTTGCCTGTTTCCGATTTTTCGATTTTTTTTTTAGAGAGACGCATCAATATAAGCCGGAATGACCTCTTTGAAAAATTAAAGCAACGGGGTAAATTTCAACCAACCCATAAAGATTCGCTGTCCTATTTGTCTCAGCATGCAGTAAGCATAACAAGAAGAAAGAATATTAATGCTGATGACATAAAACATATACAGGGTGTTATCAAAACTTTCTCTATTGTTCTTTTAAGAAAATGGAAAGAGACTCGAAGATTTTTACCGAAATTTAAAAAGAAAAATAACGAATGGCTCCAGACAAACCTGATTTTTTCTATAGGCACAGCTTGTCGAAATTCTGAATTGAAAATACGTGGTCGCCCAAAAATTCCGTTTTTAGAAGCAGGCGATCGCACACAAAAACGTAGAGTTAAAAAGTTGTGTAAACTGAGCATTCAAGAGCTATCTTTGGTCACTGAAATGAAATTAAATTCCAATGGCAAAAGAGATGCCGCAGCTATTTTACATAAAATAACGTATTCGCCCAACAAAGCAACGTGGTTAAAGAAATTGATGACCAATAATGATGTTAATGTACCCTATACGGCTGATGAGGCTCTAGCGCTATTCGTTGCACTCAAACTTACTCGTAGTCAGTACATCGGATTACGAATGTCGTCAAAAAGAAAAGGATTTAAACAACTATGTCCAAGTTATCAAACATCAACTTATTGTAGCCAAAACGAAATGCTACCCTCCTCCAAATACTATCGTGGCTACTGAAAGATCAGCAAAAATAAGGTCACAGTCATTATTAGATCATACCGTGAAACAAATTGTGGAAGTCCAGCATGAAGTTATTGATTCGACTTTTGATTATACTGAAGACTCCGATACCATTTTAAAAATAGTATATAAATGGGGAGCTGATGGTAGTGGGAGTCAAAGCACCTACAAACAAAGATTTGCAAATAATGAATCAGATGATTCTAGCATTTTTATAGCTTCCATAGTTCCTGTGCAGCTTTATTTTGAATCCGGTGAAATGAAAAAAATACTTTGACAGAACATGCGAACATCGTCCACTCGTTTTTGTAGGCCTATCAGAATACAGTTCATCAAAGAAACAGATTTTGTTATTAAGAATGAATTCTCTCATATAGAAGCCCAAATTCAAGAACTTTTACCTACAAAAATATGTGTAAATAGAAGACAATTTTCCGTCAATCACCAGTTGTTCAAAACCATGGTTGACGGAAAAGTGTGTAACTCTCTAATGTCAAATTCCTCGACTCAAAAATGCTATATCTGTAGTGCTGCATTGAATCAGTTGAATCACGTCCATGTAATGTAGAAGCTCTCAATCTTGGTTTATCATCTTTACATGCCTGCATTCTTTTTTTCGAGTGTCTGTTACATATAGCCTATAGATTAGATTTTAAAACTTGGCAAGTGCGAAAGGATATATGCGAATTTCGTAAAAAAATGGGCTTATTAGTAGATTCACCAAGCCAGGATTTGGGAACACAAATGACGGCAATACAGCTTGACGATTTTTCCGAAATCCTGACTTGGCATCCAGCATTACAGGTATAGACAAAATTTTAATTAATCATTTTAGTGTTCTTTTAAACTATTTAAGTTGTTATGAAATAGATTCAACCAAATTTGGAAAATATGCATTTGAAACAGCAAAAATGTATGTTAGTTTGTGCAAATGGTACCCAATGCCCCAACTGTTCACAAAATCTTAATCCATAGACAAGTTGTAATGAATTCTTTTATGTTACCGATTGGCCAGTTGTCAGAAGACGCACAAGAATCGCATCATAAAGAAGCGAAATATTATAGGGAGCACAACACCCGTAAAATCTCCAGAATTTGTACAAATCAAGATCTTTTGAATATTCTTTTGGTATCCTCTGACCCTGTGATTTCTAGTATAAGATATTTGCCACCAAGGCGAAAGAGCATTTTCAACAAAGATGTTATTCTCATACTGAAATCTCCCGATATTGGTATAGATAATAGTGATCTGGAAGAATCAGATTCTGAGTAGTATGTATAGTTTATGTTTTTTCGAGTGTTTTTTATATATTTTGTATATATTATATGTTTTACATTAAGATTATTTAAGGTACAACTCAGTCGATACATTATTAAGAACAGTGATGGACATATTAAGAGTCCACTAATAATTTTTTGTTCAATAAAATATAGTTTATACGTAAGTACGAAAATACGAAAAAAAAACGTACCACACCTCGTACCAATAATTATTCTAAAAACCCTTTATTATAAATTAAACCTAACAATAATAGTTGTTTCTATTGAAAAAGAGTGAGAAATGCTGTTTAAGTGGTTGCCTTATTTTTGTCATCCTAGAAATACACTTTGAATCACTGTGCGGCGTAAATTACTAGATTTGAGTTACCTGTACTAGTTCCATAAAACAGAACTGAATAAGCGATTTATCTAAAAAAGTACCATCAAAAAGATTGTCGTCTTTTAACAGCTGAAAAAGATTTATCCAAAACTGAGCATTCTGCTTGCGAAGGATAGACCACCATGCTTCAATCCGCTGATTACAGCAGCTCTTTCCATATAGAAACGCAGGTCTTGTGGAGGATCTTTCACTGAACAGTTCATGAAGACATTTCTGAATTTTTTCAACAGTTTTATTTTCAGTACCCATATCACATCTAACTGTTTTGGGATAGCCACCAATCAATTTTAAAGCATTCAAATAATATCCCCCAATAACCTAAAAGAAATGATTATATTTCAACTAAATTTATTAGGTAATATTATTACTTAAGTATTTTGGAACAGAGGACCTATCCAAGCAAGTAGTCGAAGAAATCTAGCACTAAAAAGACAAGAACCTTCCGAAACTGAAACCTATTTGGCTGTTTTTTGTTTTTCTGTTTGGAAAAAAGTTACAGGGTATTATCAAAAAGTCTGTATATTTGAAATTAAAACTTCTAAGGGTTTTTGCATTTGTTATGGAAATTCCTGGACCTTATTTTATCAGTTTCTCTATACCCAGAAATACAGAGGTTTTGCATTTTTTTTAGAAAGTCTGTACTATTTAAATTAAAAATTACAATTTTCTATAAGCTTTTACATTTAATATAAAACTTACGGGACTTTATTATACCAGTTTTTCTGTACAATGAAGTATAGCGATTTGGCTCTTTTTTCTTCAAATAGCGTCTTCTCAAAACGTCTGTATTTTTTAAGTAAAAAAAAATAGAAATTTCTGTTTACTCTTTTTATTAATGTGGAACTTTAGGGACTTTCTTATCCCAATTCCTCTGGACACAGAATAATGGTGGTTTTGTATTTTTTGGTTTAGGAAAAAAGTTAAGTACACGGTGATCCACTATATTTGCCTACCCCATTTAACTTTTTTGCTTTACAGAGGCTTTACATTTTAGAAAAAAAATATATACAAAAGTTTTTAGACCTTTTTTGATACATCCCGTCTGTCTACATAAAAATGTATGCGCTAAAAACTATTTATTAAATCCTAGAACTTTGTATTTAACCATTTTTTTTAATATAAAGCCTTATGTAAAGTAAAAAAGGTAAATGGGGTATATATAACTTTTTTTCCTAAACCAAAAAATACGAAACAATCATACTTTTGTGTACAGAGGAACTGGGATAATAAAGTCCCGACATTTTTCGTGTATTGTTCGCTTCAAGGTCACAACGCATATCACATGTGCTTGCTGTGAACGACTATTGACGATGGGTCGCGATGTAAGCGTCACTTGGAAGTGCGACGACGGCTGCTTGACCTAACGTAGTAACGGTAGAGAGCCAAATTTACGAGGGAACGCGGATATTATGCGATATCCCAAACACAAAATAACCAACATATATTCGGAGGTAGGTATTGTGTATGCGCTTTGACGGAGTGAACGGAACTTTGTGGATAAAAGTTAAAGCTGTATTAACATTATCATTTTTGAATTGTATCCAAATATAATTTTTTTTTGCATAAAACGGCTAGCAAAAAAAATGTTTCTTAATATGTAAGAAAATTGTGAGTGATATATCAAAAAATATTAAACATTTTAGTAAAAGTTTTGGAACAAGCTTAGGAATTTAAAAAAAGTTTTTTTGCACATTATCGAAACAAAATATTACAAAATTTGTGGTTTAACACCCTCTATATTTTTAGATTAGGAAAATTTTAAATCTAAAATCGGTGATACGGAGTCTAAGTATCTCTCGTATCGTTTAAAAATATTAGATTTTTAATTTTACCTAAAACTTCGCTATCGCTATCGCTTCGTTTGCCGTTTTATCTGTCCAGCAGTTTAATTACGAAAAGTGAGATATTTCAAGGCGTCAAGCAGTTTTAAAAAGTGACTCATTATACGTCAAAAATAGAAAAAAAACTTATGATGCAGGTGTGAAATTTACCTTAGGATCACTGGATGTAGAACCAGCTCTCATCCAAATTATATGTCTAGAAAAACCATCGATGCAGCCATTTATGCAAATTCCGTACGGTTTTAGTTTGTCATAGGAATCTACATGCCAAAGAAAGTTAGGACCTTTATTAAAATATTTTCGCCGTCTTAATCTTTTCCTTTTGCGAATATCAACTCCACGCGGATCTAAATAGGAAATCAACTCTCTAACGAGCTCTTGAGTAACGACCAAACCATTCATTAGGCACTTCAAATGCATCCATTTGTAACCGTGTAGTTGTCCTGATGATTGTATTTCTTTTTGTATAAATGTAACAACATCTTTGATTCTGGAATAGTTTTTTCTTCTATATAGCCCATCTCAGATAACCTACGCTTTAAGGTACGGTATGAGATAACTTTGTCATGTAAAACTGTAAGAAATGACAAAATTTCATTGTAGTCAAATCCATATGAGAAGTACTTCCTTATTAGACCCTCCAAATCTTCAACCTGTAAAAAAAATTAATAAACGCAAAAAAAAAAGTTTTTAAAAAAAGCTTATATTTATAAAGTAATGAATTAAAAATCAAAACATAATTAAACTTACACACAGAATTTTTAATCATATGAATATTTTCTTAAAAGTTTGATGCTTTATTTCAGTGTGATGTGATTCACGCCTCACGTTTTCAAGATAATAATAATTACATTTTTAAAAGTTCTGTATTTGGGTAAGTTTAAATAATTTTTACTTTTTAGTTCACTTTATAAATTAAAGTTTATGAAAAAAATGTTATTTTGTTTTATTTTATACTTTTTAGCATTACTGTTTACACACCCTGTATAAGAAATTCACGATTAGACACCATTATATTGTATTGTTAATTGTTATCGACTTCATGTTCGTGTACCAAATATCAGTCCATTCCGGTAACGGAGACTATTTTGAACTATTTAGCTTTACTTTTTACTGTAATGGGGACGGTTTTGTCATTTTAAATTTTATTTTTTACGCACCCTGTATAAGACGTTCAGGATTGAACACCATAATATTTTATTTTCATGGGATTTATGCACGTACACCAAATCTCAGTCAATTCCACTGTTATGCATTTTTTACACATGCTGTATAAGATATTCATGATGAAATCATAATATTATATTATTACTGATTTATGTATATACCAAATATCATTCAATTCCCATAAGGCTAAACTGCACATAGCAAACGAAATATCAGCGACAAGGTCAAGTCACGTTCAAAGTAATATGAAAAGGTGGGAAATATAATGACGTGTTGGAAAATACAAATATAACACTGAAAGAAATGCGGCTAAATTACAATTTTATTATTATTTGAGCGGCGGCGCGGCGTCTCGGATAATATTTAGGAATTTACTTGCTTATGGCTGTTCGTAGGATGATGTCGTGGGAGGGGGGCTAAATTATTTTAATTTGTATAAACTGAAAACTTTTTTTTGGTTGTTGAATTTTATTATGATAATTGAACATGTAAAACAGATAAAGGGAGGATCTATAGACCTCGTTCAGGGGGAGGGGGCGAATTACTATTTTCAACTGATGCAGTGCTTTCGTTTATACATAAAACTGTATGCGGTGTCCCTTTCGCCCCCCCTCTAAATCCGCCAGTGAATTTATCAGCTTTGATTTCGATGTGCGGATCGTTATTCATTATTCCCTCGTTCGATTTTCGTTTGATTTTCGATCTGCAATTTGCCAATTTATAATAAAATTTATCAGTGTTTTTGTGATTTTTACTTCTCTCGTAAAAGATAGGTATTGTAATCGTGAAAAAATTAGCCTCCAAAATGTTTGCACTATTCACCTAGAGGCCGTAAAACATATTTTCTTCATTCCGTCGGTCTGTCCGTCTGTTCAAAGCATAGCTAAAAAATTACTCACCCGATTGATTTGTTGACAAATGTTGGTCAAAAATTAAGGGTCAATGGAGATGACTTGGTAACGTTTTGGTATGGCATGGCGGAAGAAAATGGCAGCCTAGCGTTAAAAAAATTGTTACTAAAAAAATAACTGACTAAACAAAATGGCGGCCTAATAAAATATTAAAAATATCAGCCTGGAAAAACTACTTATTGGATTGATTTCCAATTTTGTGCGAGAATTAAGTGTTGTGGTACGAATTCAAGATGGCGGAAGAAAATGGCGGCCAAATGTGTTTGTAAATATCACCCTCTCAGGTTTTATATATATTCATGTTTTAGCGTCCCTGGATGCCGAAAATTATGTTTGCTTTATTCCGTAGGACTATTGGTCGGTATATCTGTCAGTTCGCAGATAGCTAAAAGCTACTTACCCGGTTGACTTATTAAGGATAATATGGAGATGACCTGATAACATTCTGGTAAAAGGCCAATATGACTGAACAAAATGGCGCTTTAGTGAAATGTTTAAATAAAATTTAAAATTATTTCTATAATTTACCCCAAATTGTTCACAAAATCAAGTGTGTGAACTGTTAACATTTTGGTCCAAATCCAAGTTAGAAAAACAAAATGGCGGCCTAATAAAATATTTAAAAAATCAGCGTGATAAAACTACTTATTAGATTGAATTGAAACTTTATGCAAGCATTAAATGGGATTTAGACAAAAACTGGTAAAATTGTGGTACAAATTCAAGATGGCGGAACAAAATGACGGCCAAATAAAATATTTAATAAACATGTTCATATTTACCTGGCTTCAAATTTTGCACAAAAATTAAATGTAATATAAGGATAAACTGATCAAATTCAAGAAGATGGGACAAAATTGCGGTCTTAAAATCAGTGTAAAAAGTTCATCAATTTATTTGAGATTTTGCTCAAAAATCAAGGGTGGCACAGGTAGAAACTGTTTGTTACCCAACCAATATGGTGGAACAATAGAAAAGACAAAGACAGTATATATGTGTTAATAAATAACTATGTGTGGAACTAAATTATTCGTTCATTATTCCTAACAAAAGAAAAGATTTATAAGAAGCAAAGTTACGAGTAAAGGAAATTTACCGATTTTTGTAATCATGCCATGCCACGTAAATATTCTAACCAGCTGCCTGAAAGTAGAAGAAAAAGTTTAAAACGTGAGTGACTATACTAAAGCAAGTATGTAATTAGTATTATGTTATGATAGAATATTAGATAATGTAATATATTGTATTAGGGTTACCTATTTCGATGGTTTTACGGATTAAGTATTAAAGTCGCAAAATTTTTTTAGAAGTTGGTTTTAATTCGTAATTCCCTTATTAGTGATGAGAGAGAATTGCGGTTTTACTTTTTTGTAAAATGAAAGACGCCATAAACAAACTTTTCATAGCCCTCTTCGATTCTCAGATATAGGGTGAAATTGAAAACATTGCAATTTGAAACCTCCCTCATTTTTCGATTATGCTTTACCTTATCGAAAATTAAAAGATGTTATATAGTTTCTTCCGGGTTTTTCAAAATATAACCCTTATAGGGGTGAAAAATGTCTATATATTTATCTAAAAAATATTTAACGACGATTTTTTCGTCAACGGCTTTTAAAAATAATTATCCAAATATAAATTTCAGAATTTTGTAAAATTCCACTCTTAAGCGAATAAAAAGGAGTTATTTTTATTTCCCCATTTAATAGCTAATATATTGTATTATTAATACAATATGTACGCTGTACAGATTAAGTATTAAAGTAGCAAAATTTTTTTCTAAAAAATAGAAGTTGGGTTTAATTCGAGCCTCTAGAATTCGAAAAATATATTTTTAGAACAAAATTTTATGATATCTGTTAGATTGTGTGCGTTTGTGCATATGTAAACAAAATTTGCGCCAACCAACGAAAATTTGAGAAGGGTCAAACCAGTTCGCTTATAAATTTGCACCCATCAACAAAATCAAACACCTTTATACTATCCTTTAACACCCACTCCCTCCCCCAACTATAAAAGCCGGCTTCTCTATTAGGGTAACCAAAAGTAGTCTAGGTTAGTGTCTGTGTGGGCAGTAAATTTTGAGTGTCATGGACGTAGATTTTCGATATTTTTAGGGGTATAAAAATTAAAAAACATATAACATGAGAACGCAACAGTCAAATTGAAAACTATGAATAGTTGGGTTTAATGTTCTGGCATTAAAAAATTGTGTGTGTGTCAAAAAATGACGAAACACGTCAATTTTTTTATATGCAAAATAATGTTTTGTCCATTATACAGGATAGTCCTGTAAACAAGGCACATTATGTAAAAATCGGTGTAACATGTCAAACTTCTTTTATTTCCTTTGTAGATGTCTAGGCTTTGAAAGAAACCTCGTTAATAATTTTATTTTTTGATAATGTATTTTGCTGATTTTCTATAAAAACTTTTTGAAATCGGAGTCAAATTAATAAAGACAGCAAATAGACATTATACTCATGGTACCTACTAGATTCAAGACACGCATACATATATGTCTTGTTGTGCACTTATGAAGAATTAAGAATTAGTTTGACGCCGACTTCAGAAAGTCAAATTTTTAAGATGGAATAAAATATTTTTTCCTCTTTATTTTTTTACATAACATAATAAATTAATCCTTTGTTTAATATTTTGCTAGTTTAGAAAAAATATGTCTTATGAATCCAAAGCTCTCCCGCGTAGTAGTCAGTAACTGTAAAAAATAAAACTACTTAAAAACACTGAGAAGACAATTAATTATATTTTGTTCCATCACAGAAATTTGACTCCAACTAAGACCTGTAGTATTTAATGTCACCATCAAAATTTACAGTTTCTATTAGTTTGATGCCGACTTCATGAAGTTAGATTTCGAAGATTGATTTAAGTATTATTATTTTAATCGGTTTTAGCTTTTCTGTAATTTTTTTTGTTTAATCCCTTATTTAAAAAAGGTTCTATCGTAAATGTCAGGCTCAAGGTTCCTGAGGCCTAAACCTAGTTACTGGGGTCCCATGAACTTAAAATTTTACCAGAATCACGATAACTAATGATTGTTTTCCACTCGTCCCCCACCACGCACCTCAGTTATGACATAGGAAAAGTGTTATATCCAGAATAAATCTTATCTAATATTATTACCATTCATTAAGATTTGTAATTACCTAGCGAAATAACCTCACCAGGAAAATTATTGCCTCCCATTAGATCAAGGCTCTACTTCCCGCTATGTCAAAATTACATTTTTTGATTAATTAGAGTTGCATGCTCAAAATTTCAATATATATTAAAGCGTTTAAAAGTTTGTGCGAAAACTCTCGTTTTGGCGGAAAATAATTTAAAGTGGCGTCATTACTCTATTTTTACTTTTTTTTAATATATTTTCTGTGGAATAACCCCGGTACCATACTAAAAACTTCTTTAAAAAATCATCTATGTTGGCCACAATCTCCCCGAAGTAATCAATGTACTTAAAATCACATTAACTAATCTTGACATGCATAGAAAATCAACAATCCCAATGGCTAAAAATTAAAATAGTAAAATTGCACTTTGTGTTCCTGAAAACCACGAAAACTATATGAAAATTGATATTTTTAGATTACCCTCTCCGCATAAACTTTTTGTGCCAAGAATAAAGTTATTTGCTATGTTAAAAATATTTAAACTTATGACACCAGAAATATTATTACTAAGTAATGAATCCCACCCCCATTTTCATGCACTAAATTTTAAGGCAATATAATAAAGCAAGTTAAAATTACCGCGAAAAGGGATTCAAAATGGCGCTATGCCGCCATTTTCAGTGCTAACTATATGACCATCCCGGTACTCTCCTGAAAAATGTATTCAAATCGGTCAATGTATCACTAAGCATAATCGAGGTTCACACATATATAATCGGTAAATTTCCTTTACCCGGAACTTCCCTCGTTATGATTTTTTGTTGGGAATAGTGAAGTATCAGTGAAATGGGACCCTATTCGGTTCAGTAAATAGTCACAGTATATATATATATATATATATATATATATATATATATATATATATATATATATATATATATATATGTTACATATACTGTCTTTTCAAACATTTTTATAGGGCGAAATTTTGTTCTATCATATTGCATTCCTACCAATATTTTACCAGTTTTTTTCTACCCATGCTACAATTGACTTTGGGGATAATTTAAAATAAATTGAATAAATAGTTTCCACATTGTCAAATACCGCCATTTTGTTACGTCATGTTGAATTCGTACCAGTTTATCCCATTTCACATTTAATTTTCCTTAAATTCGTACCACAACTGCACCAGTTTATCTTTATATCACCCTTAATTCTTGCACAAAAATTAAAGTTCATTTAATAAATAGTAGTTTCAGGCTAATTTTTTTAACATTCTATTAGGCCGCTATTTTGTTTTGCTATCTTGAATTCATATCAAAATGTTACCGGTTCATTCCTATGTAACTCTTAATTTTTTGTGCAAAATTGGATAATTAGTTTTTTTTAGTAATAATGTTATTAACATTGTTCAGCCATATTGGATTTTTACCAAAATATAACCAGCTTATCCCCATATGACTCCTAATTTTTGATCAAAATTTAAAGTCATTCATAAGTAGTCTTTAAGATATGCCGCGAACTGACAGCTATACAGACAGACCGACGGACGAGCCGACGGAATTAATAAAACATATTTTTGGCATATAGAGACGCTAAATCGTGAAAATATGTAATACCTGAGAGGGTGTTTTTTTCACGATTACGAGCATTTTATTTGTCCGCAATTTTATTCGGTCTTCTTGAATTACTACCACAATTTCACTAGATGATCCCTATACCAAAATTAGTTATGGCACACAATTTGAAACCAATCCATTTCAATTTTTAAATGTTTCATTAGTCCGCCATTTTGTTACACCATCTTGGATTCTTACCAAAATTTTACCATTTAATTCCAACATACTACTTTAATGTTGGTGCAGAACTTGAGATAAATTGGATAAGTAGTTTTTTAATATTCCTTTTTTTAACATTTCACTAGGGTGCCATTTTGTTTCGTCATGTTGGATTTCTACCAAAATATTACTAGATCATCCCCTGATTACCCTTAATGTTTTATCAAAATTTGAACTCAATCGGTTAAGTAGTCTTTAAGCTATACCGCGAACTGACAGCCAAACAGACACTCCAACAGGTGGACCGACGGAATTGATAAAACATATTTTTAGCATCTAGGGACACTAAAACGTGAAGATATGTAAAACCTTAAATGGTGAATTTTTCACGATTACAAACACTTTATTTGGCCCCCATTGTTCGGCCATCTTCAATTATTACCACAATTTCACTAGTTGGTCCCTACACCACAATTATTTATTCAGCTGCCATTCTGTTCCGCCATCTTGGATTCGTCCAAAATGTTACCAGTTGATTCTAACATAATATTTGATGTTTGTGCAAAATTTGAGGTAAATTGGATAAGTAGTTTTTTAATAATATTTTTTTTCACTAGACGGCCATTTTGTTTGGGCATATTGGATTTTTACCAAAAATTACCAGGCTCTCACCATGTCAATCGGGTGAGTAGTTTTTTAGCTATGCCGCGAACAGACAGACAGACGGAATGTTATGGCATCTAGGGATCCTGAAACGTGAAGATCTGAGAAAATCTCGGAGGATGATTATTTCACGATTACAACACTTCCTTTTTTGAAGTCGGTATCAATTCAGTTATATCCAGATTGAATTATATCCGACATATTTTTAATTTGGGTTAAATTTTACTGTAAAATATCTTTACATTAATTCATTAATAAAGCACCCAGATTCGTAAACAAAACTTTAATGAAGAATATACGTCACAAACAAATAAAACTTAAAATTTTACATGAGACGTTCAAACAAGTGTCTTGGGAACTAACGTTAATAATACGAGTACCGGGTCGCACTTCTTTCTTGCAGCCGATTCGGGATATTGATTTTCTTACAAATCTAAAAATAGATTTGATGCTTATTTCTAGGTCAAGTCGATCACCGAAGTAGTGGAATTATATTTATTTCCATAATTTAAAAGACGTACTGTAAATATATTTTTTTATAATAACGTTCCACCTGTTTTACATTTGCATCATTTTTATATTTCTCCACATTATTATTTTTAATTAACAGAAATTTTCTTTTATTTTACAAAGTCACTTGTATATTACTTTTATATTTATTTATATATTTTTGGTGACAGTTTTTTCAGTGTATCATAACAACTCAATTCGAGACGTTTCCTTCACGTCAGGACTTGAAAAATTATGCTGTCTATAGGCAACTTAAAATATATTTCGGTTAAAAACCAGCTCAACAAGGTTCACGCGCTGCAGAAATACAAAGACACGAGTGCGATTTAACATTTCAAATTTTGCAGTTATGTAGACAAAGGATCAGTGTAGGGCGGTAAACAGCCATTTTATGAAAAAAAAATTATATGGGTCGGTATCTGCGTCAAAAAATGATCGAAAATGGACAACTTTGTCACTAATTTTTCATTCTAAATTCGAATTTTTCATAAAAAATCGCATTTAGCGCCCAACTATACATATTTCCCTATTAAAAACACTTTGAAGCTAATACATATCACTTATAGTTTTAACACAACATTGCAGCGGCGGAAGGCTGGCAACGGATCCGTAATACTGCGTGCAGTTCCCCTATAACAGGAATTGCTTTAAAAATTACTTGCAAAATTTGACCCACAAATACAAACATACAAGTGAAGTTAAATAAAGCTTTTAAAAATATGTTGCGTTGTATCTGCTGTAGAACAACTACAGAAATTTTACTTAAACTTTAAGCACACTGTGTTTTTTTATTCCGCAAATTGCTACTTTTGTAAATAATGTACGTCCTTATGTTCATACAACAGCAATTCTGAGTAAAGTGAGTTGAAAAATATGGCACACTTTTTATGGCTTATGGGGCATTGACAAATTTGAAGTGGACCTGAATTTTAAATTTTATTATTTAGATCAAATGAGTGTTTCTTATCATCAATCCAAACTTGAACCTATACATAAAGAGGTTGATCATAAAATAATAGGTATTATATTGTCTGGGTACCAAACTACTAAAGATAAATCGATTCCTTCCAAATAGACACCTATGTTCCTTAAAACTAAAACATAATAATTAAAGAATTTTGGCATTAAATGAAAAAACGGTAAATATATTAAATATAAATATAAACGTAAATATATTAAATATAAAACTATATTACCTCGTCTGTATCACTCATAATCACAAGAACGACCCACTCACTTTACACTGATATGTAAATCCGAATCACAGAACACACTTTACACAAACGTCATACTTTTTGTAGAAATATCGTTAAATTCCGACTTTAAACTCAGAATTTAGTTAATTTCTGACTTTAAAGTCAGAATTTAGTTAAATTCTGACTTTAAACTCAGAATTTTGTTAATTTAGTTAAATTTTGTTAAATGACTTTAAACTCAGAATTTAGTTAATTTCTGACTTTAAACTAAGAATTTAGTTAAATTTCGACTTTGAACTCAGAATTTTGTTAGATTCTGACTTTAAACTTTTGTTAAATTCTGACTTTAAACTCAGAATTTTGTTAAATTCTGACTTTAAACTCAGAATTAAAAAATAAAAAAAATTGTGGCCCTTCTACGCTTCCGTATTTATAAATTTTCCTAAATTAGATATTAGATTTCATAAAACACATGGTACATTCAACTAAACTTAAAAATTTTTTGCTAAAATTAACTATACTGGTTTACTAAAACGTTTGGTAAACATTAAAAAGAAATGTACTAATTTTGTGCGATTAATAAAAAAGTATAGCGATTTTTAAAATTATGCTTGGAAGAATATATAATATTATAATACAATCTACCATATAATAATTGTAAAAAGTTTTTTTTTCTAAAAAATTATTGTACATATTTGGGTTCTGAAATTGGCGATATTTGAAATCATTTCCCGCAGTGCCACGGTAGAGAGCGCCCCGTTAGTTATCGAGTTAATTATAAAAAAATACAGAGAAATAATCTGGGGATGACAATGGTGCTAGAAGAAGACAGAATTTGCTTTATTTTATCTCCACATTTTGTGTAGTGAGAGTACTTTTCACTAAGTTAACTAACCTAAACTAACCTAAATTTGTTTGGCCAAAACAATAATTAGAATTATATTGTTACTAAAGGCTTAAGAAGTTCTAGAAGATGGAAAAAGAAAGTGTATTCTGTTCCCCGATAACTTTAAATTTTATACAGTTATTCAAAGCCAAAAGGTTTGACTTAATGGGGGGCAAAATCACCATTGAAATGAATGTTTTTCGTCACACTTGATTAGTTCTGTTTTTGACCAAAAAGTAGCAGAGCGAAAGTTGCCCTTTCTAAACGACCTGTACTACCTAGCAGGGAAAGGAACAATGTAGATATATTAAGTGTATAGTTTATATCTGAGTGGGGTTAATGTCGAAGTTGTATTTCAATATAACCATAACCAATAAAAGTAATAATTCATTGTTTCCATGTGTACGAAAATTGTATTTTCTGTTTTTGATATGAAGACTGTCTTGGAAAGTGCAGCAGAGTTACCAGAGAGAGGTATTATATAAACTGTCTTGCTATCACAGTCTCTAACAGCATCTGATTGACTGCCACCTCTTTTCAACATTTTTCAATAATTATTATTACAGTTTATATTCAGAATGGTCCGGATTACAGCGTAATATTTTTGAAATTTAAAATTTTTTAATTTAGTTTAGTAAAATTTACAAGAAATTGCATTTTTAACGGCACAATATATATTTTTGTAATACAAGTTTTAAAATATAGGATAGTAGGGGTATCTATATTTCATTTTGAGGCAAACCAAAATTAATAGTAATGGTTTCTAAACATGGTTGTTTTCGTTAATAGTTTATTAGTAAACAATTACAAAACAGTATAACAGGACTTGAAAATAAGCTACATAATATTATTTAGGAAAAATAGTAAAATGTATTTCAAATTAACAATATGTTTTTTTATTTTTAAACGTTTTTTTTTAAGTTTAATATTTTTTTGCACGTCTTTGAAAAACATTATGTATATATATACTAAAATCAATAAAAATGCGCTTTCACACATCTTTATCAAACGTACTTTGCCAAATTCCTATGGGTTTGCAGTCGGAAACCACCGGAGCCCCAATAGGTGGCGCTAAGTGTTATCGAGCAATCTGTTATTTCAGATCTCCCTGGGTACAAGCCTGCCTGATGAGGGTAAAAGCCCAGAAATCATGGTCGCAGGAGGGTACCCTGTGACATAATCGAAAGCAATTCTTCTTGTAGGCCGTTTTGCACCTGCAGAAATTATGTATTTCTGCTATATATATATATATATATATATATATATATATATATATATATATATAGATATATTTATAGATATATTTATATATATATATATATATATATATATATATATATATATATATATATATATATATATATATATATATATATATATATATATATATATATATATATATATAATTGCATAATTTATATTTATTAGAAATGTGTTGTTCTTTGACGTTTTAATTTTATCTGTGAACGCTATGTGTCAGAAAATCAGTTTAAAGTACAATGACGTATAAATTGGCTATACAAATACAAGGTAAAAAAAAAACTTCCTTTAAAAATAAAAAAAAAATTTAAATTGGAAATAACAAAATAAACCAAACTTTTTTCCAAAATTTGTTCAGTAGCTCGTATTTCTTCAACGTGGCGTTGTTACTACTTGATACGCCTTGAAACACCTTCGAACAGTCCCTGGATGTATTTCTGTGGTATTTATTCCCAAATTTCGAAAAGCGTATTTTGAAGTAGATTAGCCTTCTAAAGGAGATTTCATATTGTCCCAGATATGCTCAATTATATTTAAGTCGGAACTTCTGCTTGCTA
Organism: Kuschelorhynchus macadamiae; assembly: GCA_030620095.1. NCBI lineage: Eukaryota > Metazoa > Arthropoda > Insecta > Coleoptera > Curculionidae > Kuschelorhynchus > Kuschelorhynchus macadamiae. Next base: position 566,873 of record JAUTXW010003867.1, on the reverse strand, counting down.
GGTATAGGCTCATATTCCAGGCACCATACGGACGGGCATTGTCATGCATTAAATCATAAACATCAGAATATCACCAAACGAAGAGTTTTTATAAATTGTAGGTTGGATTCAGAAAATTGGAAGGTTCGAAATTATTTTACCGATTTTTGCCCTAAAGTGGTTTTTAGATGATTTTTTAATGTGGTAAATAACAGTTCATCGGACGCACCGAATCATTTAATTTTTCAATTGGTTTAAATAATAACAATAAAATGAAAATATTGGTATAGGAATGACATTTAGTATATTATGGAAGGTGATGATTTGCTACCTTATTATCAGTTGTATTTATACCAAAATCACTTTCCCCGTGTTGGGTATTTAAAAAAACGAGCCCACTCTGTTTTATTTTCTTATCGTTTAGCTACAAAAAAAAAACTCTAAAACCAAGCTTTTATAGTTTATTACAGTCTATCGAAAATAAATTGACCGTTAAAAAAATTAATATAATAGAAAAACTGAGTTTTGCAAAAATAAAGTTTGGCTCAGCTCGAAAGAACTCTTTCTCCTGCTTCCAAAAATATGAAATATCATATTTATCTTTTACAGTTTTTGAGATATTCACGTTCGCATATTACCATATAGTCTGTTTCAATATTAAGCTGCGGTAATATTGAAGCGCGGATATCTCGGCGAAGATAAATAAACTCAAGGAAATAATTAAGGGATATTGATATTTTATGTCTGTATTTGAACTTGGATGAAACAAGAATAAGCTATCTGCTTTGGTATTCCAAGTAGGAGTATATTTCTACTTTTATTTTTTGTAAATAGAGTTATTTGCAAAATTGTCGTGGGCATTATATAGGGTAAGTTAAAATGTAAAGATTTTTCTTGTTTTTTTTCAAAGCCGCCGTGGGTACGTCAAAACCGGTTTAGCTAACCTTTACCTTTGCATAAATAGAGCAATGTGTCGCTAATATTTTGTTATTTTTTATTTTTGGTTTTATTGTCTTCCCTTAGAGATATACGTACAATTTTTTTATTTAATAGCATGCTTTTATTTTTTTTTACATTAAGAGGTAGCTTAAATTTTACTACATTTTATATAAATAAAGTACTCATGTAAAAATAAACAGAGTTTTTACCTACGTATTATTATACAGAGTTGTATAATAAATATAATATATAAATTCTGCAAAACAAGCAGTAAGTAAAATGTTTGTTCAAATAACGTTTTATCAAATTGTCTATGTCCACTTGATTTACCATGTATGTACTACATACATTACACGACAGTAATAGAAATAAGTTTAATAATTTACTTTTAGAGTTGTGAGTTAGTGCGTATAACATGGTTCGATGTTATTTAAAAATTTGACAGGGCGATTGGTATGCTTTTAGCTGGTGTACGTTAAGTGGACATTTCCAATCATTTTGGTGTTGCACACAATGTATAGACTTAAAAGTAGATTCAATGAAACTAATTCGGTATGCAGATTCCGTGGACAAGAATGGAAGAGATCAACCACTCTAAGGTAAGATCGGTATATTACTTTTACTCCAAGAAGATTTCCCACTACTTCTTCAACGTATTTGAGAAATCACCTTTTCTGGGCGCAATTAACTGCCAGAACTTTTCAAAAACGTCTGCATGAGGTTGGACTTTTTTGAAAGAGACTTTTGCTTCGTGTCCTATTGCAAGGTTATCAGGAAGTACGAAAGTCAGCATCTAAATTAGAATCCGAAATAGAAAACCACTTTATTAACAAACAAAAGCAGCATTGGATTACATAGTGATTCACGAAAAATTAGCGTTTGACGAAATACGGCGAACTTCTCGCAACCATGCCGTAGTTCTTATTGTGGAGGATCAGTTATGGTGTGGGCTGACATTGGATACGGTAGTTTCATCTAACTTCAAATACAGATATAAAATATCAATATCCCTTAATTATTTCCTTGAGTTTGTATGAATACACTTCTCAAAAAATTATTGAATAATTAGAAATCTGGTATAACGGTGGCTCCTATTTCGGTTAATAATTTATGGATTTTAAAAACATAAACATTTTTTCCTCTGAAAGATACTTTTTTGTATTATGTAAAAATGTTAAATTATGGGTGAAAAACGCTCTATTATGCAAAGACTGTTAAAAAGTGAGTCGCAATGTAAAATAGGGTGATATTTAGTAATAATATCACGAGCAATTTTATATGAAATTTCTGATAAATAAAAAATACAGGGTTTTATAAAAAAAATCCATTTTTCTTTGCTCTAGAGAAAATTACGATTTAAGTAACGGTACTTGGAGTATAACACTGATTTGATCATAGTGCATCATTTTCATATTGTACAGAAAATATCAAGAAAATACTATTACGATAAAAGTTATGGAATAGGAATTAAATTAAAATAATTGATTTTAGTGTTATGTGTAATTCAACACCTGCACACCGCCATTATCTCTTTGGTAAATGAAAACAATCAAATTAAACAAATTTTTAAAATACAATAATCTAAAACCGTCATCGACAGCGGGAGCGAAGGGTATAACATGCGGCTTTAAGATTTTCATAATGTACCGGTCAGCTGTCAAACGCTCTATAAAGACCAAGTCCGTTTTTCCCCCTACATTATCAAATCAGTGTTATACATTAAGAAAAGGGTTCTTGATGTATAACAAATAAAATAGTAATAAATTGTAATTTTTTTTAGATCCAAAAAACATACATATATACTTATATATAAATATATAAATATATATATATATATATATATATATATATATATATATATATATATATATATATATATATATATATATATATATATATATATATCTAGCTAAACCATTAGAGAGTAAAATCCAATGTCAAGCTCTCGTGGGACACCCTGTAGACTGAATTATAATTATGAATTACAATAACATTTTATACCAGCAAATTTTTGATTTTAAGTAAAAATATTTTGCACCAGTTTTCGTCTGTAAAATAAAACTGAAGTTTTATTTTTTTAAAATTAGATTTTATAGAAAATATGCACTTTTTGGTGGCAACACTTCTATATAAGGTTTCATTTTATAGTTTGTTTTACGCGCTCTGTACAATTGAACATTTTTTGATTCATTTAAAGAGTAATGCAGTGTTTAGGAAAACTATGTTCATTTTGTTTTTTTTTATATTAACAATTAATATTATATATATATATATATATATATATATATATATATATATATATATTCTTTGCGATGTATAAAATGTACTTTAGCGTGTAAATTATGTCCTTAAATGGTGAACAACTTTCAAATATATGCAAACATCGAACAACGGCTTTTCAACGTTCTTAGCTATCAAAATTTGGAATGATTTACCTACTAGTATAAAAAATCTTTTAGAACAAAGGACATTAAACTGTTGATTCACAAATACTGAAAAGAAAAACACTATTGGCTTGTCTGACTACACACGCCTTTTGGTTTTGTAAATTTCTGCCCTCCCCCTGCAGCCCCTTTACATCCTGTGCCTTTCCTGCTCTACATGTTGTCAATGTACTCTGAATTGTATTGAAAGAGATATAATACTAGACCTTATTTTCTTAAGGCCTAGTGTTTGTTCAGAGATATTTTACATATTTAAAATAATTACTATTAAAACGCATCAGTAATGAACTTGGACCACTGTCCGGTGTATATTGGATTTTTACCAAAATATTACCAAGTCATCACCATATGATCTTAATTTTTGACTGAAATTTGAAGTCAATCTGATAAGTAATTTTTAAGCTATTCAGCGAAATGACAGACAGAGAGACAAACCGACAGACAGACCGAGAGAATTGATAAAATATATTTTTTGGCACTTTGGGACGCTTAAACGTGAAAATATGTAAAACCTGAGAAGCTGATTTTTTTCACGATTACAAACATTTTATTTGAACGTCATTTTGTTCCGCCATCTTGGATTAGTACTACAATTTTATTGGTTTATTTCTATACCACAATTAGTTATAGTACACAGTTTGAAATCAGTCCATAAATTAGTTTTTTCAGGCAGAATTTTAAAATATTTCATAAAACCGCCATTTTGTTCCGCCAACTTAGATTCTTACCAAAATTCTACCATTTGGTTCTTACATAAATTGAATTTTGTGCAAAATTTGAGATAAAGTGGATTAGTAGATTTTTAAAAATATTTTTTTTAACATTTCACTAGGCCGCATTTTGTTTTGCCATATTGAACTTTTACCTTAAATATTACCAGGTCATCCTCCTATGACCCTTAATTTTTTATCAAAATTTGAAGTCAATCGGATAAGTAGTTTTTTAGCTATGCCGCGAACAGACAGGCTCACAGACAGACAGATAGACAGATCGACGGAATTAAAAAAAACATGTTTTTTTGCATCTAGGGACCTTAAAGTGTAAAGATCTGAAAAAATCTCGGAGAGTGATTTTTTCACGATTACAAAACTTCCCTTTTAGAGAGAAGTAAAACACCGTGAAACATATTAAATTTCTTTTATCTTTTTTTATATTATTTATACTATTGAGGTTCAGGGCACATGCAAGTTTTTCATCTCTTTCTATACAAAATATTATTTTTTCCTATACAAGTTAGCTCTAGAAGTATGAAAGATAACTCTTAAAACCACATATTTTTTATTTTAAAGGTTTTTTTAAACATATGAACACGTATCCTTGTTTATGCCGTACGTTTTTTGATATTAAGTTTTGTTTTTGGTTTAAATATATTTAAAAAATAATGGTACGATAATTCAAAAACTGTGGAGCTTATAATCGTTTTTGTTTTTGTGATATTTTTTCTAGAGTTGCTCTAGGGATATAAAAAATGGAAAACAAATTTTAGTTTAAAGCTGCTAGATAAAAAACGGCGAAACACGTTATATTTCTTTTATATCTTTGTACATAAAAACATTTTTGTCACTATATAGAGTATTTTAAGTTTTTTTAACGGTTATAGTTTTTTATTTTTAAAACCATTAATATTTTCTGAAAACGCTTCAAATTTATTTAATATTTTGGCATATAAATCTCAAGCTGTGACTTGACAGACTGTCAAGGTATTTTAAGTTTTTTTTTAAATGGCTATAGTTTTTATTTTTGAAACAATTATTTTTAACTGAAAATGCCTAAACGCTTCAATTATATTTAATATATTTTAGCATATAAACTCAAGTGGAGAAAATCGTTGACATACATCATAAATCATTCCCACGGGTTAAATTGGTTTGTCATTGGTCAGCTCCCGTGTGTAAAATACAGCCTACTTCATATTTTATTTTATACAACGATACAACGTCGATATTCGACTTTTTAATGTAGATATAACAAAAAAATTTGAAATATATTTTATATTATTAAAAGTTACATTGTCATATAAGAAATATATTCGTTGTTTAATTATAATTTTCATTATACGTAAATATGCAATTGTTACCTTTTCACACGGCACTTGTCCTAAAAATTTTAATCTGTGTGTACCTAACTGAAATAATACGTTATACCACGCTTGCACATACTAAGTAATTAATTTTAAATACGCTGTGTATTTACGTTTGTAACCCAAGCGCATCCTTTTGCGCTATCATTATCCGACGTTGATGAAAATTCAAGTAGCTTAGGGAAATACATCCGGAATATGAGATTTTTCGCTCAAACAGCAGCTTTGTTTCTCACCTGCCGAGACATATTTATATACGACGAGCAAATATAAAATTCAAAATGAAGCTTTGCATTAAATAGAATAGAAGATTTGAGGTCTAGAATATCGTTCAGAAATATTAAAAAACAAGCAATAACATTTAAACCTATTTTGATGAACCAAAAGTTGTCAGTATTGATTGTCATGTTTTGAGCTTAGACCAAATGCAAAGTATTATAAAGTGACATCCGGCAAAACATCAAACGATTTTTGCCTTGGTTCTAACTGACCTTGTCCTTTTAAATTTGAGTTGTACTTTATTTTCTGTTGTTTCGAAATTTCTCAGTGTTAATATTCTTTTTTAATTGTATTTTACTCGTAAAAATAACAAACTTGTACCAGGTTTTCACTTTCAACTTTTCCTAAGGCTACCATTTATTTCCTACAAAAAATGGGACATGCACCGAATTTTGTCCCGGCACCGCCCCGCAAAAGCAATAATTTAAAAAACCTCTCTTTTTTAATAATAATAATGTATTTATTGTTTTACCAATCATTTACATGAAATTAATACAGTCTCTGAATACTACTATTTTGACAAACAAGGGGCCTTGGTAAAGCAGACATATAGGTACAAGACCTGAATACTGTTCAAGCCCTAATTTATACAAAACAATTAAGAATATATGGCATTGTTTATATACGGTGTTATAAATATGATTTTAAATTTGGATGCAGATATAATCTGAAATTTTGTAAATCTACTTCTGAAAAGGAAATATAAATGAGAGAGGAGGATAAGGAAAAGTAAAAGAAGAGAAAAAACAATGGAAGAGAAAAAACAATAGTGGGGGAAAAAGACATAATTTTATATAAACAGGCACGATGCCGTTAACCGAATGCACTACTGCTAACGTAATAATTCGCCCTTGCTATTCTTTTAAAAGCTGATATCGAAAGTTGATAATCAATATTTGACTGTAACTTTATTCTAGCAGCTACGTTGTATGAAAATGGTCTCTTTAAAATTTCCTTTCTGTGTTGTGGGACTCCAAGAAGTTGACCTCTTTGCAAATTAATATTATGAACATCAGCTCTAAATAAAATTTTAGAGTGTAAATAAGTTGGCAATTTAAATTTTATAATTTTAAAACTAAAACACGACATACAAAGCCTAAACCTGTCATACATATTCAGCCATTTTGAACTCACTAAGTAGGGAGATATGTGATTTCTTCTTTTGATACCATAAATAGGCCTCATGAGTTTTGAATAATGGCCACTTGGCAGCCAGAATCTTCAAATATATGCAACTGTTTACCATTTATTCGACAGATGATATAATAATCATCGGCATCTAATTTTTGTGTGGAGCTGCTATGATCTGGTCTAGTTTCTCTTATAGTTGTTAAAATAGACAAATATTCTGTGTATAAAAGCTCTAGACTTTCATAGCGGCCTACTTTTCCTTCAGACTGAATAGCTGAGTCATCGCAATAGCATTTTTGCCATCTGTATTGTACTGTCGTTACAACTGTACTTTGAAAAAATAGTATTCTGTTCATGTTTCCTCTACAATTTTAGTCCTGGCAATAATTTTTTTAAGGGCAGTAGGAAAATCTTGGTGATCTGGGAACGCTATGATAAACATGCTCTTCTATCAATCTAGGAATACTTGTAACTATCCAAGCTATTGAATACCATACTTAACAAATCCCGCTAGCTGGATTGCATGCGATATATGGTGGTCTTTTCGTCTGACTTATTTATACTTGACAATTGATCAATTTTATCTAGCCAGCGAGAGCAATTATTCCTGTCATTTGGATCAAATTCTGGAATGTAATCTGGTCTAATGGACACTCTTATGTTACGTTCCTCATCTTTTTGTAAAAGTGTAACGACTGACTCACCCAAATAGGCTATGCGCTTTTGTGATTGATTCTCTGCAATCAGTTGAAGCACTGCTTTGTGCAACGTCTGCATCAGCAGACCCCACAGTTTCGATAATTGACGATTTATCAGCACAGTGTCTAACGTTGAATTCACTAGTGCCTATCAATACGTCACTATCTCTACTAGGCGTGTATGAACGTGTTTCATGCTTATTTGCTGCTCGGTTTGCAGAACGTTCCTACTGCCTTTGGCGAGGTGTAGTGTTTACATCAACTCGATGGCTACAATGTCTCTTTGTCGAAAGGACTTATTTGTTTTTATTGTACTTACGGTTTTGTCTTTATGCTGTAACGCCCAGCACAATCACTATCACTAGACGAACTAGTTTCACTACTTCAAGTAGACCAGCTACTTGGATAACGCCTTTTCTCGTTTCTGCTTATTTTAAATCTTTAACTATTACTAACTTAAATCAACAACCAAAAACTAAAACTATTTAACGCACAAAAAATACATAGACAATTTATTTTTAAAAAACACCACTTATTTTGTTCAAAATCTCTTCAAAATACTGGTATTTATCCCACCGCGGCACTGTAACTGTCTATAAACCTTAATAATAATTACAAATACTCATAAACATTTATTTAATAAACGAAGTTATCTGCAATTCTTTATGATTACTCAGCGTATCCGAATCAACTAGCACATTTGCAGGCTGTGTCAGCATGAGTTTCACGTTTATATTAGCTATTTTTTTCTTGATGTTGGATAAAACTATAAACATAATCTGGTGTTGGTTAATCTTGCGGTATTAATATTGAAACCATCATATTCTAATTAGTTTAGCAGAAATACTTTTGTAACAAAATATCGTGCCAGCAGTCAACATTGATTCACAACGTCCATTATTCTCTAGAGTTACATCTCATGGTGAAAAATAATTTACCGTTATTTAGTTTTCCCTTTATCTTGCATAATGAAAAAAGACTAAAAACCAGAAATGCTTTTTTGCGCTTTTATAAAAAGAAATAGGAACAACTTATGCCAGTTTGACATCCATTATTTCCTAGAGTTAACTCTCTCACATGCTGATAACATATTACACATTATATTAAAGTCATATTCTCTATTCATATTCTCATTAGTTTAGCAGTAATGTTTTTGTAATATAGTACCTTGCCAGCTGAAAGATATCGTTAGGTTAGGAGAGAATTTTGTAGATGTAAAAGTATCAAATCGTCTAGGTAAATTTAAAAATGATGTCAGCGCGGTGGGCGAAAAGATGGGTTAAAGAGAATTTGAAGAAGGCATAATAGCATAGCAGAGGTGCAACGGTGGGTGGTGTGATGTGAAGTGCATACACTATTTCTACTTTTAAATGTGTTCATGTAATGAATAATGATGTAACATAATAAGAGGTTCAATTTTTCAATATTGGTGTTTTCAAATTTTGCGTTATTGTATATGCTCACAATTACCCTCCAGGCTTGACAATCTTGCGAAGATGCGTTTATTGATTTGTGCCAATGTAATAATTTTATTTAAAATTTAGATATTTTAGAAAAAGATATTATTTTACACTTATGAAAGTCAAAATGCCACTATTCGTATATTATTCTCGAATTTACTTTACCTAATATATGTTCACAATAAACTTCTTAGTTTTATGAGGTACCGCACAAGCACGATTTTTACTCAAGCACGCACCATTTTCCAATTCTTATAACACTGATGTAAATAAAATATATTGTACCAAATTCTAATGTATTCCATTGCGTCTATCAGGTTTGCCGGAGTTTTATATCCTAAACATAATGGCCACTGCAATAAAATGCAAGTTAAATTAGGTTGATTTAGGTCATATATGTTTATTGTTATTTGTTAATTTTAGTTTATCAACGTTAATTTGATTTTAAAAAATTTAAAGAAATAGTTTTTAATTCGTTGATATGCTATATAAATACCACATGGTACTTACAGTGTGACAGTGGGTGAATCAAGCAAATTTTTTAACATTTTTAAACGAATATTTCCTGCCACCTCATGAGCGTCAAACAAAAAACATTCAACCTGGCTGATTAATGTTGATTTTTTTTAAAAATAATGTCAATGTAATGTGTTCTGTAGAGATTTTCATTAAAGATATACAACTAGTTTGCTACAAAAGAGATGTGCTCTAAAGCTCAGAGGCAGAGAAACTCTCATTATCTATTCTCTATTTTTTTGAAAGTTCAAGACCGAAAAAAAAATCAGAATAACAAATAGGTACTGGCTTTCATGTAACATGATTTTTACTTTAAGGTTTTAACTGACGTTTTGATAAATACAGCCCTTCCATTTGGTTTGATTTTAAGCCCCAAGCTCCTTAGAGTATTTTCGGATTTGATTTCTGTTTGGATTCCTCTCCGTTAATTTTTATAAAATTGGTTTATGTTTTCTGAAATGCTTTTTATATACGGAATTTCTTACTTCGTCACTGCAGGGTGAGTAATTTTCCTGTATACAGAGGACTTAATAAGGTTATGATTTCTTTTAATGAGAACATCTAGAAAATAAACCAAATTCAATTTAGTAACTGAAGAATTTTTAAACAGCAAAAAAGGAGAGACAGCAAACAAAATAGGTTATTTCCGAGCATGCTTGGTCTAAACGCCATAAAATACAGTAGTCCGAGGCTAAAATCATACAGAAAGAACATTGTAAAAAAAGAAATTTCAAAACAGCAGTATTTCTTAAATATAATAAGAACGTTTTCAGCAATCCGAGTTGAGTGACTAGTGAACACGGTTTCACACATTAAAAAAGCCTGCTTTCTAATTTTTGGTTCATATATATTTTTAATTTCTTATTTAATATTTAATTAAGAAATATGTTTTTTTCTTTATTAGCTCAAATGATATTAAATTTTCTTTAATATTTTTAAAATTTAGTATGTGTAGTTATAAATGACAAAAAAAATAAAAATATTAATTCGAAAAAAATAATAAAAAAATATTAGACAAATCTATTATTGTTTGAAGAAAACTCTTAAATGTTTTTCTAAAATATCTACTAAAAAAGATTGTCTCTTATCGCTTAATACTGTATTATAAGTACATAAAATTACCTTCTACATCGACTGATGTACGTATTTTATGCTAGACTATATGTCAAGAGACATCTCAAATTACAACAAAAAAGCCCACACAATTTAAAAATGCCCAACTCGATATTACACTTCTTAGGGTAAATAGATTACATCTAAGTGAACGGCTAAACGTTACTGATATAAAGATACAATATTCTATGTAGTGAACGACGTTATTACGAGAAGGAAATTCAGAATTCCGCCTACCTAATGCAATAAAATGTTTGGGATGGGTTTTACCGAGGGTAAACTACCATATATTTTTGACTGAGAAATTTAAATATTTAGATGCCATATGATAGGCAAAAGTTAAGTTTCTGCAGGTAATTGGTGGAACTGGCAATTTCTATAAAGGCCGAGTTTTAATTTACATGTGGCCCCTTGACATTTAAACAACAATGTTTATAATAGAAAATGATTATAAAAGTGCTTTTCATTTCGCTGTGGCAACGAGAAACTTAACCTCCAAACTAAAAATTGTGACACCCCAAATATTTTGCAGGACATCCACTACTGCAAAAATGCCACATTCTTGTTGCTGACTACAAAACTCTATTTCTAAGTTTTTTAGTAGGCTACTTTATTAGGTTATTTATTACTTTTATTTATTCGACTACTTGGATATTTTTGTTTTATAAATCGACCAAAAAGTTATTAATTAACACAATAGGTGCCCCTCTCTTTATTAAGGGCCTGGTTGCGTTTACCTCTATAATTACACCCTTTTATATAAAACATTTAAGCAAATTAAAAAATATATATCAGGATTTGTAACGGTTCGCTGTAACAGTTCCCTCAAACCAAATTTATAGCTAGTTTTTAATATTATGTTTAGTAATGGAGGAAGGAGAAATCTCCCTTCATTATTCAACAATTTTTAATAGAACTTGGAAAAGCCAAATTAATATAATGGGATGGTATTCAATATTGTGGTAATTCTCTAATTTAATAATTTGTTGTCTCATCGCACCATTTGATTTTTAAATATAAATTAAAATATCACAATCAAGATATTTCTTTAACTTTGACACATTATCAAAATTTGTGCGATACGTTTATTTTTATTTGCATTTTGTTATCATGATTTGCTTTGAAAAATAAATTAATACAAATTGTTATTTTAAGATGATATACGATATTTCTTAACTTATAAATCGTGACGAAGATAATCTATTGATACCGCCAGGAATGGAATTGCTTCCACTGAACTATAAAAGCTTTGATTTTAATTTCTTCTTTTTAACATTTATTCTTACTTTTTTTATTCCAAAATAATATTATATTCTTTTATTTTCTGTACGTATATATATATATATATATATATATATATATATATATGTATTATATATATATATATATATATATATATATATATATATATATATATATATATATATATATATATATATATATATATATATATATATATATATATATATATATATATATATATATATATATATATATATATATATATATATATATATATATATATATATATATATATATATATATATATATATATTATATATATATCGATATATCGAAAAAAAAATCCCGTCCCTAGCCTTAATGCCAAATACCTAAAGTGTATTTTATTGCTTATATATTACTTTTATTATCTTAATTCCGACTTCGAGTCAAACTTTCAATTTTTTAAAATAAAGTTTTATTGTTTTCCTTTTTTTTTTATTGATAAGGCTTATCAAAAAGCTGGCCTCAAAGTTTACGAGGCCTAATTCTAGATGAAAATATTACAAGTAAAGGGGTCTATTGCAGTTACAATTTTGCTAGAATACGGTAATATAATTATGAAGAGCGAGAGAAAAGACAGGGAATCAACAAATCAAAATGATTTCTAGAATTGAACTTTGTGTCCCTAAAAACCCAAATCCCAGTAATCCTCTCCCACCAAACACCTTAGTTGCTGACACATCAAAAGTTTTGTGTCCAGAATAAAATCATTTAATATTATCAAAGTTCATAGCGAAATAACCTGATAAATTATAAAATTTGCCTCCGCCTCAGCAAGTCGGGATGTAGCTATTTATTTTTTTTTGGTTATTTACACATATACCAAAAGCACTCTATTAAAGCGATTTAAATTTATCGTGGAAAAAGGTCAAAAAGGGCGTAATTACGCCGTTTTATATGTTATAATATGCCTGCGTTAGGTTGATGACGATAACCCAAGCGCTACCCCAAAGTATTTTTTGAAAAATTCATCTAAATTGGTTTTCCCGGAATAAATGTTCATTATACGTGGAACCATGGTAATTAATTTTATAACTAAGCGACATCTATACATATGCATGAAAAATCAGCAATACAGAATTCAATAATTAAATGATTGAAGATGCGAACTGCAACATGATAACGTGGGTTAACCTCACCATAGATGATAACTGCTTCAATTTTATCTTCTAAGGAAGGAGCCATTTCAATTAAATGATATTTTCAGAAACTTCTAGAATACTTGAAAAGCACGTTTCCAAATACCAGATATTAGAAAACCAAGGCGATGTATCAGAAAATCAAATTTAAAATTGTTATTAATCATCATTTAAGAACTGTTGAATTAAATGTTTTCAAAATCGGGGGTTGAATTAAAAATAAAGAGACCTTTAAAATGATGTTTCAATCGACCCCCCCTTCTATAAAAAATCAATAACTATCGATACATATTGATATATCTATACTTTCTTAATTTATGTATTGTAATTCGATATATCGATAACTGCCGGATATATCGGAGGGCTGCAAACAATACGTAGTAGTTATTGTAGTGATACAATAACGACAGTGATAGTACTACGGCGCGGCGTTGTCCATAAAAAGGTACCGGGAATTGCATATTCCGGGGTTTGGGGAGCGTCGACGAAATCTCGTCTACTGTAATACATGAGAAAAAGTTTACATAAACATAGATAAGTAAAGATGTCAAAGATCCATTCTTGCTATACAATACTGGGACATTCAAAAAGTTAAATTCAGCAATACATTTGATATTGTTACGTAGGCGCGGGTCTCCTTTGTCAGCGGATAGGTTTGTAGCTCAGATGTAGTACCTAATAAAACTTGTTTTTTTTTACAAAATAAGGTAGAACAGTAAATTCACTGAAGTTACTTTACAATACTATAAAAACACAGCGATCATACTCTGCACGTAGGGGGTCTTTCGAATAAATAATCATAATTAGGGTTTTACTTGATTTGGCAGTATAATTGTTAGGTTAAGGGTTTAGATATGTTTTAAGAAGTTCCTTTAGATTTAGAGAGCGATTCCCTTAGAAGGGACATTTGGGGAGGCTCCGGAATAACTTAAAGCGTGAAATGAGACTCAAGTCAAGTATAAATTTATCGAATCTTAGGACGCCTTTTATTATGCAATTACTGCTTACTGTCATCAAAATTCGACTTGTCAACAAAATTAGCCTGACTGAGGCACAGTTAATTAATTCATTTATAGTCTGAGCAAAATATGGTTAGGAAACTCTTAGTATGGGAGATATGTGACAATATATCAAAATTATAAACATTCTATACCTGAAAAACGGAAGTTACTGAACGTATATTTATTATCTTTTTTGCTTAAATACGCTTCTTAAGAGGCGATAGAATTTCCTTTTTATCAAGTTTATAGTTCAATTATTCTAAATAAATCTGATGATAAATTTATTGATGAATAATTTATTTTATTTTTAGACAGCAAAATATTTACAGGGTGATGATTACATAATGCTGCAATGAGCCATTATATTATAATATAAGACGTTTTTGGGAACTAGATAAAATTAAATCTACTCTTTAAAATCTACAATAAATGTATGAACTTTTTAAAATGATTTTCGTTGATTCAGTAATATAAGTATACAGGGTTGCTTAAGCGTTGTATACGTTTTGTTAAATATATTGTTGTTTACCAAAATGGACTAGCTTTTATTTAAAAGTAATATTCAAAAACAAAAAATAAACTTAAATTAAGTACTTCCGTATCGAATTTTAATGCAATAATGAATCTACTCACAAGTCACCAATATGAAACAAAAGCGATCCACATTTTATTCCCCAATAAATATTTTTGAACGTGTTTTCAACAGAAGTATGAATTCAGAGTTTAAAGTTTGAATTATTAAGAAATATGTGTGTTCTTTCTACGCTTTCATAAACATTTATTTCAAACTTACTCCACAAAAATAGTTCTTAATCTTAGTTAAGTCTTTCTTTTAGAAAACATAACTGTTTTGAAAATAGCCGGTGTTTATAAAATTTATTTATAATACATTTGAAAACAAAAAAGCTATAGATAAAGAGAGGTTAATTAAATTTTTAGAAATATAAGGCATTTAATATTGTTCCTATACAAACCTGAAATACTTTTCGGACCCTTAAACTAAAGTCATTTTTTTAAACTTTCTATAGATAAATGCAAAGAACAACAAAAACTTTATAATTACCTACTTAGGTGGTTAATGAAAATATCAACATTTAAAAGGAATAACATTTTTATTTAATACTGGTTAAACATTGCCAAATTGCTTATACTTAGTATTATTTGTAATAATTAAAATACTAAATAACAGAAAATATCTATTTTATATTTTTTAAGTAAACGTTAGTAGTGACAATTTACTAGTTCCATTTCATCGACATTCAGGTCGAAATGCCTAAGTTAATAGTAATAGCAAATTAGCTGCATTATAATGTCCTTAGCAGTCGAAATGTAATTTGCGCTCTTATTAGAACTGTTGGTTCTAAGACGCTCTTTTATGATTTTACGCTCGAAAGCCGTATTTTCTTTAAGTAGGTGCAGAATTAGATGAAAAGCAAGCTAGAGATTTCAACGAAAAATTTTTCTTTTATCAAGCTGGTATTGACCCTAGATTTTTCATCTTAAAAAGCAATTTTCTGTAATTTAACATCAAAGGACGTGGCAACCGATATATGGATATTATTAAATTTTTATAAGTTTGTTGTAATGTCTTTAGTAAATAAACTAAAAAATCTCTGTAATGTATGTCAAGTGTCTTAAAAAACTAAAGTAAATGTAATATTAAATTTTACAGGGACCTATTATAGAAACAAACCGTTTGTGGACTAGTAATTGTAGAAATATTTTTCTTATTTTAATAAGAGAAATAAAGTACTTAATGGTTAGCCTTTAATTCAAAATTACTCTATTAAAATTTGCAATTTTAGATATAAAAAACGATTGAATGAACTGTCGTCGATGCGGCTGAAGTGGATTATCGCAATAAGGAGAGGATTTACCTACCATTAAATTAAATTAGGCGCAAGTGTCTGTAAAACATTTCATATTATTCATTTATTATGAAACTAAAATTAATCTAGCTATTTAACAATTATTATGATTCTCAGTCGAGACTCTGATCAAAGATATCTCTAATCGTTGTTTGAAAAAGTTCTATTACATTTTGTACCTTTACATATTTCAATGCTCTATTATTTTTTTATGTTTAACCTATATTAACGAACCTAAATAATTAGCAGTATTTGTATGGGAAAGCAAGGTATCTCTATAAAAATACGCATAGCTCTTAAGTTCATTATATGAGTAATACACATTTTTTACATTCTATCTTAAACTTACCAATTCATCGTATGTGGAATTGTATTACATGCTTTAGGATTAAATTATGTATGCTTTTTAGATTGATATTATTCTAACACGAGTGTGATAACTGTTGTCTACAGTTTTTACCGATTTTTTCAGGCTCAGGATTACAAGTACGATAAAGGCATGGATTTTCTTTTCAAAATTTGGGTTTTTCGATAACTTCTCAAAAAAATAAGACGGGAACAAAATATAACTATTTCTTTTTAGAGGCCCCTATAATCCTGTCCTAGAGTGTAAGTATATAATTAATTTTTTTCTAGACACAAGTAAGTTTAAGTCTGGTAAAGGGTAAAATTGAGTTCCTTTACACCGACATCAGGTTTATTATAGAGACATAACTTTTTATTCTTATTATATTCACTCTGAAAATGTTATATATTTGACAGGCATGACAATTTATTTATATAACAACACGTTTTATTAATATGTTTTATTTATAAAAAAATATATACTGGGTGAAGTACAAAATATTAAACACACAGATTAATACATAATTTAAACTGAATAACTAACAATGTCCACATTTGTCACTGGGGGAAAGTCTTTTGGATCTACACTACAAAAGATTTAATTTTTGATAATTAAAAACATATTTTGTTGGTACCTTTCAGCGGCATCTGCGTTCTCACTTCGAAATTTTAAAAAGTATTCACTTATCGTAACTAAGTTTAAAGTAAACACACAATTATAAAAATGGTCCTGTACAAAAAAATGCATTAAATATATATAAAAATTCTTGAAATATGCGTTTAAATTATCACGGACTCATATGAAAGAAAACAATGTTTGTCCTATGCCATATTGACAGCAGTCATCTGTTTTGTTGGACCGCCTAATTGCTGGTAATTTCGTCTTATGATCACATCGCAGTAAATAGTACCACGAAGGGTCAAATAGGCACTTCAGACATTTGGCCGAAAAAAATATATTACTTAATATAACATTGATTTGATAATCGATTGTTGGCCCCAATAAAGCCTGGTGGTTGAGGATGGCAGTTTCAAAAGATACATTTGCATGGTTAAAGTGACATAATTTGATTTAAAAAAACTGACTTTTTTAAAGGACAATAAATATTTGTTTTTAAAATATAGAATTATTTTAGATTTTCCAGTTGTGAGTGACCCTGTCACTTCAAGCTCAATCTAAAACATCGGATAGTTGGATTGCTTAAGCTGAGTTATTTTAATAATGATCACATTAAAATATCTTTAAATAATAACGAGGCTGACACATGCCTACTATAGAAACACACACATTTCTATTTTTTTTCAGAATGTAATTCTTTTTGTTAGTAATTTTCAGAAAGAAAATTTGCGAAATAGGCAGTAGTTTCTAGGGAAATTTTTGTTGAAGATGCAAATTTTGTAGATGTTTAACAAATATTTCACAGCGTTGCAAGACTTTGCCAGGTTTTGCGTGTCTTCCATGATTTATGATACTGATATACCACGAAATATTTTTCGAATGGCTTAACCAAACTTATCTAATCTGATCCAACCATAATATTTAATTATTCTACAGTTTAAATTCGACCATGCGCTTGTTTTTTCTTGACCAAAACAGAAAATATCTTTACATTGTTAGTTTTGTATT
Organism: Kuschelorhynchus macadamiae; assembly: GCA_030620095.1. Lineage (NCBI taxonomy): Eukaryota > Metazoa > Arthropoda > Insecta > Coleoptera > Curculionidae > Kuschelorhynchus > Kuschelorhynchus macadamiae. Next base: position 548,970 of record JAUTXW010003867.1, on the reverse strand, counting down.
AATACGAAAAATAACCATGTTTTACTATTAGATTCTTTTTAAATTTTTAGAACTGTATATCACTATGAGGAAACTGTTCCCAAAGTGCTGTGATTTCAAACCCCAGAAATTTGACTAGACAACTTTACTCGTAAAAGAGAGGTATTTTAATCGTGAAAAAATCAAAATTCATCCTGAAGAAACCACTTAATGTACTACTAACTGTAGTATAGATATGAACTAGTGTAATCGTGAAAAAAATTTCCTCTCAGGTTTTACATATCTTCACGTTTTAGTGTCTCTAGATGCCAAAAAATATAAATATGTTGTCTCAAATCCCTCGATCCGTCTGTACGATGACCTGGTAATATTTTGGTAAAAATCCAATTTGCCGTATGTGATATAGAGATATGCTTATAAATTTGTGTTACGAAGTCAAGATGGTGGAACAAAATGGCGGCGAAATAAAATTTTTTAAACAACAAATTTTGCAGAAAAATTAAATGTGATGTAAGGATAAATTGTTACGAATTTAACATAACATAACACAATGGCGGTGTGTGTCAGTGTAAAAACTACTCATTGAATATGTTTTAAATTATGCCCAAAAAACAAGTGTGGCATAGATAGAAACTGATGGAACAAAATGTCACCCAATAAAAATGTTTGAAAATACATATATTGGGTTTCTAAATGACTAAGTACTGAAGTAAATTGGGTCACCGACACTATTCCTAATAAAAAAATATTCATATCGAGGGAAGTTCTGGGTAAAGGACATTTGAAATTAGCGCAGCATATAATCTAGTTAATTAAATGAGCTATTAAAGTGAGACTTAGCGATAAAACTGAATGCCAGTCAACTTCGTTTTAGCTATTCGCTAGCGTTTTTAATATCTACATAGTAGAAAACTTGTTTATAATTAAATTTACGAGTAAACTAACCATCAGGAAAGACTCAGTAAGAAGTTAAGGTTTTGTATAAAAATGACGTCACATAAGTTATTTAAAAATATAGATACCTGCATGAGATCTCAACGACAAAATTTATTAAAAATAATTTACAGGTGTTGCTTTTTGTTAAGGTTAAATATTTTATAATTAGTGTTTTGAGAACTAAAAATATTATACTTTGTCATCCATATCTGATATCAGAATATGACGGATTACCTGTAAACTTTACTGGCGGCTGCATTTTGAGGCTTTCTAAAAATGTTAACTTAACACACGATTTAAACCCTCAGCAATTAATTTGAATGTTGACATTTTAACAAATACGTTAGAGTCTATCTCTAACTCTCGGTGCTAGTTGATTCGTGAGAATATTCTAACGTTCCAACGAAGAGGTAACATAGCAAATAACGAGCGGCGATTTCACTACGGCGAATGGCATTAGATATTATCCGAATAACACGGAAGGGTTTTGTATGTATAAGTGATTTGTGATTCTTGAGTAGTTAAATAACGCATCGCGGTCTGGTAGAAATTTGGTTTCTGGTTTCGGAAGTCCGTTTTTCTGTCTGGTCGATGTTTATTGGTGTGCAAGTAATTGCTTTAAGTAACAATATAAATATCCTATATAGTATATAGTAAATATATACGGTTTCATTTTAGTTTTTCATTAGCAAAAAATTTACGCGTCCGTTTTCAAAAAAAGCCTAAAAAATAACTGGATATAAGGGTGTGAAGCTCGGTGTAAAGTTACAGATTTATTGTATCTACTGTTTTTCATATATGCAAGGAAAAAACACAAATAATTTAGCTTTGTGAGGCCATGATAAAAGCGAAGCCTATGAAAACCAATGAATATTTAAAGAACCAATTAATTTACTGCAAAATTAAAGAATACATTAAAATAACACTTACACAACCATTCTTAAAACAAATTCTAAAAGCATGTGTATGAAGAAGAAATTCCAACCAACTTGAAATGCAAACTAAGAAATATGTAAAAAAAACTAGTGAGAAATTGAAATTAGCCAAATCTGAAATTTGTATCTTTACTAGTTTAAAAAAACAAAACATTAAGAGCCACATAATATACAAAATTATATAAAACCATATTTTAGAGTTTTAACCTTGACTTGATATATCTATACAAGGTTTTTTCTTATTTTTTAACTGGGGTCTACAAACTTTATTTAAAAACATAATCTTCCATCTGAACCGACAGGTTTTGCTAAATATATATATATATATATATATATATATATATATATATATATATATATATATATATATATATATATATGTATATATATACATATATAGATAAATATATATATATATATATATATATATATATATACATATATATATATATATATATATATATATATATATATATATATATATATATATATATATATATATAGAAATTCCACCCCAGTCAATTCTACATGTAAAAACATGTATATCTAAAATATTATGTAGGACGCAAACTCCTAAGCAAATTTGATACCGTTTAAATGTAGGACTCAAAATTAGCTTTGACAATATTTTTATTGAAATCATCAAATATTCTATCTATCAACGAAACCACAAAATCGATATTTTAAATCTTTTAAAAAATAGACTAAAACATTTTGACAGCGGTTAGAATTTACATTATATAAATCACTATCACCTCATCTAATAAAGAAACAAATCGATATTCAAAAAATATACAATAAAATATTGGTTTTATTGTATATTTTTTGCATATCGATTTGAATAGAATGAAAATAAGTTTGTCCTGTTTTACTTTTTTTTTAAAGCTATACGTTATGCATATAAAACATATTTGTATATTTAGGGGATGCTATTCCCAAGGACTACTCTGTATATTGCAGAAAATAAATATATATATATATATATATATATATATATATATATATATATATATATATATATATATATATATATATATATATATATATATATATATATATATATATATATATATATATATATATATATATATATATATATATATATATATATATATATATATATATATATATATATATATATATATATATATATATCTACTATATATATACATATATATATATATATATCATTTTTCTACTTTGAAACTGCCATTTTTTTTAGTAAATCCGGGTGAATCAAATAAAACTTTAAAATTTTGTATCTAACATTTGTTTAAAAAAAAAAGCATAATCTTCCATCTGAAAAAAAACAGATTTTATGCATAAATATATATATATATATATATATATATATATATATATATATATATATATATATATATATATATATATATATATATATATAGCCATATATATATATATATATATATATATATATATATATATATATATATATATATATATATATATATATATATATATATATATATATATATATATATATATATATATATATATATATTTTAAATGGTCCAGAAACTCACTCTAAGAATATATAAGCAGAATGGATGAAATACTGCCACATGTATGAAAACATGTATATCTCTAAGAACTATTGTAAACTAGCTAGCCTAAAGAATAGAAGACAATTTTTACTAAGCAAATTTGATTTTTAAACATTAAAATTAACCACATTTAAATGTAAGAAGAAATTTCAAAAATATTGTAAATAATTTTAAACTCAATATTAAAATTACTAATTAGAACATCATCATTAATATAAAAAACATCTATATCTATCAAAAACCAATTACAGAAACAACCACAAATAAATTTAATGATCTTAAATATCGAAAATAAAAAATAAAGCTTTATTCTTTTAAAAACATAAACAAAATTTACTTGTTAAAAACAAAAAAAAATAAAACATTTAATATACAAAAAGAGTGGCTAGAAAATCTGACTGAGACGGTATGAATTCTACATTATATAAATCACTATCACATCAATCAGTAACCTTATTAATATGAAAAAGATACAATAAGGGCAAATTGATATATCAAAAAATATAAACAATATAAATATAATATAGGTTTTATTAAAAAATTTTTTGATATCCATCTAAAAATCGTAATAAAACGGTTATCATGATACAATAAGTATTAATCCTGTTTTACTTTTTTTCAAAAAAGAAACAACGAACTTAATTGTGCTAAGAACCTAAAAATGTATAATGCCCAAACACCAAAAATTTACGTTTGCCAAAATTATGCATGCGCCCAATTATAAAACCTTTCTAAATTTTTAAAACAAATTATATACCACTTACATTAAAGATTCATGGGATTTCAAAGAAAAAATAAATAATTTTCAAGTACCTCAAAACCATATTTTAATCTCACTGTATATCTCTCTATACACAAATGTACAGAAAATAAAAATATATATATATATATATATATATATATATATATATATATATATATATGTATATATATAATGGATATATATATATATATATATATATATATATATAATATATATATATATATATATATATATAAATATATGACATATATATATATTATATTTCTATATATATATATATATATATATATATCAAAAAAAGTCTATATATATACATATATATATATATATATTACCCAAAAAAATTAATAAATTCAATATTTAACTCCAGATTACAGCAAATGAACAATCCCAATTTTTTTAAAGATAAAAAATTCCTCTCTATTCCTTACATCCAGGGTCTTTCAGAAAGTATCCAAACTATTTTCAAACACCAAAACATAACCGTATGCCACAAAAGCTACAACACTTTTCAAAAGAAATTTTTTACTTGTCTTAAAACACCAACCCCAACCAGTCAAAAAACACACACTATATATCAAATACCATGTAATGATTAGGAAACAAAAACTACTCAATACCTTAAAAACCGCCTAAATGGACATAAATATGACAAAAAAAATAAAACTTCATTAACTAAGCACGAAAATGAAACATCCCATAAATTCAAATATGAAGACACAAAAATATTAAAAAAAAACCAACCAAAGAAAAAGGGAATTGCTCTATATTAAGCAAAATAAAAATTCAATAAATGATAGAACTGAAATTAAAAATTTAAACCAAATATATCACAACGTAATAAAATAATTATCATGTTCCGAAATTTTCTCCTTGATTAATAAATAAGAAAAAAAAAAAAATTTTTTTTACTTAGTTAAGTGAAACGGAAAAAAAATACAGTAATTACCAATTGATTATAATAACAAATAATATAATTAAAGGCCCTCATGCTATACACCAAAACAACAACAACACAATATACAATTTTTTGCTTCAGTAAAAACAATCAGAAAGACAAGCAACTGCTTCAAAACGAGGTGCAATTCCAGTCAAAATATATCGGTAGACTAACATGCCACCGTAGTTTTATAAATAAAAATTTTACATGTTTGTTGGCGTCTAATACTGTATACTAAATGTGACGTGACAAAAATTTTGTTCTTTTTTGGTTTGCTGAATGCAGGAAGTTACCTTCTTGGGTGAGTTTGAAAGTATAAATTACTAGGAATTTTAGTTAGCGTAACGAATTATTATTATATAAAAAAAAAAAAAGGTTATTTTTAATTATGTGTCTATAAGTATATGTATGTAACATTTTGTCTCTACATTTAAAAAAAAAAAAATGTCGACTTCGCATAATATAAAATAGTACTGTTTTTAGTTTCAGTCAAACAGCACTGATGAAGGCATTTAGCCGAAACGTTTGCAATAAACAAAATGAAAATATATATATATATATATATATATATATATATATATATATATACATATATACATATATACTTATACATATATTATTATATGTAACTTTTGAAAAAAACTCAATATGAATCTGTATATGATTACTAATTTGAAATGCCGATAAATGTAACTCTTCGACTATCTATAGGTTTCCTATACCTAACACCTTTATGACTTTTCATAAAACATGTAAGGCTCAACGAGTTAGATTCTAAGGGCCCCCGAAAAGAATAATATTATATGTTTATATAATTTGTTAAAGTACGATTTTCATAAATTCGATACAAAAAAGCAGCAAGTAAACTATCGAAACCAACAAACAGCAAAATCGTTATTATAAAATAAACATAAAACATACTATTTTCAAAACAATATTTCAATAACAGACTTGCTATACAAATTTAATAATTATTTTGTTTCAAGTGCCCACCATGGGCTCTTAAGCAATTATGAATTAACTCCATAACGTTAGCAGTTGTTGCCCTTCGAATTTCATTACTAATCCAGTTGCTGATATGCAGGTCTCACACAATTTTCCAAATCCTCTCGCGTTTCCACTGGTGATGAATAAACCCTTTCCTTAATAGCACCCCATAAATAGTCATCGCAAGGAGTAAGATCCGAGGAAAGGGGGGCCAATTCCATGGACCCAAACGTCTAATCCAACGATCTTTAAACATGTTTGTAAGTTCCTGGTTTACCTCATTTGTGCAGTAAGCTGGTGCACCATCCATTTGGTACCAACAACTTCCCAACGAACAAAAAACATTAAAATTAAAGTTGTGTTGAAACGTTCGTTCTCGTACAAACTTTGGGTTTTTAGAAACCCAAAAATGACAATTTCTTCGACTCAAAAATTCCCTTTCTTAAAAAATTTAGATTCGTGCCACTCCAAATAACTTTCTTCAAAAAATTCGGTAGAGAGCTTGCATAGTGATCAATTTACACTGAAGAATATGATATACCTAGATCATCTTCTGCGTTTGGGATAGATGCATAAGGATATGCATAACCTTCATTAAAAATTCGACAGGTTCTCGATACAATTCGCAGACATTCTCCATGAATATAAAATAAATTACGGATATCGGAATTTCAGCCATTCTATCTTAATTTGCTAACGTTATTCCAAAGCAAAATGTTCAAAATTAAAGTAAGCATACGGACAATTCGGCGCCAAAGACAAATGTCCAATTCAAAGACAAGAACGCCATCGCCAAGGCCCACTGCTCAAAAATGAAATTATCATATTCAACACTTTTGATTTGATGGTGGATGTTTAAATACTTGTAACTAGTAAAGGGGCAAAAGTAGGAATAGGATATATCTTATAAAACATTTGATAGTTTGTATTGAGGATGGTTTCTATAAAAATGAGCCACAACATTTATTTGAGTATAATATTAGAATTGTTTGAAAGCCATGTTTTCGCTAAAAAAAAAATAAATTAATTAATATCTGAAGAACGGTTACAGATAGGTATAGGAAGATACTTACGAAAGTTAGTCACAAATGAACGTAAGTTCTGAAAATTGAAAAATATGCAGAGTGTTTAATTTAAAATAAAGATGTTGCCATGACCACCTCTAACCGAGTTCGTTAGCCTTACATGTTTTATGAAAAGTCATAAATAAATGCTTATAAATCCAAAACTGGATGAGTTAGGTCTAGGGAACCTATACATATTTGAAGAGCTACATTTATCGGCATTTCCAATCAGTACTCATATACAGAGTGTACCGTTTAAAATTTTTCATATTAGGCCACTTTTATAAGTTACTAACAAACTTATACTTCTGGACCACCCTGTATGATCTGGTATTAATATGGCGAAAGATAAAATATTTACCGGCATTGCTTAATCGTAACCAAAATTTCAGCTTCAGACTGTTTTGGAGCATGGAAATATTAAGGCTTTCTGAAAAGTGAAAAACCTATTATAAAGATAACAAAAATAATATATATATATATATATATATATATATATATATATATATATATATATATATATATATATATATATATATATATATATATATATATATATATATATATATATATATATATATATGTATATATATATATATATATATATATATATATATATATATATATATATATATATATATATATATATATATATATATATATATATATATATATATATATATGTGTTTTCATTCCGGGTGTACATCCGTTCACTACTGTCGTTCTGAAAAGAACAGCAAACTAACAGGCGAATATCAGCAAGAGTGGAAGAGCATAAACTCAGCATCAGAAATAAACAAACAACCTCAGCTTTATTCCTACATCATCTGGAAACCGGCCATAAAATAAATTTCGATGGGTGTAGGGAGATTGCCAATATAGAACATTATAAGACCAGAATAATCCGAGAAGCCATAGAAATTGAAAAGCAAGGTGATTTAAATAAAAGGAACGAATCATTAAAACTACCAACAGTATGGAAGACAATAATCGACAAATCTAAAATCGCAAAAACTCAAGCGCAATTAGCGCAACAACAACAGCACCATCCGGAAAACATAAATAACGACCAACGCCTGCGCAGATATAACCTTCGGCCTCGAGTGGGGGTATAAAAGGAAGCGTCGCAGTCACCAACACTTCAGTCTCTATTCGGATGCGAGAAAGAAAGCTTCGAAAATGCCAAATGTGATTTTGGCGAAACGTCAGCAAAACTGTTCTTTTCAGAACGACAGTAGTGAACGGATGTACACCCGGAATGAAAACACATTGTATTTTTCAATCCGTGAATGAGTAAAAATCAAAATATATATATATATATATATATATATATATATATATATATATATATATATATATATATATATATATATATATATATATATATATATATATATATATATATATATATATATATATATATGTTGATTTTTACTCATTCACGGATTGAAAAATACAATGTGTTTTCATTCCGGGTGTACATCCGTTCACTACTGTCGTTCTGAAAAGAACAGTTTTGCTGACGTTTCGCCAAAATCACATTTGGCATTTTCGAAGCTTTCTTTCTCGCATCCGAATAGAGACTGAAGTGTTGGTGACTGCGACGCTTCCTTTTATACCCCCACTCGAGGCCGAAGGTTATATCTGCGCAGGCGTTGGTCGTTATTTATGTTTTCCGGATGGTGCTGTTGTTGTTGCGCTAATTGCGCTTGAGTTTTTGCGATTTTAGATTTGTCGATTATTGTCTTCCATACTGTTGGTAGTTTTAATGATTCGTTCCTTTTATTTAAATCACCTTGCTTTTCAATTTCTATGGCTTCTCGGATTATTCTGGTCTTATAATGTTCTATATTGGCAATCTCCCTACACCCATCGAAATTTATTTTATGGCCGGTTTCCAGATGATGTAGGAATAAAGCTGAGGTTGTTTGTGTATTTCTGATGCTGAGTTTATGCTCTTCCACTCTTGCTGATATTCGCCTGTTAGTTTGCTGTTCTTTTCAGAACGACAGTAGTGAACGGATGTACACCCGGAATGAAAACACATTTTATATATATATATATATATATATATATATATATATATATATATATATATATATATATATATATATATATATATATATATATATATATATATATATATATATATACAAACGTAATCATGATTACGTTGATTATCTATGATCTATCTTTATAAAATATTTTCAGTTCCGCGGTGTTTTAAATGGAAAACCCTGTATGTTTTTCACTTTTCAGAATCTACCTTCATTTCTGACCAACTTTCGTGAATATCTTCCTATACCTATCTGTAGCCGTTCTTGAGATATTAATTAATTTAATTTTTGTTAGCGGAAATAGGGCTTTCAGAAAGCCTTAATATTTCCATGCTCCAAAACAGTCTGAAGCTGAAATTTTGGTTACGATTAAGCAATGCCGGTAAATATTTTATCTTTCGCCATATTAATACCAGATCATACAGGGTGGTCCAGAAGTATAAGTTTGTTAGTAACTTATAAAAGTGGCCTAATATGAAAAATTTTAAACGGTACACTCTGTATATGAGTACTGATTGGAAATGCCGATAAATGTAGCTCTTCAAATATGTATAGGTTCCCTAGACCTAACTCATCCAGTTTTGGATTTATAAGCATTTATTTATGACTTTTCATAAAACATGTAAGGCTAACGAACTCGGCTAGAGGTGGTCATGGCAACATCTTTATTTTAAATTAAACACTCTGCATATTTTTCAATTTTCAGAACTTACGTTCATTTGTGACTAACTTTCGTAAGTATCTTCCTATACCTATCTGTAACCGTTCTTCAGATATTAATTAATTTATTTTTTTTTAGCGAAAACATGGCTTTCAAACAATTCTAATATTATACTCAAATAAATGTTGTGGCTCATTTTTATAGAAACCATCCTCAATACGAACTATCAAATGTTTTATAAGATATATCCTATTCCTACTTTTGTCCCTTTACTAGTTACAAGTATTTAAACATCCACCATCAAATCAAAAGTGTTGAATATGATAATTTCATTTTTGAGCAGTGGGCCTTGGCGATGGCGTTCTTGTCTTTGAATTGGACATTTGTCTTTGGCGCCGAATTGTCCGTATGCTTACTTTAATTTTGAACATTTTGCTTTGGAATAATGTTAGCAAATTAAGATAGAATGGCTGAAATTCCGATATCCGTAATTTATTTTATATTCATGGAGAATGTCTGCGAATTGTATCGAGAACCTGTCGAATTTTTAATGAAGGTTATGCATATCCTTATGCATCTATCCCAAACGCAGAAGATGATCTAGGTATATCATATTCTTCAGTGTAAATTGATCACTATGCAAGCTCTCTACCGAATTTTTTGAAGAAAGTTATTTGGAGTGGCACGAATCTAAATTTTCAAGAGAGGGAATTTTTGAGTCGAAGAAATTGTCATTTTTGGGTTTCTAAAAACCCAAAGTTTGTACGAGAACGAACGTTTCAACACAACTTTAATTTTAATGTTTTTTGTTCGTTGGGAAGTTGTTGGTACCAAATGGATGGTGCACCAGCTTACTGCACAAATGAGGTAAACCAGGAACTTACAAACATGTTTAAAGATCGTTGGATTAGACGTTTGGGTCCATGGAATTGGCCCCCCTTTCCTCGGATCTTACTCCTTGCGATGACTATTTATGGGGTGCTATTAAGGAAAGGGTTTATTCATCACCAGTCGAAACGCGAGAGGATTTGGAAAATTGTGTGAGACCTGCATGTCAGCAACTGGATTAGTAATGAAATTCGAAGGGCAACAACTGCTAACGTTATGGAGTTAATTCATAATTGCTTAAGAGCCCATGGTGGGCACTTGAAACAAAATAATTATTAAATTTGTATAGCAAGTCTGTTATTGAAATATTGTTTTGAAAATAGTATGTTTTATGTTTATTTTATAATAACGATTTTGCTGTTTGTTGGTTTCGATAGTTTACTTGCTGCTGTTTTGTATCGAATTTATGAAAATCGTACTTTAACAAATTATATAAACATATAATATTATTCTTTTCGGGGGCCCTTAGAATCTAACTCGTTGAGCCTTACATGTTTTATGAAAAGTCATAAAGGTGTTAGGTATAGGAAACCTATACGTAGTCGAAGAGTTACATTTATCGGCATTTCAAATTAGTAATCATATACAGATTCATATTGGGTTTTTTTCAAAAGTTACATATAATTAATATGGCCAAAGAAGTAAAATTTTACGAGCATTTCCTATTGTAATCAGAATTTCAGCTTCAGATTGTTTCAGAGCAAAGGGAAAAATTAAGGCTTCTTAAAAGCCTTGTTTTCGCTAAAAAAATTAAATTAATTAATATCTGAAGAACGGTTACAAATAGGTATAGGAAAATATTCACAAAATTTAGTCAGAAATATAGAAAACTATCCGTAAATCGGTTCTCCATAAACATGTAATAGGCCACTCACCGTGAATAACCCTATATATATATATATATATATATATATATATATATATATATATATATATATATATATATATATATATATATATATATATATATATATATATATATATATATATATATATATATATATATATATATATATATATATATATATATATATATATATATATATATATATATATATATATATATATATATATATATATATATATATATATATATATATATATATATATATATATATATATATATATATATATATATATATATATATATATATATATATATATATATATATATATATATATATATATATATATATATATATATATATATATAAATATATACAATATACATTTATATATATATATATATATATATATATATATATATATATATATATATATATATATATATACGGATGTCAACGATATCGTTTTACACGATGCCATTCATTTGCTTTTTGGGTTAGGATATTTATATTTGGGTTAACGAAATATGGTATTAAGACACATATTTTTCATGAAAAAACAATTGAATATTACTGCCAGTTTTTCCGATATCAGAACCAAGTTAAGAATTTCAAATGGAACCCTGTATATTATTTTACATAGTTTGATAGAACTTAGAATTACCTTTTCAATGACATATCACAAGTTATATTTTTTTTTCAAAATGGCGGACCAGGAAGCGCTTTTTCAAAATTCAATAAGGCGGTCGTTTCCCGATACCGATGAAATTTTGTTTAACAAATTATTAAAATATTAAACAAAATGGGGTTTTCAATGGATTTTAATCAAATTTAAAATCAAATTTTTAATTTATCACAAAATGGGATAAGTTTAATTTTTTCTTTAAAATGTGAACTTTTTCTTAAATTTTCTCAAAGATTTTAAATAGAAAGTTGTATTTATTAAATATTAGTATTAAAGTATATCTTATTAGCTACACGAAACCGCATAACAAGCCGTATTTTTGCTTTTTGTTTCAGAAAAAATTGACAAAACTTTGCCGATGCACATTTTTCCTAATACATAACATGAAACAAACACACACATATTATTAATCAGAAAATCCTTTATTGCTTATTGATAAGTAATTTTGTATTATTTTGACATTTTGTGACTGTTGTCTTATTTTAGGAAAAGCGAGAAAAAATCACAAGTAGTATTAATTTTATTTTACCAGTAGATACGGTGCAGTAACATGAAAGATGACTTAACTAAGATAAGTAGGTCTTGGAAACAATTGCATAGGGATGCCATTATAATTTTCATTAGATTTAACCAGAAACGTCAAAAGTACTGTTTTGTATCGACATTTTTGATAACTTTCGTTACATTTTTGCACTGAGAAAAACAAAAAACAAAAACAAAACCGCATAACAAACCGTATTTTTGCTTTTTGTTTGAGAAAAAATTGACGAAACTCTGCCGATATACATTTTTCGTAATACATAACATGAAACACACACACCCACACACACATATTATTAATCAGTAAATTTCGGAATATTTTTTATTGATAAGCAATTTTGTATTATTTTGACATTTTATGATTTTTGCTGTCTTATTTTAGGAAATCGAGAAAAATTCACAAGTAGTATTAATTTTATTTTACCAGTAGGCTTTCGGTTTTTCCGGAAATACCTAGACCTAAGTCAATAAGTTTAAAAAGAACCCTGTATATTTTTTCACACAGTTTGATAGAACTTAGAATTCCCTTTACATTGACATATCACAAGTTGATTTTTTTTCGAAATGGAGGACCAGGAAGCTTTTGTTCAAAATTCAATATGGCGGCCATTTTCTAACACCGAAGATATTTTTGAATTATAGGTAGAAATAATAAACAAATATGGGGGTTTTTATTGGGTTTAATGCTAATTTAAAATCAAACTTTCACAATTAATACAAAAGTCACTCAATTAAATGTTCTATGCGCTGTCCGCCTTGTTCTTGGCATAGTGTAACTCTCTCAACATTTTCCGCGAGCAGGTTTTGTAAATGCTGTTCTGAGATACTCTCAACGGCTCGTCTTATTCTATTTTCTAACATTTCCAACGATATTACAGGAGTTGCATACACTTTTTCTTTCAGGGGTCATATAGAAAAATCAAGCGGGGTTAGGTCAGGCGACCTCGCTGGCCATCGAATTGGTCCATTGGTTCCCAACCAGTTCTCACCAAATCGTTCATTCAAGTAATTTGCAACAATTCTTGAATTATGAGCAGGGGCGCCATCTTGTTGGTAAACTAAATCATCATTTTGCTGCAAATTATTTATAAAATGTTCAATTTCATTTTCGAGAAAGTCCAAATATATCTCGCCAGTTAAAGGCTGATGGAATAATATTGGACCAATAACGCTTAGTCCTACAACGCCTAACCAAACATTAACTCCAAAACGTTCCTGGAAGGCACCTTCTCTTACTAATCTTTGATTTTCCTTTGCCCAATAACGAAAATTATTTCTATTAAACATCCCTAGATTAGTAAACCTTGATTCGTCCGAAAAAATAATCTTATGATGAAACACAGGACTTATTCTATAATTATCTAAAAACCAATTGCAATAAATAAGTCGTCTTTGGAAGTCATTTTCAAATAGGTGGTGGTGAATTTGATACTTAAACGATTTAAACCCGTGTTTCTTTAAAATTTTTCTGGCGCTTTCATGGGACGTATTGCACTGTTTGCCTAATTCACGAAGGGAAGCTGTACGGTCATACTCGATGTACGCTAAAAAGTTTGTTTCCACTTCTTCGCTTACTACGAAACCATCATTGCCATTAGTATGGACACCACCATTATTTTCATTTTTTAAATGTTGTACTAGCCAAGGATAATATGCATGTGAAGGAGCGTCACGATTCGGAAAGCGTTCCTGGTATAATCTCTCTGTGTCCCTTGAATTTTTGCGACATTCCCCATAAATAAGGAGCATGTCAATTTGATGTTCTCTTGAATAAACCATAATATTTATTTTTAAAACTAACCACTTCTCAGTGTAAAAATGTAACGAAAGTTATCAGAAATGTCGATACAAAACAGTACTTTTGACGTTTCTGGTTAAATCTAATGAAAATTATAATGGCATCCCTATGCAATTGTTTCCAAGGCCTACTTATCTTAGTTAAGTCATCTTTCATGTTACTGCACCGTATCTACCGGTAAAATAAAATTAATACTACTTGTGATTTTTTCTCGCTTTCCTAAAATAAGACAACAGTCATAAAATGTCAAAATAATACAAAATTACTTATCAATAAATAATAAAAAATATTCCAGGATTTTCTGATTAATAATATGTGTGTGTTTGTTTCATGTTATGTATTAGGAAAAATGTATATCGGCAAGGTTTTGTCAATTTTTTCTGAAACAAAAAGCAAAAATACGGCTTGTTATGCGGTTTCGTGTAGCTAATAAGATCTATTTAAAATCTTTGAGAAAATTTAAGAAAAAGTTCACATTTTAGAGAAAAAATTAAACTTATCCCATTTTGTGATAAATTAAAAATTTGATTTTAAATTTGATTAAAATCCATTGAAAACCCGATTTTGTTTAATATTTTAATAATTTGTTAAACAAAAATTTCATCGGTATCGGGAAACGACCGCCATATTGAATTTTGAAAAAGCGCTTCCTGGTCCGCCATTTTGAAAAAAAATATAACGTGTGATATGTCATTGAAAAGGTAATTCTAAACTCTATCAAACTATGTAAAATAATATACATACCATTTGAAATTCTTAACTTGGTTCTGATATCGGAAAAACTGGCAGTAATATTCAATTGTTTTTTCATGAAAAATATGTGTCTTAATACCATATTTCGTTAACCCAAATAAAAAAATCCTAACCTAAAAAGCAATTGAATGGCATCGTGTAAAACGATATCGTTGACACCCGGTATATATATATATATATATATATATATATATATATATATATATATATATATATATATATATATATATATTCCGAGTCCATTCGGTCCATAAATGAATCACAAATTGGAATATAGAATTAGAAATGGATGTTTAATAAATATCTTTCATTTTCTAATTCGAGATTTTGCTTCCGGAATTTCTGCGTAATAATTGAGCTCATAATCTCTTGATAGTAGCACAAGTTCATGTATCAGACAAACTCACCTATCGAATTTTAGCATCAAAACCACCGAAAAAGGAACGGTTTCGTCTATAAGATAATATGAAATAGGAAAATATGATTTTTGTTTTTGCGTTTTTTTGTTAATTTCACTATTTTTATACGGCGTTTATGACATACAAGCTATAACCCCTACTAAATATATAGTCACATCATCTTCCCGTTTAACCGGAAATGTCAATAACATCAATAATGATGTGAACTTCCGGTTTGACTGAAAGCGTTGAATTTTGACATTCAGTTGACGCCATCCAATAGATCTTAAAAAATTGAAATGTGAAAATGCAAGTCATTTCATTCTAAGTTTAAGCATTTGGCCGATAGAGGGAGACAATTTTGAGACACCATTTTCTCCAAAGCAGTTGATTTTGATTATAGGGTATTATAAAACATATAATATTTTTGGATTGTTTCAGAATTTTAAAAAATGAAACAATATTTAATAAAATGTGTATGAGATCTTAAATCATTCACAGATTAAGTCAATATCTCGGACGTTCTTGGGTTTATTGTTTACTGCTTGTAACAAAATGGCGTCAATTTTTTTCAAAAAACACCTGATTTTTAAGTTAATAACACCCATGGTTCATTTTAAGAATACAATTTTTATACGAAATCTTTTAACTAATACAGAGTGTGCCAAAAAAAGTTCGATCCAAGTAGGGTCATACGTAAGTGTAAAACTATCAAACATTTAATTAATTTCATTCAAAGTTTTACTCTGAACTACATATAGATGTTACTGTAAGATACAGAATGTCCCAAATTCTGTACTATGGATCGCATAGAGCCTCGTAAATTATACAGTGCGTCCAATAAAGTCCCCATTCTATAGTATTTTTTTAAATAATTGACCGTAGTAAAAATTGAGTTACCAGAAAGTTTTTGCTTTAAAAATAATACAAAATGACAATAAAAAAGCTAATCACGTCATTTATCCTACCTGACAATTTTTTATTTTTTTTTAAATGGCAAAAAACCTCATTTCTTTCCCAAAATTTTGAAAAATCGTAATACAAAAATTTTCTTTTTTTTTTATTTTTCAGCCATTTAATAAATTTCAATACTTACTGTTTACATCAAATATTTCTCTTTTTTTTACCTTAATGCTGTTTCAGTTGGCGAAGTGTGAAACCTGAATTAAACTGTATATTTTGATAAATTAATCGCCATTTGTTTTCTTAATTAATTTTGTGTTTTAAATTTCATTTTGTTGGTGAAAACTAAAATGGGATATTTTTATTAGTAATAAGTTTAAAATAAGCAATTAAAATCTAAATGTAAAATAATCAATGCTTCTAGCAATAAAAGTGTAGTAATAGTGCGGTAACAGATTAATTTAAGTATGTCCATATAATGAATACCAACGATTATGAACCGCATAGGCAACTAGTAGTCTTACCATATGTAAAAGGCACTGTTGACAAATTTGGAAAAATTCTTAGAAAACATAACATACAAACAATATATAAGCCACAAATATCCATAGGTAAACTTTTTGAAAACCCAAAAAACAAAATAAAATTAAAAAACCACCGAGTATATAATATTCCACGTCAAGTCTATGAAAAGTTGTACGTTGGGCAAACAAACAGGCGTATATCGGTAAGACTAGAATAGCATACACTTAATATTAAAAATAAACGTGATGTGTTTATTTTTAATATTAACCCTATTCTTACCACACTAGGAAACAGGTCATAAAACAAATTTTTAAGGATGAAAGGAGATTGCCAAAATTTTAAGACCAGAATAATTCGAGAAGCCATTTTAGAAATCAGAAAAGTGAAAATCAAAACGGACGAATCACTCAAACTACCAACTGTATAGAAGCCAAATATAGGACATATATATATATATATATATATATATATATATATATATATATATATATATATATATATATATATATATATATATATATATATATATATATATATATATATATATATATATATATATATATATATATATATATATATATATATATATATATATATATATATATATATATATATATATATGTGTTGATTTTTACTCCTTCACGGATGGAAAAATACAATGTGTTTTCATTCCGGGTGTACATCCGTTCACTACTGTCGTTCTGAAAAGAACAGTTTTGCTGACGTTTCGCCAAAATCACATTTGGCATTTTCGAAGCTTTCTTTCTCGCGTCCGAATAGAGACTGAAAACTGAACAGTCTCTATTCGGACGCGAGAAAGAAAGCTTCGAAAATGCCAAATGTGATTTTGGCGAAACGTCAGCAAAACTGTTCTTTTCAGAACGACAGTAGTGAACGGATGTATACCCGGAATGAAAACACATTGTATATATATATATATATATATCTGTATGTATATATATATATATATATATATATATATATATATATATGTATATATACATACATATATATATATATATAGCTGAATGATATAATATAACTTTAATACTTTCTATATCATAAATTTGCTTCGTTATCAATGTAATAAGGAACTGACCAAAATCAAACAAATAATTTCTTGGCAACTTTTTGCGTGAGATGTATCCGCTCTGTTGATGAATAAACTTTTCCTGAAAACATTTTTAATATCTGGGAAAGTCAAAAGATCCTAAAAACGTTTTATCTTTATGTTCCCCTGATAAATAGCGGGGTGAATATTGAAATTCGCTGAACTAGTGCGTTTTGGGAACATATAGAGCAAAATACCACACTTATCCTTTTTAACGCATTCACTTCATATGTCAGGTCTATAAACTTGACATAGAGGGTTTATTTCAGTTGGGTAAGCTGCTTCACTGATGACAGATATTTATATGTAAGTGTCTTTATTAAGGTTCTTTTGAATTTTTACCAAAAGCAGTTTAAATTTAAATCCTTAAATTAATATACACTTTTTGCTTAATTTAAAGCTGTTCTACAATGCGCTGTAAAAAATATCTTTTTTAAGTGAAAGCTAAAGATCCTTTTATAAAATTATTTTGAATAGGTAATGTATAAAGATTCCCATAAGAGGTGCATCGCAGAATATATATATATATATATATATATATATATATATATATATATATATTTATAACCATTGGTCAAATGATTTGAAAGATTTGTTACTTAAGTTTAAGTCATCGGGAAATATTCCAGCGAATACCAGTCGAGCCTTCAAAATTATCAGATACCAGATATCAGCATTCAAGCGTGTTTTACACAAACTGCGTCGGTTATTTTCTTTTTTGTTTGAAACCCAAAGAGTCTGACTCCGAAGGAGCAGGTGTTTTGAATTGTTTTCGTATCTTACTTCGTTTCCGAGAATAAAAAAATAGAAACCAATTTATTGCATGTCCATGGGCAACAAATCATAGAAATTGTTGCTGATAAAAAAATCCTTTTTTTTTGTTTATTGTGTGATTCAGAGACATGCACTTTTTTTTTCGGCGAAAGCGGAGCAACTTGTATCTAGAAAGAAGAAAAAACATTAACAAATAGACTTTTCAAAAGGCGAATACATAAATATTGCTAAACTCTGCAAATTCTAATAATAAATCAAATTCTCACAAGATAAAATACATTTTGCCTTTTTTTCAGCAATTTCAAAAACTTGTTTTAATTTTTTGATAAATATTTCACTGATTTAACTGGAAGACTCTTCGGATTAAGGGCAGAAGTATTTTTCATCCATAATGGTGCTCCAGCCCACATTGAGAATTTTGCAACTTATCCAGACCGATGGATCGGGCGAAAGTTTGCCTCCGAAGGAGCAGGTGTTTTGAATTGTTTTCGTATCTTACTTCGTTTCCGAGAATAAAAAAATAGAAACCAATTTATTGCACAAAACAAATCACAGAAATTGTTGCAAAAAAAATCCTTTTTCTTTGTTTATTGTGTGATTCAGAGACATGCACATTTTTTTTTCGGCGAAAGCGGATTGTATCTAGAAAGAAGAAAAAACATTAACAAATAGACTTTTCAAAAGGCGAATACATAAATATTGCTAAACTCTGCAAATTCTAATAATAAATCAAATTCTCACAAGATAAAATACATCCCTTTGCCTTTCATAAGTTTTCAGCAATTTCAAAAACTTTTCCGGCAAATTTTAATTTTTTGATAAATATTTCACTGATTTAACTGGAAGAGGTACTCTTCGGATTAAGGGCAGAAGTATTTTTCATCCATAATGGTGCTCCAGCCCACATCAGTACCTTAATTTGTGAGAATTTAAATGCAACTTATCCAGACCGATGGATCGGGCGGGGTAGGCCCATTGCGTGGCCACCTCGTTTGCCGTATTTAAATCCATTGGACTATATTTTTGGGGCTATTTAAAGCAGTTAGTTTATTGAGTTCCTGTTGACAACCTACAGCAACTAGAACAGAACAGCGGATCATAAATTGTTGTCAATAAATTCGGAATAAACAAGGGATTTTCCAGCCAGTTAGAAGATTAATGAGGGGCCGTTTAAAGAACTGTATTGAGATGAATGGAAGACACTTCTAACATTAATTGTAACCTTTTTCCATTTTTATTAAAACGTTTTTTTCTGCTAATATTAAAGAAAATTTTAACCTAGTGCCGCTATAAACCTCCTGTTATATTTTTATTTAAATACCTATATCTTGCTTCGCTTTAAAGCGAAAAATTAAAAATAATTTTAATGCATGCCTCTAGATCAAATAAAAAATAAAAAAAACATTTTTTACAAGCAGCAATTTCTATGATGCCCAGAGACATACAATAAATTGGTTTCTATTTTTTTTTCGAAAACGAAACAAGATATTTGTTGAAATTTTCTTTTATAATTATTGATTGACTTCAGCTCAAAGTTAAGTTTTTTTTTGGAAAAGATATAGCTCAATATATTTACAGAGTGGAGTAACCCATTTTGAATTAAATTTAAAAATTTTGCTGTTTAGAGCAGAACAAACATATTAATAATTTTACCGAAAATTATTGTTACTGAATAGTCTTCCAATCAATTTGAAGTTTAAGTTCTTTTAATAAATATAGACACCAGTGAACTAGAGTCTGATTATAGAAGCTTATAAAGTAAGATACTAAAATTTTTAGACAAATATATTTCATTTAAATTAGAAGATGATCTTATATTGAAATATTCAGCATTAAAATTACATTTAAGGACCAACTTGTCAGAGTAGACAATATTGTTTTCCAAAAAATAGAGAAGCGCTGTTCTAGAAAATGATCATTGTGGCAGCACTCCTGGTCATTTTGGTTTATATAAAACATACCAATTATCATCTTTTTCAAAGTATGAATTTATGGGAAAAGAAAAATAGCCGATTATCGTTTGTAAGTTGTCTGTTCTGGACCTCTCCATCATAGTAAGAAGGTGTTTTGTTACTTGATAGTTGTGTCAGATTGGCTTGCTAAATTTCTATTAGTTCACCATATGAGCAAAGCTACAGTGTAAGTGGTAACCCGTCTTATGGAGAGAGAGATTGTTTTCGATGTTTGGGTTTCCTCAAATCATAATAGTGGACAATTGGACTCACTTTTCGAGTTCTTTTTTTGTAGAGCGCGCTACTAGAGTCGTGGGCACAGCCGATTAGGGCAATGAAATTTATCAAGTATCGTTTACAATTCGCACTGCCATTCACGAAATAACTCAGCATCTACCAACCTTTCTTAATTTTGTTAGTGTTTGTAAAAATCCGAAAATCGTCATTTTCCTTTTTATTTTTTTTAAGACTGCATTTGGAAAGATATTACAAAATACATCTTACTTCAACTTTTCAAATACGCACATGAGTTTTTTGTTTCAGAAATTCTTATGAGTTTCATTGTTTCATTTGTATAGGATTCTCCGCACTTATTTTAATAAGGGGATTTGACAATTTTAGATCTTCGATCACTAATTGAAATTGATTTAGTTTTAGCCTTAGTTACCTAGTGTATTCTCAGATCTGAATGCAATTTTAATTCAAGTTGTTCTGCCAAATCTTCTCATCTTCTCCAGATCTTGCTATAAGATATCTTGTAGACTGGTCTTGAGTTGGCCGTACTTGTCTTGACATTTGGAAATTGTATTAAGAATGAACATTTCAGTAAGATGTTGCTGATTTGCGTGACTAGGGAGGGTTGTTGTTGGGAGCATATCGTCAATCGTTGAATGGTTAGCAATTGCAGAATGATTAGACTTCTAGCTGGGTCGTGTCGTGTTAGTAGCATTCCTGTAAATACAGGCGTTTATAATGTTAAGACATTATTTTTTTTATCTCCATTTTGCTCAGGCGTTTTCTTTTATATTTTTTAAATAAAATTTCTTTAATATAGAAATTACGGAGCAGTAAAGTAACTCTGTATTTAGTTTAGGATATGTTCAAAAAAGTTTTCGGGAAATTTCCATTTTCACGAAATTTCCGAACAGATGCTTGAAATATCGGAAAAGTTGTCAGAAATACCTGTTTTTGAGATTAAAATACATTTCGGACTAAAAATTAATGTTAATTTTAAGTATACAAACTAAAAGGTAGATTATTCTACTTTTACGTACTCATTACGTAACTGACTTTTATGTTTTCAGTAAAAGCTTTTAAAAAGTAATACAGGTTTCTACTTTCTTTTTAAAATTAGTTTATATGTTATGTTGGAGGTATATTAGTACAAGCTAGGAGACATTTAAATTATTTTCTATCTAGCCTCAAAAATGTAAAATTCTACTTAATCTACAGCTTCTGTTTCGTTCTGTTGTAAATTTTCTGGTTTGATATTAGTATTCTCATAATAGACTTGCTGTGGTCCCTAGTTCCGTAGATAAAAATACTAATCTTGACGAGCAAAACATATTGCATCTTGCAGCGGTATAAGATAGAGTGTAAGAATATTAAAAAAATAAACAATATTAAACAGTAATATGAAAGTATAAGGGACTTATTTTAAAAAAACTTATTCATAGTTTTAACCTCAAAATATATGGAAATATCTGAAAAGCTTTTGGAAATTTCAACTTTAACATCAAATCTTATCTGTTTTTTCCGATCATTTCAAGAATTTTGTTGGAAATTTTAACTGAAATTTTTGGCAATTTAGTTTTCTGGAAAAGTCCGACCTCTACGTTTGAGTCATATGTTTTTAATGGTTATTTACAACAGCTAGACGCCTAGCTATTTACGGTCGAA
Organism: Kuschelorhynchus macadamiae; assembly: GCA_030620095.1. Taxonomy (NCBI): domain Eukaryota; kingdom Metazoa; phylum Arthropoda; class Insecta; order Coleoptera; family Curculionidae; genus Kuschelorhynchus; species Kuschelorhynchus macadamiae. Next base: position 526,012 of record JAUTXW010003867.1, on the reverse strand, counting down.
TTAGTTAAAATAGCTTGGAACATTTCTACATCAGTGAATAAGGTTTTAATAATCTTTAATTAGGAGTAGTGATCCCATTAATAGATAACTAATGGTATGTTTTAGTAGAACAATTGATTCTAACTAGGGTATATTGCATTGTTTGCAATAGCTTTTTTACCTTTTTTGTCTGATTGACTTCGAAGATAGAAAGTACAATATACAAGAAACTTCTGCAAGTTTCAGAAAGCGGTTTAGATAAAACCTATCCGAGCCGATACAATGCACATCGGCTTGTGTGATAAGATAGAGGTGTAATAAAACTTTCTAGACAACTAGCTTAGTTGAAGCAAGAGTATCGACAGTCGAAACTTTATTGAACTTTAATAACAGTTTCAACAAAATGAAGTAAAAACTCTTGGTTAATTTCGAATTAATCGATATTCGAACTATTGGAAATAAAAAAAAACATAAACATGTAAAAACTTCCTTAAATACCTATTTTATTTTGTAAACATATACAGTGGATTTTGGATTCACCATCGCCAAAAACTCTTTTCTGACAAATATATTTTAATTATATCAAAAGCCGCAAAAAAGGTCGTGAGAAAAAGCGGCGACAAAAAAATAGTCTTCACTTTCATATAGCACAAGCTTATTAATATAATATAAGGATATTTCCTGAAGCATTCTATGGTCTCTAAACTTTTCTACCGTCGGGGATACTCTACTCTTCTCCTAAATCCAGCGCTGATTCTCTAAAGAAGACAACTGTTGCTTTAAGGCAAAAATTTGGAGTCCAATTTTGTTCTAAATTTGGTGGTTTTGCCTTATGTAAAATTTGGTGAATTATTTAATTTATTGAAGAAATGTGAAGTTGAATACTTACTTTCGCAACACGAATGGTAGCCAACTAAGAATAGACCTCCGCCGTAATTCGGTAAGCGTTAATCAGACCACTTGAGACAAAAAATAATAATAGCCATTTCCATCTAACAATATTGAAAATCGTTTATTATTAAATGGGCCTATAAAATCTATATAAATACGACTCCAGACTATATTAGGCCAAGGTCAAATTGCTAAAGAAGCTGGATTTCTTTTTACGTAAAAGACAATTCGAGCTGTTATTTGCGAGCACCTGTATGTCTGAATGTATTTTGGGCCATCAAAAACATGACCTCGCCAAGCGTTTCATCTTAACCACCTTCCAAGCTAAGCTCGTGCCACACACGATAATATGGTTTTAAATTATCATTAAAATTCAAAGGCCACTGCCAAGATTTACCATAAGCTTTTAACTCTGAGAGAAAGTTGTCCAGCAAAAGTAGCCTCTGTAATTTTTTGAAACTCGAGCGGAAAATTTTTATTATGTAACGTAGAACGAAATCTTCCACGGCTGTGGTCAATTAAGAAATCGTGATTCTTGGGATTAGACCATATCAAAATGAAATTACCTTATATATATATATATATATATATATATATATATATATATATATATATATATATATATATATATATATATAAATATATAAATATATATATATAAATATATATATATATATATATATATATATATATATATATATATATATATATATATATATATATATATAAATATATATATATATATATATATATATATATATATATATATATATATATATATATATAATGTGTTTTCATGCTGGGTGTACATCCGTTCACGACTGTCGTTCTGAAAATCACATTTGGCAGTTTCGAAGCTTTCTTTCTCGCTCCCGAATAGAGACTGGTCTCTAAGCCTCCTCACAATTTTAATAGAGAAGAAAGTCAGTAGTCAACTTCACATTTCCTCATAAAACTGATTCATCAAATTTTACATCAGGCAACACCACCTATTTTAGAACAAAATTGGACACCAGATTTTTGCTTTAAAACAACAGTTGTCTTTTCAGAGAATCAGCGCTGGATTTAGGAGGAGACTAGAGTATTAGTCCCCGGCGGTAGACATTTTATTGAAATTGTTATTTAAGTTCAATAAAGTTTTGTTACATCTCTATCTTATCGTCACACAAGCCGATGTGCATTGTATCGGCTTGGATAGGTTTTATCTAAACCGCTTTCTGAAACTTGCAGCAATTTCTTGTATATTGTACTTTTTATCTTCAAAGTTAATCAGACAAAAATAGTAAAAAAGCTCTTGCAAGCAATGCAATATACTCTAATCAGAATCAATTTTTCTACTAAAACATACCATTAGTTATCTATTAATAGAATCACTACTCCTAATTAAAGATTATTAAAACCTTATTCACTGATGTAGAAATGTTCCGAGCTATTTTAACTAATTCAACCGTAAATAGCTAAGCGTCTAGCTGTTTTAAATAACCATTAAAACATATGACTCAAACGTAGACGAAGCAAACAGTTTGCGCAATTTTGGTTTCATTCGACAAAATATGTCGTACTGATAATAATTAGATAAAATAACCGCCCATCTTCGAAATCTGTTAGAAGAAAAATGCTGTTTTCCTTTCTCAGGATGAAAAATTGAAGCTAGAGCTTTATAGTCTGTTACTAAAATACATTTTCTACCATATAAATATTATTTAAATTTACGTAGTGCAAAAATAATAGTCAAGCTCTCTTTTTCTATAATTTCTTTCTGCCGATGCCAGTTTACGTGAGGCGTACGCAGTACTTTTCACTACGATCTATTGCTGCCATAACTCCGAAATCATAACTAAAAAACACATCCAGGGTTGTTCCGTAGCTTAAAATTTTTGTATCAAACGGTTATGTTGAATTGTACTTTTGTATTTCGTAAAAGTGTACCAAATTAGATTTGTATGTAGTACTATGATTAAGGTTATACATCTTCAGTTTCCGTTAGCGACTTAGCGATTTCTTTTTTAACAACATTACTATTTTGTATTTTAGCCATAATATCCCCCATGAAAATAATGAAATGATAAACCGTTTGAATAATAATATTTATAGTATATATTTATATTATTTATATGTTTTGTATGTAAATTATTAAACGCAAAATAATTAACAACATTGAAGTACTGCAGCAAATTGAAACTGTAAAGTAAAACAACATATTTATAAACATTTTTAGCAAACGTATAAACCTAATTAACAGTTATAAAGAGAATAACATATTTATTTTTTGCAGAAAAACTAGACATACTGTTATTTTTATGTTTTAGCTCATATATAGTACTAATTAATGATCATATAGAGAATGACTCGCCAACCGTCAATTTATATTAAAGTAGATTTTGTTACATGTGAGAGCATAAAATAAACATGTATATGCGTTCACACGTAACAAAATCTACCTTAATACAAATTAGGCACTCTATCTAGCAAGTCATTCATATGTGTATTAATTAGGCCTACATATTAGCTAAGACATATAAAAATCAAGTTGGCAGTATGTTTAGCTTTTTTTTCAAAAAAAAAAGATATGTATATGTACGTACCTGTAACAAAATCTGTTATAATATAAATTAGATACTATTTGACGACTCTCGAGTCATTCTCAATATAAATAATTAGGTCTATATATTTTCCCAAATGTTAAAAATCAAATTGAATGTATATCTAATTTTTCAAATCAGTTAGCCTTTAGCCTAATGTGTCTTATGGTAAATCAAGCCTCCTTTGATGGCTTCCGAATTATTCAAGACCTTTATATTAACTAGAATAAATGTGAAAATCAAGTCGAGTGTTGCTGAAAGAAGTAAATTTGTATTCGCGAATATTGTACTTGATACACGGAACAAATTGCAGCCTATGCTGGTCCAATTATAGCACTTATTTACTAAATAAATATTAAACTGATATCCAAAAATATGGATGACTTTGAATTTCACGTATATTGTGAAAAATAGAGGAAATTTTTGCCAACTAAAATAATATAAATTTGAAAGGACTCCTTAAACCTGTGTTCAGTAATCATATTGGCCCGTTATTTAATATCTACTATTTAATATCTACTAAAATATTAAAATTAAACGGAAGGATTCATTGCCTATTTTTCAAAAAAACTGAAATACTCTTTTACAAATATTATTAAAATGCTGTCAGCATTTTAGCTGCTAACTTTTGGCTGCCAAATTTACACCAGTAGATATAATCATCAGCCATACGAACTGCCCGTGTCCTATCTAGGTTCCCACCACGCGCATGGACATATCAAACGACTGATAACAATAGCATTATTGGGTACTTAACGCTCCATGGTTGAACTGACTTCATACACTTCCAATTTTTAACTGAATTAATCCGTTATCATACAAAACAAAAACAAGTGGCGAAATAATTATATAAAGATTTGGAATACACTGCTATCCAGGATTTCTTTAAATAAAAAAACCATCTTTATTCAAAACCGACTCGATCCTCGAATCATTAACTTTGACCGATTGAGTAGCCGGGCTTTCCGCTTTAAATGATGTTAGACAGAGACAGACACACGGGCAACTAGCCTGGACAGATGGAGAAAACAAACAATTTAATCTAATATTTTCCCGACCCCACGAGGTTAAAGCTATCTCTTTCTCTATGGAGCCACGAGTCGATTTCTATTTCACTTCGCTCATTTGGGGCGTTAAATCAATACTGCCATCTGCGCTGACGTAAAAAGCCCTGCTATGTTATGACTTGTAACGCAAAAAGATTATTTAAAAGGCCTATTATGTCATTTATTAGAAGAGGTGTCGTTAAATTTCGTATATAATTTTTTTTTTATGATATTGTGATACCTTTAAGTAAATTAATTAATAATATAATATGAATGATAAATTGTGCCAAAAAGGCGAAATATGTACCATGGTGCTAAATATTTTGCAAGTGTGCCCAATTTGGTACAAAAGTACGCTTTGGAACAACCCTGGCCACATCACACTTCTCGGACCATAGCCAGTCTATGTTATCGTTTAATAACTCATATAGTGTGCTCAACACTGTTGCCAATTTTGGAATAAATTACCCATAATTATTTATAAAAACCAAAAATGGATTTTAATTGCGTTATGTTAGTTGGAACTGGAGCTTTTAAAATAGCATTTATTTTGTCTTCCGTGGCATGTAAATTTTTTCATAAAAAAATCAGATTTTTTAATGGAAATTTTGAAACCTGCATTTTGCAAAATACTTAAAATGTTTTCCAATATATGTAAATGTTCTGTTTATTCTTTCCCGTGACTAAAATATCGTCTAAAAATATTACAACCTTTTCTACCCCCTGTAACAAAAAGTCAATAATTTTCTGAAATTTACTAGGTATACCTACTACCAATTCCAAACGGAACCCTATTATACTAATAGCGACTCTTATGCGTCGATATGGTCATTAATTTTTTTGACTCATTATCTAAGAATATTTATTGATATGCATTAGATAAATCGAACTTATAAATTTATATAATTTGACAAAAAATTCATGAATTCGCGGTAATGGGTACTGATCGACCTATATAAACGGGGTAACAGTTATTTTAAAGTACCCGCAAATTCTTTCAAAGCCATATTTTTTTAATACAGGCACAATAGGAGTACCCTATGAGCTGTATTCAATGGGTGTAATAATGCCTAATTTTTCTAAGCGATTTAGTTCGGTTTCCAGCCTATCCCTAATGGGAAACGGTAAAGGTAAAGGGCGAGCACGGAAAAACTTGGGCGATATGGAATCATTTTTTAACTTTATTGACATGCAACCTTTTTTAAATGTACCCAAGCCAGGTGAAAACACTGATTGGTAGTTCGTAATAAGAAAGTTCAAATCTTTTGACAAGTAAAAAAAAGTAATGAGGAAATATGTAAGTCAAATGTCAAAAAGCCCTAATTTTGGTTTTCATGATTTTTAATAGCGATCGCATTTTGCTTGCCCATTTCGACTTATAAGATGTTTTTGTTGTGGAATATATATATATATATATATATATATATATATATATACATACTTAGTTGAATCAAGAATTTTATAACACAATTTATACAATAGTTAGCGATAGTGGTCGATATATCGATAGCTATCGGTAATTATTGACATATTGATATATGACATATATCGGAAGGTGATATGCTATCGCCTATAGATGGGTAAAATCTAATATCGCCCATTCCTAGTAAGGACTAGGTAACAATGGCGTGCAGTATAGACAAAAAAGGGTTGGATAATTAAAATTTTACATTCAAAGAATTGTCTAAATTTGTAATAAATATGTCTTTTTTGTATAAATTGTGTTATAAAATTCTTGATTCAACTAAAATATATATATATATATATATATATATATATATATATATATATATATATATATATATATATATAAAAGAAAAAATAGCTTCCTAACAAACGGGTGTCCTGTCGCAACTTTACTAACATAATCAGCTGTGAAGTATTCTAATGGAACAATTTTTTTGCCACTATAAAGGTTAAATACATGACGTGTAATCTGTACTGTCAAATTGCTGAAATGTTCTTTATAAAATGAGTCTGCAATTACCTTATAATCTAAATTATACGAGAACATTCATCAGATTCAGAAAATGTGAACGGTTTTGATATTAATTTCAGAGTTTTTTTTTGCGGGCATACTGGAGCTAAATGTTCTTTTTCCTCACAAATGTGACAAAAACACTATAGACAAGCGCATTTATTTGACGTATGATTTCGGTGACCTCAAACGGTACAAACTGCCGCAGCTGAGGAACTTGAGATCTGGCTTTATTGTCCACCCCTATTTCCAGAAAATGTGCTATTCTTAGGAAATCACCTCGCACTTTTTTATGTTACCTTGAGTTTCTGAAGTGTAAATTTGGTTCTTGTTTAACTGAAGATGAAACAACCATAGGAGATAAGAGCGGCTGAGCCGCCTATTTTTGTAGCAGCTATGTCTACAAGCTCATTAAAGCTCGCTGTTTTATTTTCTTTTAATATTCGATCTTGTATTGCACTATGTTCAAATCCAATTATAAAAATGTCTCTGAGAGTGCAATTTGAAGCCACACAGGTTCAAAATCCCAACTAGAGGCCAAACTTGTCTTGCCCATTGTCTTGGAGAATCCGAATACCCTTTCCGTGCAGTAGAAAATAAATAGCGAATTGGAAAAACGGATAATGTAAGCTTAAAATGCTCCGAAATAAGCACAACTAATACATCAAATGTCTTTTTTTCTGGTTCCTCTGACAAACACCAACTTATACGCGTCATTACTTAGGCTAGAATAGCCGTTTTAAGGGACTCGTCCGTAATATCATTTACCTTAAAATAATTTTCAAATTGTTTTCGATAAATATTCCAGTCCGACTTTGCAGGATCAAATTCACGTACATTTCCGACATTTCTTGTAGCCATTTTATTTCTACGAAAATATTGTGGGTTTTATAGCCACCTCTCAGCACAAGGTTTGATTGAAACACTAATACTGAAAAGAGATTACCTTGTCGCCACTATAATGTAATAAATAATATTTATTTATGCAGCAAAACACTAAGAAATAGTTTTGATATACATATATTTTCATTTCGTCTCTCGCCCGGCGTTAATATCTACACTACACGTCGAATGACCCGGAATGATAAAAAATATCTCTCTAAATGCGTACAGGACTTTAAATATATCAACACTGGAAAATTTCATTTTTTTGTTTAACGTGTTTTGCTCTGCCTCATACTATATAGTGGTGGGGGAACATCATATATTTTTTTATTCAACTAGCAATAACTCCGGTTTGAGTTAACGGAATTAAATAAACTGGATCTCGGAGAGAAGAGTTCTTCTTACTGAACAATGTGCAATATAAACTTCGTTCGAATCGAATTTGCTGTGGTAACTAGAGGCTACTGTTTGCGATTACAACATTTATAACACATTATCATAAAAATTTTAAATAGCACGCTAACCCGGGATATTAATAAAACAAACTACATTAGATCGCCGGCTATGCTATATTTGCAGAACAGCGCAGATATAGGTCAGAAATTATGTTGGGAGTTTCTGGAATAACTACTAGGCATCTCAATAAGCAGAAAATTGTCATTTTGTTAGTATATTTCCTTCTTAGGCCCTATTTTTGTGGAGTTTTTTCTTTATCTATTAAGATAAAATAAAGTAGTGAGGGACTGTCAAATAATTCTATTTTCAAACGGAGATTTCTTCAGTTGGTCTGAACGAGTTTTGTAAAAAAGAGTTTTTTGGCATTTAAAACATCAACAGAAAAACTAATATTCCTAAAAAAGTAAATAATATAATAATATATTGTCTTCTATGTTAATAGAAAATTAAAATCCGAACATATTTATGAACACCGCAACTGATGGTCTTTCTCCTAACCGACAATTTATACACAGAAAAGAATAAAATGCAACCTACTGAATGGCCAATATTCTTGTTTAGACACTCTCATCTCGTTAAAAATGTTATTTTGACAGAAAGTTACTTATTCATGGAAGCGTTATTAAATTAACAAAAAAATAGACTAGTTGGCTGAAAACAAGATACAATAGATACGTCGAAATATTAAAACATTATAGTTTCATGTAAATGCCTTTTATTTGCTATTTTTCCAAGTTTGTACTTGATTTTTCAAATTGTCTTGTAGGTATTTTCCGTGTTATTGTTCGAGTCTTTCCTGTTTGCTTGTTCGGGTTTTTCGTGTTGTGTTTTTTTGTATTATTCTGAACTGTACTTTGTTGTTCGTTTTTTCCGACAGAGTGATTTATACAAATGTACAGTTACTTGGTCGAAGAGACCATTATTAATATTTTAGGTTATGTAGAGTTTAATCCTCACTTAGTACTAGAGCTGTTGTACAAGACCTTGGGCATTTATCGCACCACCCTTCAAAATATTAATAAGGGGCAAAGGTATGTAATTGTTGACTTACAATTCTATATATAATATATGTAGAATTTGAGACATAAAATCCTAGTCCGGCGTTTCAATTTTGGACCCCCATTAAAAAGCTAAATTAACATAAATTAATTCCTCTATTAATCCAGAACCAAGGTCGTTGGTGTGTAAATGTTTGGGAGGGAATTTTAGGATGACAAATTATCGGACATTTATTTTTTGATAACCAACTAAATGGACATAATGTCAGTCCCCACAAAATCCCCAATCGAAATGTGATTCTCCGCAGTTTTGGCAACCCTGTTGATACTGGAGCCTATGATACGGGGATATGCGAATGATAATGTTGGATTTTGAATAGGATCTCAAAATGAAAATGTGATTGGCATCTTATTGATGACGTCTATATTTTTCTTTTAAGAAAGCGGTTTAATTAACTAATAGAAAATTAATGGACATACCAGACACACTTAGGAAGAAAAAACAAAAATTGTAGTATTTTTTTAAAATTAAGTCCTAAATATATTTTTTCTTAAAAATCGATTTTATTTCCTCCAAAAGAACAAGCAAATGATAAAAAATTAATTTTTACGGTCAGATTTATCGACCTTCCATCTATTTTGCAAGTTTGAAGAAAATGGCAATATTGTTTTGTTATTTCGAAGTTATGTCACATTATGTATTAAACGATATTTTTCGACAGATGAAACAAAATAGTGATTCTTTAATTTGGTATATAGGCCATCATAAATAATTCTACAGTACAACATAGCATAGGTGTATAAGGATTTTAACCAATTACAAGCAGCATAAGAGACAGCATATTGTTTGGCATCCTTAACTAACGATATTTTCAAAACTTTATACCATGGACCACCTATTAGCAAATCCGTCTGTAACGGCCTTATGTAATCCCGGCATCTCCATCAACCCAATATTTTTCTTCTCTGTGTAGTGATAGAAGCACCCTGAAAATACGATTTGTGACTGAGTGGGTTGTAGTGTTCGTAGAATCTAGCTTTATAAAATGTTATGCCTGCGATCAAACGTCCGGTGGTTGTTAACTTATGTGCTTTTCTCTTCCTTTCGTCAAAAATTAAGGATTGCTAAAAAACTAATTATCCAATTTACTTTAAATTTTGCACAATAATCAAGTATTACTGGAAATCAACTGGTAAAATTTAATTTTGGTACGAATCCAAGATAGCGAAACGAAATTGCGCCTTAATAAAAATTTTTAAAAATCAGCGCGAAAAACTACTTATTAGAACGATTTCAATTTTTACGAAAAATTTAACTATGGTGTAGAGATAAACTGGTACAAAATTGTGGTACGAATTCAATATGGCGGCCAAATAAAATATTTGTAGTCCTGAAAAAAATCACCCCACCAGATTTGTGCAGATCTTCTCGTTTTAGGGTCCCTAGAGGCCGAGAAACATTTTTTTCTCAATTCCGTCGGTTTGTCTATTAGTATGATTGTCTATCAGTTCACGGTATAGATAAAAAACTAAACCCATTGATTTCAAATTTTGGTCAAAAATTAAGGGTTTAGTTTAAACTTTGCAACTACTTATTCAATTTATTTTGAATTATACCCAAAAATCAAGTGTGGCATAGGTAAATTATTGATACGAATACAATATGGTGGAACAAAATGCCTTCCAATAAAAATGGCAAAGATCATACGTCAATAAATGACTATGTTGGTACTACATTGGGTCACATTTCACTATTATTAATCAGTTCCGGGCAAAGGAAATTTACCGTTTTTTTTTATTTGGAAAACCTTGTATATTGATCTACAAACATTTTAAGTTTTCAAAAAATATGTGCTACATGTCTTCTAAAAGACCTAGTACATTAATATTTAGGTAACTAATTAATTTTGGCCATATGCGGTTTTTTGTGACTAATTAAATTCACCGACACCTATCGATGTCCGCTGTATTGGACCACATGTAATGTTTTTTCAATGGATTTATTTTACCCAGTATCTGTCAGGCAAAATGTATATACGCGAGAATCATTTTTTATCTCAATAAACCGCATGTATGGCGGAATGACAACAAAAAGGGTAAGTATCTCATTTCGGTCTCAGTTTCCTAAGCTGCAGCAGCTCAAAAAGCCTCAATATTTGTTCTGCTTATATATCATGGAAACATTTACGTGTTTATGGTGTTTTGGAGTCCCCAAATATTAAAAAAGTTTTGGAATGTAATAAAAGAAGGCTATTATGATATTGTTCTGATTATTGTATTCTATTCCAGTACATTAATTAAATATTTTGCTACTTACTAGGAAAAAATCAGTCGTTTGTAAGTTACAATATCCTTCCAAAAGCTGATTTGTTAAATCTGTTATATATTTCATTTATCATTGAAATATACCAAAATGGCTAACTTGTACTTGTCAATATATAATTTTCCTTTCTAAAAAAAAATACTGTTAAATGTTTTTCATTTACTGCTAATCTAAGAAGTGTTTTAGTGTGGATTGAAAAAATTTGATATCTAAATAAATTACCATATCTTCTAGGGTCCGCGGCCGTGTAAGAGAGCTCAAGCTGTCATTATAGAATAATACAGTTTTCTATCCGGAATCGGTACAATTCTAATGTTTAGATGTAAAGGAACTGTATCGTTGTGACTTTAGAGTAAGAAATAAAGGTAGAGATCTCAATTCATTCATAAATCACGTTAGGGTTATGCGCCAATATGGTTTCCCTACTTTTCACTTTTCTTTCTATCGACCAATATTTAAGATAAACAAGAAGTGGGGATGGCCCATGTCCAAGCCGTGGCCATTTGTTGCCGAATGCCACTGGCGGCGCGTGGTTTTACTTCCCCACTTCACTATCTAAAATCAAACCATTAAGTTAGGTAAGTTTAAAAGACGATTAGTTATTTATATATTATGGTTTTAGATTTTTAAACTAAACAACAATTGTTTTTTAGTTTAATTTTTTTTTTAATTTTATTGGCTTCACTCGTCGTCTGATTGAATGTTTAGGTCTGGTTCAAATCTTGTAATGGATTTTTCACCACTTCCACATTCCGATTAATTTCAAATCTGACATGTATACACTTTTGTATGTAAAAAAATCGAATTTTTTAGTAAACATTTAGAAATTCAATAATGCCGTCGAATCTTGTTATTTGTGTAGGTTAAATGAAATTTAAGAGTGTGAGCGTTTAAAAATTCAAAATAGCGAGGCCAACATGACAATGTGAGCATGTCGAAAAGATTTTAATATTTGTGCAGATTATTTAAGAATCCACAAAAAAATTCAAATTTTGCCATTTGTACAGATTCGACTGAAAAATCGGTAGCTACGAGTATTTGAAATGTATTAAATTTTAGTAAATATTTGAGATTAAAAAATGGCGGCAACATGACATATTTTTTAACATTTTTGTAGATTTAACTAAAATTTAGCATTTGGGGGTATTTAACACTGCACATCATGAATTTTTGATAACATTTAAAAATTCAAGATGGCGGTGGAATTTCAATATTTGTGTATATTTAACTGAAAGTGGGCATCTGAGGGTATTCAGGAATGCATATCATAAATGTTTAGTAAATATTTAAAAAATCAGAATAGGAATGCCAAGATTTCGAGCAAGTTTTAACATTTATGCAGATTTCATTAAAAATCGATATTAAGAGTGTAATGTATACATTTTTGGTAATAAATATTCAAAATAGGGATGTCAATAACAGTTGTATAGATTTGACTGAAAATGGGTTTGTGGGGTATTTTAAGATTGCACATCATGATTTTTTGGCCAACATTTTGCTACTAAAATAAAATTGTTTTCATGTAAGCGTTTTTTGTAAGTTTACCAATATTAAAATGGACGCACACTAAAAGGCGAAAGTTAAAATTACAGGCTGTCACAAAAATAAGGTAAAATATTTCATGGGTGAATCTTTGAGTACATATTCCTATAAAAATGTATCCTTAATTTAGTATATACGATACAGTGTGACTAAAATTAGGGGCAAATACTCTGTGAATATTTCTGTAATGATTCTACCATTGTACTGAAGCTGGGCTTGTTGTCTATACAGGCTACAAAGAATTTTCGTGCTGAAACTACTTTTTGGATCTCCACCAAGGGCGTCTATCTGTTTTTATTATTTGCTGTAAAAATTGCGACAATTTGATAAGAACATTTCTTGAGATAAACAATTATATTTTTAAAAAATTTAAGGCATGTATAATTTGTATTTTCAGAGCATAAAGGGCGTTCATTAAGACAGTCTTGAAATTATATCTAGAAAAATCGGTAACATGGCATTTACCCAGAACTTTCCACGGTAACGGATTGCGCCACACACATATAACACAGCTTATTTATACATATAGTTATTTGGTAGTCGCGGTTCTATTGAATCGTTATATCGCGAATGCGCAAATAAAAATATGTCACAATACACCTGTTTAATTTACATATCTAACAATAATTCAGATTTAAACAAATATACATTTTTTTTCGCTGGGTTTTTTAATTTGGGGTAGGAATCCAAAAAGAAAAGTCAAATATTCAAAAAAGTCTACGTTTCGCAATTTATTATTGCATCTTCATGACACTAAAAGACATACATAAAAAGATATAGCTCTACAAGACATCAACTTAATAAATAGTAATGTAGAAAAAATGCTATACTGACTATGAAAAATACTATACTGACTGCGAAAATTTGACATAAATAAAATAGTGAATGTTTTTTTTTTTTTTTTTTTGAAATTATTACATACAAAACACATAAATTACGATAAATACATAACTAAATATTTTGATCTTTTTTAAACTGAAGAACAATGCACAATAAAATTAAAATCTATGTACTTACATTTTAAGGATTTGACTTGTATAGTCATATATAAAAATACACTAACAACACATAGGTAAGCAAAGTGAAAATCACATACATGGGTTACAAGAATAAAATGAAATACCACAACTAATTAAAATAATTCGACCTACTTTTCGGTTTCAAAAAGACCAAAATATTTAGTTATGTATTTATCGTAATTTAAGTGTTTTTGTATGTAATAATTTCCAAAAAAAAAAACATTCAATATTTTATGTATTTTTCATATAGTATTTTTCATAGTCATTATAGCATTTTTTCTACATTACTATTTATTAAGTTGATGTCTTGTAGAGCTATATCGTTTTATGTATTTCTTTTAGTGTCCTGAAGATGCAATAATAAATTGCGAAACGTAGACTTTTTTGAATATTTGACTTTTCCTTTTGAATCCCTACCCCAAATTAAAAAACACAGCGAAGAATTATCATATTGGATTGTTAAAACAAGACATACATTTTTTTATCTCCACAATTTTTTTGCCCAGAACTAACATACGTATATACAAATATTTATTCATTTCAGGGGCGACTCGCGGGTGAAGAAGTAAGTGAAGTGCAAATGAAGCAAGAAAATATCACAATAATTTTTTTTCCAGAATTTTTTTATATGTATATACCTAAATTTTGTATACTAAATCAATTGTCCTATCCTTCATAGCAGCCAATTTATTTATAACATCCTCATAAAATGATTGAGTTGCCCTAATCTCCTCCAGAAATTCCTATTGAATTGAAATATTGCCTAAAGCAGTAAGTCTTTCTTGAGATATTGTATTTCTTAAATGACTTTTTAGACGTTTGAGGCAAGAAAAATTTCTTTTCACTGAAGCACTTGTCGAGTCGACGGTATTGTCAAAATAAGGTAAAACAGTTTTTATGCTTCGGTAAAAATATCTTTATTTTCATTAATTTTTTTCACTTGCTCTTCCAATTACTCTCATTGGCAAAAATAAGACCAACCTCATTTTTAAGTCGTTGACTTTTTGAAAATATTTCCCCATATAACTGTAACAAATTTTCAAACTAGCCAGTCGAAAAATTTGAACTATATTCGGAAACAATATATCACAAAGAACAATATATCTGGAAAATTTACCAGAATCTGCCAAACATTTCATAAAAAGGGTTCTATACTTAGCCCTAATTTCTTCAGGTGAAAGCTTAGCAAGCTCACGTTTGTAATGATTTATTTCTGTAATAGAATTTGCTTTGTCAAACATGGTATTAAAAAAATGTTCATTTCTTTTTTTACAGAGCGATTCTCAAGCGATTTTTTTTGAAGAACGTCAAATGGTATGTTCGTGATTGAGAAAATGTGATTAAACACTAATGCTAGAAATGTGAATTCAAAATCGTTCACACCTAAAAATCCTTTCGCAAGCCAGATTGGTTTTTCATCAGATTTGTCACAGTTTGTAATACATTCAAAGACATCTTTCAATTTATTCCAGTCTTGAACAATCACATTTACTAGCTTCGAATTTGAAGACCAACGAGTTTCTGTAATTGTTGGTATACACCTCGTAGATGCAGATGTAAGAGCATACGTTCGTTTGGCAGAGTGATGAAAAAATGAGGGAATACAACTAAGGCTTGCAAAAAAATTTAACATTTAGAAATATTTTTTAGACTTTGCTACATCACAAGGTTAAGACGACGCTCAAGACAATGGGCAAATACAGCCTGCGGGGCTTTTTCTTTAATTTGTTTTGAAGGCCATTTAGATGCCCAGACATCACACTTGCGCCATCGTAACATTGCCCTATTAATTTATGTTTATAGGCAAATTGGTCCAAAATTTGATCCAATAGAGAATATAAATTCTCCGACGTTCTATCGGAGCTGACATTATAAAATCCTAAGAATCTCTCGACTACTGAACCTTTTGAATTAACGTATCTTAAAATTATGGTGCACTGGGAGGTTTGCGTAATATCAGTGGTGTCATCCACTTGCACAGAAAAAAACTGAATGTTCATTATTTCGTTTTGAATAGTTTTCGAGTCACCAGTAAAAACATTTTTAATTTTTTCGTGATGATCTTTTAGTTCTTGGGAACTTCTCGATATTAATAAACCTAAAAGCTCTTTAAAATTCCCTCTGTTTATTGACTCGCTGCTCTCATCATGGCTGCGAAAGGCTAACTCTTGTTTTGCAAGGTACAAAACTGCGTCAATTACCAGGCACATAAATAGTCTATTTAATCGGACGTTTTCGTTCGCTGCCCAACATTTAATACCTGCCTCTGATCTTGTTTCTCCCATCGATTAAATGGAGTTTCCAACAAAATGCAAACCACATCTGTGATCGAATTGATTTTAAAGCGTAAATATTATAGTCAACTAATAATGTACATTAATAAACCCGACACCAAATAAAGTTGTAACAACACCATAAATAAACACAAAATTTTCAAGCAAACTGCAAAGGAACTCACGGGTTGCAGCGATATCCGCGAAAAAAAGTAAACAACCACCCCAACCTGAACGACACGTGGGTGTAGTGTACTGCCGCAGCAATTCACCGAGAGCGTTGTATGGCGCTGGTTAACATTATTGTCCATGGGGTCGACGTCATCACTTACGCGTTGTCATGGCAACATAGTAGGAAAATCGTAAACTAAACATAGCACCTTCAGCAAAGTCGAAGGGGTTTGCGCCACTGTTATAGTTGTTATAATAAAGTTCGATTAAAAGTTTTAAAAAGACATGCCGCCAACGGTCAAGTAAAATATTTATTCGAGATGTACAGTTTATTTTTTGCCAATTAGGTGGTTAAATGAAAGTAAAAACTAAAATTTTAAGAGATATATAATAAATATAGTTAGATTTTTGCTTGTTTATTTTTCCTGGTGAAGGAGCATTTCACCTATTACACCTGGTTAGCCGCCACTGATTCACTTACCATGTTTACTTATACTAAAAATCGATAAAAATGCGCTCTCACACATCTTTACCAAAAGTTCTTGGCCGGAAAACATAGATGTATAATAAAAAGAACTTTTGGTAAAGATGTGTGAGAGCGCATTTTTATCGATTTTTAGTATCTACTCTCCGCATGATGGTGCTAGTGCATGCTTTTTAAATTACCTATGGGTTTGCAGCCGGAAATCACCGGAGCCCCGATAGGTGGTGCTAAATGTTACGTTTAACTTGTAGTACTGTTTCAGTATGATAGACGTTTCGTTTTCGATTTTGTCATATCGAGCAATCTGTTATTTCAGATCTCCCTGGGTACAAGCCTGCCTGATGAGGGTAGAGGCCCAGAAATCATGATCGCAGGAGGGTACCCTGTGACATAATCGAAAGCAATTCTTCTTTTAGGCCGTTTTGCACCTGCAGAAATGTTTACTTAGATAAAAACCTGGATAAAGCTTCGATACGATATGCCATTTTTTAAATTTTGTTTTTGCTATTTATTAATATATTTTTAATAAAATATTTAAATATTCTTGTAAATTTAATAATTTCTAGAAAAATTAGTTATGATTTTTATTAATTTCCTTCATAAAACGATTTTTATTCTAGAAAATGGAAATTTACCGTCTTATTAAACATTTAATTAGGCCACCATTTTGTTTTCCTTATATGATTGACAAAATTTTATCAGCTCTTCTCTGTTTCACATTTGATTTTTGTGCAAAATTTCAACTGATTTGGATAAAGTAGTTTTTTGATACTGATATTTTAAACATTTTATTAGACCGCTATTTTGTTCCACCATAATGGCTCCTCACCAAAGTTTTTTAACACACTTGGTTTTTGTGTAAACTTTAACATCAATCCAACAAGTAATTTTTTCAGACCGAATTTTAAAAAATTGACTTAGGCCGCCATTCTGAATTTGTATCAACATTTTGACCAGTTCATCCTTATATAATACTTGATTTTTGAGCAAAATTTGAAAATAATCGATTAAGTAGTTTTTTTGCACTGATTTTTATAACATTTTGTTAGCTTTACTGCAAAATTTGGGGTAAACTGGATAAGAAGTTTTTTAGTTTTATTTTTAACATTTCAATAGGCCGCCATTTTGTTCCGCAATATTGGACATAAACCAAAATGTTACCACGGCATCCTCATATGACTTTTAATTTTTAACCAGAATTTGAAGTAAAAGGAGAAGTAGTTTTCGAGCTTTGTCGCGGACAGGCATACACACACATACCGACGGAATTGAGAGGACAACCAGCGCTATAAGACAAAAATAAAATAGCCAATTGTGATCTTGTTATTCCATGTTAATAGCTAAATTAAAAAAAAAATATTTTTTTTCAATATCCTAAATATTAAATTCTAACCAGTATAAGACATGGTAATGAACACATTTTTCACTTTTGATGACTCAAAGAATCTCCATTTAAATACATTTTCCTCACAACACTTAAATTAAAAATTGATCCAACTCAAGTGAAAATTAAAAAATGACCCCAAATTATTGTCCAGATATCCGAAATCAAGTCATTTTCGAAATCGATGTATGTTTTTCTTTTGAGTGTGAAACGCCCCTCGACTATTACCCAGTAAATAATACTTTAACTTAAGTTAGGTTAGTGTATAATAGCATCTAGGTAATTATTGTGAATAACGTGGTAAACCAAAATGTTGCAATATAGGTAAAGATTTATAATTTTGATAGACCTGTAGATAATTTTTATTCGAAAAGGACAATTATTAGTCAAATTCGTCCGCTATACCATCTTATTCTATAATCACTTTAATTCTCTAATAGGAATAAAAAACTATTGTAATCGTGAGAAAAAGTCACCTCCGAAATTTTCTTGTATCATTTCGCTTCTGAGGACATGACTCCGCCGAAATAAACATTATATTATATTGAAGGGGATTGGCAAATACGTCATGTGACCCAAAATAAGTCAATAAGGTATTTTCCATTACATATTACAAGTACGCTTGAAAAGGAAATCTAGCTAATATTATAGAAACATTACTATTGTTTGTATGATAATTTTGCTGTAACATGCTTAAAAATATCCACCGTAATATAAATTTGTATAAACATTGGAGTGTCTGGGTAGGCTTGGCATCGTGGCACGATCGACCTTATACTGTGAGTTAATCTTGGCAGTACCTAAATATGTAAATAATGGTCTCTATTTTTATTCTTACTCTAAGGTTGTGACTATATGTTTCGTGTCTCGCTAAGTAAGCTCCTATAGCTGTAAAAACATATTTTGGTTTTGTGAATTTGTTCCATTGTCTGATAAATAGTTAAGTTAATACGTATGTTTTAAACCTTTTGGAATTGACTAAAACATTTTGATACGTTAATTACCAAAAAAACGACACGTTTCTCAAGAAAGAGCTGTGGGAACTGGCAACAGTAGAATTTGCTTCATATTATTTCAGCTAAATGCTCTTTATTCAGATTCATTGCGTAACCTGAGTTAAGACTAAAAATACTATATGAAAAATATACCTTTTTAGCAAACAATGCGGTATGAATAAACTACCCAAAATAGAAAAGTTATAAGTTCCAATAATAACCATGGACTCTTCTCCTTATCAGTGTTTACTATTCATTTTTTTCGGTTACCTAAAGTAGGTTTCGTGTGAAATATTATAATTTGAAAAAATATTTTAGAAATTAAAATTGTATATGTGTTCAAATTAAAAAGCCAATTATAGTTGAGCGGAAGCCACTATGTGAAAAGCTGTTTCAGTGAGATAAATAACGCCTTGTGTCGGAATGGGAAATTCGATTTTTTCGAAAATTACTATGATGAAAACTGCGCTAGTCAAAAAATGCTTAAACATATTTATTAATATACAAGTTGATTTATTAAAAAAATTATTTGGCTCTTTCGCAATTATGTAAAATATAACTATGAAATGAAAAACATTTAAGAAAATCATGTATCCAAATATACATTTTTCGATACATAATATAAAAAATACACTTTAAGCACAAAAAATTAAATACAATGTGTGATGTACCTTAATAAATAGTTTTAATACTTCTGAAAAAAGTTGACCAAGTAACATTTTTAGGATTAGCGTGCTATATAAATTAAAAATTAAATATATATACGAGATTTTAAAGCGATACAGTTGTAACTTAAACGATTCTTGGAGGTATCACTAACGAAGTAACTAATGATAAATTATTGTTTATCACGTGTCCAAGAAAACTGTTAGTGCCCAAATTTAAAAGTTTTTGAGTGAGTTTTTTTATAAATCAAACAGGTGCTTTCAAGTTTTCTAATGCTATAAATTAAATAAAGAACCTTTAAATAACAAGTAAACACCGTAATTAATAAAATATCTTAGTTTCTGATGGTTTACGTCTTTATAAAACAAATAGGTATACTCTTTATTGTACTAGAGAGAATATTTTTAAATTACTCGGAGCTTCCTTTGTTATAAATAATCTTTTTTTATATCAAAAAAAACTAAAGTATGGCCCAGTTTAGTTCTGTACGTAGCTATTTTGTAATGCGTAAATATATAGATTGTCATCAAAACCTTTCAGTTCGCTTATTAAATGGAAGGATGTATTATTAACTTTCATTGAAAAATTCCCTTGTAATGCATCCTTCCATTTGTTATTTACGTATTTCTAAACTTATCTGTGTCATACTGTCTTGATGGAAAGGAATAGTTATATTTTTACGAGGGAAGTTTCGGTTAAATCGAAATTCATGATTTTTTTCTGCTATTTCTAAATATATAATTAATTTTTATTGATATTTTGATTTTTTCTTCTTTTTTTCTACTTTTTAGTTCTTAGTGGTTTAAGTTTCTTAGCTTAAACTAATAAAAAGAATAATTCTTGGCTTCAAAAAAAAAAAAAGAACTGAAAAGTAAAAACAACATTTTAAACGATTTAAAAAATTTGACTTACTAAAGTTGGCGTTAAGCTGCTATCTGATTGTTATATACTAAACGTTTTAGATTAATTGTTTTCTTTTCGAATCCATACTTTTTCAAGATGTAATATCCTCAAATATCCCAAGCAATGTCTCTTAAATAACGTTTTTTTTTAGTTTAAAGCCGACTTCAGTAAATAATGTTTTTTAAATTATTTAAAATTTTACTTTTTATTTTTCAGTGCTGTACTTAGAATTAAAGTCTCTTTCGTTTCTTCATTTTTTTATTTTTATTATATTTTATTAGACCGCCCTTTTGTTCCGTCATACTGAATTCGTACCAAAATTTTACCAGTTGACACTTGACTTTTGTTCAAAATAAGAGATCGATTGAGTAAATAGTTTTTATACTGATTCTTTAACATTTTAGTTGGCCGCCATTTTGTTTCATCATATTGGATTTTCACCAGAAAGTTACCAATTCATCTCTATATCACACACGGTTTTTGACCAAAATTTGAAGCTAATCGGTTACATAGTTTTTTTTGCTACGCCGAGAACAGACAGACAGACCGACGGAAATAGGAAAACATATTTTTTGGCATCTAGGGACCCTAAAGCGTGAAAACCTGGAAAGATAATTTTTTTCATTTACAGTACTTCCCCCTTACGAGGAAATAAAAAAAACGAAATAAAATAATGTCGATACTACGCAATACCTCTTCACTAAAATTTGAACTAAAGAAACCATGATAGAATTATTAATTTTAAATTTAGCAACTTATTTCAACAACTTACTTCATCCCAACTATCACAATGCACATTTCATCGTGAATAAACAAATTACGGACGTGTTATCGCCTTCCAAACGTGTAAATATTATAGTGTCTGCATATAAAGTTTTGACAACGCCGTCAGGCGTTGGATGACCCATATAGAAAGATACAATCGGGCATGGTAATGCCTGGAATGTATGCCGAACTTGTTTAGGATAATCGAAGCATTACCTTAGCTCTGTATTTGGACAGATGATGGACTGTATTTTAATGCGTAATTAAATACTGAATTCAAAATAAAATGCCAATAACCAAAATTATAGTAAAAATAAATATGAGAATATAGATGCAGGGATTTTTCTTTAAATATAAACAATCATCAAAAAATTGGCTTTTTTTTTCGTGGTCACTGAAGCTGTGGATATATAGAAAGAAAAGGAAAACATTATAGAGTTTAGTTCTTAATTGTAAAGAGGCGAAGGGCACACTTTCGTAAACAGTAGCGTGAGAGTGTAATTTTTTAGTTTTTATAGTAGCAAACTCAACCTTTCTATCAGAAACAGGATTTACAGAGACAATTCGTGCAAGTGTCCAATAACATGGTATAGCGTTATCGGTTTTAATCGAATCAAGTTTGTCCACTTGGTGGGTTGTTGTAAATATGTATGTATATGTAAACGCGTTATTGCCAGCGTGATAAACGGTTGATTGGAACATCTAAAAAATTAGGGTTAGGTAAGGGTGAATAGTCTCCATCGTTAAAATATGACCTGAAGTTAGCGAAATGATATCTTCAATATCAGAACCCATAGCTATTAAAGATCGAGAATTTAAAACAGATTCTATTAATGTTAAAAGGGTATTAAGTTTTTATAGGTCAGAACTTGCTGAACTACGACGCGATTTAAAACAACTTTAGCCCGAGACTATCCTTATCCTCAGAAATGTGAATCAGATGGAGGCGAAAAAATGTGATTTAAATTTATTTTTAATATTCATCCAAGAATTTTCAGCATCAGATAAAAAACTAGGACAAAATAATACACACACCACGTGAGGTTATATCGGCAATATTGTCAGGAGAGCACACGTCGGCGCGTCGTACCACAAAAGAGGTGAAATACGTTCCTGAATATAGGATATAGGAATTCTTTGATGAGATTGCTAAGAGATTGGCTGATTGCGAAGGTCCCTGCTGCTCTACCTTGGGGATCGGTTTTAGTAGACCCTAACCGTTTTTTATTATGAACGTTAAAGCCGTCAAGGATAATGATTTCAGAGGAAGGGAATTTAGAGATTAAGATATCCACTTTGGAATTGTCTGAGGGAAGGTGATAGATACAACATAAATTTAGTGGAATTCTAAGGGCTAGTTTGAGTCACAAGATATCGGATCAGTTCAGTTCAAGATTGGGAAGTTTTTTACAGGATAGATTACTACGAACGTAAGCACAAATGCCACCGTTCAAGCGGAATGATCGATGAAATTCATAGCCAGGAAAGAAAAGGTGATAAGTTGCATTTTTACAGCTTATTTTAGTTTCGCTAAGGAAGGAAATATAAGGCTTGCAGTATTGGAGATAGTAGTGAGCAGAGCTGAAGTTTTAGCTCAAACCGCAGATATTGATGAATGAAAGAACATTTCGATGGTGGAATGCCACGAGTACCTCTCACCCGAAGTTCCGAACAGAGATGTATTTTGAGAGAATATTTTACTTGAGGAACATCTATGATCATATTTTTATGTAACATTGTTTGGCTTGCGTAGAATAAGGAAGGGAAAAATAAAGAAAAGAATGGGAAAGGAAGGAGAAGGAAAACTGACTCATTCACAGGGTTAGAAACGTCAGTAAAGAACAGTTTTTGGAATATGTATCTGAGCTGGTACCTCTGCGGACGAGGGAACACCTTTTTTTAACGAAAAATAAAATAACATAAGGTAAAGAAAAAGAAAGAAATAAGATAAAATAATTAAATAAATAAAAAAATTATCGCATCTAGACCATGCGGCAAAAACCCTTAGACTTAACATTTTGAGAGCTTGGTATCTAATATACTTACATCGTCTTTGAAGGGGCTTCTTACAAACCAGTAGTATGGCTTTAGAACTTGTCCACGTGAATCTCCTGATTTATGCTGACTTTCAGGCGGAAGACTTGGAGGAGGGTTGCCGAGTTCACACTCTGTATACCGACTTATCCAAGGCGTTTGGCAGAGTAAATTCTTAGCAATAAATTGAAAATTAAGGGAGTTCATGAACCCATTCTGATCTGCTTAATGACTATTTAATTGTCAGGACACAGATGGTACGAGTCGGCAACTATATGCTTTAAATATAGTGAATACTTACTATTTGCTGATGATCTGAAGTTCTATTGTAAATTACTATAAAGCTGATTGTTTGTTGCTTCAGAGTGATATGTGTATGAATTTATACTTACCCAAGTGTCATGCTATGATCTTTAGTCGTAGTAGGGACATAATTTCTTTTACATATATATTAATAGATCTGTTTTATTAGATCTTAACAGAGGTTAGCGAATAACATTCGATAGTGCACTTAGTTACACACATCATATTTCGAAAATAATCAATAAATCACTGCAAATATTGAGATTTATAAACAGATGCTCAAGTGACTTTCATGATATTAACTCAATGAAACGGTTATTCTGTTCTCTGGTCAGACCCCATTTAGAATATGCTTTAAGTGTATGGTCACCCGTCTATCAAGTTCAAAAACAAAGAACTGAACAAATACGGCACAAATGTCTTCGATATATTGCATTCTGGTTTATCCAGATGGTTAATATTGACTGTAGAGGTATTGAAACTGTTTTAAATTTAAAAACACTACATCTCCCAGCACCCAGAAATGCTTGAGGCCAAAGATTTTTTTAGCCTAGTTGAAATCACCTTTCAGAAAAATCTTCACTTCTTGCATATCCTTTACACTTCGCAAATCAGACCCAGCTTTGAGTATTGCTCGCACATATAGGGAGAAAGACAAGCTATTCCCCTGATGGATCCAAACATCACAAGGAAGCTTGTATCACTATAGCATCTCGAATTGTGGGTAATCTGTCTCTTTTTTACACATACTACCACGGAATCTGTTCTGATGAATTATCTTCCATTATGCTATCCTTTTCTGTAAGGGAGGCTCGAGCATCAATCCATATGCACCGTCCAACTGTAAAAATCGAGGATCTCCTACTTTGTTTGCTGCTTTATTTTCAGAGTGTCCCCATTATGGAATTTATTATTATTGGCAAATGTCTTTCCCTCTTCTCCTAATCTGTAAGCCTTTAAATCCCGCATCAACAAATTTTAATTTTCCCTGACTTCACTTAAAGCAACCAAGTTACTAAATACTTAGACCTTCGGCCTTCGTGGTCTGCTCATAGATAAAAAAATGTCAGCGTCGAATACAAAAAGACCTAAAACTTTTTTTAACATGGTTATGGGAATTGTGTCCTGCCCTGATCTTTTGAGTAACTTATGTCTTCACGTTCAATCACGGCAAACCGCGCTGATTCAATCCTTCCATGCCACGAATCATAGAACAAACTATGCATTTTACAGTTTCATTCCTCTTACATGCAGAGTTGATAATGAATATTCAGTGCGCTTAGACTTCTTTGTAAACCGTGATGTATTTTTGGCGCAATAGAGTCGATTATTACCTATTTTTTAAGTTCCTTTGATTTTCTTATATGTTTTTTTTTGTATTTTATTATGTATTTACATTTATATTTATGCGCTTGGTCCATTTTTCCCGCCCGAGGTAACGGGAACGATCCCACAAGCTTTATATAGAAATTATTGCATCGAATTATGCGATTAGACACTTGTGAAAAATCGTACCTTTCCAGCTTATTTTAACGGTATATCTCTCTGAATGCATGCGTTTATTTTGAGATTCTCTAATTTACACCTAAATGAGCCCATTAATCCAGAAACCTTTCTATTTCTAATTGCGTAATGTTTCATATCTCTAAGAACTGGCTTATAAGAATAGTTCAGACTATTTTCACTTTGTATACAAATTCTAGAAGTGTTAGGTTTTCAAAATAATGCATATACAAATATGGCTGACATAATCTCTTTAGAGAGAACTTTAATCCTGGAGCAAACGGCAGTAGACATTATCTTTATTCAAAATATAAAAATTATTTTTGTGTCTGTTTTGTCGAGGGAGCACGAATAATATTATGTAGCAGCAAAGAGAATGCGATGCTGGAGAAAATAATTACTTTTCATTGCATAAACATCATATTTTATACTTTCTTTCCTTGTTGTGGCATTATTCTGAAATAGCGAGAACATTGCTGCTAATCTGGCTTGGAATGGTTTGAAATTATCGTTTAATTTACCGAGAGCCGTGCTTTGTTTTATGATATTAATAAGACAAAAATGTATATGTAAAAATATTTTTCTAGCTTTCAGTCCTACAAAGTAAATTAAGATGTGTTGGATATCACTGGGGTCTAGTACAAGACATTTAATCGAAATAATTAATAAGTAAGGTAACTTCTCTTAACTAAAAGTTGACCTTAAATAGTTGAATTTGGAAAATGACCGACAGACAGTGAACACAGATAACGTAAGTAAAAACCAATTGCTGAACCTTTTTGCTTTTTAATGTATACAACAATGCATTTTTTGCCACAATTTTTTTTTAGTTTATGTAATAGATAACAAGCGGTCGCCCTTGGCTAACTTGCCTAAATGCGTTAACACACTGTAGAAAAGCAAAAAATGGGCGATAAAATATACTGAATTGTAATCGTATTTCTTCCAGTGAAAATTTAAAAAGTTGGTTGATTTTAATATTAATAGTGAAATAGTTTTTCCAATATCATGATTACAAGAATATTCTAAAACTTATTTTGAGTATATCCAATTAATTAATAACTGGATAAATTTGATTATGTAAATTTCCTTTAATTATTGATGAATGACGAAGAGTTTTATGGCAAAGTGACAATTAAGTTTCTTGTAAAATTTTCAGTTTTCAGAAAGTAAATAAAACATTAAAACTTGTGAAATTTTTTTTTTGTAGTAAACTAGCATTATTTTTCTTTTTTAGACAAAATGATGAAAAAATGCTTCAAATTCTTTAGATGCGTTGATCCAAACTTGGTCTAAGTTAAATATTTAAATTTTTTTTACATCTCTGGTTCTCAGCATTTTGCATTGCAAATAGGAACAATTGCGCGGAATATGGGAGGCACTGTGTTTCAATATATCCTAATCTTGTTTCCGCCGTAATAGTTAAGAAATAAGTATATAAACAAAATAATAAATAATAATAAATTAAGGCGTAATTAAGCAAAATATAAAATGTACGAAATTTCTTATTCTTTTAACAATTTTTTCTATCTCTTAAAATTGTTGTAATAATACTGGGGGTAGCGAATTAAAAGAAAATACCCTTAATAAGGCAAATGAAGTCTAAGAGACAAAAAAAAACAATTTTGTTTTTAAAGTCATTATTAAACATTTTCAATTTATGCCGACTAGAGATAATTTTATTTCACAGTGCGGTGGTGTTCAATATGAGTTATTCACTTTATTTTTTCCTGGATACCTACTTCAAAATAAACCAAATTTCACGTGCATAGGGGTACGCAGTAAGAGGACTCGTGATAATCTCATCCTTAAAATATATAAAACTCAGTTTTTAAGATGTAAGTGATGCCCAAGTTGTTAATTTCATTATTTTATGGAATTCATAAAATATAACTACCAGTAGTTTATATTTCTCATCAAATTAATATTTCTTTCTAGTTTTTTCGAATTGAAATTATTCATTAGTCATATTATAAATTATGTGAATAGGGCGTGTTTTTAAATTCACTGTTGGATCCATCGGTTTATCAGAGCCCTTCTTCATTAAACATATTTAGATAAAGGGTGATCGAAATTGAGTGCATATACTTTAAAACTATGATATTACAAAAAAAGAATGTAAACATAGTTACTCTGTGAAAGGAACTGATGTCCCCAAACAATTTCTTAGTACATTCAATAACTAAATTTTCCGTATTGAACCCCAGAGGTCTGAAGCACTCAACAGGCACGGTTGATCAACTATGTACCCAAAAATAAGATCTAATCAAACGTTTAGGTTATAAAGGAGTAGAGCTTAGAGCAGTTTTCTCGAACGTTTCCATAAAGATATTTGTTACCACAGGAGATTCCATGGCTGCGCTCGAAGTTTCAACCTACATTGTTACATCAGGCGTGAAAACTACAGTGAGACACACGCGTCGGTGAGTATATGTGTGGTATAAATACCTGAATTCTGCTTACCGGAACTCATTTAGTGTTTTAATCTTGAGCAGTGAAGATTCCTGAGGATGCCTATTTTGCATTCGACACGGTCTAAACTCAAGAACGATTATTTCTAAATTCTCAGACTCTTTTTCCTTGCCAGTTGATTGTTGGATTATCAATATTTGCACACGAACTTAGAGCTAAATAAACATAATCAAGGGGCTTTTAAGTCCCTTTTTTGTATTATTGCCATTTTACCTTTATACGGACTTTTTGACATGTTTGATAAAAGAACTTATCTATTCTCTGTATTTCATCTTCAAAGATGGTGACTGCTATGTTTAGGAACTGAAAATCTTCGTATTGTCTAATTGTTGGCTTGACAATCGGGAAATCAGATTCATACTTTTTTTGAATTTGGTAATTGTAAAAGCGACTTAGAAAGATGTAACAGAATCACACAATGAGAAATTTATATTTTCTTTGTACTTAAAAGTTTAAATCTCGGTGCTCCTTATGAGAAATTGTTAAACTTTCCTGAATGCTACAAAATAACATACAAAAATCTTGGCTGATAAGAAGTTAATTTTTCAGACCTACTATAAAAAAAATAGGAAACGATTAAAAAAACTTACTACAAAGATCCGGGAATTAATTTTATAATCCATGTTATAGCTCCGAACCAGTAGTATAATTGTTCGAAAAAAAAGTGAGTGTTTATTTGTATCAGTAAAGACAACAATCGTCATACGAAAAACGACAAATTGTTTAGTTTCGTAATTCATTTTGCTCTCAATTGTACACATCACATACTTTTATTTTAGTAATTATATACATACATATAGATTACAAAACTCATTCTCGCGTTTGTTTAGTCAAGTGAAGTTTAATACACTGTGTGGTAGGGTACAACACAAACATGATCTATTTAGTAAAACAAGTCCAGCTGTTAGTAATATTTATGAAACAGTGATGCAGTGGATTATTAGTTAAACATATATTTAGCAGAATTCGAAAATATTTAGGTTGTTTAATTTAAAAAGATCATAAATTACATGATAGACATCTATATATTCAAAAATAATTTTGCACTAGGAGGACTTGGAAGTGTAATTTCAAAACGCATCGATTTTTCAACGTCTTATTGACAAAAGCGTCCCGAGTAAAAGTATATTATTTTTTCGTTAAGATTATCGGAAAGTCTGTATTTTTACAAATTATGTTTTATTTATTTTGTTTATTGAAAAACTGCAGACTTTTCGATATTCTGTTATAAAATGTAAATAGTTTTCATACTAATCGACGAGACGCGTTTTTTATGGTCAACTGCCATATTTTATATTTCGCCGAACATCCAACTCATTTGCTGAACTATTAAGAAGCTTTGTCCATCCACATCCACATTTTTGTTTTGCAAAACTAGACTATAATTATTTATTTATTTATTTATTTATTTATTTATTTATTTATTTATTGTTTTATTTATTTATTTATTTATTTATTTATTTATTTATTTATTTATTTATTTATTTATTTGTTTATTTATTTATTTTTTTTTTATTTATTTATTTATTTATTTTTTTTTAATTTTTTTTATTTATTTATTTATTTAGTTAAGTTCACTACAGAAAAACAAATTTCTAACTGGTATATGCAAAATCTAAAATAACTATTATAAACATATAAATACATAGAGTCATAATCAAACAAGAAAGAAGAAAGACAATAACATAATAAACAATAGTAATTATGAGTTTAAAATGTAAAACAGACATAGAGTAAAATGGTAAGTCACACAACGATCAATGCAAACAACATCTAATGGCTCCATGCCCTCCCGCTCTTTCTATAGATAGTCTCTCTTGAGAGCATTCAGACTTTTCTGAAAAAGGTCGATATGACTGAAGTGACGGTTATATTTTCTTAAGATTCTATCCATGATTGAAGTGAACCCATAATTCGTCCTGTATATCAAAAAAGAGTCGCTGATGTCTAGTGCGTCTAGCGGTTACAAGTATCAAAATATGTTCAACAAGTTCGGCACAATCCACTAATCCATGCGGTAATTCAAAAAGAAATAGCAACATGGCTTCCTTTCTTCTATACTCTAGATATTTGATACCACAAAGTAAAAGTCTAGTATGGTATGAGATATCTTGGTAAGGGAAATGATGTTTAAACAGCAAGTATTTAACAAATCTATTTTGTACACTTTCAATTCTGTTAATTAGGCGATAAGACCAAATGGTACAACAATGTTCCAGCAGACTCCTTACTAGACTGTTATAGAGGCACAAGATAGCTCTGGTGCCAGTTCTGTATGGAGATTAAAAGAAAAGGTTCCATCACGCTTAGATCATTAACACTTGCTGCTGGTTCAAGTTGGTGAGTGAGTGACAGAATACTTCGACTCAATAAGGCTATTACCACGGGAGAATCTTGCTGCATTTGTTAGCATTTAGCTTCAAACAGCTGTGATCAATATTAGTAAACTACCGATTAAGGTTTATTCAAGAGTTTTGAATAATAATGAATATTACCTATAAAGGTCTATAACTATCAGTGTCTCTGCTCTAGTAATGCATGTCTCCTTGTGAGGTTTGGACCATCAATTAGACGAATAGCTCTTCTTTGGAGAGACAGAGTCAAGAATAATTAAGGATTAAAGGAGAGGCTGCTCCCCCATATGTGCGAGCAATACTCAGGGTAGGGCTGATTTGCGAAGTGTAAAGGATAAACAGGTTGGCAGAAGAAAAGTATTTTCGAACTCGGAAAAGAAAACTCAATTTTTCCGCCGCTGCTGTGGAAATTGAGGCGGTAATCGTGCCATCCAAGATCTTTCTGAAAAGTGATACTGGCGAGGCTAAGAGAATCTTTGGCTTTAAGCATTTGATTATTCATTTGAATGGTGTGGGTACTGGGAGATGATTTGTGAGATAGTAAACAAGATTGTGTCTTAGTGGCGTTAAACTGGACAGGGTTCTTTGCTCCCCATTCTATGAATTTAATAAAGTCCCCGGTTAAGGATAAAGTCATTACTCTACGCCTATAACCAATTTCAGTCTTCGAGACAGGTTTGGAAAATTGTATATTGGCGTGGAGTGTGCTATCGTCAGCATAGCTGTGAATAGGATTGCTGGTAGAAGAAAGCAGGTCATTGATGTGCAGGAGGAATAGGGAAGGTGCCAACGATGAATCCTGTGGAACACCAGCGTGATTTGTTGGCCGTCACCAACTACAGAAATACCTCGGCTAGAAAGAAAACTGGCAATCCAAGTTTTGAAGGAAGACCATAGGCAGTAAGTTTGTTAATAAGTGCCTCATGCCAGACTTGATCAAATGCTTTGGATATGTCGAGAACAATAATTTGTGCTTCTCCGTGGAATTCGATAGACTTATTCCAATTGTGAGTTGCGAACACCTTTGGTGGCGGAAGCCGTATTGCCTATCGTGTATAAGTGTATACTTTTCGAGGTAATTTAAAAGATCATTATTTTATATACTTCTCCATTGTCTTACTCATAATTGGGAGGAGGGACATGGGTTTGTAGTTAGAGACAAGAGTTTTGGATCCCTTTTTGGGAACAGGCTGTACACGAGCAGATTTCCAACTTTTAGAAGTAGGTTTTCTTAAGTAGGGTTCTTGAAAAAATTGTTATGAGTTCGGATTTTCGAGTATTTGTGGGGGTTTTGATGTCTTAATAGACTGATAAGGCTGGTGAGTGGTGAGAAAGATGTCTAATGGATTTTGGCTTACAGCTTGAGAGTAGGCTTGAGCTACAGGATATCGGATCTGTTCGATTCAAGATCCGAAAGTCTTGTATAGGATAGATTACTACGAATGCAAGCGCAAACTTCGTAGCCAGGAAAGGAAAGGTGATTGGTTGCATTTTTGCGGCTTATTTTAGTTTCGGTTAAGAAGAGAATACTAGGCTTGCTGGATTGGAGATAGTGGTGAACAGAGTTGAGGTTTTTACTTAAGCCACAAATATTGGTGTATGTGAAATAACATTTCGATAGTGGAGCACCACAAGTACCTCTCATTCGGATATCGGAACGGAGAGGTATTTTGACGCCAGAATATTTTATTTGAAGAACATTCATCATCCTTTTTTCATATAACATTGTTCGGTTGAGTAAAATAAGGAAGAATAAAGAAATTAAAGAAAAGAAAAAGAAGTAAAGGAAAGCTGACTCATATACACAGAGCTAGAGCTAGAGAAATAAAATAAGAAAAAAAAATTGGCATATAAAATAGACCATCCAGCTTAGACCTGAGGTATATTGACATTAATAAGAGAGTTCCCAATATTATGCTTAATCTGATAAATTAAGAAATTCTTGAAATCAAGACAAGATACAGAGAATCAAAAACACAAATTAACAATTTAAGAATTTTACATTTCCTTAGTTTAATTTTCAGATAATAAATACACAAAATGTTGTCTTGTTGAAATCTAACTTTGAATCACGAAAACTAAATTCAAGCTAAAAAAAGTTTAATAAATACATTTCTTTCTTTTTCATATTTACTATACATACTACAGATGACTAAAAATCTGAGCAGTCAGATTAGACAACACGGAACTTACCGTTCCCAGCCCGGTTCACTAACGATTGCAAATATGGTTGGAACACAAAGAGGATCGTTTACTAAACCATCAATTCCCAGTTGGAACTTTTGCGCAGAAGCATAACCGTACCATGAAGAGTTTCCTGCACTTTTTTCCTTTATTTTTTGTGTTATATTTCCAATACTTAAATTCAACTATCTTAGAGAAAATAACGTTTAAAAAATTGACTTTTTGACCCTTTGCAGTCCTGTACCTTGTAAACAACTTAACTTACAATAAAATGGGTTCCACTTTCGTAGCTTAATTTTTAATTATCTATTTGATTTAAACAGGAAATTGCCGTCCATTTTGTTCCAAGGTAATTCGTTTGGCATATACAGTGCTTCAAAACTGGTCGAATTTAAGTATTGGACCGCTCTTAGTTGTAATTATTATTTATTGATTAACAAAAAAAAAACAGCGTAAACTTGGCAAAGAGTGCGTGCAAACTAGGCCATTATCTCATTTATTTGGAGAGTAGGGCGTGGAAAAAACAAGAACAAAAAAGTGAGCTCCATCAGTTTATTGACTGCCTAAACTGGAAGGCTCCTAGATCAAAGCTCAGTACTAAAAACCAATACCCAAAAGTCGGCACCAAAAACTCTAAGAAACAAAAAGATTTTCTAGAATGTTTAAATAACTTTTCGAAAAATTATAAGTTAATTTATGAAAATAATTTTTCTTTAAATTTAATGTAATTAATTTTAATAAAAACGTACTTTTATTTTTATTTAAAAATACCACAACTTAACCTAACCTAACCTATAAAATCACAATTAGAAGCAGACCCTACAGTTATGAATGTTTAATTTTATATTAACAGAGCAAAATATAATTATTTACTTTTAAATTATTAATTATATTTTGAAATTTAGATGAATTTAAAATTACTAATAAAAATCCTTTAGTCCACCCAGAGGTTTGATCTGAAATCTTTTTTTTATAAACATAAAACATAAGCCTTATCATCGAATGAAACCCAAATACAATAAAAACTTAGGAAATATTAACCAATGGACTCTCAAAAAGCTAACAGAGTAATACCACACCAGTAATTTTTTATAAGATACATCAAGAGAAATGGTCCAATATAGTTAAGGCTGATATACTGCCAATGTTGTTTAATACCGGTACGGTTACTTATTAAAATTGGCGGTGGTTTTTGCTCAATTTTATTCTGAGCACAAATTACGAGTCGCATCGGCACTCTTTTTTAGTCAGTGATAATGTTCGACGACCTTCTAAAATGTCTTAAAAATTCCGACATGATCTGGAGCTGGGTTATCATAGCAACAATGTAACACTTCTTTTTGCTTATCTTTAGAAACGACAGCAGCTGGAATGATCTGGAAAGTTAGGATTATCTGACTTGACAAATTTATACTAGCTGTGGTTTTCCACTCGCCAAGAGTTTTCCAGGGTGATTTTTCAATCTACCCAACATTCCGTAGTACAATTTGTCAGATAATATAGTCAAATCTAAAGAAGGCTTGACCTGATTTACACTAGCGACAGTGTCGGAACTGATTGGTACTGATTGTAAAAGAAAATCAGTTAATATATGTCCTTTGAATTTGCGATGTATTAGGTAAAAGTCAGTTTTATAGGTTGACAACAGAGAGCTCAGCGGGGCAAGACAACCTTGAAGATCTTAAAGATTATGCAACCACAACAGCGAATGATGATCTGTATTAACTTTAAAATTGACATCTTACAAGTAATGCCTAAGTTTCATAACATTCCAAATAACGGCAAGACACTCCTTTTATGTATCGATTAGTTTCATCTCCTGTTTGATGAGAGATCGGGATAAGTATGCAATGATCTTTTCGCCATCGTCAAACTCTTGAGTTAAAACAGCACCGAAGCTGTAGAATGAAGCGTCTGTCTAAAAGGTGAAAGTTCTGTCAAAATCCGGACAAGTAAGAACTTTCATAACCGAGTGAGGGGCTAATACAGATGAAAAATTAGATACCAGTCATCTGTAGCAGACCCAACAAACCTACGGATTTCCGTGATGTTACATAAAGGTGGTATATTAACTCTAGCCTGAACCTTTTCTGGGCCTGGTTTCAATTCTTGAGCATCCACCATGTAGATATTTTATCTTAGGTTTACACAAGTGACACCTTTTCTGAAACACCATTAGACAGCTTCCCTTAATTTGTCAAAAACAAGACCTACGTTCCTCAAATGTTATTTAACATTCTTAGAAATCATCACAACTTCATCCAAATAGACCATGATGTTATTCTCCATCTCTATTTTCAAAACTCGATCAACAATGCGCCAAGTAGCCAATGCGCCAAGTAGCCGAAGCGCCAAGTAACCAATGCGCCAAGTAGCCAAGTAACTGACGTTTTAGTTATCCCCATGCGGCGAAAATGATAAAGATTTCTGCCAAGAACAGTGAAAGCAGTAAGTTCTCGAGAGAGCTTATGTAAAAAAACTTGCCAAAAAACAGATTTAATGTCGATAAACAGGACATCAAAAATGACTGAAATATAAGGAATTGTATAACGAATCCTTCTTGGTCTTTTCACTAAGTCAACGGAAATCGAAACAAAACGGGTAGTTGTTAACATTCTTCCTGACTAAACACACTGGGCTAGACCATGGACACTTTAAAGTTTCTATTACACCAAGTTGTGGCATTTCGTTGTCCTCTTTATCAATAATGGTTTGCCAGTGTGGGGAAACTCGGTAAAATCGTTGCTTGATAGGCCTAATACCAAGTTCCAGATCGATGACATGCTAGTTTACAGCACCCGAAGTTGGGGACACATCAACAAAATGTTGTCCTTGACCAATCCATCCAGAGCAACTTTGTCGTCTAAGGACAGTATACTGCCATCAACTACAAAACACATTTCCAAAGAACCTGCATCACTGCCAGTGCCAAATCGTCTTAAATCTGGGACGATCTTCATGGTCTTCCTAGAATCAATACTCATAATTTGTTGGTATGGTAATTCAGAAATAACCAAAATATCAACCATGCCTGTTTTATCTAGTAAGGTTACAAGCTACATTAGCTAGTGTGCATCTAGTTTTCTGTTTGACAAGTTTTAAACCCAAATTTTGCATAATTTTTAAATCAGATTTACCAACAATTGTGCCAGATGTTCCTGAGTTTAATAAACCTAAAATAGGATGATCTAAGGCTGAAATTTCCAATATGGGCGTTCATACCATGGGTGTAAAAAATAATGGAATCGAGAAGATGTGGTTTAAGAAAATTGCCGCTGGTCGTTGTAATATTAGGTGCGGCAGACATATTACAATCTATAGAACTTCTCGGGAAACGTTTTCCGAAACCGAAAATTTGGGACAAGATTTAATAGTCACGGCAGCTTTTCCACAGCGGTGGCAATAAACTTTTCGTGGTTGAGGGTATTGGCTATTTAAATGATCAGTTGCTTTGCACTTCCAACAATTAACAGATGGATTAATTGGTGTGATAACTGTGGGCTGCTAAATAATCTCGACCACATGTGCACTATTTGTACAAGGGACTGGATTGGCATTTGTACAAGGCGTCTGAGACTATGAAGGCAAAATCCGGTTGAACCAAGCTATGATGTTTTCTAGAGAGTGGAACATAGAGACCTGTCCGGTATTTTTTGCTTCGAGTTTAAGACACTCTTCCTCGACTGCTTCTAAAGAGTTTATTACGGGAAGTTGAATAGTATAAAAAGGAAATAAATAACAAGAAATTATGTCTATCTGAATGTCTTCTTTCATACCTCTATACCGCCTAAACAAAGCTCTCATTTCAGACAAATAATCAACTATACTTTTAGATTGATTGTGCGTTCTGTCTAGAATCTCTTTAAATAACTGAGAACGATAATCTGGGGGGTACAAAATGCCTACAAAGTAAAACCAATAAAGTTTTTCAATTTGAAAACCGTGTGCGGTTAGCGAGAAACCAGTTCAATGCGCGATCGGAAAATATATCTATAGCTGACTCGAACAATTCTGCTTGTAAAATACCAAGAGCAATATGCTATTCGAAAACGCGTTCTACAAAATTATATACGGATAGTTGTTTTGTGTCAACGGGAAATTTGAGACTTTCTACTTTTCACTCGTTTTTTGCATTCGATTTGTGACTACAAAAAGAGGAAAGGCTTTTGGCGTTGATTGCTTGCGCGATGTTCTTGCTAATTTATTTTAATTTGTAATTGTTGAACACTCAGACGGGGCAGAATCAAAGTCATTTAATTCAGCTTTCCCTAATAACTAAGTTAGCTCAAAAAAGCTATTAATAAATGATTTAGTAAAAGGAAAAGGTAACTTCCAAATTCCCAACACGTTTGGCGTTAAATTGTCATGTTCGTACTTAATGTTTTACTCCGTCGGTCTGTCTGTCTGTCTGTTCGCGGCATAGCTAAAAAACTACTTATCTGATTGACTTCAGATTTTAGTAAATTTTGAAGAAAAATTACAAAATGGCGGTATGTGTCAATGTAAGAGCTATTTAAATTATGCTCAAAAGTCAGGTGTGGTATAGGGAGAAAGAAACTGATTTGAAAAGACAGTATATGTAAAACATATACTGTGACTATTTACTGAACTAAACTGGGTCGCAACAAAAGGAAAAATCATAACGAGGAAAATTCCAGATAAAGGAAATTTGCCGATTTTTTTGTATAATGTCCATATAATAATTATACAAAGATAATACCAGTTTGTTAGGCTCGTTGGACATGGGTGCCGGTACTGAAAAGATGACATCAAAAACCTGATACTAAGTAGTAGCAGGGTTCAAGCGTTGGCAGCTTTACGTTGGCAAGTTCCAAAAACCAGTACACAAAATAAATGTACTTACTTTATATTTATTAAGAAAAATTAACAAATGTTACCCAAGTCCCAATTAAAAGGAGTCTCTACAGTTTACGAAGGTTTCACAGTTGTCCACGAAACTGACCGAGCAGGAGAAAACACGTCTTAAATGCATTGATATGCCTAAGCCATAACCCAAAATTGCAGATGTCAACAACGTAATAAGGCAAAACGAAAAAATAAATAATTAATTATTTCCTAAAACCTGACCAAAAATACAATAAAACCTTTTAATGGGGACCAGCATTTATTGTGGGTTTAACTAATAAAGAATACTAATGGCTAATAGAAAAATCGATTGAAGAACAGGTTACTAAATTTATTTAAGTAACTTTTAATTAAGACATCCAGTTACAAAGTATAATATAAAAATATATATTATATCGCAATTATGAAGGTATATTAATGATAAAAATCTTTTAGGAAATCTAATAGAACTGTGAAAACAAAACTATATATGTCAAAGCAGCCCTGATAGTTAATATGAATTCAATAATAAAAGTTCGAGCTAGAACATAGAACCGAATGGATACGAAATACTGGTTAGCAAAATACGATTGCTTAATAGGCTAAAATCCAAAGGTAGGATATTAAGAAGGTGCCTGTTTTTTTTGTTGTTTATGTTTCTTAGTCTAAAAGAATTTATTAGGGTACTAACATTATCTGTATATTTTTAGCATCAGAGTTATAATGTTAGGGCACATAACAGACGTTAAAAATAGATAACGAAGCAATACCAAAAAAGAAAATATAGTCAAAAGCAGTGTTATCGTGCGGGTCATACGATTTATCAACGACAAACTTTTTAAGTTTGTTTTTCTTTTATTACGTGTAATCATATCCTCCGCATAAAATCCGGAAGATGAATTAGATAGACCTATGACATTTTCATATGAAAAAAGAGGGACAGGACAGGAAACAGTAGCAAAAGCTCTGGGAATCGGTATAAGGACTGTGCAGAAAATTGTACATGAAAAAAAGCACATTTTACTACCGAAGAAGATTAAGAAATATACACGAAAAAACCCAAAGACAGAAGACTTAAGTGACAATATGAAAATGGATGTTCGTAATGCAATTTACGATTTATACACATCAAAAACTAATATAACCCTTCAAGTTTTAAAAGAAGCATTAAAAAATCGAGGCATATTGGAAATTGCACTAAAATCGTTGTCAAAATTAATAAAAATGTTGGGTTTTCGATATAAAAAGGACTGTAATCGAAGATTTTTATACGAGCTGCCACATATAGCAAGTCAACGTATCCAGTTTTTAAAGAAATACACGGAAAATGTTAATTCAAAATTTAGAAAAGTGATATTTTTAGACGAGACCTCGATATTTTCTAATAGAAGTGGTTCGAAATCTTGGCAGGATGAGTCTGTAAAGTGTCAAGAGAAAAAAGGGATGTGGGAGGGGAAAACGTTTCATCATTTTGCATGCAGGTTCTTCGACAGGATTTCTCCCAGGTGCAAGTTTACTATTTTCTTCAACATCCAAAAGTATGAACTACCATGATAATATGAACTGTGAACTGTTTGAAAACTGGTTAAAAGAACAACTGATTCCAAATTTAGATGCTCCATCTTTAATCACTCTGGACAATGCATCTTATCATTCAAGAATCTTAAATAAACAACCTACTTCATCCTGGAAGAAAAGTGATATTTATGACTAGCTAATAAAACAAAAACAAAATCCTTTACCCAATATACTGAAACTAGAACTTTTTTAACGGCAAAATCTATTAAGAAACCAACAGTATATGCCGTAGATGAAATATTACGGCAAAATGGACATGAGGTTTTACGACTGCCTCCATACCATTGTCTGTTTAAGGCAAAAAAATTAATATGGGCTGGGGCAAAATGATATTACGAAAAACACGTGAACGATGGTCTTACATCAGATGAAATGCAAATTGTTTGGCAAGATTCATCAAAATTATATTACGCCGATGTACTGGAAGAAATCTGTGGAACATACGGAGAAATTAATATGGGATTGGTGGAATCGATAGCGAGTTCTAGATGTCGAAATAGCACCAATGATCATTGCGCCATTTGAGGACGACTCAGAAGATAAGGACTTTTTAAGTGATGATGATTTTTTTAGTCT
Source organism: Kuschelorhynchus macadamiae (assembly GCA_030620095.1). NCBI lineage: Eukaryota > Metazoa > Arthropoda > Insecta > Coleoptera > Curculionidae > Kuschelorhynchus > Kuschelorhynchus macadamiae. The sequence continues at coordinate 486,823 of JAUTXW010003867.1, read as the reverse complement.
ATAATATTAAAATGTTTCTGAAGGATTATATTAATCTTTGACGTGTATAAATCATAAATTGCATTATGAATATCCATTTTTGCATTGTAACTTAAGTCTTTTGGCTTTGGATTTTTTCGTCTACATTTCTTAATCTTCTTCGGAAGTAAATTATGTTTTTTTTTCATGCACAAGTTGCTGTACATTCCTTATACCGATTCTCAGAGTTTCTGCCACTGGCTCCTGGATATTAGCCAGTGAATTTTAATTTAAAATTTTTTTATTAGATTTGACACCGTTTTTTTGCTTACTTTTTTAGTACATTTGTAATTTTGTAGGCAATAAATAAAATAACTATAGAATACTTGTTCCAATTTTAAAGCGTGTTTAAAATAAATAAATTTTTTTATCAATTATAAGACAAATTTTTATATATCAAATATAAAAATTGGTAAAATCGCTTTACCAGAAACTCGGGGCTAACGAAAAATACAGGATATATATATATATATATATATATATATATATATATATATATATATATAGCCTGTATTTTTCTCATGCATAGCCCTTAATTTTAGACCGAAATTTGAAGAAATCGGATAAGTAGTTTTTTAGCTATGCCGCGAACAGACAGACTGACGGACCGACATAACTACAGACAGACGGAATTGAGAAAACATGTTTTCCGGCATCTAGGGACCCTTAAATATAAAGATCTGAAAAATCTCACGAGGGAAGTAATAACTAATTATCTTGTGTTTTTAACAAAAGTGTATAATATTTTTGCAAAATAATTTTTTTTTGTTATCACAATACAAAAAATACAAGTTTTCTTTGCACAGGGGTGGCCCGCATTTAAATAAATGATACTGTATAAGTGGTTAGATTTTTAGGACAAACGGGGTTCCTAATTTTTGGTGATTGATAAAAAAATCTCACTTTCATTAAGTGGCTGTATAAACAGAACATATCCTGATTGTTCCACTGATTCGACCGCCTTCCGACTTTATTAAGGCGCTTGCCATTTTGTGTATTTTTGTTTTTGTCAACCAAAAAATTTTAACCAAATACATATTTAGCGAATTTTCTTATTTAGTCCCTCCGCATTTAATATATAAAATAATATTAACTGGCTATCTTAATAATATTGCGTAATATAATAAAAGAAACTATTTTCTTTCTCCCTGTATATTTGTAATTAGCTCATCGAGATTTAATAGCCCGATAAAAGAATCACAAAACATTTTGGTATTCACTGTGTTTTCTGATTTGATTCATAATGTTGGTGACCTTTGGACCCGCACGATAAGACCGCATTCGACTATATCCAATTATAGCACTATAGTTTAACCGATCATTGAGATATCGCTGATATTAAAGAAGCTAAAAGATAAAATTTCACTGCGTATAAAATTACAATTTAATCAATTACAAAAGCAATAAAATTTAAAATTGCGACTATCAAGTAACTAACAGAAATATACTTCATAATAAAATTAAAATGTTGCAGTATAGGAAATATAACACAGCAAAAGCAAAAATCCAATAAATATATAGAGTATTCAAGTTAGAAAACGTATGTCACCGGTTTTCGGTAGAAATGGCAATACCACGCAATTAAAAATATTTTAGCTAAATTTTTTATGTTCACTTATGGCCAAAGCCAACTTCTTATTTACTGGTTCTCCAAATACTTCGAATAAACTACCGAGTTTGGCGCACCCTTTATAACTAATACTGAATTCTGTCGGCACTAATACATCAGTGACTCGGTCAGTGATATGTGTAAGTAGATCTTAGATGTTTTTTCCTCGAAAATTTTAACGTAAATCTAAACTGATATGGTTCACGCTGTATATTTTTTAGTATACTTAAATACATTTTTAAGTGTTGCAATCCAACCAATTACGTTGCAGTTCTTGACAATGTCAAAATGAATGTTTATTAAATAAGTTACTAAAAGTTGTACTTTCTCATACTAATTTAATAAATAAAGCATTTTTCTATTAAATCCTCTTGTTCTACGTTCATTTATTTTCAAAGACTAAATCCTTTGTACCTATTTGTAAATTGTTTTTATTCGGATCATTTAGTAGAGAATGCACAATTAGCAGTCTCTGTTTCTGATATTTATGGCGCATGGCGTTAAATCCACCTTTTTTTTCGAAAATACTACAGGTTTAGAACTACTCACATATTAACAATTAGAAAAAATTTATCGAAACCGCTCTTTATTACCTTATGTGCGAGATTGTAATATGTTTTGCTTTCATAAAATTATTTTACTTATCTCGCTTTTGAGGTATATTTGTTTCATGTTTTTAACCGTAAAACATTTAATATAAACCAGATGTTTCATGAAAATTTTAAAACTGCTGGTTTAGGTACTGAAAATATTTTGGGACGGCTTTTTATAAATATTCTGAAAAAGATTAATATTAGGTTGACATAAAATGTGAAACCAGAAAAAAAACTCTAAAAAAAGTAGGACTCTACGGCCTCTGAAAGGATCAAATTGCCAGTTTCATAATTAATTGTATTAATTAAATTAGATACAGGATATTCAAGAAATTAAATAGAAATAAAAAGTAGCGATAAATGATTTGGGTGTTGAAACATGATTTTTGTTACATCTTATATATTAATTAATATTTCTATAAAATAAATAAATTAAAGAAAGACGTAAAATATATCAGATTTTCTAATAAGCGACGAAACATGATGCACTCTATATTCTAGCCCCCTCAGTTAAGAGCAAATACTTCTGTTAATTTTTGCCTATTTGTTATTATGTACTAAACTTAATTCTAATCAGGAAGAGAACAATATGTTTGGTAAATAGATTTTGACACTCCACACAATAAATCAAACGTTCATTGCTTTGATGTTTCAATTGTTGAACTGGCCTTATACTTCTAATAACAGTTTTACGACCTATACAAGTCACTCCCTGGAACAAGGTGAGACAGTTCCTCATTGTTTCTTCGAAAGTGTCTAATTGGGACTACATCTTAATTTCAAATGCTCTTTACTACACGAATGTTAATCGGGTTGCAAAAAATGCGGGATTTTAAGGTGGGTACATAACAATGCCTATTGAAGTATGAATTTGTGTTTTAATAGGCTAATCTGCATTAAATCTATATTGAGCGTAGCGATTGTAGACGCATTTAAGCCGATTTGTTTAACAAACAATTTGTAATGTCAAGACTTTTTGCGAAACGAAATTAAAATTTACTAGCGAACAGTAAACAAGGAATAAAACATATGTTTTTTTTTGTTACACATTCTACATGTTAATACAGCTCTAAAGCAAACGCTCCTTGTTCGCTTTGCGTCTCGTTTCAGTTAACCAAATAATTTGGAATAATGAATTAGGCAGTAATACCATTTTTTTGTTTTGAGAGTTCCCATTCGCTCGTTAAAAAATGAAAAAGTAAACATAGATATCTCTATTAGAATAAAGATCTCAAAATGTAACTTTTTAAAATTCGCTTTAAAAAATTACAATACAAAGGGATTTTGATTTTTAATTTGTCGCTTTATATCGAGGTTAAAAATAAACTTAAAATTCGCTCTTTATTACTTTTTTTAATATACAGAAGTTTTACAATCGGAAAAATGAGTGTCTAAATATTTTTAACTCTTAATAAAAGCGCTACTCCTTCAAAAGCATATCTGTTAGTTAATAAACATTATTAGACAATTTAACATATGACTGGTTTGGTACGATATATGTATCTTTCCCGATGAATTCCAAAATTCTTTAATAACATTATAACTAATAAAGCTAAGAATTACAAAAATATCGGCAATCAAAATGGACATTTTTCTATACACTCGTTTCTAAAAACAACTCTTATCCAAATAACTTATATACTCTTAACTAGTCCAATGTCTTTTTTACGCTTAAGCACATTCAAAATATTAATATTAAGTTTTTTTCTAAATAAGAAGCACTAGGATTTTTTTACTAATTCCAATTAACTATTAAAATCTTTTATTTTATATGTATAATACATTCATACCTCAGAAAATAATAGGTTTTGTTCTCCTTGTCGACTAATTTAAATCACTTAAATATTATATTTGATTTTTGCCAAATATAAACATTATTTCCTACTCAGTTTTGAGTTATTAATGTTTCATTAATATTTTTAAAATGGGAGGAATCATGCTGCAGTAACATTATTTACATACCCACCTGTCGAAAAGTTCCCTGTCGTAATCTTAAAGAATCCGTAAGGAAATGACCTGACATGTCACACTGAAGCATAGAACTCGATAAGGTCTTAGGCTGTAATGTTAAATATTCCTTAAGGAAATATCTGTAGCAAGTTCGAGTCTACTAAACTACTAATAAAAAAAACAAGCTAATTTAACAAAAACTACCTATTCTAATAGTTTTTGTTAGATTTTAATCACCTTGTGATGATGTGTCAATGAAAATTAAAAGGTATAAAAAGTGGGCAGAAATGATGTTTGATATCTTCATTTCTTTTTAGGAAAAATACTATTCTAGCCGTTCTGAATCTCCATTAACGGGTTAGTTTGCGTATTATGGTCAAGATTATGATCGATTTGGCCTTCTTCTATGACTCGAATTTTAACACTTGACAATGTTTTAGACTATTTTTCTTAACAAACTGAAAATCTACGTAATTTTTGGCAAATGTAGTTCTGAGTACAGTTGATGCTTTAGTGCTAGAACCACATGGTTTCAAGTAAAGCTGAAGTTAAATAAAAGGTCATTTTGTTGCGACTTATTTAATTTCAGCTTTAGTTAAAACCATAGCATCTACTGTACTTATACTTACGTATTTCTTCCTTCGCTAGGCTGTTATTACCAATATGTTAAATGCATTTTTACAGATAAAATTAATTGTTTTTTTGCTACTTCGGCTGTGTGTGACAGTGACACGTTTAGGAGAAAATCGAGTGACACAAATTTGACGGCTGAATAGTTAATGTTAATGTATTTTTGATTCACGTTACACCAATGGCACAACAAGGATACGATGATTACTGCCTCGAACATGTCCTTTTATGCCGTAAGTGCAGTGATCCACGTCAGTCAAACGACGATCGCGATTTCGCTTGTTTTAGAGCTCATCAGGCTGCCATAGACTATCGAGCCCCGTGAGTTGTGACGTTGGTGTAACGTGAATCAAAAATGTATTAACATTTATAGCGGAGTAGTTTTTCTGTGATTCCATTTTGTGCTGAATACTTACTAAATTTCAATAATCTTATACTAAGCAAGGCAAAATAATAGTATTTTGATTACATGATAACCAGCTAAATTCCTGTATCATACCACTAGCTTGGTGTGTATTAATAAATTATGACTCAGATTACATCTTAAATGGGTATAAAATGAAGACGGTTTTAACATTTTATTCAGTGGTTTCTATTGGATGATGCATTCATTGGGCACCAGTGGTATCTATCTATATTGCATTACTAACCCAACTAAACTCATTTAAAAAGAAAGATAAAAAATTAAACTAAGTAATTTATTTCTATATCCAAGCCTTTTCTGTTTGTATATGTTATAAATGCAAGAAAAAGCAAATTTTGATTTGTTCTTAGCTAAATAATGTATTTGCTTTGGTTAACTTCAAATTTTGGGCAAATATTAAGGGTTATATGGAAACAATACATTTTGGTAAAAAACCGCCATGGCGGAACAAATTCGCGGCCTGACAAAATATTTAAAACATCAGTGTAAAAACTACTAATACAATTGCCCAAAATTTAACGGACTGGTAAATTTTTAGTACAAATTCAAGATGACAGAACAAAATGCCGGCCAAATAAAATGTTTAAAAAAAAAATTAGTAGATAAATCTATTGTGACATATGGATGAACTGGTAATAATGCAATATGGCGGAACAAATTGGTTGCCTAATACAATGTTTTAAAGTTAAAGTAAAAAACAGTGGGGCCTTGATTATCCGGATCTCGGTTATACGGATGAACGATTTCCCGAAATGCCATCCAGAATGCGCTGGTAGGATTAACATTTAAAAAATGCTAGGGTTATAGTTTGAACGGTCAATGCACTTAAACTGGTAGCTATCGATCCACCTTCGTAACAAAATATTCGTAATAAAATTACTACTACTAACTAAAAATTGATTCCTACTTTCAAATAAAAATTTAAATTTGTCCTAAAAATACTCATGTAAATTATACGAAACCAAAAATAAAACATTCAAACGTAGCGTTATACAATTGACTTCAAATTTTGCACAACAATTAGATGTGATATAGAGAGAAAATGGTAAAATATTGGTACGAATCCAATATGGCGGAACAAAATGGCGACACATGTTTTAAAACAGTATAAAAAATTGGTAAATTCATCTTTACCCACAACTTCCGTCATACAGAATTCCACAACACGTAGATGACACATTTTATGAATTCATATAGTTCTTCGGTAATTAAAAAAAAAATTGAAATAAATTACAGTTTATAGGATTTTATTTAATTCTGATTAAAATACATGTTTGTGAAATTTATATACGAAAAATGATGTTGTCTAAATACCTTCCATCTCGGCGTTGGCACTCCTCCAAACAAGAGTTAAATGTACCATAACACATCTATTTATCTAAGCTAAAATGTTTTTGCTTTCTTCCGTGATATGCTCTTTTAACTTCAATAAATTAGCTGGAGGATTAATGTAAATTTTGCCTACAGCTACCCCCACAAAAAGAAATCGAGAGGTGTCATGCCCTAAATTCTTGGGTCACATGACATCGCCTCTTTAAAAAAAATCATTCAACTTGCAACGAACAATCTTGCTAAAACCACGTATTATTGTTAATTCCAGCAAACTATTGGAGTTGGGGATCAAGAAAAATCCGAATCAATAAGTAACACAGTGCCGAATTCACTGTTAAAATAGGCCCGTGGTGGTATTCAAACAAATTCGGTGGGAACTGTGGGAAATACAAAGAAAATATGTTTTTATCTTGAATGAGCAACAAACTAAAAACGATACCAAAATTGTTTATACCGTTCGCTACCTCCAAATGTCCTCTAAAAACGTGCAAAATTTTAAAAGTTGATCTGAATTCTTTTCCGAATTATAGCAACCCAAAGGTAAATTTGCTTTTACTTACTTATAATATCCTTAGATATTCACGTTTCAGGATCCCTAGATGCCGAAAAACATGTTTGTCTGTCTGTATGTTCGCGGCATAGCTAAAAAACCACTCAAATGATTGACTTCAAATCCTGGTTAAAAATTAAGGGTGGTCATTGGGGGATAAATCTTGGTAAAAATTCAAAACGGCGGCTTAGTCACAAACATCAAGTATTATGTCGGAATCTTCTGGTAACATTTTGGTGTATGGATCCAAAATGGCGGCTCAATAAAATGTTTAAAAATTCATCCCGAAAAAAGTGCTTAATGGATTAGTTTCAAATTGTGTGCAGTAACTAATTGTGGTATTATAGGGATCAACTAGTAACATTGCGCTACTAATTCAAGATGGCCGAATAAAATGGCGGCCAAATAAAATGTTTGTAATCATGAAAAAAAACCGCCTTCCCAAGTTTTACATATCTTCACGTTTTAGCGTCTCTAGATGTCAAAAAATATGTTTTATTAATTCCCTCGGTCTGTCTGTCTGTTACTTTGCAGCATAGCTTAAAGACTGCTTTCCCGATTGACTTCAAATGTTGATCAACAATAAAGGGTCGTATGGGGATGACCTGGTAAAATTTTGGTATAAATCCAATATGGCGAAACAAAATGGCGGCCTAGTGAAATTTAAAAAATTAATTGGACTAAATGGAAAATAGATTTATTTCAAATTGGGTGCTATAACTAATTGTGGTATAGGGGTCAACTAGTAAAATTAAGGTACTAATTCAAGATGGCAGAACAACATGGCGGAGAAATAAAATTTTTGTAATCGTGAAAAAAAAAACCCTCTAAGGTGTTACAAATCTTCACGATTTAGCGTTCCTAGATGCCGAAAAGTACGTTTTTCAATTCCGTCGGTCCGTCTGTCGGTCTGTCTGTCTGGCTGTCAGTTTGCGGTACAGCTTGAAAACTACTTGTCCGATTGAATTCAAATTTTGATTAAAATTTAAGTGTCATATGGGGATCATCTGGTAATATTTTGGTAAAAATCCAATATGGCGAAACAAAATGGCGACCTAATGAAATGTTAAAAAAACTATTAATTAAAAACTATTTATCCAATCTCAAATTGCACAAACATCAAGTATTATGTTGGAATCAAGTGGTAAAATTCTGGTATGAATTCAAGATGGCGGAATAAAATGGCGGCAAAATTAAATATACAAAAATTCAGCCTAAAAAACTACTTAATGGATGTAGGGGTCATATGGGGATGACCTGGTAATATTCTGGTAAAAATCCAATGATCCGAAATAAAATGGCGGCCTAGTTAAATGTTAAAAAAATTATTATTAAAATATTACTTATTCAATTTATCTCAAATTTTGCACAAAATCAAAGTATTATGTTGGAATCAAGTGGCAAAATTTTGATACGAATCCAAGATGGCACGGATTAATTTTTGATTGGGTGCCATAACTAATTGTGGTATAGAGGTCAACTAGTAAAATTGTGATATTAATTCAAGATGCTGAACAAAATGGCGGCCAAATAAAATGTCATAAAAAAATCACCCTCTCAGGTTTTATATATCTTCACGTTTTAGCGTCCCCAGATGCCAATAAAATATGTTTTTTCAATAATTCCGTCGGTACGTCATAGGCATAGCTTAAAAAGTATTTACCAAATTGACTTCAAATTTTAGTCAAAAATTAAGGGTCATATGGGGACGAACTGTAATATTTTGGTAAAAATCCAATATGGCGGAACAGTGTCAAAACAATTATTACTGGAAAAATAATAATCCAGTTTACCTCAAATTTTGCAAAAAAATTGAGCGTTACATAGGAATGAACTGGTAACATTTTGATATGAATCCAAGATAGCAAAACAAAATAGCGGCCTAAAAAAATATTTAAAAAATCAAGCTGAAAATACTACTTATTAAATTAATTTCAATTTTTGTGCAAGAAAAAAATGTGATATAGAGATAACCTGGTAAACTTGTGTTACGAATTTACGATGGCGAAACAAAATGGCAGCCAAATAAAATTTTAATAAAATCAAAGTTAAAAAATCTTGTTCAATTGACTTTAAATTTTGCAGAAAAATTAAATATGAAAATGGGATAAACTGGTACGAATTCAACATGATGTAACAGAAAGGAGGTATATGTCAACTTAAAAACTACTTATTTAATTTATTTTAAATTATGCCCAAAAGTCAAGTGCGGCATATGTAGAAAGAAACTGGTAAAATATTGATAGGAATCCAATACGATGGAACAAAATGACACACATTGAAAATGTTTGAAAAGACGATATATGTAACACAGGTGACTATGTTCTGAACTAAATTGGGACACACTTCACTATTCCTAATAAATGAAAAAAAAAATCATATCGAGGGAAATTCCGGGTAAAGGAAATTTACCTATTGTTTATAAATATCTGCAGATTATTTGTTACGTTTAAAATAACAAAATAATTCTTTTTAGGCTTTCGCAACTGAACAAAATAGTTATTTTTTGGAATAAAATTAGGTATTTTGAAGAGTTGCGAAAAAACCAAAAAAGAAATTTGTTTGTTAATACTAATATTATCATTATTATTAACATTTATTTATTTTTCATACCTTATTTTATTAAAAATAAATTATGTCATTTATTATGTTACTCCAAAAAAAGGATTTTATAAAGCAAATGGTATTTTACTGAATATTTAAAAATTTTATTAAATTGCTTTTTTTTTGTCATATAGGATTCGTACTAAAATTTCACCAGATTATCTCTGTTTCGAACTTGATTTTTCTGCAAAATTTTAAGTTTAGTGGGGAGTGGGAATCCTAAAACGCAAATATGTGCAAAAGTCTCGGAGGGTGATTTTTTTCTCGTTTACAGTATTTCACTCTTATGAGGAAAATCGGTAAATTGGCTTTAGCCGGAAGTTTTGTTGTCATGAATTCTCCTTTTTGTCAAATAAAATGAAGCATGATTCCAGTTTAGTTCGACAAGTAGTTATTTAGCAATACATACAGTAGAAGCTTTTAGGAGATTGCTTAGTTTAAATTAAGAAAAAACGTTCTCTAAATATGAGTTGATACACATTTTTTTTGAGATATTATCTTGTTTTTGTTGCCCTTAACTGAATACGTAATGCTTGACAAAAATAAGGAAGTACCTCAACCGAAATGTGTATAATGTAAAGAATCTGCGCCTGAAAGTTTCACAAAAAAATCTATGCAAATCAATAAAGTTTCAAATTATCTTGGAAACCCTTTTCTATAAAATTAGTAGCAATTTAAAAAAATGCTCCCAAAATGTCATATTTTTCTTTAGAAATTAAGATTAGCCATCCCTCAGTTTGCCTCCTTTCCTTTGCTCATCAATACAACCATTACCCTTCAATATTACATATACATATTAAGTACTATACGACAGCTCTAACCAAATTTAGTTATTTATTATTAACTTTTATTTCTTAATTTTAAGGGCAGATTTACACTTCTTTTCTTTTTACTTTTATGGGAGGTACATATATGCTACTTGTGTATGTTTGGCTTTACACCTCAAAATATTTTTATATGAAAACTTCAGTTCGCTCATATTTTTTATATTTAACTTTTTTTAAATATGTTGTATGTAAAATATAATGAAATACCTGATATATACTTAGGTCATGACGGGAAGGCAACCTCTGTTGCATTAGTAAATACCAGAAATCTTTAATAAAATTGAACCTCTTCGTCGGTTTAGTTTTTGACAGTGTTTCATACACAAGAAAATTCAAGCAGCAAACTCTCGAAAAATTGTAGTTATTATTATTATTAGTAATTATGAAACTAAAACCAGATTTTACTACTGAATTATTTAACAAGATAACTTTAAAAAACTTTTAAAATAGTGTAATAATATGTTGCTTTTTATAGCGTACCAAATTTTTGAGTTTTTTAAAATACTTACGTTTTTAACGGCGTGCGGATCTAGGATCATCCCCTTTCATTCTCACACTAGCAGCTTAAATTTTTCTTCTTCTTTCTTTCTTTAATTAAATTCGCTACTGTTTAATTTTTATAAATTAATTTTAATGTCTTTAACAATTGTAATTTTAACATTTAAGAGGATATCGCAGTGAAATTAAATCGTCGATTCTGGTCCTGCACATAAATCACATGATATCTATAGTGTGACAGGTAGACCTAAGTCACGCGTAATTAGTCTACCACAGCGTAGGAGGTAGGACTTATGGAGCCCTTCACGGGGCGAGGCCGCCCTTTAGACATAACTGACGAGTAAAAAAGTCCTACGTATTGTACTTCGTTGATAAGCTAATATTCCCCCATGCCCCTCAGGGTCCTTCACCACATATGAGTCCCATGCCAATTTAATGGTAAATCTTCGCAAAACGACGAACCAGCTCTTCCACACACCAGCTATTAGCTGGGGTCCCATAGCCCCACCCTTAACCTTGACCTAGCCATTTGAGCCGGATGTTCAGTCAAATACAAAATATGGCGATTGGCCTTGAGAAATGTGTCGTTCGGTAAATTGCCTTTACCCGAAACCTTCCTCGTTATAATTTTTTTTTATTTGGAAGAGTGAAGTGTGACCTAATATAGTTCCGCACATAGTCATTACATATATAGGGGAGACCGGGGTTGGTTGTTATAATTAAAACATACGTATTTTACAGCATTTTATTAACCTTTTAAAAGAAACTAATAATGATTATACATTGCATTGACTTACATCTGACTAACAAAGAAAATAAAGTCTTTTCATGTTAAACATAGAATAATTTATAACCTGTTTTATAAAGTAATGCAAATTGTCACCACTTACCCCACTACAATATTTGATGTTACGTCCTTGGGGTTAATTGTTACACATTTAAACATCGTCGTCAGAGTCACAGTTAGAACATACAAAGAACAAAACTGGAATAACACACCTACAATGAGCCCATCCGGGGCATTTGGTACATTTAATCCATTTTTCACCTGGCCTTGATTTGGAATATGTTTCAGTGCAAACTAAACAAAAGACATCATCTTCATCAGATGATCCATCTTTTAGCTTAACGGATTTTCTGTACTTAATTATTTGTTTTCTTTTTTTATTTGCCGCAATATTTCTTTTGACACCAGAACACTTTACTGTCTGTTCCTGTTTTTTGGAATTTCGATTGACTTCTTCTAACCCAAGCTCTTTTTTATTAGGAGTGTTCGTTAGGATAGCAGTTTTGCGACGTTTACGACCTTTAATATTTCTTTTACGTGGTTCCGATTTTGGAAATGGACGTATATCTGAAGGGTTGTAATATAATTTATCATGAGATGAATCAGGCTTTGACGAGGCAAACTTAGATTGTCCTTTACTATTTTCAACTAAATTAGATGTCGGCAAGGAGCAAGAGTTATAATAAAGTGGATCACGTGAACAGCCAGATTTTGGTGAACTAGAAGCAATGGAAGTTTTAATATTCAAAGGCTGGGGAGATTTACGGGGTGTTTTTGGGTTAGGATCTATTATTTCTTGTACATTTTTGGAATTCACATTAGCAGATTCTTCATGCTCAATTGAATGGTCAGTAGCTTGTTCATTACCCGGATTAAGACGGTCTGTTACGGCACTTGTAAGAAACTCATCGTCATTAAAGATGTACCTATTCAAAGGATATATTCCTGCAACTCGAAATCCAGACTAAATCGTTTTTGGAGTAGCAGCCAGCGGTAAAGCACCTCATACAATTCCGGGAATGTCATAGTTTTGCCTACGATTATTTCTTAACCATAAATCGCACAGACTATTCACATACTTTTTAGTGGACTGAAAAGTGATCTGCCAAGAGGCTGGAGCTTATGGGAGCAGTGTGGGGGGCAGAGATAAAACTACAACACCGTTATTTTTGCACAGATCTATGCCTTTAATAGACAGATGGGAGTTTTAGTAGAACGGGTCTCTCTTTTGTGCACCTTGTATGTTTTATAAAATGTGCTAGAAATATTACAAAGTCCTCCTGTACAATCCAATCTGATTTATATGCACTTCCAATACACAATAATTTTTCCTATGTAATACAAATATTGGAGGTACCGTGTTTCCGCTAGCGCTTACAGCTAGAACTAAAGTGACCAAAGTTCCTCTTTCGGCTGAAGTCACAGAACTGACTTGCTTTACTCTCTTCTTGGCTTTAATTCTATTTGGCTTTTGAACTGTAGTGATCCCAGTCTCATCTATGTTGTAAATGTCTTGACACTCAAACTTATACCGATCCATGACTTCTTCCAGAAGATTAAAAAACTTGTTTACATTTTCTCGATTAAAACTTGTCGCTCTGCTTAAGCTGGTTGCCTCTGGTGTTCTTAGAGATAGCTCTGGATGACGCTTAAGAAACGAATATAACCAGTTGGCTGAGGCCATTGAATTTTCTTGCTATGTTTGACGAACTGAAATTCCATTTTTAACGGCCAACTCAAAAGTCAGTCTTCGAACGTTTTTAGTCGAAAGGACAAAATACATTTAGGAACATTCCACTAAATAAATTGCCAGTTCAGCTTCCATAGGATCTGATAGAATTTGTCGATTCCTTATATAACCAACCGTAGGATCTGGTCCATTTGGCCTTAGAAAAGAAGAATGATTTGGAATAATAGGTGCATTTCAGGTTTGGTTTTTTTATGATAGGTTTCTAAGACAAAAATTTTTAGGCAAATTAACAAACAGAACACGTTTGTTTTCCAAAACTAGCAAAGGAAAAGACCTATTTTATATTCCAAACTGTTGACACGCCCCCGGCAAAATCTTTATAATCTCATAAAATGTATGAATATTGATAAACTACCCTAAGAGATCTTCCATTTGTCAACACTTCATTTGCCGCAGCGCGAAAGGTCTCTATTGAAGAATTTGCCCTGCCTGTTTTCCTTTTGTAAGTTCTCATTTTATTGCCTACTGAAGAAAATCTGGCGTTAATTATTTGCAGAAGGTTAAGAAAATTTGTATGTTATACATAAAACACAATTGGGGGTTGGTTGTTACAGTGTAACAACTTGCCCCGCCGACACTGTAACAACCTACCTCAACCACATGTTTTGAACAAAATGGCTCACACTAGCCGAATCCTAAATTTATTCAAATTGAATTAGGAACACAAATGTTACTTACATATAGGTATATCTTCTGACAATATTAGAAATATGTCACACTTTTACCGCATGGTAATAAAACAAATTGTAAACACTAAAATATTTACTTAAATGGCTATAAAACGCTGAAATTCTAGTTACCGATGATATACGTTTCCGATCAAAGCACAACAACAACTGATCGTCTCCTCACATGGTACGCTTGAGCGGTGGTTACGATGGCAACGCTGTATTGTCTTTGGCGCGCATTTTAACCTACAACCAACCCCGGTCTCCCCTACTATCCCACAATACTGGATTCGTACCAATATTTTATTTCTACTTATGCCACACTTTATTTTTGGGCATAATTTATAATAAATTGAATAAGCAGTTTTTACACTAATTTTTACCTTTACACTTAAACCACCATTTTGTTTCGCCATGGTAAATTCGTACCAGTTTATCCTTATACCACATTTAATTTTTCTGCAAAATTTTAAGTCAATTGAATAAGAAGATCTTTTTACGTCGATTTTTGTAAACATTTTATTTGGCCGCCATTTTGTTTCGCCATGTTGAACTCGTACCACAATTTTACCATTTTATCTTTGTCACACTTAACGCTTGCACAAAATTTAAAATTATTCTAATAAGTAGTTTTACAGGCTGATTTTTTAAACATTTTATTAGGCCGCCAATTTGTTTAGCTATCTTCGATTCGTACAAAGTGTTACCAGTTGATACCTGTGAGATAATTGATTTTTGCGCAAACTGTAAGGTAAATTAGGTAAATAGTTTTTTAGTAATAATGTTTTCAACATTCCACTAGGCCGCCATGTGGTTCCGCCACATTGGATTTTTACTAAAATATTACCAGGTTATCCCCGTATGACCTTTAGCTTTTGACCAAAATTTGAAGTTAATCGGATAAGTAGTTTTTAAGCTACGCCGCGAAATGACCGACATACAGACAGACAGACTGGCACAGAGGCCGATAAAAAATATTATTTGGCCGCCATATTAAATTCGAATCACAATTTTACCAATTCATCTCTATACCACAATTAATTCTTGCATACAATTTGAATCAATTTATTGAATATGTTTTCAGGCTGTATTCTTAAAAATTTCATTAAGCCGCCATTTTGTATAGCCATCTTGGATTTACTAGTTGATTCCTATGTAATATTTGATTTTTGTGCAAAATTTGAGGCAAATTGGGTAAATAGTTTTTAGTAATAATTTTTTTAACATTTCACTAGGCAGCCATTTTATTTCGCCACAGACAGAACGAGAGACAAAACGGCATATAACCCGACAGGCAGATCGACATAGAGACTGACAGACAGAGAGACAGACCGACGACAGGTCGACAGACCGAAAGAATGGAGAAAATATGTTTTCACAATTACAATACTTCTCTTTGACGAGGGAAGTAAAAAATCGTTGTGTTTAAAAAATAATTTAAATAAAATGTATCTCAATTTTATAACAGAATATCGACAACTCTACAATTTTTCAATAAACAAAAAGATGCTTTTTTAAAACATAAATTATAAGATTTAAAAAATCCAGACTTTTCAATAATCTTAACGAAAAAAACCACATAGTTTTATTAGGGAATATTTTTTCTACGTCGGTTAAAGAAGTTGAAAACTCGACATGTTAAATATTTGCAAGTCGGCATTTTATTATTTTAAATATTGCATCCACATGTTATAACTTTATATTATTAATATACTGACTCAACTATCTACATACCTACATATTTATTTAGCCTAAACTCAATTTTTTCATTAAACTTTTGTAAAAAAATAAACGCAATTGAGAATAAAAACTAGCTTATTTAAAACCCATTCCCAAAATTATTTCAAGCACATTTTTTTGCGAATTTTAATACATTAAAACCCATAATAATTCATTTGTATTTAACCTTTTTTTTTAATTAATAGTTTTTTGTTAGGCGCAACAGAACATATTTTTTTTTAATTAAATTTCAAATACCTTGTGATTCTAAATAAATATTACAATGTTATTTCGTATTTATAGTTATTTCTCCTTACCAAATAATTTGACTACCCAAAAATTAGTTTTCCTAGATCATACCTAATATTAAAACGTTACAATCTCATTATTTGCCAGAATATAAAAATCTCCCTTGTCAACGATGCAATCAAAAAATTTGGTGTATATGTTACCGTAAATATGCGAAAACCGTAATGCTATCTGACTAGTAAAAATGCGAAGTTTCTAAGAGTGTTAGTTATATCGGGTTCTTACTAGTAACATCGCGAAGTGTCTAACGCATTTAGTAAACTACCTACAAAATATTAAATATCGCTATTGTACTGAAAGTTTTAGTTAAAACCGGTTCTTACTGCATGCTTAATGGTAAGAAAACGATCTAGTATATTCTGGAATACTTACAGCGCACTGATTGGTCAAAAGAAAGACGGTTTCGGTGAAATTGGTTGAATTTTTTGATATGTTGTAGTTCTAGATCTCCTGAGCAAACGATACCATGGATAAAATCTAATCCTACGACTAGTTTTTAATATACAGGGTGTTAAAGTTTGCCCAAACCCCATATACAAAACATGGAGAAAACAATATGACACCAAATTAGTATTTTCAACATATTTAACATATAGCACTTCTGAAATAAGAAAAAAGTTTTATATGAAAATAGGTCTGCAAATGCTTTATTTTCGAGATACAGGTAAGTATTGTATTCGCCCTTTATCTCGGAACTGAAGGAGTTTTGATCCTATATTCATATAAAACTTTTTTCTTATTTTGGGACGTACTATTATACGTTAAATATGTAGAAAAAACTAGTTGGTATCATCCCATGTTCCCTATGTATTTTATATGAGGTTTAGGCAAAGTTTAATAACCTGTATATTAAAAACTATTCGTAGTATAGATAAATAGATTATAGATCGCATTTTACTAATACATGCTTAGTGAGAACATGTTTTATCTAAAAAACTTAGTAAAATACCGAAATTTTCTTTTTATTCGGCATTTTACTGTTACCAACAGTCATAACTAGTAAGAATCCGATCTACTAACACTCTTAGTTACTCTTTTTACTAGTTAGATCGCGATAATAAAATTTTCTTTTTCATAGAAACGTACCAGTCTTGGAATTTTTCCTTGAAAACCCATTTGCAGAACGCAACAATTGACCCTTTTTAGTTCCGCACATTGTCACATATATAAATTGCGTTTTCTTTTACTTTTGTATACAAAAGGAAAGATTCAGGACGGAATTTCCGGTTAAGTTCATTTACAGATTTGTTTTACCCTCTTACCCTGAAGTTCCCTAATAACAATCCTTTTTATCTAGAAAAATGAAAGATAACACAATTTATGATACTACTAAATGACTGTATGCGAAGCTAAATAGGGTCATACATTACTATTCCTAATAAAAGAAAGGATTAATAACGAGAAAAGTTTCGGGTAAAGAAAATTTACCGATTTTTTATATTGCTATTCCAAACATTTTAATACGCAGCCATTTTATTACACTATATTGGATTTGTTTTAATTCCTTACCAATTTCTACCTGTCATACTTGATTTTTGCGAAAAATTTAAAATCAATCGATTTTTAAATAAAAATGTTTAGGCTGCCATTGTGTACCGCCATGTTGAATTCGTGCCAAATTTTTAATTTTAGCCCTAGACCATATAATTTTTCTGTAAAACTTAAATTGAATAAGGTTTTTTTCCGCCAACTTAAACTAGTGCCAAGATCTTACCAGTTCATCTCTATATCCCATTCGATTCGAACCAAAATTTTAACAATTTAACTTGATAATTGTGCAAAATTTAAGGTAAA
The DNA here is from genome assembly GCA_030620095.1 of Kuschelorhynchus macadamiae. Classification (NCBI taxonomy): domain Eukaryota; kingdom Metazoa; phylum Arthropoda; class Insecta; order Coleoptera; family Curculionidae; genus Kuschelorhynchus; species Kuschelorhynchus macadamiae. Next base: position 468,761 of record JAUTXW010003867.1, on the reverse strand, counting down.
TTGAATAAGTAGTTTTTTACTAATATTTTTTTAACAAGGTCACTATTTTGTTTTGATATTGTTTACCATTTTATTTCCATATCACCCTTAATTTGCCACCAATTTGAAGTCAATCGGGTAAGTAGTTTTGTAACTTTGCCGCGAACATCACAAAAAAATACATTACGTATTGAGTGTTTTAATGCCTAATATTTCAAGTGCAATATTTACTATTTTTATTAGTTTGACGCCGACTTCTTAAGTAAAATTTCCAAGATAGAATTAAAAATTATTTTTTTACTTTCAGTGTTTTCGAGGACTTAACTTGGCAGATATTAGTTGTCTTTCATATACTGAAGGGCTTAAAAATGGCGTAAATAAATTCACTCCCAATGATAGGTAAGTTGCCTCCGAAGCCTATCAAGTAGATCATCTTTTGAGTCGAGCAGTTTTTAACTGTACCATGTCCTTGTTCGAATGTAACATTTTTCATCAGTATAGATCAGTGGTGGCCAACCCGTCGATCGCGAGCTACCAGTAGCTCGCGAAGATATTTCTGGTAGCTCACAACATAGGTATCTTGGAAAAATCATAGAAGCGTCCATAAATGTTGCAAAAAATCACAATATGAAAACAAGCAGCGGCAACACTGCATTGAGTGCTCTGGACAGCTACTAAAACTGCCTAGAGCGCTAGCATCGCGTGAATATTTAAAAACACAAGAACGATCTAGATTGCTTTGAACGCGATAAATGCGCATGTCGGGCATACAACGCTTTCAGTTTAAAACTAACAGGCATTAGATGTGTTAGTACACAGAGTGAGCAATAAAAAAGATAATGGAAAGCAGTAGTAAGAAAGTAAAGATATACAATATTCATTCGAAATGGGAAGAACAGTATTTTGTTACAGAAGTTAAAGGTAAAAATGTATATTTGTTATATAATGCCTGTGTTTCGGTTGCTAAAAAAGGAAATATTGACAGGCATCATAAAAGTGTACAATTTTAAAAAATATTTACCGTTACATGCTGCCAGCAAAAAAGAAAAATTGAAACAATTAAGCCTGGGTTATAGATTGAAAACGCTTGCGTCTTGCGTCTCCGTTTGCGCTGTCCTTGAACTCAACTTAACGCAAAGCAATGGGTACTGTTATATTTTTGACGTCATCCGTTTGAGTTTCCGCTAGCCGTCACAAAGATGACGATCTTTAACTTTGACGGAAGCGGCTGGCGAAAATCGACGTTTGCATTAAGCTGCAACCAATAAAATTGCTGGATTTTAGAGTGCCTTTTAAAACGTCCGTCCTTCGTAATAAATTTGACATTAATATATAAACATCCTCTTTCGTTTAAAAAAACTGCTTGGGGTCTTTGCCATTCATTTTGAGAAAATACTGGTAGGAGTTATGAGTACTTGCTGCACCCCAGTTAACAGGCCGAATTTGTAATTTTCTTTGCCGCCTTGTCTTCAACAACGTACAGCTGCGACATACATTAATATATCCACAATGCTCAGCAAATTAGAAAAACGCACATAAACTGAAAAACAAGCAAGACAAAATTGCATTACACAAAAAGGCGATAAATATAAACATTAAAGTAAGGTTAGTTCCACAGGCGACGCAAAGCGCAAACGTTTTCAATCTACAACTCGCGCTAAGAACCAGCGTAAACACTTAGCTCAAACGGACCACGCAAGACGCAAACTTTTTCAATCTATAACCCAGGCTTTAAAGAACCAGTTAATTGGACAACAATCAATTGATAAAACAGGCGTTTTTAGAAGCTGCAGATTCCTTATCTTCCAACTTTAAAAATAAAGGCGAGATGGTTTCAGCAATAAAATCTATCAACTTTCTGCTAATACAGTGATGAGACGAGTGGAAATAATGAGCCAGGAAATTTTTTCATAGTTAAAAACTGACTTAGATAACTGTTTATTTCTCTCTTCAACTGGATGAATCAACAGATGTGATTGACACCTCCCAGATGGCCGTGTCGTCAGGATGGTTTTTAGTGATCAAAGATATAAATAGATATATAAATTTTATGATTAAAGAAGATATTTTGAGGTTTATTCCACTAAAAGGATATACCACTGGACAGGAATTGTTTTCTCATTTAAACAATTTTATATCTTTTGAGAAAATTCCAATTACAAAATTGGTAGGCTTGACAACTGATGGGGCTCCAGCTATGGTGGGTTGTGATAAGGGTCTGGTAGCATTTTGTCGTAAAGATAAACGCTTTCTACAATTTATGTGTTCCCATTGTATTATTCATCAGCAAGCATTATGTGGAAATGTTTTAAAACTAAACAACGTCATGAAATTGTTCGTAAAAATTGTAAACAAGATTAGAGTTCTCGAATTACAAAGAAGCTTCTTCAAAATCTGAAATTGATTTTCAGTACGGGTATCTACTTCTTCACTCTGAAGTGCGATAGTTAAGTAGAGAACGAGTGTTAACACGTTTTAATGAAGCCATAGTGCATCTGTCATAGTTCAATTTTTCAAACAACGCCTCGAACCGATTCAGGAGCTGGAAAATTCAATTTGGCTTAGAGATTTTGAGTTTCTTGTGGACAGACAAGATTAATGAACTCAATTTGCAACTTCAGGGAAGAGATGAAAAACTGGCGGGAATGATTTGCGATATAAATGCATTCATAAAAAAACTTATTTTTTATGAATGCATTTATTTTAATTTAAGTTATTTAATTCCATCTATTTGTGCAAATCTTCTTTTTCTAATATGAAGTTTATTAAGAATAAATACCGCGGCTGTATCAAATTACACTGCAAATATCAAAAAAATTATCGATGAGTCCAAGTGTTAACCTTCTCACTGAATGCACGCATTTTTTATCACATGTTCTTGTTTAAAATTTTAATTATAATGTTTTGTTTACTTTTATTAAGGCGTATGTGACATGCCATTATGGCTATATGAAAATTTTGTTTATTTTGTATGTATGTATTAGTATTAGTTAAATACTTATTAATTATAAAATCATGTACTTATATCAAATACAACTATGCATTATTTCGTTTAGACTGGCTTAAACGCTGGTTACAAGTAGGTAGCTCACGGTTTATTTTTGAATTATCAAAGTAGTTCAACATCTTGAAAAGGTTGGCGACCACTGGTATAAATATTATTATCGTAGAAGTTCAGGTAAAATAACAGCGGATAATATTTAGGATTGATTAGATCCGCAGTAAAAAAGCGCGTGTTAGCCGGCCAAGTTTATGAAAATTGAACAAAATTCTGGGTGTATATTAAAACTAGGATTTTTTTAAACAAAACCTGATGCGTTAGGTTGATCTATCTAGTTAGAATTAGGTTAGTCCAGGTTCATTGATAAAATCTTCACTAAACCTTTAAACCATTATTAAAGGCATAATTTGACTCGTCGAAATTCAGAACTTATTGACAAAGCTGAAAGAAAATTATTACAAAAGAATAAAAGTATATAATATACAGTGACCGTCTAAAGTCCGTTCCCCCCCTACTAATTTTTGAGCCAACTCGTATATCGCAACGAAATTTGGAGGGCTTAAATAGGAGATGAAAAGCTATTTTTTTATGAAAAAATGATAGCTAAAAGTTATAAAATGGCGGCTACGCGCCCTCTTGAATTAATATTTTAAATACAACACCCCGCATATTATTCCATTTTCAAAATCTGCTCATTATTCTTAACATTTTTCTCCAATACACTTTATTCCTAAATGTAATATTGGTTTTATACGTTACGTGTATTATACGGTATTATACTGGCGTATAAAACGTATTATACCTCGTGAAAAGAGTGGTTGTATTAAACAGTATTAAACAGTATTATACCGTATTATACGGTATTATACGTTTAATAGCAGATCACAATATAACCTCAAAATTTTAGTTCAAACACTTCAAACCAGTTGCTTCAACAATAAGCAGGAGTTTGATGAGTTCTTGTTATTGTTATCGTGAATTTGTGAACTGTACAGTGTTACTGATATTGTCAACTACAGATTAGGAGTAAAGTAAACAGTAAGTATTATTATATTATTTGCCATTCATTCGCAAAGTGCAACATGGCAATTTTGGAATATTGATCATAAATTAATTTAACCATACATCAAACTTATAAAAAATTGTATTTCATGCTTATGAACTTTAAAAAAACAATTATTATTATTATTATTATTATTATTATTCATTTTTACTAACTATTTAACTATTTACTTTGGTAAAGTAAGTTTACATTTTATTTTGAAATCTATTTACAATTACAATCATCCATATTTTATCAAAATCAATTTACGAATTGCCTTGGTACCATCTAAAAATTGCCATTAATATAAAAAAGCTGTCCGTCGCCAGTATAATTTAAGATGGACAAACGGCAGCTATCGAAAATTACGGGCCCTGATTCTCGATAATGTGGTCAAGCCAAATCCAAAGGATTCTGTTTGGGAGCTGATTCCCAATGTCTTTAAGTGCTACATTTATCATTATTTAAGACTGCTTGCTTTTACGTTCATGAATTAAAAAGAAAGTTTTGTTTGCACTTTGAAAATGAGCTCCTCAACCGCATGTTAAGTAAAGCCAAGTGTTTTAGTTGATTACAATATTGTTTTTGAATATTTTTTATTGTAATTTGAAAGTTTTAATTTAATACTTGATTAACCGAGTATATGTATCGTGTGATCTACTTATCTTGTCCACATTTTGATATTATAATGGAAAGTTGCTTAGAGAGATAAACAAAGAAGATGGTAACAAATTTTTTCGTTTGTCGTACCTGTTTTTATATACAGAGTGTTCCGTTTTTCCTAACCATAAAAAAGTTACTTATTTTAAATTGAACTCCTCATACTTATATTTATTATTCAATATTTCGAATCCATGTTAAACTCTATGGTTTTCAAAATGGCGCTTGAAAATTGACATTTTTGGCTCTTTATCCTCTGTAACTGCTAAACGTCGGCATCGAAACTTACAACGAAATGAATTTCATAATTTCACTTTCTTAATTTTTAATTATCTATTTGACCACATTTATGGGTTTACAGGAGTCAAAATTTGACATTTGCAGTCAAAGTAGAAATTGATTTGGTCAAATAGATAATTATTAAATAGTTAGTTCTGTTATTTAGGAGTTACTTGGGTTCAAATAGTTAATATCAATTTACAAGCGCCATTTTCCTGAAAACCGTTAAAAATTAGTATAAAATATTATACATATTTATAATAAATATTGAATAAATATTATACAGGGTGTTCTCAAAGTTAGGTAAAAAATGCAGGGGTGATTCCTTAGTTAATTCTAAGAAAAAAGTTCAAATATACACATGTCCGAAACGGCCTAGTTTTTAAGATACAGGGTGTTGAATATTAAAAAAAATCAGTTTTTTCCAAATATTTATAAAATGTTTGTAACTATTCTTTTGAAAATTTCCACAAGTTACTGACTTCAAAGAAGGTACTTTTATGCCCTGCCAGATTTATTTTACTTTTATCAGTGGCTTGCGCGGGGGATACGCATTTAATAATTATAAAGAAAAATATTGACGAAAATGGTCATAAGATGCACGCATTGAAGTACTTTTTATTATTTTCTCGCAAACGGTGCATTGCAGCGAAAAAATATAAAAGGCAGTTTTTGTAAATTTCTAATAGATCAATCATAAAAACTTGTTAGATTTTTAAGAAATCGGTAGCGTACCATATTTTTTTATAAATATTAAAGGTGTATCCCCTGCGCACGCCCCTGATGAAAGTGAAATAAATCTATCATAACTTAAAAATACCTCATTTCGTCAAACCTGTGCCAATTTTCAAAAGAATATCTGAATGCATTTTGTAAATATTTGGAAAAAACTAATTTTTTTAAATATTCAACACGCTACGCTGTATCTTAAAAACTAGGCTGTTTAGGACATGTGTTCATATGAACTTTTTGTTTTAGAATTAACTAAGGAATCACCCCTTAAAATCTTTTACCTTACTTTTTGAACACCCTGTATAGCTGTTCGATTTAAAATAAGAATTTTTTTTCATGGTTAAGGAAAACATAAATCAAATCAAAATGAGAACACTATAAGCGGATCTTACGGTACCTACCTACTTGTACCGAATACCAAAACAGAGTTTTTTTTTATAGATGAGTTCAGGAGGTTCAGGTGGTCGTCCAAACCATCCAGTATGGGCTCAAGGCTTCAAGAAACTAAAGGAAGAAAATAAAATTGTAACTATGTGTACTGTGTGTGAAAAGAAAATTCACAACACAAGTTCAAGTCGTCTTTCTATGCACAGAAATATTTGCAAGTTTCGCCCCATTCAAAATAATCCAAAAAAACAAAAAATATAGCTGCAAAAAGTCCAAAGTGGAAACAAAATGAAGAAAAACATGCTACTAAAATAAGTCGTATAGTAACTGACACAGACACTGGCAGTACCACCAGCATTTGCAGTAATTCCTTTGAAGATGAAGAATTACTATTAGAATCAGGTGAAAATGCAAATTTGGATTCTACTAACAAGCCTGGTAATAGCAATTTTGAATTTTCCAATCAAGAATCAATATCTTCATATTCTTCTTCTAGACCGTCAAGTTCATCTTCAGTGACAGCTTTCATTGATAAAATGTCAGTTCAAGACATTAATAAGGGAAACGAGCTATTGGGTAAGCTATTTTTTGGTTGCAACATCCCATTTAGCGTAATCGAATCAACACATTTCCGCAACTTCATGCAGCATATGAGACCAAGCTATCGTATTCCTTCCAGAAAAGCCTTGTGTGGAAAAATATTAGACGATCTTTTTAATAAATTTACGGAAGGTGTAAAATTCGAGTCTCATTCAGTTATGCTCATTGATGGCTGGAAAAATGAAAATGCTAATACGAAGAATGTCACAGTTTTGCTGCATTCTGCAACAGGCAAAGCAGTTTTTCTGGATAATTGGGACCTCAGTGAAGAAAGAGAAACTGGAGAGAAATTAGCAGAGATAATTGAATTTGCAAAAACTCAAGCAGAGCAAATGTACAAAACAAAAATATTTGCAGTAGTTAGTGATAATGCTGCTAATATGATAAAAATGGGTAGATTAACCAATATAATTCACTTAACTTGTAATTCTCACACAGGTCAGCTACTGGCAAAGGATATTTTACCTAGTGAATTAGCTACTCGAGTAACATCCATCTTAAAACAATTCAATGGCCCTGATATGGAAGCACAAATTTTAAAATTTGGAGGCTCAAAAATCAGTCTACCTTGCGAGACCAGATGGTGCTCAAATAGGGATTAATTTTCATGGTTTTTGAAGAATTTTCCTTATATCAAACGTGTCATTTCAGAGAACTCTGAAAAAGCGATTCCAGCCCATTTAACTGCTCTAATTTTTGATCAATAGTTTATCAAAAACGTTACCGAAGCTGTTTCATTGTTGGACCCAGTATGCATATTGATCAACAAATGTCAATCGTCGACAGCAAGCATTGCATGCGCTGCAGAAGCGTGGCTGAACCTTGAATTTCCCTCAAAGTTCCAAGAAGCAGGAGAATATTTAAATAAAAGGAGGAAATACGCATTAAAAGTTCCGCTCCTAGTTGCGAATTATTTGCACCCATCTTACAGAGGCAAAAAACTTAATGAACAACAAGTAGATTTGGTGAACGATTATCTCCTTGAGAATCTAGATGCGACAGGCCTGGAGGATTTAGTTAAGTTTAGTAGCAATACCGGAATTTTTGAAGTACTTAATGGAAAGGCGGGCTTATGTAACAAACCATTTTTGTACTGGGATTTAGCATCAAAAAAATGTAATAATTTAAGTTCTCTTGCTAAAAAACTGTTATCAATTCCGGCTTCGTCTGCGCAGTTAGAACGCGTATTTAGCAATTGGTCTTATGTGCATAATAAATTGCGTAATAGATTGAGTGCAGAAAGGTCCAAAAAACTAGTTAAAGTATATTATTCTTTAAAAATTCGAGATGATGCTAAATCCTGCGAATATTAGCACGAGTCACGTTATGTTACGTTAAGTATGTTATGTATATATATATATATATATATATATATATATATATATATATATATATATATATATATATATATATATATATATATATATATATATATATATATATATATATATATATATATATATATATATATACATAATACATAATATATAAAAATATACAATATACATTTTATGTTTTATTCAACCAAAAACGAACCTAATACTCTTAAATCGTCAAAGGCGATGTGCAACTAACTGCATACTGTGAAACTTACCTTTTATACTGTATAATACCGTAGTTTTATACTGCGACGTATTATACGGTATTTTACGCTACGTATAATACATATTATACAAAACGTATTATACGTTCCCAACCCTGAAATTGACATTTTGGTCATTTCAAATTCAATCAAAAATACGATCAAGTTTGCGTTGGAAACAAAATCGTTGTCGCGGTAACATCTTGATAACTAACTGTCAAATAGTCCGTTGAGCATCTTAATTATTTTATGAAAAGTATGACCATGGCTCGCAGTTTACACGATAAATTTGAAGCAGTTTTGATTTTTGGAGAAGCTGGAAGAAATTTTCATCTAGCAGTCCGTATGTTTAACGATAGATTTCCCGAAAACCCTATTTCGCGGTCATATTTGCGCAAACTTTTAAATAAGCTCCAAGCAACTGGTACGATGAAAGATGCTCCAAGATCAGGAAGACCACCTCTTTCAGAAGAAAAAAAAATTGAAATTGTTGCTGAAATGGTAATTAATCCTACTCAGTCGACGTCTGCAGTTGCTGAATCCTGCGAAGTAAGTTCGAAAAGTGTCCAAAGAGTCCTAAAAAATGAAAAATTTCATCCCTATAAAATGAAAATCCTGCATGCTCTCACGGAGGATGATCCAGACCGGAGGGTTGAATTTTGTGAGTGGTTAACAAGAAAAATTGAAGGAGAACGATCCTTCCTAAAACGTGTATGTTTCTCATATGAATGCACGTTTTTCCGTAATGGAAAAGTCAACAAACAGAACATACGATACTGGAGCGATACTAATCCGCATATTTTTAGAGAAGGGCATACCCAGTTTCCTGAAAAAGTTAATGTTTGGGCGGGGATTTTGGGCAACCACGTTGTTGGACCGATTTTCATCAGAGGCAATCTTACAGGAGATCTTTACAGAAATCTTTTAGAAACTGAAATTGAACCTCGAATAAGACAAATTGTATTAAACAATCAGGAAGAGTTTAAAAATCGTGAAATCATATTTCAGCAGGACGGAGCACCTCCCCATTTCTATCGCATGGCTAGAGAGTTTCTCGATACAAACTTTCTTGCGCGATGAATAGGTAGGGGAAGTACAGAATGGCCACCAAGATCTCCGGATCTTACCCCTCTAGATTTTTTCCTTTGGGGATATCTGAAGTTAAAAATCTACGCCACTGAATGTCAAACAATAGAAGAGTTGGAACGCAGAATAAGAGAAGCATGTGAAGAAATAGATGAACAGACTTTCATCAACGTAAGAGAAGCTATTCATAATAGGGCACTTTATTGTCAAGATTTAGGAGGGGGCCACATCGAACACTTGATAAAATAATTATTGTTGGGGTTAAATAAGTGTTATTCAAAAATAAATAAAATATTTTTTTACCAACTAATTTGTTTTCCTTGTGAATTTACAGAACAAATTCGTAACCTTCAAGATTTTCCGGTAAGTGGTACTGTTTATCCTTAAAATACTGTCTTTACGCCTCTTATTAGTCGAATTCATTAAAAGATTTAACTACAAATTAATTAAAAAATTTAGTTAGCAGAATTTTTTATCGAAAGTGACTAAAACCATTACTTCATTTTAAACCGGATTTTCAATTTTCAAACCTCATTATTTCGAAAACAATTACATTTAGGAATAAAGTGTATTAGAGAAAAATGTTAAGAATAATGAGCAGATTTTGAAAATGGAATAATATGCGGGATGTTGTATTTAAAATATTAATTCAAGATGGCGCGTAGCTGCCATTTTATAACTTTTAGCTATCATTTTTTCATAAAAAAATAGCTTTTCATCTCCTATTTAAGCCCTCCAAATTTCGTTGCGATATACGAGTTGGCTCAAAAATTAGTAGGGGGGGAACGGACTTTAGACGGTCACAGTATATACAAATTTAACATGACGCAATACACATATTTACATAGTGGACAAAACAATATTAAACCTGAAAGCTGTGACACATGCACAGTGAAAATTCATTAAATAAAAAAAGAACATCAATTAAGTCAAGAAAAGAGATAAATAAAATAAAAACTATACAATAAAATTAATATACTAAAAACTCTTAAGTAAATTAAAAGTAAACACAAGTATTTAGACAAACAAAAACAGATATATAAGTCTGTATTAATGACTTACTCCAAGTGGAAAGGCAGAGACCAACACACCAATACAAGAGATACAACTCAAAGTACTAAAATCTGTCACTGAAAAATTCACATAACTCATAATATGCATTCGCAGCTAGCAGTTTTTTAACTTCCCTTCTGAATATCCTTTCTGACTCAGTGACCTTTATATTTAAAGAAAGCTGATTAAACAGCTTTCTGCTGTTAAATATAATGGGATTCCCTATCAAAGTAGTAGATGGTATAAGTAGCGCAACATTATGTGTTTGTTGAGTTCTGTAATTTCGCATTTCAATTATAGTATTTTGTATTTTTTATGGATGAGGCATACTGACTTGAAAATGAATTATTATGGCAAAGTAAGAATTTTATTTAAAATAAAGAATGACTTACATAAATCCGTTAATCCTACTTTATACATATAAATAATGGCTGTCTTTTGTAAAATAAAAACACTATTAAAAAGTTTTCTTGAACACACTCTCCAAAAACATATACCATATCTAAGATGAGACTCTATTAATGCAAAGTATCTATTTCTCACAATACATTGATCTAATTCCCTAGCTAAAATTCGAAGTGGAAAACAATTTGAGAGGCTAACTTAATTGACTAATGTGGATTTCAAATTTAAGTTTACTATCTAAATAAATACCCAAGAATTTGTTCTCCGACAAATTACTAATCACAATGTTTTGCGTCATCTGCATACATTGTAAATTTTCCTTTAATATTTAAAGTTGTTGGTTGTCAAGTCATTAATATAGATTAGAAATAAAATGGGGCTCAGAACAGACCCTTGAGGTACACCATAACTCATTTCCCCACATTCAGATGTCATACCATTGAACAAGACACTCTGAATTCTACCACAGGGATATGACTCAAACCACTTAAGTGCTATCCCTCTGAAACCGTAAGATTGAAGCTTCCACAGCAGAATCCCGTGATTGACGCAGTCAAATGCCTTTGACAAATCACAGAACACCGCTGCAGTGGTCCCGTTCATTATTCAGTCCCAGATACAATGTCTCCAAAAAGGCAAAATCTCTGTCAGATGTTCCCTTTGAAGATTGAAAACCAAACTGCTTTGAACTAAGAATGCTACGTCTGGCTAGGTATGAAATTACTCTTTTCTTAACGATTTTTTCGATGGTCTTAGACAGAGTGGGGAGTAAAGCTACCGGTCTGTAATTTGATGGGCTCTCCGTATCCCCGCCTTCGAAAAATGGCAAAATGGTAACAATTTTTAAGCAGGAAGGAAAACTTTCAGAGCAAAATGACCCATTAATAACTTCCACCATACTTGCAAAACCGACTCAAGTAACAATTTAATAGAAATATCATCCCATCCTGCTGCTACTCTTCAGCTAGTACACGTCGGAATAATAAAAAAAATCTATTAAACTAGTATTTCGAAAAAAGGTTTGTAATCAAAACTTGCATTAATTTTGCTTGGCGAATTGTATACAATAGAGCAACAAAAATTATTTAATTCATTGCTTGATAATATAGTGTCTGTAAATTTGGAACATTGTTTTTCCCTCTTTATTCGTTTACAATCTTCCAAGATTCCCATTTCCCGTTACTGGAATTTTCAATCCTGTCTCTGTAATACGAATGCTTAGCAAGCCTTATAACAATTCTATGAACTTTTCTATATTTATTAAAGTACGAAATAAAAAATTAATTATGAGAACTAAACTTTCTAATGTGATACAGGGAACGCATATTTTTGGAAGAAGTCGCAATTCTTTTGGTAAGCCATGGTTTTTTATTTTTTTTACCAGCGTCTTAATAGGGAATGTATTATTAAAGGCCTTGTAAAGCTCAGCATGAATCACCTCTCAGGCATTGGGCGAGACCAAAACAATGCGCCAATACCACCTGCTGGATAATTGCGAGAATCTAGCATAATTCTGTTATGTATACAATCTGCCCTTTTTTCTAAAAATTCTTACATTTTTAGCTGTTTTTATTTTAAATGTACAGGGTTTTCCCGTATATTTCTCCACCCACCTAGAAAGTTCATTTGAATAGATACGGAAATGTCGTAAATACAAAAGTTGTTGGGTTTTTTATGAAGATTTAGAATATTATATCATAAGCGCTAAAATATTATTGGAAATGTCAAATTTTGACAGGTTGTCAGTTTTTTTAAAGGAAACACTCTGTATATTAAATCACGTTCTTGAAGATATTTTTTTTCTAATTTCAAATATAAATAAATAAATTAAAATTCTGTCAATTAGTTTTGGATATATAAGCGTTTAAACATTAAAGAAATTGTAAGGTAATTTGCGCTAAAACATAGTGAGCCATGGTCAAGATAATTGAAATGAACGACGCATTTTTGACGTTTACCGGTCAGAAGTAATTATTTACGAGCATTTTTAATATCTAATACGTTGGACGATGGGTTATTCGGAAGAAGAAAAACTCGACATGATAGAATTATTTTATTTACATGGTAAAAATGCATCGATAGCTGATAACGAATATCATAGACGGTTTCTAGATAGACCAACACCGACTTGTAGGACAATATTAAACATCGCTAAACAATTGAATGAAAGAAAAACACTTAAGCGAAAAGTTAGAATAGTGGAAAGAAACGCTGAAGAAGATAATAATCTTTTGAAGGTAATTTTGAAACTTTTGTATCAAAATAATGTTTTTATCTTATTTATTCTTGTTTTAGAAAATTCTGAGCGCTCAATTCTCGATGCAGCCACTTTTTTAACAAATCATGGCATAAAATCCACTCAGTTCTCAAACATTATAAATATAAGCCATATAAGTTTTTACCTACTCAAGAATTAACCGATCAAAATAAAATAGACCGATTACACTTCTGCCAAGAAATAGAAAAACGTGTTATGATGAACCAACTAAATCTGTCACATAATTTTCACTGACGAGGCAACATTTACCACTGGAGGCATGTTTAACCGTAAAAATAAGCATTTTTGGTCAAAAGAAAACCCGCGAGCTCTTCAGGCGGTCAAAATTCAGGGAAGAATATCCCTACATGTTTGGTGTGGCCTTCTTAACAATCATGTTATTGGTCCTATATTTTTAAATGGGAATTTAACCGGACAAAGGTATCAGGAGTTGTTAGAAAACGAAATCGAGGGGCATTTAGAACAGCTACCGATTAATTCATACCTTAATTTGATATGGCAAAAAGATGGTGCACCTCCTCATAATGTCCAGCCGGTCAACAATTTTTTAAATGACAGGTATCCATTTTGTATTGGAAGACACGGACCATTAAGATGGCCAGAAAACAGTCCCGATCTCTCTCCACTGGACATATTTTCGTGGGGTTATCTGAAAAACAAGATTACTACAACAGGCCAAGAACCATCCAAGCTTTAGAGCAAAATATAGTCCAAACAATCGACGATTTAAACACCCAATCACCTCATTTTATCTACGCATCCATACACAGAAAATTTAGAAGAAATATTCAGAAATGCATTACAAACCAAGGAGGTTATATAGAAAACCAAAACTGAGTTCTTCAAGCTAATATAATTATTTACCTACTTTATATTATTAATTTTTTACGGTATTGTTTTTTTTGCACTATTCTAACTTTTCGCTTAAGTGTTTTTCTTTCATTCAATTGTTTAACGATGTGTAATATTACGCTACGAGTCGGTGTTGGTTTATCTGGAAACTGTCTATGATATTCCTTACGAGCTATCGATGCATTTTTACCATGTAAATAAAATAATTCTATTATGTCGAGTTTCTCTTCTTCCGAATAACCCATTGTCCAACGTAATAGATATTAAAAATGCTCGTAAATAGATACTTCTGACCGGTAAACGTCAAAAAGGCGTCGTTCACTGCAATTGTCTTGACCGTGGCTCACTATGTTTTAGCGCAAATTACCTTACCATTTATTTAATGTTTAAACGCTTATATATCCAAAACTAATTGACACAATATATATATATATATATATATATATATATATATATATATATATTTGAAATTAGAAAAAAAAGATCTTCAAGAATATGATTTAATATATAGGGTGTTTCATTAAAAAAAACTGACAACCTGTCAAAATTTGACATTTCCAATAATATTTTCGCACTAATGATATAATATTCTAAATCTCCATAAAAAACCCAACAACTTTTGTATTTACGACATTTCCGTATCTATTCAAATAAACTCTCTAGGTGGGTGGAAAAATATACGGGAAAACCCTGTACATGAAATGGCTTCATAGTCTGAAATACCTTCATTCAGCACCTCGCAAAAAAACACTATTTTTTAAAAAATTTGTGCACACATAATCAATAATAGTAGATGAATGTGAGGTTATTTGTGTGGTTTTATCAACCACCACACTTAGGCCATATTTGGAAAACGCGGTCACTCGGTTGTTTATTGTTATTAAATTGTCTGCAAATCTGAGGTTCCAATTTTTCTACGACATTTTTCGAACCCTAAACACTAACCCTCGTATTCACTAAAAAGATTTAAGGGTTAGTCCAAGACTAGTTGCCATGGTACTTAAAACTCTTAATTCGTCAGTTATGTTTCGCTTATGTCACTGTCATTTTGTAATTGTGACATTTAAAAAAAAATATTTTTTCATTTGTTAAAAATGTCATTTCAAACCTACAACTGTCAAGTTAGACCTGGTCTAAATTTATACCTCTTTACTGAATACGGGTAAAAGGGACCGTTGGGGACACCTAACTAATATAATATAAAAAGCACAATCTATATATATTTATAGGGAACCAACAATACAAATTGTCAAAAATTAAAATGACTAGCAGTATTTAATTTCGGCCCTTAAAAACCCCGAAAACCATATGAAACCTGATAATTTGGATTTTACCGCCCCCTCTACCACACACCTCAGTTACTAAGACAAAAAATATTTGGTGTCCAGAGTAAAATGATACAGTATGTTCAACAATAATGAAATTTTATAATTACCTACCGAAATACCCTAACGAGAAAAAAAATTGCCCGCCCCTTATCTTAGCTCAGAGCATGTACGTCTTTTCTTTTTTTTTTAATACAATTCACACAACAAATATCAAGGTAATATATAGGATGACCTCATCACTACCCTAAATACTACTTAAAAAAAGGTATCCAAGTTATATTTTTGTTTCACGTTACACCAACTTTACAACAAGGATACCATGGACCCCTATCCGGAACATATCCACACAACCCATTTCATGATCCATCTGAGTGAAACAAAAGTATAACATTATTTAACCCAAAGAAAGTTAGGAATCAACAGTATAATTCAATGCCGGTGGTTGTATTAGCCAACGAAGTAGTTTTTCTGTGATTCCATTTGGTGTTTATCCAAGTAAGTCAAATCTTCCCCAAGTAATCGATGTACAGGGTGTCCCATTTTCTATAATTTTGCAGGATATCTCACTTATTATAGAAAGATAAAGCGATGCTGTTTTCGTGGCACTATGCTATTTCTCTTCGTTTTTGAAATACAGGTCGAAATTGAAAATTTGCATCTTTCGTATCTTAGTTACTGTACAAGCTAATGAAAAAAAAAATGAAAACTAATTGTTATAGTTTTTTTACGTAGAATGCAATAGCGTAACTAGTTTTCTTTTTAGCGGCCACAAATATTGAGTTACAGACCAAACTTGTGACACTTAATATTTGTTTAAACAATTGCAACAAGTGCAAACATAGAACGAAAGCTGTCACAGGTGTGGTCAATTAAGAAATCATGATTCTTGGGATTAGACGGTGTCAAAATGAAATCACTTCGATTGCACGAGGCATCTTCAGGAATTTTTACTTCACGAGATCAGAGCACTAAGTAAGCTCGGAGAGGCCGGCTATTTATAGCCCACCTTTGTTCACTGAACCATGACCCGGTGTAACGATCGGTTTCCAGGTATGATGTAGACTGAAGCCCGTATCTCTATTAAAATTGTTAGGATGTTTATACATTTCAATAGGTACTCTCATTTTCTGTTTATAGAATCACGAAACCGATGCGAAAACTTTGGTTTCTTACACACTTATGACATGTCCAGTAGAATGTTGGTATTCAAATACAGCAAATTGTACAATTTGTTTCTTTCTAATACATCGTTCATGTTCCTTAAGCCTTGTCTATTTGTATCGTCCAGTTTCTCCGATATAGACATCACCACAGGAACAAGGAATTGCATATAATCCTTCTGTTTGAAAAGGAATTTGGCGATCGCAGACATTTTCCAATTTTCTTGTGTGTGTTTAAGATTGTACGTATGTTGGATCGGTGAACTTTAACCTTGAAATCGTGTCTAAGGTTTCAACTGTATAAATGGAAGAACTACGCTTCCTATCGGTAATTCCTTATTAGCATCATTTCCCGGAGTAGGATTAATGTATATTTTTTTAATTGGCCGTCTAATATCCTCAGTGCAAAATCCATTCCCTGTTAAAGTCATTTCTTTGTTTCCTATTGTAAAGAATTTTGGTTACAAATCGCGAGGGCTTTGTAAACCAAAGAATTAATAACTGATTGCTTTTGAGCTGGATGATGATGGAAATCTACATTTAGGTATCTGGTTGTGTGCGTTGGTTTTCTTTATACAGAGTGTCCTAAGAAACCACCCCCTTTCCTTTGTACCAGAACATTTAGAAAGGGAATAGTGTCTTCTGATTTAATTTCCATTGTAAATTTAATATTAGCATGTTGTGGATTCAGATAATCGAGAAATACGGAGAGGTTTTCTGGACCATGCAGCCATGTTATAAAACTGTCGTCTACATATCTGAACCACGATTTTGCCTTTAATGCTAATAATTTTATAATAAATAGGTTTAAGATGACATTTTTAACTATTGAACAAATGTTTTTTCTAAGTGTCACAATTACAAAATGACAGTGACATAAGCCAAACATAACTGGCGAACTAAGAGTTTTAAGTCCCATGGCAAGTACACCTGGTCTAACTTTTAAACCTTCTTAGTGAATATCGGGAATAATATTCAAATATAAAATAATATTTGATGTTTAAGTCTAAATGCGTATTTTACTTCGCCGGTCCAATATACGTACAAACTTCAACAGCACAAGAAAATTAGACAATGTTTGCGATTGCTAAAGGACATTATTCCATTCTAAATGGAAGGAGTATATGCCATTCATTGTTCCTGTGGTGATGTGTATATTGGACAAAACTGAACGATCCATATCGACTAGGCTTATGAAATTTGGACGATGTATTAGAAAGAAACAAATTGCACAATATGTATCTGAACACCAACTGGACATGTCACAAATATAAAAGAAACCAAAGTTCTTGCATCGATTTCGGGATTCTACAAATGGATAATTAGAGAATCCAATATATATATATATATATATATATATATATATATATATATATATATATATATATATATATATGAAACCGATCGTCACAGTTCGATGAACACAGGTCGACTATAAATAGCGGGCCTAGGACTCTCCGAGCTCATTCCGTGTTTCGATCTCGTAAAGTAAAGATCCCTGAAGATGCATCGTGCAATCGAAAGCGAAACATCGGAAAATTATTCCATTTTGACACGGATAAGTGTGCAATTTGGGGTTTAACAGTTTTAAAAGTTGACTGTGGTTATAATACTGAATATTTTTACGTCATAGGTGTAGCTTCACGAAGTTCTTCTATAGGACGACGGCGAGTCTTGTACATCTTATTTTACAAAAAAAAGCTTCATAAAAAGAAGTTCAAGACAAAATCTGGCAATCGTGCTGGCCATCTTATCGGTCCATGAGTGACAATCCATTTTTTGGGAAAATTATTATCCAAAAAAGGGTAAATAATATGAAAGTTGTAACTAGGTGCTCCTTGTTGAGAGTAGATGATTAATTGATTTAAAAGTACGTTGTCAAGTAATTCAGATACAACATCTTCAAAAATTCCTAAAAAGTGATTCGCTGGCATACCTCCTTCACAGATGCGATATACTATTTGTCTTCCTAAAATAATTTTATTGTTATTCCCGTTCAAAAGTGAAACGATGGTTTTCTTGATATTATTGATCTTGAGTTAATATTATTTCGGATTTATTCAATATACCAATTACAGATTCTTGTACATTTTTTCTGATTCTTAGAAAAATATCTGGGAAAGGCGACCTTCTTTCCGGATATCTATTAAAATGAAACGTGAAAATTGTTTTTAAGTAATTACTAACAGCTTAACATTTATTTAAATATAATTCAGAAGCTTTACTTGCGTTTTCATTACATTGAATAAAACAAACTAACATGTCATATTTTTCGTAATTTTCATAGATTCTGATATTAAAACAATAAAATATGACGTCAAGTACTGCACAACAATCAGATTTCGACATAGGTTCAAAATACATGTAGTAACAGTTGTCATTAAAAGGTTTTTTTCCACTGAGTACCTACAACTACAGCCAACTTGTAAAATTGTTATTATTTTGATAATAATTCCAAATTGCTAACTCATTATTTAAAATATATATTATGTGTTAAATATTTTTGAAAAGCGTTAAAAT
Source organism: Kuschelorhynchus macadamiae (assembly GCA_030620095.1). Lineage (NCBI taxonomy): Eukaryota > Metazoa > Arthropoda > Insecta > Coleoptera > Curculionidae > Kuschelorhynchus > Kuschelorhynchus macadamiae. Next base: position 449,817 of record JAUTXW010003867.1, on the reverse strand, counting down.
ATACCGGATGATCCATTAAAACAAAATACAAATTTAGTCTGTAATTCAGTATTTGAAAGCCTTACAAAAAAAAATGGCAAATTTCCGAAATTTCTCTCGTTATGATTCTTTCAATTTGTTAGGAATAGTGAAGTGTGACCCATATCCATAAGACATATACTGTCTTTTTAAACATTTTTTTGGGGGCCATTTTTTTTCATCATATAGGATTTCTACCAATTTAATAAGTTTATTTCTACCTATGAAACATTTGATTTTTGTGCATAATTTAAAATAAATTACAAGTAGTTTTTACATTGTCCTATCCCGATATATTGTTACGTCATGTTGAATTCATATCAATTTATTCCATTCTCACGTTAAATTTTTCTGCAAAATTTAAAGTCAATTAAACAAGATTTTTTAGGTCGATTTTTAAAAAATTTTATTCGACCGCCATTTTAATTTCGTGCCACAACTTTCCTATTTTATCTCTATATCACTTAATTAATTTACGCACAACATTTTAAATTAATTTAATAAGTAGTATTTTCAGGTTGATTTTTTAAATATTTTATTAGGCCGTCATTTTGTTTTGCTGTCTTGGATTCATACCAAAATGTGACCAGCTCATTCCTATGTAACACTTGATTCTTGTGCAAAATTTGAGGTAAACTGGATAGTTAGTTTTTTCAGTAATCATTTTTTTAACGTTTCACCAAACCAGCTCATCCCCATATGTCCCTTAATTTGAGACTAAAATTTGAAGTGAATCTGTTAAGTACTTTTTAAGTTATACTGCGAACTAACAGACAGACAGACCGACAGGCGGACCGATGACCCTGAGAGGGTGATTTTTATTCACGATTACAAACATTTTATTTGACAGCCATCTTGAAATAGAACCACAATTTTATTAGTTGATCCCTATACCACAATCGGTTATGGTACATAATTTGAAATTAATACAATAAGTAGTTTTTTCAGGCTAAATTTTGAAGTATTTTATTAAGCCGCCTTTCTGCTGGATTCATACCAAAATGTTACCAGTTGATTCCAACATCATACTTGCTATTTGTGCAAAATTTGAGATAAATTGGATAAGGAATTTTGTTTCACAAAAACCATGTTTCTCGGCATCTAGGGACCCTGAAACGTAAAGATTTAAAAAAATCTCGGAGGGTGATTCCCACATAATACTTGATTTTTGTGCAAAATTTGAGATAAATCGGATCGGAAGTAGTTTTTTAGAAATAATTTTTTTTAACATTTTACTGCCATTTGGTTTTTGCCATATTGGATTTTTACCAAAATGTTACCAGGTATTACCAGGTCATCCTTATTTGATCCTTAATATTTACCCAAAATTTGAAGTCAGTCGGGTAAGTAGTTTTTAAGCTATGCCGTGAATTGACAAACAAAGAGACAAACCGACAGACGGACCGACGAAATTGATAAAAACCTGTTTTTTTCTTGTCATCAAGAGACACTAAAACGTGAATAAATTTAAAACTTGAGAGAACGATTTATTCTCGATTGCAAATATTTTATTTAGCCGCCATCTTGTTTCGCTATCTTGAATAACTACCACAGTTTTACTAGTTCATCTGTATACCACATTTATTTATGGCACACAATTTGAAATCAGGCCTTTAAGTAGTTTTTCAGGCTGAATTTCTGAATATTTTACTAAGCTGCCATTTTGTTCCGCCATCTTGGATTCGTACCCAAAGTGTTTCCAACATGTTACTTGATTTATGTGCAACATTTGAGATAAATTGGATAAGTAGTTTTTTAGTAATAATTTTTTTTACATTTCACTAGGCCGTTATTGTGTTTCGCCAAATTGGATTTTTACCAAAATGTTACGAAGTCATCCCCACACGATCCTTCATTTTCAACCCAAATTTGAGGTCAATCGGATAAGTTTTTAGTTATGCCGCAAAAAGATAGGCCAACAGAATTTAGAAAAAATGTTTTTCAGCATCCAGGGACCCCGAAACGTGAAGATCTGAAAAATCTCGGAGGATGATTTTTTACGATTACAATACTTCCCTTTTACGAGGGAAGTAGAAATGCATCCAAATAGGTCACCCATCAGGAAGTAATCGATGTACATACATACGTACTATCGAAGTAAGAGTAAAAATTCAATATGATGGAACAAAATGGCGACGAAAGAAAATGTAACAAAAAAATCAATATAAAGGAATCACTTATCTCATGGACTTCAAAATTTGCACAAATATAAAAGTGATATAAAGGTAAACTGGTAAATTTTTAATGCGAATCCTGTATGGCAAAACATAATGTCGGCCTAATACAATATTTAAATATTCGGTAAAATTCCATTTCCCGGAATAGAACCTTCCTTTTATGCAGGAAAATAATAAATGACATATTTTATTTTTTGCAGACTACAGAAATAATGTTAATAAGTAAATAATAATACTAACAATAATATTAAGGGAATACGTTTATAGAATTTGCGTAGTAGACTGTTGTTTTTATTTTAATTAGGGGATTTATATATATATATATATATATATATATATATATATATATATATATATATATATGAGATGCAGAAGTGTGTCTTTTAGGTCTAAGTTTGAATCAGCCTGTGGAGTTATTAGGTAGCGCAGAAATGATGAAATGACACTTGTTGTCAAGACTTATTTATTCTAAGCATTTTGTTTTTTATTTATCTCAATGGCTTTTGAATAAAACACTACACATTTTAAGAATAAAACTTTTAACAACAAACAAAACAAAACTTCTATTCCCCGAGAAAAAAAAATATTGAATTGCCTGTATTCTTTCGTCGAGCTGGAATTACAGCATTAATTCTTCTTGGCATTCCTTGTGTTAAATGGTTTATGTCTTCTTGAGGGATGTCAATTGTTCTATAAGCGCGTTAGTTAGACATACTAGTTAAAGATACTCTTACGTGCAACATGGGGTCGCGCATTATCGTGCATTAAGATGAAGTTTCACCGGCTAACCCTTCGTATGGAACTATCTAATCAGCTAATATTTCTCGAATAAACGTTTCCGCAGTCATTGATCTTCTGGAAACAATATACAAGTCGGTACGTACATATAATGAAACTCCTGCCCACACCATTACTGAACCTGCTTGAAAACTAATACTAGGGCTAAAGATGCATTCAGCATAACGTTCTTCGCCGTACTCTTTCCCTACCATCTGGAGATCTTACACAAAATCCTGATTCATCGGTAGAGAATACTCGTCCTTGGTTAGTTCTGGTACCGTAGCAGGTCTTCTCGATTCAAGAGCTGCTTCATTTAATCTTCTACGAACAGTGCGTTCCCTTACGTTTACATTTCTTACATGATCTAATTGGTGCCTAATTTGTATTGCATGTAAAAGACGAAACGATCGATCGTCTCGATTAGAAGTTCTGCTTTGGGGACCTGTTACGGGACGTTTGGTATATAAACCTGTTTCTCTGAAGAGGAAAAAAAATACATGTGCACTTGTTTTTTGTCTATCGGAAACATAGCGTTGACTTCTACTATCTTTAATTAAAGCGATAAGTACTGACATAGCTCTGGATTTATAGACATTTTGTGTACCAAAATTACTGACAACAAACAGTAACTAGAGCTTTTAAGTGGTAATTTCAAAAAACAAAATTCCATAGGTGTGCTGATCATATCCTACAGAAAGATGCAAAGCAAAACATTACGTTGAATATCAAATACTGTTTAATTTTAATAATAGTGTTTTACTCAAAAGCGTTTATCTACCAAAGGAAAACAGCTATTGAAATAAATTAAAAAAAAACAAAATGCCAATAATAAATATGGTTTGACGACAAGTGACATTTCATCAGTTCTGCACTACTCAATAACTCCACAGGGTAATTCAAACTTATAACTAAAAAAACACTTTTGTTTCCCACGGTATAATATAATACGAAATGATCTTTTATTACGCCTTGACAAATGAGTATAAAAAAGACTTTATCTACATTTTGCTGAAGAAAATATTCAAATCGGTTCATAACGAAAAAATTATGGAACTTTTAGATTGGCTCAATATATATATATATATATATATATATATATATATATATATATATATATATATATATATATATATATATATATATATATATATATATATATATATATATATATATATATATATATATATATATATATATATATATATATATATATATATATATATATATATATATATATATATATATATATATATATATATATATATATATATATATATATATATATATATATATATATATATATATATATATATATATATGATTCTTAGTCCTTCGCAGATGGAAAAATACTATGTGTGTTCATTTTGGGTGTACATCCATTCACTACTGTCGATCTGAAGAGAAACAGTTTGTAGTATAAAAACCAAACATATTTTGGACAACCTGTATGATTCACAATAACTTTTTCGGTATTCAGAAAATAAAGAAATAATTTCGTACCTGAAAAAATCGCCATATCTCCAGAAATAAGGGAATCTTTGGCCTGACTATTAATACCCTCGTAAAAGAATTATAATCGTGAAAAAATCACACTCCCAGATTTTTGCAGATTTCTTTCAGATGTATCCTAAAATCAATAAAATGTAAAGAATTATTAGTGTCGATTTTGGTATTTGTTTAAGGATGCTATTATCCAACCGTAATTTATATAATGTTTTCGATAAAGGAAACCGTTAAATCATATCAATAAAATTATGTATTCTAAGGGTTCTGGAACATAGAGCTCCTGCTGTAGTATAGGGTTTGTAAGGTAATTACTGTAAACCAAAATACAGATCTACGAAAATTAGGAAACATGTTTTCTTGGTGTCTTAAAACTTAAGGATCTCAAAAACTCCTTAAGAATATGTTCATCCATGGCTTTTAAATTATATTGAAATTAAGGATGCTTCAAGTCTAAAATGTAATTTTTAATTTTTCGGTTTGTAAAATAGAGGCTTCACTTGAAGTCCTACAGGTATTTCTTATCAATGGGGAAAAACTGTTTAATGGGAATTTAGAGGAAAAAAGTTCTTAATTAGTGTTTTTAGATTTAACATTAATAATTTTGTGATCTCAGTCAAGTGTATTCAAAACATTTTTTATATGCAGTAATTATAGACAGTCTGGAATAAAAGACAGGTTTTGCTAAACGCCGTCTTCAAATTGTGGTTTCTCATTAGTATACAAGATACTAAATGTGCAGTTGCAATATGCACTGCTACTTTAACGACTACCTTCTGCATAAGAGCAACATATCTCTTTATTTTTATTAGCTTAAAAAACTGTATCAAAGTTTGCTTATTAAGTCAAGTTAAAGCTTAAATAATCGTATTTTTAGTTAGAGGTAAGTTTCTAAGTTCTGCTATATGCAAAATAATTAATATCTGTAAGCGTTGAAACTTCTGAATACTTCGTGTCCCAATCCAGCCCGGAATTTGGGAATTAATATATATATATTTTTCTTTCAAAATAAATAAACTTAAAGGAAATGTCAGGATCAAAAGCTCTTAGCTACCTCAGTATTTGTTAAAACTTAGTTTCAGTTGTTGGAAAATTAGGGAGTGAAATATCTAGATATTTTATGGAGTGGAATGTAATGACGTACACATGAATATTATTGGTTTTTGTTTTACATAATTAAAGTAGATCATAGCAAAGGATAAAAAATAAGAAATTATTTAATATTTTGTAATTTGGGTTTCTATCCCCGCCTTCGCTTTCGAAACTACTTAGGTTTACTACTCTTGTGCAACAGTTTTCCATAACTTTCTTATAACAAATATCTGATTGAGATCCATCAGTTACACCTCAATAAAAATAAATTCCCAGGGTTTACAACGTTGCAAAAATTATGGGCAATTCTTCATCTGAAAAACCGCAGTATAGTAATACCCTTGTACCGGCAGATTAACTAAGCCGGTCTCTGGCCGAGCTCGGTGCCCGCAGACAATCCACATCGTGACTGGCGTTGAAATGAAACCACGCAGTACCGCGACCACATTTTACAGGTAAGACCATGCCATGTTCCCTTGCCCCACGGTCCCCTACCAACACAGGTTGCCGTCAAGTTACCGCGGTACCACTAGTTCGAATGTAGGTAGGACTCGCCGCGGTACAATTTCAACGTTTTTTTCGCCAACAATTTGAATTTTTTTAAGACGAATCGGCGTTTGTGACAAAACTCGCGTATTATTTTTCAAACGAATAATATTGGTGTGTGCTGTGTGTGAAATAAATGTGTATTTAGTGCCTACATAGTGCAAATCTCTGGGAAAGTTAGTCAGTCGTCTATGCCGAAGGATTTGAAATGCAAACGTTAAGCACGACTTTCATCGGACACGAAGCAACTGCCGCTCTTTAGGTACTTATTTTATTTCTGATTTAGTACTGAGCTCCTTCTATAAAGAATTTTGTAGGTTCAGATCACTTAAATTAAGTTTAAATTATAATTAATAAAATAAATTTTATTTAATAAAAACTATTATGCGGTACTAACAACATAAAGTTACTGCTTGACTCGATGTCATTAAATTAAATGAATGATTCGTATTTGGTCAATATGTTTTAGGTTGACTGTAGGTTGGCCCTAATTACAATCTAAATATTTAGTAGCCAGGAACAGATTGGGGTCAACCAAACATGCTGTTGTGTTGGTCTACTGTCGCCAAGTAAACGTAACCTCATTTGATAATTGATATGCGTGTTATTCTTAGAACTGTTTGTTTCTTAAGAGTCGATTTTAGCTTAAATAATAACTATTTAATACTAAATATGACAACAGAAAGTTATATAATTTTTTAACTTAAATCTTAAATTGGGGTAGTGTCGCAATGGTCTAAAGTTGGCTCTTGGACAGGAAGCTGAAAACAGCTGACAAAATCACGTGTTGTTGTTGGAGCGTATTTTATTATTATTCTTAATTACGGTGCGGTTCTACCCTAATTCCCATTAAAGGTTACATTTTTTAAAGGTCGTAAGAGAGCTGGGTAAATATTTCTAAAGTAATTTAATGGTTTTGTTTATTGAAAAATTAACTGTTTATACAAGAATATTTTTCCAAGGTCCATCTTTAGTGACATAAGGGCGAACAAACCATAATATAATATATATACACAAAACCAAAAACTGAAGGTAGACAATAAATGCATGTAATGAAAATTCTAAATACATAATTTTATATAGACTAAATTTTTAATTTTTTAACACTAGGTCAATATTTTTCATTTAGTTACATCAAGTATGAGTAAACTAATAATGGCAAATTTTCAAAAAAAGAATTAAACAACTTTTAAGTACCGTAATATTGAGATCATAATTTGGTACACATTCTTAAATGAAAACAACTTTATAATATTCCCACCATTTTCAAAGTTAATTTTTTTGTGTCATCTGAAATCTCATCGCTGTTTTTGAATATTTTCCTAGCTCGCGCCGGGGCCGGTTTTATTAAAAAAATCAAAAAATCGATTTGTCTGATTTAAATCCGACTTTCTTTATTTAAATCCGATTTTTTGATTTTAATCAGATTTTTTTTTATTTAAATCCGATTTCCGTATTTTAAATCCCTAATTGCCCGTTACACCTAAAATTTAACCTACGCCCCATAGTCATCCATATAACTGGTTTATGCTGTAAATTTGAAATAAATCAATGTAGGCATTCCCAAGGTATAGTTAGTCAAATTTTTTATTACAAAACAAAAACAGGGTTCAAAAATATCATGATATTTTTGACATTATATCCGATATATTATATCGGATATTTATCATTTTAGCTATTAATATTTTATACAAAAAAACGGGTGTCTTAAATTCAAACTTTTTTTGTTAAACATAAAAACAAACAATTAATGAATGGCTAAAATTTGCGAGGAAAATAAAGAAAAAATTGATTCAATAATCTACGGCAAAATTGTGAATATAGTAATTAAACGGGCTGCTGAAGATTATCTAAAAATTCTCAAACCTGTAGAATGCAGAAGTTAGCTTGGTCAACATACATACAGCTGTTTCAGAAAAGATATAAAACAGCCTTAAAACCAGCACATTTTCTGGCATTTATTGTAGGTCCTCGCGAAAGAAAATATAGCCTAACATCAGAAGAAACTAGTTGTGCACTAGAGTTTGCGAATAAAATGTATTCGGACGCTGGATTTCTGCCACTTGTACTAAAATTTCAAAATAAATCCCTGCCATTTAGGAGTCTAGTGGATTCACACAAAATTACTTCAAATATGAGTCAAATCGAATGGTAGCTATCTCACAAGGATGTATTTGGAAACAATGAAGATGTCATTATCAAAATTGCTAAGTAACTTCTGGAAGCTGTGGCATCATCGGCGTCGGTGGAAAGAATTTTTTCTTAGTTTGGATTAGCCCATTCTAAATTAAGAAATCGACATTTTATATGATGAATGTTATAGGTTATATGTGTAATTTGAATAATTTTTTATAGTTTTGTAACTTTTATACATATTTTTCGATTTATTGTAAGTATTTAAATAAGTTGATTGTATTGATTTAAATCCCGTTATTAAAATAAAAAATTCAGCTGATTTAAACCTCGATTTAAATGTTGATTTAAATCTTTGCACCCTGGTTTTAAAAGCTCCAGGTCCTAAGCGATAGATAGCTGGCTGGCCATTTTGAAAAAAAATACAATTTAGGGCCGCACTAAACGAGCATTTGAAGTGTAACAAAAGTTTGCCTCTACATTAGTTTCATTCGGTACATGGCAAATGACATTAATTAACGAGTAATTAACACAAACATCTTAAAAAAATCGTAAAGAAACTTCGCATGTCAATGAACATTGTTGAGAGACGCTCTTCTTAATTTATAAAATACTTATACATGGCTTCAATGTCTTAAGTTGTTCTGGCTATCACATCAGGTGTATAACCACGTCAAGCAGCTAATACATCCCCTGCGGGTATTACAAACTGTAGTCGTGGGTGGTACCAGTACTGTTGATGCACAAAAGAAAATATAAAAAGGAAAGCAAAAAGGTGTCTTTGATGGAAAAACCAACAGGGGTAATAATAATAATAATAGTGTCAAACTAGCCCAGGAAAAATGAAAATCATTAACGTACAGCCGATAACTTAACGTTCAGCTGGATCAGGCTAAACAACATTCAGTGAATTCTATAAGTGATCCCTCTAGGTGTACACTTTCGGATCTGCACAAAAAAAAAACAGAAGGCTAGACGCAATAAAATAGCAACAGAAGAGCCACATGCCTTCTGCGGGCCATTGTCGGACAGACCTAGTACAGGCTCTAATTAAAAGTAGTGATTTAATGGTTTGGGAAAAACTATTTTCTTAAAAAAAAACGCGATTTGTTAGCAATTATTAAACTAACAGTAACATTAGTTACAAAAAAGAAGCAACATCCTCTAAAAATAAGAAAGGAAATTATTAATTACTCTTCGTTTTCAGAGTCTATGAAAATGTCCAAACTTTATCGTCGCTCTCATCTTCCGAGACGTTTAGTCTTAAACAGTGTTGGCTTTTCGTATATTGAAAAATCAGTAGATCATGAATTGGCGGTAGTACTTGTTAAATTGAATACCTCAAAGATCTATTAAGGTAGTCTGATATATATATATATATTATGTATACATTTGACATTGTTGCAAAAACTTAAATTTCTGTAATATATTCATTATGTTCGCTATTAGATAAGAAGATAAAATGACCAAAAAAAATCTCACTTCTATTAAAAGCCTCTGTTCCATAAAAAATACGATTCATGGAGACTTTGTCATACGAGTTGCATAGAACGTACCGACGAATATACAAATATGTGAAATATTGTCGACAGTAAACCAGCCGTATTTTTTATTTTAAGGCAAGCATTATTTTGCATTGGGGAAAATTCATGGAATATAAGGTCGCTGTTCTCAATAATTACTCACTTTGTTTCTGGTGTATAAATAAATTAATACTAATAATAATAATTAAATGATTAATCATTTTAAATAAATAGATAACATATGAAATTCAAGGAATTTTAAATTTTTTCTGAAAATTTAAGTACCTAACTGATATTTCGGATTTAGTATATCTGTTAATTTTATAATATTTTTATCATGTACTATTTTGCCTTAAAATGAAAAATAAAGCTAGTACTGTTGAAAATATTTAAAATTTTTGTATTTTCTGTGCACGTACGATAAAATCGAAAATTTGCAACGTAAATTCTATTTTTTTTAACAAGAAGTATTTATTAAGACTCAAAAAATAATATTTGTAGTCATTTTGTTTTCTCCATCTTGAGACATGCTGTACATGATAATAATAAACATTATATATTTCAAAATTATACCGTTTTTTTTACAAAAAAGCTTCGTTTTTCATGTTTTTTTCTTCAATTGAAAAAAGCGGTTTTTTATACACTGGTTTTATATAGATTTAAAAAATAAATATGTATGTATATTGAAAAACAAACCTATATTAGAAAGGAAATAAAGAAATATTTGGAGACAAAAGGCTCAAACAATGATCAAATATTCTTCAGACTTTTGTTTTGGATTCTGCTATAATATGCAATATATAAAGGACACCGAGGTTAAGACTCCGTACCCACAATAGTGCAACATTATAGATTAAACTGGTCAGCTCCGGGAACCGCGCGTCCGCGCTAGATCTTTTTTCAGAGGTCCGGACTCTAAGTGTTTTCTTACACCGCTTTTTGGATAAAACGGCACTGCTTGCACTTCTGGAACAAGTTCTAAAATTGAAAAATTGTTACGACTCCAGCGAACCTATTTTACATTGTGACTAGCCTTTCTGTTCCGGCATTCATTTCAATCACAGGTGGTCTATGAAAAAATCTCAAGTGTTGTTATATAGAAGCTGGTAACATTTTTTGCTTGCCAAAAAACGTGCGGTTTATATTTAATACTAATAAAAAAAAAACGTGGAAACTAACTTTCAATAATCAAAATATTTTATAATGTGTTTAACAACTATGTTCATGTACGCGTAAGATATATTTGGTAGTTTTTGCAGTTGAAGAAGATAGGATAGGTACTTTGGAAGTGACTTAATTAACTCAAAAAATAAAGAGCCAAACAGAACACGAGATATTTTTGCTCCAACCTAACTTAACTTAGCAACCACTGATAAGAATACAAGGTACTTTTATTCCATTTTTAACATGCAATACAGAAGTTACGAAAATGTTTATGAAGGTACGCTAAATATACAGTACAGAGTGCTACGAGGGGACCATGGGAATGGGATCAAATATTTTTAAGTTTAAAAATTGCATTATGGGAACATAATCTATTTGGTCTGGAACTGAGATCTACAAAATTTAACTCATACTGATATTATACAGGGTGAGCTGTAAAATAACTAAGAGTAAAATACCATTAATAATAAAAATGGAGCAAAAAAGTATAAGAAAGTGTTAGAATTAAAATTTACGTCAGAATTTGAATTATCACTGGAAGTTGAAATATTGCAGTGGATGGGGAGGTTAAACTTTCCCTTTGACGCGTTGCCGACGAAGCTGCCATGTTAAAGAACTAAGGCTTATTTCAGGGTTGCTAAGTGAATTATTCTTTTTGAGCTTGTCAATATAAAATAAAATACATAGGTAAGCTTCAAAACGTTTTATACTTAAACTTTCACCCTCCTCCTCTCATTGCGCCCCTGGAATATTGGCGGGAATAATGGATTCTTCATTCTGTTTTTAAATTTGAATATTAATTTCATATATAACCAACTTATTCCTATAAATTGTTTCCTCTTAATTAGAAATAGGGCTGGATAATCTTAGTATTTTATACACTTTTAGTTTCAACTTCTAGAAAATAATAAACACATTGTAATTATGCAGTGAGATCTACAACAAAAAGCCGGTAGACCCCGGACCCAGCCCCAGGTAGACCGCTTATTGTAGCAATACACCATATCCTGGGGCACACTGTATACTACGTTAATAACACAACCACCATGAATGAAATTTGAAATTAAAAAAATTAAAGCTTTTTGTTTTTTTTAGCGCTAATAAACGTCTGAGTAATTATAATTATGTTTTTGCTGTTCCTGTTCAACTATTTACGAGGCTGTCTAATACATATGTTCACATATAACCTTCTTTGATCAAATGTTTAGAATATTTTAGTTTATTTAATTATTTTAATATTAAATGCATGTTCATATGTTTAAAATAAAACTGGAGTTAAGAAGTCTTAATCGTGACAATACATATATGTATATCCTGAATATAAAAATGAAGTATTATTAAAAATCTTTGACGTGAATCTTGTAATTATATAGCTGCGATTGACATGAATACCAATAGCGAAAACTCGAGGGGAAACTAGTCATAGAGTATTTTTTACTAATATGTTATATTATTGTCATTAGGAATGTCAATCCCGAAGGGTTTGGTTTTCCCTCAGGTTTTGCTAATTCCGGAATTTCCCAGATTTCTAGCATAATCCCAGGATTCCGGGATTAAACATCGATAAAAAAGAAACAATAATGCCAATTAATAACTTCTTAACAAATGTCGGCATGTGTGTAAACGTAAATACAAATAAAAGTTCTAAGTTTTCAAATTTTTAAAAAAAATTCCTCAAAAATATTTGTGCATCTAAAGTTTTGTTTCTTAACTTCGAACGTCTTGTTACATAAACACCTTGAAAAAGAAAAACTTATTTTAGGTTTCATCCTTGTGATCTGAATAGTTATTTAAAATTCGAAGGCTTTTTGATAACTACGGTTCCGACTTCCACATTTGCGAAAAGATCAAATTCTTTCTTAATGATGTCGGCCAACGGTGCGTTATTAATTTTTTCGTTTGCTTTTATATTTATAGATGTTCCGGGCTTTTTTGGTAATGCCTCTTGCTTGGTTGAAAAAAAGGTTTAAAAAAGGTTTTTAAAAATAACATATTTTTAGGGGTTAAGAAGTTTTGTGTAATGACTGCAACTATTTTAGTAGCCTGATCACAGATAGCAGACTGTGTCTCCAGGTGATCGCCCTTAATAACTATATTCAACTTTTCCTTTCTAACTGGTTCTTCAATGCCGTGTTTTCAGGAAAATGTACAAAATCTAAAAAATCTGTTTCAGTCTGCAATAATAAAAAAAATAAGAACAAAAAGAAATCTCTTTATGACTGAATTAAGAAGAGTGAGGGGGGAGAGGTTGTGGGCAAAATTGGGATTATCTACTTACCTCTCAACTTCCTTGATAATTTCTTTGTGGACATGGCAGCAGTCGTAAAGCTATACCTCTATATACAACATTAAACACGGCCGTTATTTTTTCTTCAGGCAGTTGTGTAATATCTGTGACTGCATATGCACATATTTTTTCGTAATTCGTAAGTGACACCACTTTGCTTTACGAAGTACCAAGTGAACAATCAATCAAATTTATTAAAATCTGTTGCAAAATAGTATACATACATTTTTTCGTATAAAAGTTACATAACTAAAAATGCATGACAAAAATGTTAACTGAAAACAATTAGTCGCGCTGATGTGAAAATTGAAAACAATTTTTAATTTTAGACGAAGTAATAATCTCACTAAAAATAACACAACAATAATTATTATTTTGTAACTGAAAAATATTTGATAATTTTAAATATTTATGAAGTCAGCATATTTCTTCAAACATATTTCATAATCTTTACGTTGTAAAGTTGTAATTATATATCGATTTGCATGAATTTACTTTTCGTAATATCATTAGTGATATCAACACATAATTACCAAGTCTAACTGTATTTATGGTGATAAATCAATCATTTGTTGTCTTTAAACAAGTGGTAATGGTTTTTACATTCGATATAATACAAGTTATGCAGTTATTAAAATATTTTGCTTCATTTACAGGGTCAGTTACAGATATATTTCTTAAAAAATAATATTCTCATAATATTTAGTCGTTAAATATTGCCCATTATTTCCCTCGTCAACGGGAAGTATTGTAATCGTTCATATCTTCACGCTCCAGGGTTCCTAGATGCCGAAAAACATGTTTTCTGAATTCCCTCGGGCTGTCTGTCTATCTGTCGGTTTGTCTCTTCGCGGCAAACTACTTACCCGATTGACTTTGAAATTTTGGTCACAAATTAAAGGCCATATGGGGATGAAGTGGTAAGATGGACCGGATAATATGTTGGTAAAAATTTAATATTTCGATACAAAATGGTGGACTAGTGAGACGTTAAAAAACTATTAGTAAAAAACTAATTATCCAGTTTACCTCAAATTTTGCGCAACAATCATACATAGGAATGTACTGTTAAGATTTTAGTGTAAATCCAACGTAGGAAAACAAAATGGTGGCCTCATAAAATATTTAAAAAATCACACAAGCACATCTACACATCAATTTTCACATAACCTTTTTTATGTACCTCTTTTGCCTGTTGATTTCATAAACGAACAAAATATTATATACCAAATAGCAATAAAAAATGTCTATTCCAAAGCTCTAATTGACAAACTAATTAATAAATACTCCAGAGGGATTTATGTAACAGTCAAATGGGTAACCCAATTCCGCCTTGGCAACCACCAAAATTTCTGAAAATTAGTTACGTTGGTCCAGTATCGGTTAGAATTTAAAATATATTTAAAAATGTTTTACAAAATTTTTCTGTATGGAATTTGGGTAGAATTTTGTCACATACCAGAGATAAAATAGACAATCTTAAGGTGGGGTTTATCATCTTGATTGTAGCAATTACAGTTCTTCTTACATTGGTAAAACAGGTAGAGCTTCAAACTGAGAATCCAAGAACATCTCGAACGCTCAAAAATCTCCAAATGTTAATAAATCAGCATTTGGTGTTCACCTTAAACAAACGAAACATTCTTTCAACATTGAAAATAATTTTAAGATGTTACATAATATTTCCAGGGGAAAAAACAGGATGCTCTTGAGAGCTTGGAAATTGCGAAGATTTTAATTAACGAAAATTATACTACACTAAATGAATCCATCGGTAGATAATTTGTTGAGGTGGCCCATATAATAAAATTATTTAAATAATAAATAGTAAGCAATTCCCATATTATATTCATATCTTAAACCAAAAGAATGTTTATTTTTATATGCCGGTTTTTATATACTTGACTTGTGAATAGGTTTCACTTTCACAGTCAGGACACATTTACAGTTCATCTTTCAGTAGATAATAATTAGTTTTTAATGTATGTAGCTGTTTTAAACGTTGGTCTTTTATGTGTTAATGTAATGTTTATCCTGTGTTAGTGATTTATTTTATATTATTTTATTCCTGACTGCCATAAATTTTGACATTTTTCTAGATATTTACTTGGTCTTGAAAATGGTTGTTTAATCGAAACGCGTCGAGCCTAAATAAATACATTTTTGTGAAAAATCAGCCTGAAAGAGCTACTTATTAGATTAATTTCAACTTTTATACGACCATTAAGTGTGATATTGAGATAAACTGGTAGAGCTGTGGTACGAATTCATGATGGCGAAACAAATAAAATATTTTAAAAACCAACGTAAAAAAATCTAATTTAATTGACTTTAAATTTTGCAGAAGAATTGAATGTGATAAAGGGATAAACTGGTACGAATTCAACAACGAATACAAAATGGCGGTGTGCGTTAACGTACAAACTACTTATGGAATTTATTTTGGGTTACTAAATGAGTATGTACTGTACTAAATTGGGTCACATTTCAGGATTTCTAATAAAAAGAAAGATTGATAACGAGGGAATTTCCGGATAAAGGAAATTTACCGATTTTGTATTTTATCATGATTGTCGAATATTCTGGTCTAATAAACAAATCGCAATGAATTATAATTAACAAGGTTTAAAATGAAAATAATAACTCTGCTGAGAAAGCAATAGAAAACAAATGCTTTTACACTCATTTTGTTTAATAAAGATTTATTAGAAGTGAGAGAACAGAGAATCAAGCAAGGATGAAAAACGAGATGAAAAATTAAACAAACATAATTATTACAGTTTAAAATATACCCGAGACTATATCTGTGTAACGGGTATCACAGCCAAAGATCCAGACCTCTTTAAATTATTTGTAGTTTTAAATGTTTTACAGGGTGTTAGTCAATTCCTTCGTAAGATTTCTCACATGAAAATAATAAAAAAAAATCGGTAAATTTCCATTACCAGAAACTTCTCGTTATAAATCTTTCCTTTTATTAGAAATAGTGAAGTGTGATCTAATTTAGGTCCGCTTGTAGTTATTTAGTAACACATAAATACTGCCTTTTCAAATATTTTTATTGCGTGCCATTTTGTTTTACCATATTTGATTCGTACAAAAATTTTACCAGTTTCTGTTTCTACCTTATACATTTAATTTGCGACATAATTTAAAATAAATTAAATAAGTAGACTTTTTAAAAATATTATTAGACCGCCATTTGGACCGCCATTTTATTCCTAAAAAATATTATTAGACCGCCACTCTGACCGTAATTTTATTCCGTAATGTTGAATTCGCGCCAAAATTATACCAGTTTATCTCTATACCACATTTATTTTTTGTGCAGAATTTGAAGTCAGTTAATTAAGAAGATTTTTTTACATCGATTTTTAGACCGCCGAATTTAAGATTCGTTTCCACAAATATATATAATTTTTTTCAGGATAGTTTTTAAATATTTTATTGGGCCGCAATTTTTTTGCCATGTTAGATTCGTTCCTAAATGTTACCAGTTCATTCAAATGTAAACCTTGATTATTTTGCAACATTTGAATTAAATTAGATAACTAGTTTTTTAGTAATTTTTTTTATATTTCACTAGACTTCCATTTTGTTCCGCCATATTGGAATCGTACCAAGATATTATCAGGTCATCCCCGTATGAACACAATTTGAAGTAAGTCGGGTAAGTAGCGCCCTATACCGCGATCTGACAGGCAGACACACTAACGGAATAGAGAACATATTTTTTTGGTTGCTATGGCACGAACAGACATACCAGACAGACCGACGCGACAGTCCGACGAAATCGAGAAAACACGTTTTTCTGCATCTAGGGACGTTAAAGCGTAAAGATTTATAAGAATCTCCGTCCAGGGACCCGAAAACGCAAAGATCTGCGAAAATCTTGGAAGGTGATTTTTTTCACGATTACAATACGACTCTCTTACGAAGCAAGTAAAAACCTATTGCCTAAACCATTTAACCCATCAATCTTTTAATTTAATCATTTGACTATAGAGTTGCAAATGCAAGGTGTCCAAAGTGTATGGAATATTGCTCGGATTCTCGGAATATTTATTAAGATTAAGGCTATAGTTTAACATTACACTTTACAGAAAATAGGAAAGATTAAATCTCAAACCAGTCCGTGACTTGTGGCGATTAATATATTTTGATTGTTTAATTATAGGCACAGTTTTTTACATCGACTCAAAAAAGGGTCATTTAAATAAAAAGAATAAGAAAAAAAATATCGCTTTTCAGGGATACTACCTCTGCAATGGAAGCCAAGTGTACTACCGACGAGCTAGCAGAGCCCACATTAAAAAACCTAATGAAATTTGCTTATATTCCGATATTTGTTACCAATTTAAACGCCGGAAGTGGCACCACAATTACGTATTGGTTTGAGATTTAATCGCATTTTAAGAAAATATATGCATATGTCTCGTGCGCCACCAAACTGTTACATTCGTATGAAAAGAGCTATGTTCAAAACTTATACAATATACCAGATATCTTCCCTTGGATATTTCACTTAAACAATTTTTTTTTTAAAATGCGATTAAATCTCAAACCAATACGTCATTGTGGTGCCACTTCCGGCGTTTGAATTGGTAACAAAAAAAATATATACATATATACTTTATATATATTTACCACCTCATTTGGGGGCTACAATTAAATTCACTATGTATCCTCTATTTCTTACGTAACAATGTAACTTTTTATAGTTTAAATCGTTTTGACACTTTGACACCGAAAAGCAGATTTCAAACAGACCAAAACTGAGCAACCACCAACCACATATCGTTGCGAAAATATGAAGTAGGCTGTACGAGGGCTCTATTTTGGACACGGGAGCCGATCAATCATGAACCAGTTTAAGCCCTGGGAAATGATTGTGGTTGTGTGTTTTTTGGACGTTTTCATAGTAGTCATAGTCATATCTTACTTCGATTTTGATTCATTTTTTAAGAACTTTTTGGTTATCAAGCCTTCGGAGCGATATATATGTTAGACTCATATGCCGAATTCGCCTATTCGCCGAAATAAATACTCAATTCGCGATATGTTCAAAGCCAAATGATCCGTTGCCGAAAATATGGTCTATTTCGGAATCTGTTTAAGCTGATTTAAACATTTCGCGAACTGAGCAATCCACAGTTGCTTAAATGCCGAATATAGACTAATTTCGGCCGATAATTATTATTAGATTTACATTTTGCCGACTGAGCAATTTAGAAATGCACGATTCCCGATATATTGCATCATCTTTTATACGTTAGCAAATGAAGGAAGCAAGCGGTGTTTTTATTTGCCCTGTGTGTAACGTTGGTGTAACTTACAGTAAACTATTGTTTTTATTATAATTTTTGTATTGGCATTTGTGTTTTAAGTGTGAAATTAATAAATGAACATGAGTGAAACAGTGAGATCGTCCGTAAATAAATCTGAATTTTATGACAAAGTGAGATTTTATGTTGATAAGCCGAACAATAACTTCACTTCGCCTTTAACAGAGCAAAAATACAAAGAAATTATATGTGAAGTGAAGGAAAGTCTTTTGAGGAAAACTCATAATGAAAAACTGACTTCATTGGATTATCGTAGATTAAACAGATTTGAGATTCTTAGCATTGGAGAAACGGAAAAATTAGTACAGAAGAGAAAAGATGAATCAGACATTATAAAATACTACATAACAGTGACAGAATTATATAATATTCTAGAAAAGGCTCATCAGGACACTGGACACAAACGAACCCTCGGAATGGAAAAGAAGATAAATAAAAGGTATTGTAATATTAGCAGAAGTATTATTGACGAATATCTCAAATTGTGTTTACAATGCCAACTAAAGAAAAGGCTTAAGAAAAAAGGACTGGTTACAAAGCCATTACTTTCCAATCAGTTTAACAAAAGAGGGCAAGTTGATCTCATAGATATGCAATCTGAAAAAGATGGAGAATTCAGATTTATATTAAATTATCAAGATTACCTTACCAAATTTGTGTTTCTCCGACCTTTGAAAACAAAGAGGGCCGAAGAAGTAGCTTACAACTTAATGGACATATTTTGTATAATTGGTGCGCCATGTCTACTACATAGTGACAACGGAAGGGAATTTGTAAATGCTGTAATCACAAATATAGCAGATATGTTTGAGGCAAAAATTGTTCACGGTAAACCACGCCATTCCGAGAGTCAAGGATCTGTGGAGAGGGCAAATCAAGACGTTCGTGACATCTTAGTTACATGGATGTATGAAAATAATTCAACAAAGTGGTCTGAGGGTTTAAGATTTGTGCAAATGAAAAAAAATAGATCCTACCACAAAGGTATTCAAAGAACTCCTTATGAGGCTTTATTTGGAGTTTCCATGATAAATGGTCTTAAAGATTCTGATTTGCCATTACAAGTTGTTGAAAAATTGCAAGGAGAGGAAGATTTAGAAAAATTATTATCAAACGAAAATGTTATGGAAAATACTGCAACCAATCCAAAAGAATCTTTTTACCTAGAAACTGAGATCGAAGAAAATGGAGTAACAATTGCAACTTCCGAAGATGCGATGCAAGTTCCAGCTGACCAAAAGGAACCTGGGGACCCAATAGATAATAATTCTGATGGATTTTCTGAGCATTTCAATTCGGAGCTGCAAGATCAAATAGGGGATTCTAATGATAATTTGGGAAGTACCGAAGAGGTCGACAATGTCGAGTAAGTTTATCCATCAAAGCCTAGCTTACAATATTTTTTTCAACTCCGATTTTAAGCGGTTTTTTCTCTTTTACTATATTTTATTTTGTTTCAGAAAACTTAATGCCCGGACGGCATTAATCGAGAAAAATAGAGCTGCTAGTGCACATGGGCTAAAAAGGCAGGCGGATACAATGTTAAGCTACAGTGCAAAAAAGTTCCCTTCGGTTTCTATTGGACAAAACGTGCTTATAAAAATTCCTGACGAAGACAGAGGACGGGCGGCTCCTAGAAATGTTATGGCTATGGTCATCTCTGAAGAAAACGGATTTTATAAACTAGGTACAGCTAATGGTGTTCTGGAAAAAATGTACGCTAGAAATGAGTTTCAGGTGAGTAATACTTTATTTTTATGTCATTGTTTAAAGTTTTAAATCATATATAACCCAAAATTAACAAACTTTTCTGTCAAAGCAGGGTCCTCACTAAAAAGGGGTAAAGAAATAAATAAATTTACACAAAGTTGTGTTCATTTAAAATAATAATTGTGAATTATTTTTTTTTGTGTTTAGCTTCTATTTTTGAGCACATTTTCATAACTTTTGTGTAACATTGACACAATTTTTAGTCGATATTTATGAAAAAATTACTCAATATTTTTTTCCAAAATTAATCAGTTTTTGAAATAAAGGGTTTTAAAATACGCAATTTACCATATTTTTTAAGGCTTGCCTAGGAAAAATAACTATAAACTAAAAATTTCAAATAAACTCTTGCAATTGTTTGCTTTATTTGTTTTTTGTTTGTTGCAAATAGAATTTTAAGAACAAAAATACAACAGTTTATTTTAAATTTTATTTTATAGTTATTTTTCCTTGGAAACCCTTAAAAATATAGGTAAATGGCGTATTTTAACACCCTGTATTTCAAAAACTGGAGGGTAAAGCTTATTTAATTTTGCAGAATAACTACTACGGTCGACCACTACTATTTCTGTATATAGTTTATTTTTTACATGTTCACATGTTAATGCTTTTATCTTGTCTGTTCTTGAACAAAAGGACACATCCATTACGAGGGAAAATAATAATTTTCGTTCTTTGCTATTTTTCACCATAGAAGATTTTATTCCAAGAATTTAATTGGATATTTAAAAGTTTTATTATGTCGCAATTTTATTTTGTCATAAAGCATTCGAACTAAAAATGTATCAGTCTATATCTGTTTAACATATTATGCATGCAAATGTAAATTTTTAATTATTTGAATTGGCGGCCATTTTTTCCCCTTTATGGATTCACACAAAATTTCTACCATTGAATCCCTACGCTACACAATACCTTTGCTCAATTCTTTAATTCCACTCGATATTTTTTATTACTATTTTTTTACATTTTGTGAAGCTGCCATTTTGTTCTGTCATAATGGATTTATACAAACATTTTTCTAATTGTTAATGTTCATGCTACACATTATTTAGGCGCTCATTATTAACGTATATCAGATGTGTCGTTTTTTTAATATAATTTTTTTTTCACAATTTGTAAGGCTGCCATTTTGTTTCTCTATGCTGGATTATTACCAAAATGGCAAAATATAACTGTGTCATCCCTATATGACCCTTGATTTTTGATTAAAATTTTAATCAATCTGATGAGTAGTTTTTGAGCTATGCCCCATAGACCGCTATTTTGTTCCGCCATCATGGATTTATATAAAAAATTTACCGGTTAATATTTACACCACACATTACCTTTTCGTAAATTTTAAAGTCCATCCGATGTGTTGTTTTTTAGTAACGATTTTTTTTTACATTTTGTAAGGCTGCCATTTTATTCCCGCAATTTGAATTTTCACTAAAATGTATTTATGTCATCTCTATACAGGGTGAAACTGTAACTGTGCCATCCCTATATGACCCTTGAATTTCGACCAAAATTTGAAGTCAATCGGATAAGTACTTTTTAAGCTATGCCGCGTACAGACAGACCCACAGACCGACAGACCGACAGACTGACGAAATTGGGAGATCATGTTTTTCGGGGTACAGGAACCCTAAAATGCAAAGATCTGTAAAAATCTCGCAGGGTGATTTTTTTCGATTACAAACATCCCTCTTACGAGGGAAGTAAAAATTAGAAAAATTCACCGTGGTCCATTTTTAATGGGCGGTGTGCCTGGTCCTTTGGGTTACTTTTAAACTAAAGCATGGGGAGCCGAATTCTAGTTCAAAGATAAGCGAGTTGCAATAAACACATTTGTGAGTTTTGTTTGCTCTCTGCTCGGAATTAGTTTTATTAAATTTTTCATTATTTGAGTAAAAATTGATTTTTTTAAAT
Organism: Kuschelorhynchus macadamiae; assembly: GCA_030620095.1. Taxonomy (NCBI): domain Eukaryota; kingdom Metazoa; phylum Arthropoda; class Insecta; order Coleoptera; family Curculionidae; genus Kuschelorhynchus; species Kuschelorhynchus macadamiae. The sequence continues at coordinate 427,565 of JAUTXW010003867.1, read as the reverse complement.
TAAATTTTGTGTAATTATACTAAATTTTGGAGTAAATTTACGAAATTTTTACTAACAAGCAAATCATTAATTTGTTTAAAAATAGAGTCGTAATAAATATAGATACTCAATTTTTATACTCTATTCCATTAATTCACTTATTTTTTAAGGTTACTTAAACCGATTTTTTACTATGTAATTTTCTGGCGTAGGTATTTAACAAAAAATTTCTCTTGCAGTTGTCTCAAAGTGAATTTATAACGGCAGAAAATATTCCCGCAACGTCATTTTCAATGAGACAGATTGCTGCTAAGGAAACTAGGTCCAAGCAGGGGTTTATAAAATGTGATTGCAAAAAACAGTGCCAAAATAGAAAATGCAAATGTGTTTCAAGCAGTATTAAATGTAACAGCAAATGCCATGATAGTTCTTCTTGTTGTAATAAATAGATAATATTAAAATTTTCATTTCAATTGTAACCTATTTTCAGAAATAAATATTGTTTTCCTTGATAAATAGCATTTTTGTAATCGTATTCGTGGTCTGGACATTACTAAATTACACAATCGGCAAAATATAAAACTAAATATGATCATCTGCCAAAATATATTTACACTTGGCATTTGAACAACTCCAAATGGATCAGTTCGCGAAATGTTTAAATCAACTTAAACATATTCCGAAATAGACCATATTTTCGGCAACGGATCATTTGGCTTTGAACATATCGCGAATTGAGTATTTATTTCGGCGAATAGGCGAATTCGGCATATGAGTCTAACATATACATATATATATATATATATATATATATATATATATATATATTTCGTTTTTTCTTCTTTAACCATATATAAATAATTTGTTAATTATTTTCTTGGGCATAGGTTAACTCATTGAGAAGTAAAACTATAATTTAATCGACGTTTCGCTCATTATATTGAGCTTTCTCAAGATATTTATTTTTTACAATAAAAACATGTATAGTTAGTATTTAAATTGGTTAAAACATTATTGAAAAAACATCACTCAAAAAACATTACATTTAAAACAAACTATGACCATGAAAACAAAAATACATTTAAAACAACATTAATATTATACAGAGTACGTACCTTAGAAACATGTCAGTTTTACGAATGTTTTGCGATTGCAATAATTTCGACACTGGAATTCTGGTAGATAAAAACGAGGCAAATTTTTTCTTTTTTCTTATGTTTACTTAGATTTTTATTGCTGTACCGAGTTTGGGTTTATGATCTTACTGAAATGTACAGGGTTTCAGGGTCTTTTTTATCGTTGATGGCATCTTTCTCTTTTTTAATTTGTATCATTTCTTTTATTGTGAGTTTTCGATAATTAGTTTCTTGCTCTAAAATTTTGGTTTGCTTAAAATCGAATTCATGTTTTTCTGTATGTTCGTGTTTGTGGAGTGCAGTAGATGCATTTTTTGTATATTTGTGGCCGTTTAATCGACTATCTAAGTATTGTGTTGTCATTCCTATGTACTTTTTTGGGCAATTTAAACATGGAATTGAGTAAACTAGGTTTGATTTCTTTTTTTTTATTACTTTGCTTTTCAAGGGAGTGAAAAGACCGTTTAGTAAATTCTGTGCTTTATGACAGACAGTTATGTCGTGTTTAGACAAGATATGATTTATTTTTTCTGATAGACCGTCTGTGTAGGGCATTGCAACGTATTTAGTATTACCATTTTTTTCTTTTGTTGCTTTCTTTAAGCTATTATAAAAAATATGAGTTCGTTGTTTAAAAATTCGTAGTATGTTTTTTTCCGGATAATGGTTATTTATTAAAGTCTCCTTAACCTTTTTTAAAATCTCAGGACGATATTCTGGGGAAGTAAGTGAGATGGCACGATCGGTTAGACCTATAATAACGCTATTTTTTTGATTCTTTGGATGGTTGGAGTTAAGTACCGCCCTGACCATGTTTTTTTTGTATACCACTTGGTTAGATAGTCGATTAAACGGCCACAAATATACAAAAAATGCATCTACTGCACTCCACAAACACGAACATACAGAAAAACATGAATTCGATTTTAAGCAAACCAAAATTTTAGAGCAAGAGACTAATTATCGAAAACTCACAATAAAAGAAATGATACAAATTAAAAAAGAGAAAGATGCCGTCAACGATAAAAAAGACCCTGAAACCCTGTACATTTCAGTAAGATCATAAACCCAAACTCGGTACAGCAATAAAAATCAAAGTAAATATAAAAAAAAAGAAAAAATTTGTCTGGTTTTTATCTACTAGAATTCCAGACGTGTCGAAATTATTGCAATCGCAAAACCTTCGTAAAACTGACATGTTTCCGAGGTACGTACTCTGTATAATATTAATGTTGTTTTAAATGTATTTTTGTTTTCATGGTCATAATTTTTTTTAATTGTAATGTTTTTTCAATAATGTTTTAACCAATTTAAATACTAACTATACATGTTTTTATTGTAGAAAATAAATATCTCGAGAAAGCTCAATATAATGAGCGAAACGTCGATTAAATTATAGTTTTACTTCCCAATGAGTTAACCTATGCCCAAGAAAATAATTAACAAATTATATATATATATATATATATATATATATATATATATATATATATAAAAACACGAACAAGAGACCGACCATAACTTCGATTTTGAAAACGTAAAAATTTAAAATACAGAGCACTACAACAGGACACGTGAATTTTTTGAAACGATTTATATAAACAAAAATCCCAGTACAATAAATAGTAAGTCCCAAGTAACTCATTTAAACAAACTATATCATAATATTCTAACGTAATGTCTATGGGTCAACAAATCTAAGGCAAAAAAAAGAAAATCCTTAATATATACAAATATTTCCCGGTAAAAAAAACTTTTAAACTTTCAGTACTTACCTACACTCGTACCAGTACGTGTGTTGATATTTGAAGTACATATATGTTTTGATCTGTGCATGTCAAATGTAATCTTGTTTTTTCTTATTTTTTATTCTATATATGTAACGCGCCTCATAGTGATGTTGGACTATTTGTTTATGATAAGTTGGGACTTTTATTTTTCACTCCTTTTTATGTACACGTTCTGCAGTTTTAGCAGTTGAAAAAGGTTGCATGCGCGGCCGAAACACCCTGCAGACAATATAAGTGTGTAATTTGCCTTCCTGAACCACATTCCCAAGAACCAAACCTTACAATAAGAAAACTGTATATATGAACCAAAAAATATCCTCACCACAATCTCTCTAAACTAACAACAATAATTATCAAATTAAAACGATAGATACTAAACATTCCCTCTTTAGTATTTAAATTTTGTTGTATTTTTGATTAAAATTCAACATAACATTAAATAACGTTAAAGGATATAATTGGCTTAAAGTTCTATAGGAATTGACTATTGGGTCAAATATATTAGGGGTTCAGTAAGAAGATAATAATCCAACTCCGCGACGGGGTAATGATAAGAATCTACCAATAGGAAATGCTATTTTTCCTCCGTATATGACATCACAGGCAAGATAGCAAGAGTACAATTTTCAAGACACATAACAAATTGGAATACGTTTACTATAGGGAAAAGATATAATTCGATTTCAAGGAGAAGAAATATATTCCAGTGTTGAAATGTAAGTAGGAGAAATTGGACGCTAGATATCCACAAGATTTAAAGAGCATGCAAGGTATATTAAAAATGAATCAATTGATCAGTTTGATGTAGCTAAACTCCGCTATTACAGTTGACATTTAATATCATTACGTAGTGGAGAACTTACTCGAGTTACAGAATTACGTTACAAAGTAACTTCAAAAATTCTAAATTTTGTTAGCAATCCTTTGAGATAAAATATAAAATTGTCGAATTTGGAAATGTGTTGCTATAAGTATATAAAAATGAGCAAACAAGACAGGATGCCTTGAGGCATGTATGGGCGTACCCAGTGGGCGGGGGGGGGGGGGAGTGACGGCCGCTCTCTTCCACCGGCAATGTCACTGCCACTGTGGAAATGAAATGACCTTTTTTTTATTTTAGACATTAGTATAATTTCTCACTTCTGAGATTTTATCCATTTGATCCGTTGATGATAGTAAGCTGTTAGTAACACTAACATAAAAGGTGATGACTTTTTTTTGTGTAATCAGTATTTTGTCCCCCACTGGTATTTCATCCTTGCGTTACACACGGGGGCATAGCTAAACCGACGATATCTTCTAGAAATCGGTAAATTGCCTTTACCTGTAACTTTTTTCATTATGAATATTTCCTTTTACTAAGAATAGTGAAGCGTAACCAAATTTAGTTCTACACCTAATTTCTAGAAATATATTTAATAAAAACTGAATAGTACAAAATTGTATGCGCATCCTCACTTAGGAGCGGTGTCCGGATCACTATTTATCAATATTGTTCTTAATATTTTTATTTTTAAATGTAATTTCACTTAAGATAATAACTACTTATTTACCTAGAAACTTTAGACACAAAGGGTGCATTATCAAAATTCATTTAATAATTATAATAATTATTATAGTTCCCTACATGCTAAGGGCTTTTTATACCGAGATATTCTCAAGAAAGGAAAGTAGGTAGGTAGGTAGGTAGAAAAAATTAAAATACTTTCTCCGTAAAGGAGTGGCTGTGTATTGTGTATGTATTTCTCTTAGCCTGAAAGAATAATAATATAAATTAGTTTTGTTATGAATATAAATGTAAATCTTGTATAGGTATGTAAATCGATTTAGCTGTGTTTATTAGCTATATCATATGTGGATTGTAGGTTTATTTGTAGATCGATGCATTCATGAAGTAGTGTTAAAATTGTGCAATTTTTATTTTGAGCTTGCTGGCGACATTGCTGTAATGTGATCGAAAGCACAAAAAGGAAATGTATTTATTACCAATACCAAACAAAACAATAAGTAAATGACAAATTTAAATTTTGAAAAATCTATAAAATATAATACTAGACCAGAGGCAATAAACGTTTTATTTAAAATAGAATTGCATGATAAGGAGATTTTGTCCTTAGTACATTTATCTAACCATATTCCTCCTTTTTTTAATTTTATTTTTTTGTAAGTTTTTGTTCATCTATATTGTTAACACAACCATCTCTGAGCCAGGACAGACTAGACTGTAGCTTGTAAGATTACCTAAAGATGGTAGCCTGTGAGAAAAAATATCCCGATGATACGAGCAGTCATACCCTGCCCTTTTTCCGATTTGGATAGAATTGTCGCATAGTTCATACAGGAAAATGGCCAAATATATGGAGATCTTAGAATCAGTCTCCAGCTTTGGCCAGACGTACAAAACTGCTCCACCAGAGGCCGGACGAAGCGACCTTGGGGTTTCATCCCCCTCCAGAACAGACACCGTGGGAAGAAAAAAGAATGGGTTAATTCAATTATCTTAAATTTAAAATATTTTAAGACAACCCGTTGTTAGTTTACTTTTAACTTAGTATTGGTTAGTTTTAAGCTTAAACAAAGGCATATTTTACTCCGGACAGTCCAATCCATACAATGTAAAATAAAATATTTACCCATAGCCCAAGGCTCTCTGAGTTACCAGTCTGTTACTGCACCCGATCAGCTGGTTAAATCCGTTTATAGATCGGTTTTACGCTGTTACCTAGCAATTATTCTAATTGCCTCTTTAAATCATAATTATTATATTCTATTTTTAAAAAATCGGTAAGTGTCCTTTACCCGGAACTTCCCCTCGCTATGAATCTTTCTTTTTATTAGGAACAGTTAAATGTGACCCTTTTTAATTAAAAAACCGAATTTTGGCAAAATTGTCTTCATTTTTTTTTTAGTTTATTTTAGGTTTTTAAAAATAAACGACACATTCTCATACCTCCTCCTTCAAAGGACCATTAACATAAATTTTATTTTTTAAGTACGCCCCTGATTTCTCGATATCAATGGGAAGTGCTTTTAGTTCTGAATTCAACGCTGTATCACAAATTGTGAGTTAATTATTTTTTAGATCTTTTTAAGCATTATTAAATATTTTCGTGCTTTGTAATACATTATTACCCGGAACTATTTCAATTTATTTAAAAAAAACAAACTAGGGCCTACTTGATTTAATTATTTTATTGCTGGTTAAAATTAATTAAACAACAATAAATAATAATGACATCAACATCGATAAACAACATCGGTAAACAATACGTATTAACAATAAAAACAAATAAAATAAAGGATATCAAGGGTAATAAAAACATCAGCAGTAGAATCTACGTGGGTAAGAGATGTTGAAAATGATTTCCTTCATTTTCTAAACATAAATAGATCTCATTACTGTGGATTCTAACACATTATTGAGCATTACTGGTGTTATACTCTCAAAATCCTTGAGCATCAATCTTCGAAGTTCGTCAGTTTCAAAAATGTTTTTATAAACGTAATTTTCGACATATCCCCTACGAAAGAAATCTAAGGGAGTAATGTTGGGTGAACGTGATGGCCATGGCATTCTGGAATATGTACTGATAACTCGTCTTAGAAATTTAGTTGAAAAAAATTTTATTGAAACTAATAGTTTCGAATTTCTGCAAGAGGTTAATTATATTAGGCTTCCTCTAAATCGTTTTGCAGTAAATACAGGTAACATTCAGAGTTCAAATTATTGTGATAAATAAAAGGACCCAAAATTTTTCTTCCCACAATGCCAACCCACATATTGAATTCAAAATGCAAGAAGACTTTCTGTGGCCCAGTAATGATGATTACTGCTATTGAAAATACCATTTTCAGATACTATGCTGTCATCAGAACAAATAATCTGGTAAGGAAAATCTCCATTATCTTGACATTTCCTCGTGTACCACTCGCAAAATGTTCGACGTCTTTCTGTATCACCGGGTCTAAGTTCTTGACAAAGCCTGTATTTATATGGATGAAATTTGTGTTTCTTTAAAATGAATTGTGTTGTGGATTTGGCCACGCCTATGTTTTTTTCAATTTACCGTGTTGATATACCAGGGTTTTTATTAAGAGCTAATAATATGCTGTTTACTTTCTCTTCGTTACTTGTTTTTTGTCGGGAAAATACTGGTTTTTTGAACGCACCTTATTCTTTCAGATTGGTTGTTAACTTACTAAATGTTCTTTAATTTGACGGCCGTCTTTCCAGATATTTGTTCAAATACATCCGCTCAGCTTCATAACAGTTTCGACAACAAAATATGAAACAAACTGGCATATCAAATTTCTCTTCACTTGAAAACTTTGCTAGTATACAAAAAGCAAAAAAATTAAAATACAGTATACAAATAATTTAAAGGTTAATGTCTAACTTCACGCATCTCTATGACGACAATTGGTTTCTACTTTCTTTTAAAATGGTAACAAAGGACCCGTCGAAAATACAAAAACCGAGTACAAAACTAATTGGTTATTATTAATTATTTATCTTATTTGATTTTAACTCCTAAGAAAAAAATTAAATGAGGTAAGCTCTTGTTTAACTTCTTTCTATTAATATTTTTAAACATTTTATTTGACCTCCATTTTGTTCCACAACCTTGAATTCATACGACAATTTTACCAATTATAGGTTATCTCTATATAGCACTTAAGGCTTGCACAAACTTTGAAATCAATCAAAAAGTACTTTTTCGTGATGATTTTTAAAACATTTTATTAGGTCGTCATTTTGTTTTGTTATATTGGATTCGTACCAAAATCTTACCAGTTCAGTTCTATGTAACACTTAATGTTGTACAAAAGATAAACCCTTAATTTTTTATCACAGTTTGAAGTCAATCTGTTACCGACAGTAATTTTTTCAGAATGATTTTTTAAATATTTTATTATCGTCATCTTGGATTCACACCAAAATTTTACCAGGCGATTTCTATGTAATACTTGATTTTAGTGCAAAATTTGAAGTGTTTTAGTAATAATTATTTTAACATTTCACTAGACCGCCATATTGGATTTTCTCCAAAATGTTACCAGATCATCTCCATATGATTCTTAATTTTTGACCAAAATTCGAAATCAATCCAGTAAATAGTTTTTTGGTTATGCGGGGAACGGACAGATCGGCAAAAAGAACGACAGACAGACCGATATACAGACCGACAGAAAGAGCGACGGAACTGACAAAACATGTTTTTCGGCATCTCAAGACCCTGAAACGTGAAGATCTGCAAACATTTCGGAGGGTGATTTTTTTACGATTTCAATACCTCCCTTTTGCGAGGAAAGTAAAAAGTAGACGCTACTTTTTATTTGCTATTAACAATATTAATGGTAAAATATACAGTTAAATGATAAGAACTTAATATAAAATATAAGCCAGTAGTCGTGTCATTGCTTCTGATCACGTGCACCAATAAAAAAATAACAACCAATCAGATTCACTGAACGTACGCTGTTCTACATAAAGCTGTGAGGTGTTTTATTTATTTTTTGTAAGATTTATCCACGTTTCGGAACTGTTAAAAATAATACATTTCAAACGTTCTTCAGGTGAAGCTGAAATGACAAATTTTCGAGTAAATTTTGTTGATTAAATATGCTCTATTTCAGATGTGTCAAAAAATAGTTTCCATTTGTGAAAAATGCCACTTATATGAACTTTTAACTAAATTGTGCTGTTGGGAAATATCTCGGAAATATATGAGAGCAAAAACATTATTTACAGAGACGACGTTCTTATGTATATTTCAAAAGCAACATTCAGACCTGTTACATCTGAAAAGTAATTCGGAATAAATTGCAGATTTGCTTTAAACTAAACCGAAATGAAAAAATAACAATTGTGACACAATTCAAAAAGAACGTTTCACTTAAGCAGTAAAGAGCTTTTTTGAAATGTTTCAGATAGGTTTTTCGTTTCCTAGTGAGTATCTCGACCATAATGTGGATGATTCGCAAGTTTTTGAAATGTGATAAAAGTGTACTAGAATTGCATTTTCTTTATTGAAATTGTTTATTTTATTTTTTGCACACCATTTGCTAAATGCTTCCAATTATTTGGCATAAAGGTATTTCAATTTTTCTGGTAACAGTTCAACGTCTACATTCTTGGCCTCTTCGATAATGTCTTTCGGTATTCCATCAATCATATTCTCTTCAATTTCGTCCTCAATCTCCATTTTCACTGAAAACTTGGTCGAAAGTCAAATTACTTTTGTATTTTCACTTTGACGTCTATACTGACAATCTACAAACAGGTATATCACACAATCTTTTTTTCATAGCAACTATACAGGTAGAAAGGTTTTGCTTATTATTCCCAGAGTTTATAATTTTTGGAATTCTTAGGTATTTTTCATCAGTATTTTATTAAATATGTTAAATTGGATATCTTCAGATGTAATTAAAGTCTAATTAAGTTCTTTTAGCACTCATTTGAGGAAAAGTTATATACATTGCTGTCAGTATGTCTTCTTAATTTTTGTGCTCATTTGTGCAGCATTTCATTCTATGTATTTTAATAATAATTCTTACAGACATTAATACCTATTTAATATGCTTTTGATTCTGGTTAAGTGTCAATTTTTTTTAAACTGCAGCAGTGTCACAAAAATTTGAATATTAAATTCGCTATTGCAATATTTCGTGCGACATTCCTATTCTTAATTACAGTTATCATCACACATCTACGAAATCTTCTATCATTTGCAAACTATTTAGAATATGACAAGAATGAACGGCAGATGGTGTTACACTTTACGCTTGCCACCTGCGGCAGTGGGGCCCGTTATCATTATTATTAGTCAGCTGCTACAGGTCGCAATATGTATTTACGAATTGCTATGTTGCCACTCGACAGCTCATTTTCTGTAGATTTTTTAAGGCTTTTTTAGTATTCATTTATAATTTTACGAATAATGAATACGCTATATTAGAAAATGTATAAAATATGTCTACTTAAGCACTCTTAAGGTGGGCACATTGTAGTGGGCAACATGCAGCAGTGGCGTATCAGGCATAAAATTAGTTAAATGTGTTCGCAAACTGATGGATAGGTATTAGGTGGTGGCGGACTTTGTCAGCGGTATGCTAAAATCCATCCAATCCATCTGCAAAAACAGCACAATTCTTATTTTTTTCGTATACAGGGTGTGTTAAAAAGCATACGCTAACGCATGCCTTTGATTTTAATAATACTAAGTAATGGTTTATGATTTTGACTTAAAAACACAATAACGTATGTATAATATATTTTATAGCTTGAGCCATCTCTAAGGAAATCCAATATATCCATGGTAACAATTTTTAATTTTTAAAATATTTATATCCACGCATTTTATTTTGTACATTTGTCAGAAACGGAGTAGATTTTTTTTTATAAAAATAATGATCTTTTTTTTAAGATGTATATATTTGTGTTTTTGTTATAAACATTTTAACTTAATAATTATCTAAATCGACACTGAAAGACGAAAACTTATAATATTATTTATTCTATTTTTATACATGTGTTGATCTTAAAAATATTTATGATAAAAGAAATCAAAATTGAAAAGAACTTCTTTTTGTTTTGAGAGCCCTTAGGAAATTTTTTTACATCTGATATCGCAGTAAATTAGGTTTCGAGAGGCGTGCACCATCGCAGCGCAAAACAAATGCCTACATACTAAGGCAGTTGGCGGTCGCCAATTCGTAAAAAAGACAAAAAATGGTTCCCTGTAGTGCATCTGTGGTAGAGTCCTAAAAAGCATATTTAATCTGCAGAAGCTTGAGTTATAAAAATCCAAAAATCTTAGAGGCTTTCGCGGCTGTAGGCAATTCAAAAATCATGGTTCTTGAGGATAGACTGTGTCAAATTGGAATTATTATCCGACGTTTCGTCTTCGATTGCACGTTGGATCCCGAAGATATTTTGGTCAGTTTCGATGTAGAATCCCTATACACAAATGTTCTTGTCAATGACTCAATTTCCATTATATCAGACATATTGGATCTTAATAATCTTGAAAAGAACTTAACAGACATAGTGGAAGCTTGTCTTACATCTACTTATTTCATTTTTCAAGGAACTTTTTATGAACACATTTTAGGGACAGCTATGGGATCTCCTCTAACGCCTGTGGTAGCGAATATCTTTATAGAAACCTTTGAAGATATAGCTCTAACATCCGCTCCATTAAAACCAAAATACTGGTTCAGATAAGTAGATGATACTTTTGTTGTTTGGCCTCATGGACAGGATAATATTCTTATAATTCTGCACCATCTTAATCAACATCATAATATTAAATTCACAACGGAAATTGAATCTAATAAAACGATTCCCTTTCTAGATGTGTTCAAAGGAGGTAAAATGGTACATTAGGAGATTCTGTGTATAGAAAACCGACGCATACAAATAGATACTTAAATCCAAATTCCCACCATCATCCAAAAATCGGTTATTAACTCGCTAGTATTTAGAGCCATTTCGATTTCTGATCAAGATTCTCTAATAACAGAAACATGGAAACTAACTGAACATCTGAGACGGAATTGCACTGAAGATATTACGCGTTCAATTAAGTTATAGTAATCCAACTCCGTTTGTTCCGCCGTTCTTCTGTACATATATAGCATTACAGACAAAATAGGACGATTACTTAAGCGGTTGAATATACGTACAATTTTCAATACACATAGGAAGACTGGACAATACTTGCGGCCCCCGGAAGATATTGTGCTATTTAAAACAGAAGAAGAATATACAATTACTTGCTCCGGTGGAAAAGTGGATGTAGGAGAAACAGGATGCTCAATATCAACTAGACTTAAGGAACATGAGCGATGTATTTAATAAAAACAAATTGTTGATTCTGCTGTAGCTGAACACCAGCATACAGCTGGTCATTTTATAAATGTAAAGGAGACCAAGGGTCTAGCATCAGCTCCAGGATTTTATAAACGAAAAATTAGAGAAAAACTGAAATGTTTAAACATACAAAAAAATCAATAGGGGCTTACGGTGTACATTACACGCCGAAACCTCCATGATTTTGGTGTTTTTAACAACCATGTTCGCGATAATTTTGTTCCGCAAGGTACTATTGAATCAGATTTTATATATCTATTGTACGTGTATTTGACTGGATATATTGAGTTATAAATTGTTTATTATACCCAATTAATGAGTGATTATTTCCACACGTATTCCAATAATTTCATGTAATCCTCTAACAGTTGGTAAGTTTGATTTAAGGTGGCGTTGTAAAAAAAGTTGCCTCTTCATATATGAAGTCCACAAAAATAAAAATTTTCAAGCCGCTTTTTTGACTAGGAATACCAAATGGTATTAAAATTTTAGCAATATCTACACGAATGTTATGCTCGGTATTAATTTGGACATGTCTGTTTTGTCCATTTGAGCCAAGATACCTATCTAGAAAGGATAAGCTTGTCATGTAGGTCAATTCTGCATACAATAGGCTGTTTTCCGCATTATAATCTTCCCGAAGATTTACTTGGTTTATGCTTTCTTGCCGTTGTTAATGACATCATCCGTTTTGCTATTTTGGTTAAGACGGACTCAACACATTCGGCACTTGTTTATTTGCCATCGATTGTCTTTGAAAAGTCCACACCCAACGGTGCTATGTAAATGATTTCAAACTTTTGTGGAATATACAAGCAGTGGCGGCTATTCGGAGGAAGTAGGGGAAGTGCCTCTTCTCCAAAAAAAACCTGGCAAATTATTTTTAAAGTGTGTTACACTTTAAAAATCAATACAATATACTAATTTTCAATATTTAATCTCTTCAATATTAAATCTTTTCAATATTTAATCTAATTCATTTCATTAAAAATTATCCATAATTGCAATGTTATATTTAATGCATTCGTAGTATTGCTGGCCGCTCGTCAGAAACTTAGAGACAAACACAAAACGAAATGATATACTTGCGCGAAGCAAACCCGTATGTGCGCCCACCGTACCGGCAGCAAACTTGTTTATGTCGATCCACCAAAGAAAAAGCCACGTGCGAGCTCGGTAAAAATCTTTCAGCGAAAACCAAAAAAATTCCTGAAAATAATGAGTTGCTATGGCAACGAGAATATCGCATGTACGAAGTCCGCGCCTCTAGGGAAGAGCCGTAGTTTAACGCTTCCGTTAGCATTGTACGTAAGGTAAATCGCGGGCATCGCGCTTTATTCAGTATTTTATCGGCGGTCTTTTATTTTATTCTTTGGAGAAGTGGCGCGTGAGTGTGGTTGAAAATAAATTCGTTTGGGCTCGTTAGTTTGTTAGAAACTCCATTTTCCCGTTCGCAAGAAGATTAAGAAGAAAATTAATTCTTAAAAAGACATTAAAAATTTTGGTAAATACTACAATATTCATTTAAAAAATTCTTGGTTTTTTGAATTTAAGTGGTTGTGTAGCAGTGGATATTTGCAAAAAATGTTTTGCTTGCGTTGCTCATGATGGATCTTGTCTGTCCTACTTTTCTCTAACTAACACTTCCTCTATTTTTTTACCTACGAGCTGCCACTGTATACAAGTAGAGTGATCGACAGCCATTGATCATACCTGAATACTTGCCAAATGGACAATTATTTATATTTTTGTCAAATACCCCAGTCGTTTGAGTCCGTAAAACAAGCATAATACGTTTCTGAGCAGGTTATGGCAGCTTAATATTATGCTGGTTTTATTTAAAAAAAAATGGAAATCATCCTCGTATTTTGCACAGTGAAGGTTGAACCCGAGATTGATCATTTAATTTTTGAAAAAATAAGACAAAATAAGTAGTAGTTGCGAGTGGATCGTAGTCATTTTCGCGGCATACAATAGATTAATTTAGATTAAATAGAAATTGGGTGAGGCGGTATTATCATCAGCTTAACGTAACTTAATCTATCTAAATCGAATTATATTCGCGGCAAAAACCCTTTTGTTAGGATTTTTTATTACTTTTTCTAGCATAAGTTTTCTAATCTAGAACCTCTATTAAATTTTAGTTTTCAGTTTATTTGGTTTTCTTTTACTTCTCTTAGAAATCTTTACTGATCATTAAACTGAAACGGCCTCCGATCTGCTCGTTAATTTCTATTACAGATTTGTTTTATGTAATTAGGAACCCGGCAATGTTGCGTTGTAATTTGCAATTCCGCACCAGTTCTTGCTGCATGTGAGCTAGTTTTTTGAATAAACCCTGACACGAGTAATTCAAGTCGAGCAATTTATAAAACTCCTTGATGGGCAGTTTGCTCGAATTAAAACCTTTGATACATCACATTTAGAGTTTGTTACACAGGCAAATTACCTTTCTCTCTCTCGCTGACTATATTTTACGCCAAAGGAATGCAATATTTAAATTTGAGCTTATTTTACGATCGATAAAATATCGATTAAAATTAACAAAAAAAGTATATCAATGTGCAAATGTTAATAAACAATATTGAAAATAGTAACCACACCTACAATAAAGCATTGCCATCTATATCATGTAAACCTTGACATCTGCAAGAACTTATTATACTAGGAAAAAGGCTTATTCCCTCTGTCGTAATATACTCCTATGACATGTTGAAGTTATGCAAACTGACTCATTCTCATATGCAGAAGCGTAGGAGAGTAGACAGTAATGATAAAATAAATCCGTCATAAATTTAGAGTAGCTGTCTGTAAAATAAACTAAGTCGCACTAGTACGTATAATAGAACCGTTACGATAAACTACTTGATTTACACAAATATGAATTTATCGAGCGCCCCATATCATAACTATCGAGGTGATAGCAATATATTAATAATAAAGATATATTGCAAAATCATTTGCCATGACTTTCCGGCAACCGAGGCATATATATTGTGCTGGATAAAATTGAATAAAATTGAACGTGAAAATCCTTGGAAGGGTTTTGATAAAAGCTAATAAAGTGAATTTTCTAGAATTATATTTTGCAGGTAGTCGTAGTGCAATAAATATAGGCATTAATTTAATTTTACAAATAACTTCTGGGTCCCATTTTTGAGAAAACCTATAATGGTAATGATGATAATTATCCATTTAAAAATACGAACGAGTTTAAACAAACATACATTTTAAAATAACAAGCAAACAACATATAGGTAGGTATTAGATTTGCCCGAACTTTATTTTTGTTGTTCTTCGTTAAAGTTGGAGACAATCAGATAAGTAGTGGCATGCTGGCAATTGAATTATTAAAAATTGAGATTCTTTTGAAATTAAATACGTCATTAACAAATTAGAGTACAGGGTTCGTTATTGCCTTGTGAATATCTAGCATATGGCATTCCCATACCATTCTGCATGTCACACTGGTACTGCGATTAAAATTTCAAACGTAATGCACGCAAAAGTACAAGCGTGTGCTGTAAACAATAATGCAATTATTCCAGAAGAAGAGAAGGAAGACGAGTTGCTTCTAGTTGCAGGTAAGAAAAGGCGTAAATGTAGTTCGCTATTTCAAAATCGGGAAAGGGAAGAATACTTTGAAGTTTTGGTCAACAAGCAACTAATGGGTAACGAAAAAAAGTTCAGAGAATTTTTTCGAGTATATCACAATCAATTTGATTCTTGTTGTTTTTGGTTGAAGTGGCACAACCATCCAACAGAGTAAAGCATCCCATAGTAGCAGTAGAAAAGTTGGCTGTTACCTTAAGGTAAATATTGATATTGAAATCTAATTAAGTATTTTAACTTTAACAAAAATTTTCAGATATCTGGCAACCGGGGAAACTTTTCGATCTTTGATTTTTGGCTTTCGAATACCCCAAAGTTATATAAGTAGAGTTATAAAGAAGACTTTAGCGGTTTTAAAGACGAAACTGATGACAATTTTTATGCCAGACCCAAGTACTACAGATTTCAAAACCACCGCCTCTGAGTTCAGTTATAAATGGAATTTTCCAAACTGCATTCTGGCGATTGATGGAAAACACATCCGAATTCGTTGTCTGCCAAATTCTGGTTTATTATTCCATAACTATAAGGAGGATTATAGACTGCCAGGCTCAGATATATCTGTTCCTCATATGATCGTTTGTGATGAAGCTTTCAGTTTACATACGCTTTAACGAAGCGATACACAAGGTCGGCAGCGAAAGAGGTGACAAAAAGAATTTTCAATTATACATTTATTACAAGTATTTACAGTATTTTACCAACCAATTAACATGCCTACTACAACATGTGACGATTAGGTTTGCGTTGCTTGTTGTCTACATAACATATTGCAAACTGGTTATTTAAAAAAAAAGAACAAACGTGCGTTCTATAAGTACGACGCGGGACAATCTCCACCGACAGAAAATATTGTACAGATACAAAAAGGAGGCGGATTCCCAAACTCGGATGGTTTCGCAATCAGAGAACGTTTCAAAACTTTTTTGGGGGTTGTGCGATGGCAAAATAATACATTTTACAAGATATATTTAACTGTTTATTAGCATCAAGCAAAACTACATATTTTTAACTGACTAGCGAAACTGTAACATATATCTATATTTTGTAAAAAAATACCTATATATATTTCGTTTGGTGACGAACAATAAGAATAAGGTGATGATGGTGAGTTTAAATGTATCGAACTTGCTTGAGAGTCATTTGAATTTTCTGAAAATGAGTAAGCAAAGGCCTGTGTTTGACGAGGTTGTGTCACAATTTCCGGCGGAGTATATTCTTAGGAGTTATTTTGAAAAATATCTGTAGGCTAGAAAACATGTTCGTATGTGTTCTGAAGTTCATTGACTACGGTTAATAACTTTAATTTCGCTACGGTAATGTCTTTCGTGGGAATTTTTTTAACAGTTTTGGACCAACTTTTGAAAAACAAATCCACATCATCATCTTCCATGTTCTGACATAATTTTTCATTTTGCCTCTGAATATTTTCAATTATGGAATTTCGTTCTTTAAATATTCCGCCAAAATTGCTCCCAAATTCTCTTACTTTTAAAATGTTTGCTGCTAGTGCTCATGGTCTGAATGTGAGGAAGCACATTCATCGGTTTTATCAATTCTGAATTCCCGCTATGTTCTTTATTACTGACTTCGACTTCATCGCCTTCGACGATAGCGTTAGAAGTTGACCTGGAAATTACCACATTTTGTTAAATAACCGGTATCCAGTTAGCATGTGGAATAGGTTATTTAAACAGTATTTTTGTGAAACTACATAATTGTATAATTGCAAATATGAAGTTACTAGCGGGTACCTGTGACTTCATTCTCGTATGGCGATAACGAAAGGCGTATAAAAAGGTATGCAAATAAGGCGATTTAAATATCTTTTTGTATCCCTTTTGTTATCGCTTTACCGCGAACGAAGTTGCTGGTACCCGATAGTAAATAATAGACTGTATACATTTTTAAAAAGAAATCTGTAAAAAAATAAAATACACGTGTTCAAGGGTTTTTCCGGAAAATGAACCGTTTTTTAAATAACAAATATTGTAATATTTAAGGGGGGGTTTCACCCCCTTGGAATTTGGGTTTTGATAAATCCCTTTTTGTCGAACCTCCACACCCCACAATCAACCCGTATGTTAAAATTCAGCTTTTTATATCAAGCGATTTGAGCAGGATCGTGATTAATCAGTGACCCAATTGTTTGAAACACCCTGTATACATTTTTATAAATATTTTAAAATGTGTAAAAAAATAAAATAAAATATACATGTTTAAGCGTTTTTCCGAAAAACTAACCGTTGAATAACAAATATTGTAAATTCCTCTTGGAATTTGAGTTTTGAAACACCTCTACACCCTACAATCAACCTGTATGATGAAATTCAGCTTTTTATGTCAAGCGATTTGAGCAGGATCGTGGTCATGATTTTTTGAAACACCCTGTATAAATTAAAAAAAAATCTTAAAATATGTAAAAAAATAAATTTAATATCCGTGTTTAAGAGATTTTCCGAAAAGCTAACCGTTTTTTAAATAAAAAAATTTTGAAATATTTAAGGGGCGGTTTCACCCTCTTGGAATTTGAATTTTGAAAAATCCCTTTTTATTAAACCTGTATATACCACATTCGACCTGTATCGAAAATTCTGCTTTTTAGGTTAAGCGGTTAGAGCAGGATCGAGATTAATGAGTCAGTCAGTTAATTAAGGATTTTATATACTAGTATAGATTTAGACGTACTGTCGTGTGTTCCCCATCGTTAAGAAAACCAAGATGAGCCATTTTTGTTTTTCGAAGGAGGCTGAGCCAATGCCTAACTTCCTTTCATTTCTGTTAAAAGTATCTCTTGTAGTTTTCCATCTCTTTTTGCAGTCATCAGCTATAACAGCCAGTTTTAATTTTTTTATTCTAGCAAAAGTACCTACACTTGGCTTTCCAATCGCAGAGCTAATTTGTTTTCACAAACTATCTTTGAATACAATATTTTTAGATTTTGGATCTGCACTATCGAAAAGTCAGGATATTTCCGAATCTCTTTAATTCTCTCTCTCTCTTTATCATCATATGAAAATATGTTTCCGAAAATCTTGCTCGTCTCATTGTGATTGTGACTACAACTGCAAGCAATTACTGTATGTAGTTGTCGGTAGATTTCGGATCACTTCGGGAGAAAACGAATCTCCAGCGACCGCGGACACCAGTAGCAGCGACGTTCTGTCGTGGGACAGTATCTTTCTACCCTCAAGACTTCAAAGCATTTCAATTATAAACCGAATATCTTAAATATTTAATAATGTGTCAGAATAGATCAAATTAATAATAAATAGTGGTTTTCTTAGGAGTTCAAAATTCAGATGTCACTCTCAATGTTTCCATTTTGTTTCATACAAATGTTGAAACTACTTTAAAAGTCGACCAACAATAGATATTCTAACCTTGTTAGTGTACCTACCATAATTGCACACGATCTTATATTTTATGATAAGTCAGTTTTTTTTGTTTATTGATTGTTCCTCCAGATATTAATATTAAATATTAACAACTGCCAGAGTATTACCAAAGAAAATTTTAGCTAACGCAAATATTTTCTTTGGTATTACCTAGAAGCGAAACCAAAATTCTTCGGTCATTTAATTTATTTTTTTGAAATTTGTAATTATTTTCAAAAAAAAAGAGAATGGTAAAATATTTTTGTTGTGTCTTAAATACTACTTGAATAAAATTTTACCGGCAACGACTTTCCCTTATCCCTCTAACTCTTGAAGAATTTGAATTCAATATCGAACAAACGTTCATCCCCTATTCAATATATTAGAGAAAACTCGATGGGATAATGTGTATGACAAAAACCAAAGCGAATCTGCGTATGAATTTTTTAGTAATAAATTAAACTACGCCATTAAATCTTTACATGAAAAAATCACAATAACTGCAAGGACAAAAAAACTAAAGCCTTGGATAACTTCGGGCCTAGTAAAATCTATTAGACATAGGGACATATTAAAAAAACAAATTCTAAAAAATAAAAATAATGCAACACTTATAAGTGAATACAAAAATTATAGAAATACTCTAAATAAACTAATATAAGAAACTAAAGCAAACTACTTTAAAAACAAATTTGAGGAAACGAAGCAAAATCCCAAAAAAATGTGGCAAATAATAAATGAAGAACTACAGTATAAAAATACTACCCAAAATAACCAAAATCTCTCGCTAAAAGATGATAACAATGTTTTACAACAAAATAAGAAAATAGTTGCAGACATATTTAATAAATACTTCATAAATATTGGTTAAACAATGGCAGACAAACTCCCTTCTGAGAAAAAATATAATAACAACCAAATAAATTATCCGAGTATATTTTTAATGCCAGTATCTGAGGAGGAGGTAAAACAAATTATAAACGGATTAAAAAATAACTCTGCACCTGGATTAGACGGAATTACTAGTAAAATGCTGAAAGAAATACGAAATTTTATTGCTAAGCCTTTAACACATATTTTTGACTGTTCCATTTCGACGGGTATAATTCCTTGTGAATTGAAGAAGTCGGTTGTCGTGTGTCATAAATGTAAAGAGACTTATTTATCGGGGCAATTACCGGCCGATATCTCTAATTAATAATATTGCAAAAGTATTGGAAGTTTGTATAAGAGACAGAATTATAAGCCACATAGAAAAACACAACATTCTTTCTTCGAGTCAATTTGGATTTCGCCATGGAAGATCAACGGAAGACGGTTATGAGGTATCAAACTTTATTTATAATGCTATTAATAGAAGTAAAAAACCCCTTGTGATCTTCTTGGATTTAGCCAAAGCCTTCGTTATCGTACAGCATCTTATTCTTCTAAACAAGCTAAGCAACTACGGAATAAGTAAAAAATCTCAATTTTCTTGAAACAAAACTTCGAGGTATTTACTGGCACCTTAAGTAGATAGCAAATTTTTACTTGAAATAAGTTTTATTTAAATTCTATAATTTTTAAGATTATTCTATCGCTTATGTTATTGTGAAATTATATGATTTTAGGTTAGCCACGTACTTAGTTTGTACGCAGTATCATTTATTTAGTATAGGTTATAATTTAAGAATTTAGCAAAAGGTAATTACAACAAAATTTCTTTTCTTTTGTACACACACAGATGATACATCTAGGTGTGCAATCATCTTTCAAGTAATATTGAAAAACATTTTCTACGTAACATATTTGATTTGATTCTCTTCAGGTAATCATGCTACTAGTTTAAATATGTTCAAGTATTTTTTACTTTTTAAGTTTATATTTAGACAATTTAAGCTTCTCCATGCTTTTATAAAATTTACAGATTTATCTGCAAAGCTTCATATAGGCAAAAATACGTAATTCAATGGCATTCAAAAAAGTTATACGTCAAGTTGCTTCAGGTGTTTATTTTTTTATCCGTTTCGTATGCCCAACAGCTTAGTTTTTCCAATTTTTGTTGGTTTATTAACTGACCTGTATGTGATAGATGTAAAATAAGTAAATAATATTGTAATTTGATTTTTGTTTATTGTTATACTTACTTGAATGTAGGCTCAAGTAAAACCTGTAATATATCTTGCAAAATGTTAACAAACTAATTTATTATTTATTATTATTTTTATTATTACTGACGGTTTATCAAACTTTGTTAGAGTATGTATATCCTAGATGTATATCACCTTATATATTACAATTTTAAGTAAAATCTCAATTCAAACTTTCCTAAATAAAGCTTTATATGATGCTTCATATTACAATACAACCCAAAATTACAGTACATGTATCCATCCAGATTAGCTCACGTAGATACTTGATTGGGAGAATTAGACACTAACGTTTAATTTTGCCTGCTGCTCTGTAAGCTTCAATATGATAGTATAATATTAATATTAATTATATTAATTAAGATTTAAGTTGACGTTCCATAATGGATCCCGTATTTGAATTGAAATTTCGTTAAATAAAAACCTAATGACTGCGATTAAAATATATTTATAATAATTTAACAATAACCTAAATCAAACAAATACATTTTATTTATATTTCGTATTTTAGAAGATATACTGCATTCAACCATTTTGATCTAAGTCTGGCGGTTTGGATTATAGTCTGTTGAAATTTATATATATATAAATATATATATATATATATATATATATATATATATATATATATATATATATATATATATATATATATATATATATAGTAGAAAATAAATTCTTTGGGATGACCGCTAAAGCAATGGAATTTGGCTAACCATAGACATGTGTTTCTGACTTAAGGTCTTCGTCAGTACAGTCAACTAGTTGAAAGACGAGTACAACTAGCGCCAAAGTGAATACACAAAACAATACTTGTTGGTGACTCTGGTATTAAACAATACCACTGGTGGTAATTTTACCGCAGCTTTTAGCAAAGGTCAAATGGACGTTGATTTCGACCTATCATTGAATTTGTAATTTTAATTTTTGTTTTTAGTTTCTCTTGTTTAATAAGCAAAAAAAAATAGTGAAGCCATTCTGCGGGCAATTTTCGTGAAAAAGGATCTGCTTTTCCTCTCGTGTTTTTTATCTAACCATACTCATATTGAGGAAGGGTATCCTGATTTTGCGTCGCATGAAGACCAGAAATCATTTTTAATTCCCTCGTAAAAGAAAAGTGTTGTAATCGTGAAAAAATCACTCTTTTCAGGTGTTTATATAATAATAGCCCAGCAAAATATTAAAAAAATTATTACTAAAAAAAAAATTACCCAATTTACTCCAAATTTTGCACAAAAATCAGACAATAATTCAATAGACACAAATACAATTATGAAGATAATTATTATTTATTAAAATATTTGTGTGAACCGATTAATGTTTTGTAGTTTATGATTAGACATAGAGGGCTAGCAGCTTTATCCGATATTTGACAACAAGAAATAGCTTCTTTACTTTACTACCTTGTAGGTAGGGAATTATTCTAACCATGAAAAAATCATCTCTTAGGTTTTTACAGATTTTCACGTTATATTTTCTCAGTCTGTCTGTACGCGGCAAAGCTCAAAAATTATTTATCCAGTTGATTTCAAATTTTCGTGAAAATGGTCATAAGCCGACGATAAATAGCTGCCTAGTGAAATGTTAAAAAAAATTATTACTAAAAAATTTACTTCAAATTTGGCTCAAAAATCAGATATTAAGTAGAAATCAACTGGTAAAATTTTCGTAGGAATCCAAGATGGCAAAACAAAATGGCGGCGTAGAACCATTCCCTATCCTATCCAATTTACCTGAAATTTTGTATAAAAAGAAAGTATTGCGTGGGAATTAACTGGTAAAATTTTGGTACGATTCCAAGACGGCGGGTTAATAAAATATTTAAAAATCAGCTTGAAAAACTACTTATTAGACTGATTTTAAATTTTGTGCAAGATTTAAGTATGATATACAGATGAACTGGTAAAATTGTGGTACGAATTCAAGATGGTGGAATAAAATGGCGACCAAATAAAATGTCTGTAATCGTGAAAAAATCTTGTCCAAGGTTCTCCATAGCTTCAAGTTTTAGAGTTGCAAGATCTGAATTTCGTCGGTCTGTCTGTCTGTTTGTTTGCGGCTTAACTAAAAAACTAGTTACGCGATTAACTTTAGATTTTGGTCAAAAATTAAAGGTCTTATGGGGATGGTAATAATTTAGTACATATCCAATATTGCGGCTTGGTTAAAAAACTAATCCAAATTACCTCAAACGTTGCACAAAAATCAAGTGTTACATAAAAATGAACTGGTAATTTTTTTGTATGAATTCAAGAGGTCTAATAAAAAATTTAAAAATCAGCCTTAAAAAACAACTTATTAAATTAATTTCAAATTTTGCACAAGCATTAAGTGTTAGAGATAAACTTGTTAGATTTTGGTACTAATTCAAAATGGCGGAACAAAATTGCGAACAAATAAAATGTTTCAAAAATCAAGGTAAAAACATTTTCTTATTTAATTGACTTAACTTTTTTATAAAAATTAAATGTGATATACGAATAAACTGGTAAGAATTCAACATTACGGAACAAAATGGCGGTCTGAGAAAATCAATGCAGAAACTACTTATTCTAATTATTTTTCAATTGTCCAAAAATCAATTGTGGCATAGGTAGAAACTGGTAAAATATTGGTACGAATAGAATATAGTGCAACAAAATGGCGCCCAATAAACATTCTTGAACATACGGTATATGTATATGTGTTACTTAGTTACTATGTGCGAAACCAAATTGGGTCACACTTTACACTTCACTATTCCTAATAAAAGGAAAGATTTATAACAAGGAGAAGTTCCGGGTAAAGGAAATTTACGATTTTTAAATTAAAAAAAAATCACTTCCGGCCGTCGTGTCATGTAAAAACACATAATTCCCTTCCTCTGTGATGCTTCTACAAAAAAAAACCCTAGAGAAAGAGCAATTCCGTTTTGACGGAAATTTCCGGTAGCCGGTGGCTTAACTTCATTTATAAAATAGTTCAATATATCTCTATAAATATAATTACAGCATAATATCTTAATTACTAGTTAATTACAAAACTATGCCAAACGGTAAATTTCGTTTACATAATTAGAACATGCTAAATTCGTGGTATATACAACTAAAGTAATTATTATTTTATTTCCTTTCAGGTAAGAATATTTTACGTGAGAATAGGAATGCAGTATGTTGTAAGTATAGCAAAAATTCCATAGGGCAAGTAAGTCTCATTTCTAAACAAGAAGATAACAATTTTTGATAAGCTGCGGTTAATGCCAAGGTACATTAGAGTTTATTAGTCTCACATTGCGTTGAGGTTTTGGTTAATTTTGCAACTTAAATTAGAAAGCAGGCGGCAACGCTTCATAAAAGTGAATATTATTAAAGTATTTTTTAACGGCTGATTTTTGCAAAAATCTCTGACTACAAAAATGTGTGCTAGCTACAAAAAATTGTCGCTAAACATGTCTTTTTTTTGCAACTCTAATCTCTGCAATTCTACTACAGGCAGATCAATCACTCAAAGACATAAAAAAGGAAGCATTCTTTACAAAAAGGTTTTTATAACGTCTTTTTGTTAAGAATTATAGTATCTGACATAAAACTCAAGAAAAGTGTATGTACTACCATTTACCCCGCCCAACAAAAATTAGAATAATAAATAAAATAAGAAAAATTTAGAGTAAAAAATATTTAAAAGGTCAAACCCCCGTAGGTCGATAGCTTCACATGCTATTTCTTGTTTAGACAAAAGAATTTGATTTTGAAAAAGTTTGCTTTATATACATATCTTCTTTAAAACGGGCACTTGACTTTTTCAACGCATACATTTTTGAATCAACTTTTTGAATTTAACGTTTTTCCGCTTTTTGGCCACCCTTTTCGTTTAGACATTGGCTTTATAGGCCGATATAGGCGTATTGGTTATATATAAAATACGATAACGGCTATCCACTTTCAGAAGAAGTTAAAACTTTATGTAAAGAATATCTTTTTTTAATTAATTTATAGATAAGTAAGTTTATCATATGTAACCTAATTTAACGCCTGCGGTGTAGACTTTTAAGAGCCCTAAGCAGAGTGATTCTGGGAAATGAAGTCGATGCTGGTGTTTTATCTATTTATCCATTCTAACCTTGACAATTAAGAGCAAGAATTTTAAAATTAACAATGTTTTTTAACTTTTACAACACAAATTCTTTGCTTACCTTAAGAAAAATATTCAACAAAACTCCGCTTATTAATTCCCTCCTATGTAATCGTAAAAAAAATCACCGTCCAAGATTTTTTCCGATCTTCACTTTGCAGAGGCTCTAGATGGCAAAAAACATGTTTTCTCAATTCCGGTGGCCTGTCGTCGGTCTGTCTGTCTTTCTGATCGCGCTTACCCGATTGACTTCAAATTTTTAATGAAGATTGATATGTGGAGGACCTGGTAATTTTTTGGTAAAAATCCAATATGACGAAACAAAATGGTGACCAAGATGAAAGAAGAAAATGGCTGCTAAATTAAATGTTAAAAAATTCAACCTGAAAAAACTATTCAATAGATTGATTTCAAATTGTGTGGCATAACTAATTGTGGTATAGGGGTCACTAGTAAAATTGTAGAACTAATTCAAGCTGGCTGAACAAAATGGCGGCCAAATGAAATGTTTGTAATCGCGAAAAAATCAACCTCTCAGGTTTTACATATCGTCATGTTTTAGCGGCTCTAAATGCCAACAAAAAACATTTTATCAATTCAGTCGGTCCGATTGATTTTAAATTTTAATTAAAAATAAAGGGTCATTTGGGGATGATGTGGTAATATTTTGATAAAAATCCATTATGACCAAACAAAATGTTAGACTAGTGAAATGTTAAAAAAATATTATTAAAACTGCTTATCCAATTTAACTCAACTTCCCTCGTTTGTACATCCACCACACAAAGGTAACACATTTTATAAATCCATACAGTTGTATGGTAATAGCTAAAAAAAACTGAAATAAATAATTTGTATAAAGTTAATACCAGATATTTCTATGCATATATATTTTTGTTATCTATACGTAGTGGATTTCTATATGGGGGAACTTTTCGATAAAGGGAAATTTACCGATTTTTTAAATTTAATTTTAATATGATACTTAAAAATTATTAATTCTGTTTAAGATTAAAAAAATATTTTTTTGTCATGCATTTTTGGCTAAAGCCGCATACCTGGGCAGAAAATTAGTAGATACCAATTTTTTGATAGATCTGATGTTCGTACGAGGTTATTAAAAAGTTCTGCTCCAAAAAAAAAAGTATATGAAAAATAGGGTTTATTTAATTAACACAGAAAATCAAAATGTACATTTTCACTATTTAATAATAATGATTAATGTGCAGTATTTATTATATTTTTATTATCTTAGTATAGTTTTTGTTTAATCTTTGTTGAATTATATTGTCTAACCAAGTTGTGTTTCCGGTACAATAATCTGCATGTAGTTTAACTCTGTCGACGTCATCTTTAATATCAGAAGTTGTGATCTCTATTATGAAAGATAATAAAGATCAAATTATTATAATTAAAAGTAAATATCAACCGATTGAAATCAATCCGAAATTAAGTGGCGTATGCGCAACCTATCTAAGAATCTAGGTTGGGGTTGATTATTATTTAGCTATCTAATCATATTCATGTGTGTAGTTAGACAATAATAAGGGCGAGCTCAGATCTAGGGCTCAAGGATTCTTGGTTAAATAAGACAAAATAAATATTATTTTAGAGCTACTTAATTCCAGAACCTCTTATTTGAATCTATACAGGTTAGGAAAATACTTAAATATTCTTCGATAATCACGAATTTGAAATTCCAAATATAAAGGTTGTATATTGTTGTTTCCACAAATTTTTATGCGTAAAAAATCTTATTATGTTTTATAAAAGAATTTGCCCATTAACTATCCAAACAGTTTTAATAGACAACTTCAATAGCAATGAGAAATTAAGCCACTGTTGTTCAGGAAGTAATGTGCATAGATCAATGAAAGCAATAAAGACACAAGTCCTAAATTCAGAAGACCTAATTGTTTAACTCAAAAATCTGAAATGTACAAAATGGAAGCTGTGACTGAACCCCTGAATCATGACAAATTTTCTAGGGAGGTGTAATAGGTAAAGCCCGCTACTCACTATTCGTTGATTCGTACATTCGTTCATTCGTCCGTATAATGTGGTGGGTCCGGTTCGTTGCGCGGCGATACCGTCCTTTGGGCGAATAATTAAGTGGGATTTGAACTAGGCGAACCATTCGTCCAAACCTAATATTTTGTTTTTACTTCCCTCGTAAAAAAAAGTATTGTAATCGTGAAAAAATCACCCTGCGATATTTATTCAGATCTTCACGTTCCTACATGCCGAAAAACATGTTCTCTCAATTCCGTCGGTCTGTCTCCCTGTCTGTCTGTTCGCGTATAGCTAAAAAACAACTTACTCGCTTGACTTCAACTTCTGGTCAAAAATTAAGGGTCATATGGGGATGACCTGGACATTTTGGTAAATATGCAATAAGGCGAAGCAAAATGGCAACCTAGTGAAACGTTAAAAAAACTACTTATGCAATTTATCTCAAATGTTGCACAAACATCAAAGTATTTTGTTGGAATCAACAGGCAAAATCTTGGTACGAATCCAAGATGGCAAAACAAAATAGCGGCTTAATATAATATTGAAAAATTCAGCTTGAAGAAACTACTCAATGGATTAATTTCAAATTGTGTACCATAACTAATTGTAATGGGATCAACTAGTAAAACTGTGTAATCGTGAAAAATCCCCCTCTCAGGTTTTACATACCTTCCGTCGGTCCGTCTGTCTGTTCGTGGCATGGCTTAAAAACTACTTACCAGATTGACTTGACAAATTTTAGTTAAACATTAATGAGAATGACCTGATAATATTTTGGTAAAAATTCAATATGGCTGAACAATGTTAAAAAAATTATTACTAAAAAAAAGTAATTATCCAATTACTTTAAATTATGCTCATTATTTAAACTGTTAACATTTTGATATGAATCCAAGGTAGCAAAACAAAATAGCGGCCAAATAAACTATTTAAAAAATCTATGCTAATTAAATTAATTTTAATTTTTGTACAAGAATTAAGTGTGATATAGAGATAAACTGGTAAAGTTATGGTGCGAAGTTAAGATGGCGAAACAAAATGGCGACCAAATAAAATTTTTAAAAAACCTTGTTCAATTGACTTTAAATTTTGCAGAAAAATTAAAAGTGAAAATGGAAATAAACTGGTACGAATTCAACATAACGTAATGAAATGGCGGTATGTGACAACTACTTATTGAATTTTTAAAAAATTATTCCCAGAATAGGTAGAAAGAAACTGGTAAAATATTGGTAGGAATCCAATACGATACGTAGACCGTATATACTGTGACTATGCACTGAATTAAATTGGGTCACATTTCACTATTCCTAACAAATGGAAACAAAGTCATACGAGGGAAGTTCCCGGTAAAGGAAATTTACCGATTTTTTATGAGTTGTCAAACATTGGAATGCTTGAAATCCATGCGAACGAACTAAATAAACATTGATGAAAGTGTGAACATATTCGTCCCTTGGTTCATTCAAATGGATGGACGAATCGAATCGAATAGTCAGTAGCGCGCTTTAGCAATCTTAAAACGAACACAAAATTACAGTTCGGAGAAAAACAGGCAAAAAATTACATACACATTTACTAAAAACTTTTGAATTAATTTCACGAAAATAGAAAAGGCTATATTTGTACTGCCGATCATAACCACAGATCAGCAACTTCTACTTTTGATACTGACTTGTCTCTACCAGAAAAGGAGAAATATTTTTTCAATTTGCCAATATTCCGCGGTTCAACTAACGTAAAGTACTGACGAAGCATCCCTCTAGAAATAAACGACCGTAAATACTTTTTTGTTATCGCCATTTTTAACAGACTTGTTTGCAATATTAGAAAAAAATTGACCAGTAGGTGATGAACGAAAAACCGTTCTTGAAATTAAATAATGCAGACAATATTTAAATAATTTTATAGACCTTATGTTGCGCTTTCTAAAAGTTTTAAATTAAGTCTGCCCATAGTCAGTTGATTTTCGCTACGCTCCTGCCTATAGTTGCACTTCACACATTTTAAATTATTTAAGTGAACGTTAAAAAATATAAAAAAAAATCGAAGATGAATGTAGCCATTAATTATTACCAACTTAATTTTTTGGACTCCCAATCTGCAATATCTCGTCTTAAAGCAGGTTTTACAATGGCCATGGGAAATTAAAACTTAAATCTAAAGAGTTCTTAAGTCGGTCTTCGCTTTGTATAACCTACCTACATCTGAAATGGCTTTTATATAGCCTATTACCGTATGTTATGTCCTCGAAACCTGAATTTCAAACACAGAAATTCTACGTTTGTGTTATAATTACACAAGTCAGAAGAATTACCTGGTTTTTAGCACTAAATTAACATAACTTGGTTATGAACTGGTTTACATTTTCAGATACTACTATATTTCCTCATGCTTTAATTTTTTACACCAAGGCGGAAGATCTATTAAATAATAAACAAAAATATTATCGGATTTACCCATTTTGGTTTAAATTTGGGCACAATAATTGTACATACTTCATGATATTCTTAGACATTAGACCTTAAGACATTTCACCTAAAGCTGAAATACATTGGGCTTAAACCTGAAAATTAAAAATAACAAACCCAACTATGCAAAGGAGTGCCTTAAGAGATATTTTAACTTAACACAATTCTTCATTTTTTCTGGCGGTGGAGGTCGATACGTTTTTTGCTACGCCCTGCAGAAACTGAGTACTTGGTCACTTCTAAGTTTTCTCCCACACTATTCAATTCGGGCGGCCTTCTTTGCTACGGTTGAGTGTATGTTGACTCCAGAGCATGGCTATGATTCTTTGGGAATGTTGCTAAGGTCCAGCACCTTAGCAGAGTTAGTAAGACCAAGTTGTTATGCAATGTCGTGTTGTGTATATACCAGATGGCATTTGCCGCCATTGTTTCGGCTCGTTGGTCTCAGTGTGTGTTATTTATTCAGTACTGAGCGAATCGTAATCCACAGTATCTGGTTTTTCATGGACAGGGCCAGACGAACACTCCGTCAGTCTGTGCCCCGGCACGTAGTAAAAAAATCAGGAAATCAGGGGGCGCAAAACTGTCAAAACAAAATAAGAAAAAAATCCCAATGGAGTTTCTAAATTACATAATTAGAAAATTCTATCAAAGACAAATTCCAAAAACATAAATTGGTGTAATTTTATGTACTAATGACCACAAAATTTTCCAAGACAATACAATAGCAACAAACGCTGGAGTAAGAATACTAAAAAACGTTAACAATTTTTTTTAAGTTCTTTATGCCGATATCTAAAGGACAGACGGGCGTCGACGGCGCGGCGGTACGTCTAAAAGGCAGGTAAAGCGGCTTTACTATTAAAATACACAAATTTATTTCGCATATTAGCGTCTGGCGAAGTAGCAGCTGACAAAAGAAATCGGAAAAAGTTAGTTTGATTAGTTCTTTGTTTTAAAACGTTTAATTAACTATTTTTTGTGATACAGTGGTGGCATTCTCTAGAAAATATATGTAGGTCAGTTCAAATTAAAGTATTTTTGAATATTTTTATTTTATACAAAACATACTGAAGGTACATTTGATTGATAGCTTCTTGAAAAAGATCTACAGCGCTCAGTGATGTAGTTCAGATTAAAAGCAATCAAAAATCACTTACTATTGAACATAAAGTTTTAAAATTTTTTGGGTAAATTGAATTGGTATAATTTAGAAAAACTGTAGAATGTTTAACTGAATGGCAGATTGGGCAATTAATTCTAAACTTTATGCAAAACAACTGTTCAAATCTAAAACATAGGGTCAAACATTCTAAAGTTTTATGCAACCGGAGGTTGGGAAGCTGCAACTATATCATTACCATTTAAAAAGTAATAAAAAATAAATTAATTGCTCTTAGCTTTTGTTAGCTTTCCGAGTGTCATTTTAATATACCTAAAACTTTTTTATACTCGTATGTGTAAATGAATAAAAAAATGTATACATATCGATCTAATTATCTTTGAATGAATACCTGGGATCATTTGGGAATCTAAATCGTTTATTTTGGACTTTCAATTAAAACATTAGGCTTGCTGATTTTTGCCCGCTTTTACTCCGAACGGCATCACTGTGAGGCGGTGGAGCGCTGTTTTTACCCAGTTCTAGCTTTGTCAAAATTAGTAGCGAGTTAAAGAACAATTAAAAATGTTTACGAAATTAAAAGTTCATAGAAAAATGTTTGTTTAAATGCAACCTTAGGTTTTTCTTTACTTAGAGCAAGTCGGGCGATAAGAAGAAATTATCTTGTAGCCAATTTAGGAAACGAAGACTAAAGACGGAAGCATTTTTAAAAAAACAAGCTTTAGCTTTGGAAAAGTTTTTTAAAGACACATCTAGGCTAAGCAAAAGTGAAAACAATCAAGATGATTTGGCCAGCATTGAAGTTGAGGGCGTTGAGAACGTCGTTGGTCCAACAGAGTAGTCTTCATCATTTTCTGCGGTGTCTTCTACAACACAGGTAACTGATTATGTTAAGCAACGAAGAGGAAAAGGCAATAGAGACAGACGAAGATCGTCCTGCCGTTTTGGTTTTGAGTTCAGATCTAGGACTGTGGCCTGAATGTATTTCTGATTTATCTCCAATCTATAACTTCGATTTCCATACTGGTACCAGCGGGTGTAGGTTCACCTCAAACAACTATACAAGATGTCTCAGCAAAGGAGAAAAAATTCACAGAAATTGGTTGGTGTATCCTGTAGTCAGACTCAGCATTCTGTTTCTGCTGTAATGACTACATCTTCTTTTTTAGCAAGAGATGACTATACAGATTCACAGCACATAATACAAAAATCATGGAAAATACAAAAAACCATTTTGAAGCCCAATTGTCCTAGCTTGAATTGAGTATTTGTTTAAAAACTTCGCAAATAATAGATGCTTCTTCTTAAAAATTTTGGAATGCAGAAACTCACCATTGGTACACCGTTTTTTAACGTGCTGTTTTGATCGTTAAACTTTTAGGAGAGAGCTGCCTAGCATTTAGATGTAGCAATGAAAATTTTTATGAACATGATAATGGAAACTTTTTGAAGCTGATCCAACTATTAGCTGAACTTGATCCTGTCATGGAGGAACATTTAAGGAGGGCTTTGAACAAACAACATAAAATAACCACATACGTGATTAAAACCATTTAAAATTATGTCAATCACCTAATAGCAAATAATGTCAAAAGTCACATATTAGATGATGTGAGAAAATCAAACTATTACTCAACCGTATTACATTGCACATCTGACTTAAGTAAAACAGAACAAATGACCTTTGTTATAAGGTATTTGTCGATTGAATAAGAAGATATCAACGTTCATGAACATTTTTTGGGCTTTCTCCCGATTGAAAGATCAGCTATCCAATTTTTCAATGTCTTAGTCCGAGAGCTAGAAAACCTGGGATTGCCTCAAACATGAGAGGACAAGGATATGATAATGTGGCGAATATGTAAGGATCACATGCGGTGGTGCAAGCAAATGTTAGAAATATAAACTTCCGTGCTTTTTTTACACCATGTGGTAACCACTCCAAATCATCATTAGGAGCCAACTTTTTGAATATTGTCCAAAAATTGTACTTAGTTTCTTTTCATCAACTTTTTGATGGGCTATTTTTTAACCAAGTTGAAGGACTAACTTTACAACCTCTCAGCGACACCAGGCGAGAAAGCCGAATTTATGCTATAAAGCCTCTGAGGTATCAAATCGGTCAAATATATGATACATTTCTTAGCATTTACCAGAACAAGGACTTAGATAGTTCAATAAGAGATGACGCATTTGGGCTACTAACAATTCAAATTATTAAATTATATCAATCATATTAGTGAACTCGTACATGGGAAAAATTACGACATTGCATTGGCAATAAAACTTCTGGAAAGTTCTAAAGGCCGTTTTACATGCTGCAATTCTTTCTTGCAAGTTGCAATAGTCTTGAACAAAAGCATGCGCAGTGGCAAGACATTTGTACCTTTTGTCAAACTGCGCATGCCTTTGTTCAAGACTATTGCATATTGCAAAGAAGAATTG
Organism: Kuschelorhynchus macadamiae; assembly: GCA_030620095.1. Lineage (NCBI taxonomy): Eukaryota > Metazoa > Arthropoda > Insecta > Coleoptera > Curculionidae > Kuschelorhynchus > Kuschelorhynchus macadamiae. The sequence goes on along the minus strand of JAUTXW010003867.1, from coordinate 394,502 downwards.
GAGCATGTAAAACGGCCTTAATAATTTTTGTAAGAGTTTGAGATTGAATAGTCACATTAATGCCATTGTTGATGCTGTCAAAATGGCATCTGAAACAGATGCAGATACAAATTTTCAATCAAAACCTAGACATCGAGTTCGTCGGTGAAAAAGACAATTCGAATATGAAAATCAGGATGAGCCCATAATTGATCCACGGGAAAGTTACAAAATTGAATTCTTTTACCACTTGATTGACGCTGCAATTAATTCTTTAGGACAAAGATTTTTTCATCTGCAGCATCACAGCAAATACTTTTGTTTTTTATGCCATATACGTGAACTTAAAGATGTTAATTCCTCTATAATATTAACCAATTGCAAAGAAATTGAAACCGTTCTAATAGATGGAGAATCATGGGATATAAATAGCCAGGAACTTTGTGATAAAATATCAGTACTGTGTTCTCTATTGGAAAAAGATTTACCACCTTAAGATGTTTTGAAATTGATTACAAAAGTGAATTTTGTTCCCAAGTTTACTAACTCTTCAAATAAATGTTCCATTCAGAGAACTAAAAATAATCAAGAATTGTTTGCGAACAACATCTCAACTCAACTCAGTAACAGTTTAGATGTTTCTAAATTAGAGAATTATGTGAACTAAAGGTTCGTAAAAAAATCGTCTGAATTAGATTAGTAGATACTGTTAACTGTTTTTCTTTTAAATAAAGTATTTTAAGTCATTTGTGTCAGTTACAGAGTTGATTTTAAAACGTTCGTTAAAAAAACGTAAAAAACATAAATATCTTGGCAAATCTAGCTATAGACATGAATCGATGGATTTTTACATCTGAGGGCCTGTAAAAACCGATCGATCCACGTCTCTTCCTAGATTTCTAACTATATATATTTTCTTAAATGCTTACGTTATAGTTCTATATGGGTGCAATTTTTTTATTTTTCCACGGAGCGGTTGAGCTGCGCAAAATCGGGCCCTGTCAGGGAAAACTGGATGTGACTGCCCATCGGGTAGAATTTGGGGAGCTGTGTTGCAGATTTTGCGCCCTAAACATTCGACAAATATATATTGCCAATTCTAACGTATCGAAATAGAAACTTAGCATAACTGATAAAAAATAAACTCGGAGTAACCCGACGAGCAATAGAGCGAAGAATATTTAACCTAAGATCCCATATCGAACAGAGAAATCAGACAAAGATCAAAAGTAACAAACGTAGTATAACGAATTTGCACGTTAAAGTATAGTTGAGCAGGACACGTAGAAAGACGTAGAGACAATTAACTGTAGAAAATTGAGTTAAGTTGAGACCGAGAGCTCACAAAATTATCCTCAAACAAGATCCAACTAATAGCTGGACACCACTGTATGCAAAAGATAATTAAAAGGAATTAATAAGAAATCATGGTACTTTGGGATTAGATCGTGTCAAAACGTCACTTTCCGACGTTTGGCTTTCGATTGGATGAGACATCTTTAAGGATCTTTACTTCACAAAATCGGAACACTGAATGAGCTCGGAGAGATTCAGGTCGTCTATTTATATCCGATTTCTGTTTGCCCAACCCGTTATAACGATCGGTTTCCACGTATGATGTAGACTGTAGTCTGTTCCTCTATTAAAATTATTAGGATGCTTATAAATTTTAATAGATTCTCTAAGTTCTCTTTATTGAACCCCGAGACCGACGCAAGAACTTTGACTTCTTTTAAATGTATGACATATCCAGTTAGATATAGCAGATTGTACAAATTGTTTCTAATACATCGTTCATGTTCTTTAAGCCTAGTAGATATGGATCGTTCAATTTCTCCAATATCGACATTACCACAGCAACAAAGATTTGCCACTTTGTCGGTTTGGAAAGGAAGAATGTCCTTTGGAGATCGCAATCATTGTCTAATTTTCTTGTGTGTATGTTGAAGATTATACGTATGTTGAACTGGCGAAGTAACCTTGTAATCTTGCTTATGGTTCGGTGTATAAATGGACTAACTGCACTTCCTATAAATTCGTGCTAGTTTCATGTCATGGAGTAGGATTAATATATTTTCTAATTGACCGTCTAATACCCTTATTGCAACATCCATTCCCTTTTAAAGATTAAGTTTCTCTGTTTCCGATTGTAAAGATTTTTGGTCACAAATCACGAAAGCTCTGTAAACCAAAGGATTAATAACTGATTGCTTCTGTTCGTATGTGTTGGTTTTCTATATACAGAGTGTCCTAGGGAACCATCCCCTTTCCTTCGTACAAGAACATCTAGAAAGAGAATCGTGCCTTATGATTCAGTTTTCATTGTAAATCTTATATTAGTGTGTTGCTTAAAATTATATATTATGAATATCTTGTTAAATGGGTGGCTCGGTATCATAAGGTGGATCTTAGATTAGTGCTAAAGTAACAATTCCATTTTATATATCCGTTTACGGTACTTAGACAATACCGTATTAATACTGTACAAAAGGAAACCAAGACTTGAGGTTAGGAAAATAAAAAGCTTGTTTTCGTAAAAAAAAAACGATTAAAAGGGAATGTTAGTTTTTCTATAGAAGTTTTTATTTAATAAGCCTTGGGAGTTTAAGTCTGTGATCGCTTCTATGTCCAAACATCGTGAATCTCATCAGTTTATGGGTCCAGTAACAAAAGAAATTGTAGCTGTTAAAATTTTAGTCGGCAATTTAAAATACAAGGTTGAAGTTGTATACAAGTTGGATTGTTGCTGTCAAAATGGCCAGCGTGGGCGACATTCAGAATTAAGTTTTGGATGTTCTGAAAAAAATCTCACAACGGAGGCAACTGCACTGGTGAACTTGAATCATAGTCCAGTAGCTTGCTGATGATGGGATCTGGAGACGGTAAAAAGTAAATCTACAGCAAATGCTATGGTGAGTGAAATGAAAGGAACTTATGTAAAGCAAGGAATAGCACACCAGATTTATTTATAGCAGAGTAGTGACATTAAATGGGAATGAATCATTAAACGATTTTACAGCTGACTTTGAAAGAACCGTTGCAGAGTTAAAGTCATGTGGTGCACAAATAAATGACTTAAATATCATAACTCAGGTCCTATGCAAAACGCCAGATGTGCATTAAGGTGTAAAGGCGGCTATAATAGATATACTATATTGTCAAGGAACTGCAGCAATGATATTAGATTTTGTCAAAAACAAACTGCTAACGCGTGAAACACAATGGAGTTCCCATATTCGTTTTACGTAAAAACTAAGCTACACAAACGAAAAGTAAGTACACTTTTGTTGTACAAAAATAGGTGATAATTTTAACTTGGAACTAAATATAATGTTGTTGACAAAACACCACAAATAAAAGTGGACAATTCTACTCTATAAATATAAATATACTCTTCCCCACTTCACACAACGAAAAGAATTTAATTTTTCATTAAACTGATTCTACGATTGACACATATTTTTTGAATTTGTGCAGTACCTGACCTTTTTATTTAAGCAAGTAACACACTGCAAAATTTGAAAAATTGTCAGTGAAATTTACCACATACTTCTTTTTCATCAAATGTCGTAGGTATGATAGACACCGGGAAATTTTGAACTTTGACCCATTCTACGATGCAACAATTCTTCTTGAATTTGAGCAAGAGGATGTCCCAAATAGGATCAACTATCCCCTTATTTATAAAACTATCAAATGTAGAGAAAAATGTTAAATATAAAATTGTTTATTTCATCTAATTTTTATTTATATTAATTATATGTATACAGGCTATTTTATTTTTCCTAGTCACGCACCAACTTTCTTATTTTAAATGGGACGATCTATATATAATTCCGGAATGTGAATCTTCTTGAAATTAAAGGTCGATGTGGAATAAAACTTAATTTACATTAAAAAAAGTTGGAAAAAAACAAGTTTCCGAAAAATATCAAAAAAATGCAAAAATATATAAATATCTTTAATATTTCCTAATTAATATATTATAATATATTCCTAATTTTCAAAACGCAAACAAAGGACTATAATTTTTGAAGCCAAAATGAATTCGAAAATTTTAAATCTACACAATCTATGTTACTATTTTTTCGAATATCTTATTCGATAAGGATCTTCTGTCCTATAAAAAAATACTATATTGTCAATTTTCATTTTAAACTTATGTATAATAAATAAGTTAATAAAAAAATACAACAAATGATCTACCTACATGTCCTCCATTTTGATAAATGCATGTAGTATAAATTACGTCTAATTTTCCTAAAACTTTCACAATCATATTATTTCCATTTAAAAATATAATTTCTTGTCGTATTTTTCGTCTGTTCTCATATATTTTATTTTTTAATGTTTCTCATAAAAAGTAGTTCAGGGATGTTAAATCTGGACTTCTTCGTGGCTATTGTATGTTTCGATTGGGCCCTTTTTTAATATAGTATTGGCAAGTTGCTCCATCCATATGGTAAATAATATCATGGCTCTCTCCATCTACTTCTAATAAAAGTTTTATATTTTCCTAGAGTAACTCAAGTTAGCGTCGACAATTTAAATATTGTTGAGAAAAGCGGACTATATTTCGATTTTGATAAATAGCCCACCCACCTGCTTAACCAATCCCAATTTTACTGCCCCCCCCTCAGGTCCCGCAGCTCGTTTCTTTGTTCTTCGTAGCATATTTAAGTAATATTTTCATATTTGAATAATTTTTGCATAAAGTTGAATATTTTGGATCAAATATAATATTTGCCTGTCATTTGCTGATACATTTTATTACATTAAGTAGACGGAATTCTAAAGCCTGAAACTTTTTTACAAAATAACGTGGTTCACTAAATAAAGTATTATATCTTTATATCAGTAACGTTTAGCCGTTCACTTAGATGTAAACTGATTACCCTGGGAAGTGTGTTATCGACTTGCATTTTAAAATGACTGACACAGTAGTAGTATTATGGCTAAAACCACATTGGAAGGTCATGGTGTTTTTTTGCAAAGCATGTGCCAAAGGGGTAAGTAAGTTAAATTGGGTTTTTTAAAATTAGTAGCTATGTTTGAAAATTTGAAACGAAATTTAGGTTCAGGCATAGATAGCTTTGGTAGTCTTGTTGTCAAAAAACTGAAAGACGTTTTAAATAAAAACGAAGGATCCAATACATTAATTAAGTATCGAATACACTGTCTGGGACTGTTTGTAGATTAGTCTAGGTCGAACGTAGTTTTTCTACTTATAAAACAATCTTAAGCATTAAGAGACAATCTTTTTTAGTAGATAATTTAGAAAAACATTTAATATTTTCGTTAAATAAATAGTTTCGTAAAATGTTTTAAATTAATAAATATGTAAATTTTGTTCCAGTTAATATTTTTATATTTTTGCCATTTATAGACACACATACTGTCTGCAAGGGGCAACTCTATATATATATTAACCCATAAGCTTCAGATGTTATTTACCAAGATATCAAAAGGTGACAAAGATGAGTGTTTAACATTTTAACACCAATTTTTTATTGCAGTTTTCAAAGAGAAAAACTTATTATCGGAAATTCCGATTTTTACATAATGCACTTTTTTAATGGGATCCCCTGTATATTTTATATCTTATTTTGTGCATATATTCTGCATATATTTCTGTATATATTCACAAAATTTTTACAAATATAGGAATATTTCGTCGGTTTTTTTCCGCATATAAATCCGAGCTTATTAATGATAAAAAAAAACATCTTTCATAAATTTGCATACTCCTTTTATTCCCCAAAATCAGGGCCAGAAAATAACTAATGACTAAAATAAAAAGAAACACACGTGAAAACTTCGACTACCATGATGTTGAATCGTTTTAAATTTTCTGAAATTTTCCGTGCTCCAGAAAACGTCGCCTTGTCTCTACAGCACTATTCACCGTTTAATGTTACGTTTTTACAAATGTTGAAGTTTAGAAAACTTAAATGACTTGTAATTATTTAGTTTATTAATAAGGATTTCGCAATCTTCTTAAGCGCGGAACACAATTACGTCATTCGTTTCCGTCCATTTACTTCAAACTATATTTTTCTTTCTGTATTTTTCTGTTAGATACTTTTTTGAAATATATGTTATAAGGTTATAAGCGATTATATTATATATAAAGGAGTGTATCAAACATATTAGGGACACAAATCTACTAACTCATATTATCTAGAGAATCAGAGTGAATTGTAATACCTTGCCAATAGCAATACCAAGACATAAAAAAAACATTGTTAATGTACAGGGTTTTTGGTTACAAATGCACTGTCCTCATTAACTTTCGTATTTTTCTAGATATCAAAAGAAATAAAATACAAAAGTTCCTTTGAATTGTAGGAATTTTTTAATGCTATTTAAAGATATACAGATGTCTAGTTTTTCTAGAATCAACATTAATTTTGAATTTTTCAATATAAACACTGTATATTATACTGCTGATTATAAATGAATGAATATCAAGCTTAATATCTTTATGTTTAAAGATACCGAGAAATTTTATTAAAACTTTTGTATTTATCTTTTTTTGGATATCTATAGAAATACGAACGTTAATTGGGTGCATTTGTAACTAAAAACCCTGTACCTACAAAAGTCAATTATATATCGTGCGAGGCATTAATTGTTGGTAAGGCTGTGTCTGAGGTTCTATTTCGGTGCCGAGAGAATATGTTATATGTTTGTTTAGTTCATTTAACAATTCATTCTATTATTTTGCCCAAATTAGTAGTAAATTGATAGGAATGTACGAGTTATTCTTGTCAATGAGAAATACGTCCGCATTTTTCCGTTGAGCAAATGCAACATGTTTACAATGTCTGTGAGTTTAAAGATTTCGTTGTCTACAAGTTGCTTTGATGTCATATTATTTATGCCCTTAGTGCCGGGGAACCTTTCGCTATTTTAGTTAGTCATTTGGCTGAAACTATCTAGATTTGGGAATAACCTCCTGACCTGGTTGAGGAGAATTCATCAAGGTTTAAGTTGTTCCCTGAATTCTGGTTTCCCTGCCGGAATCGTACTTAAATTTTTAATATCGTTAGGGAGTATGATTTTCAAAAAGCACATCTTTAGAAAATGCTTACTGATTTTAACTGAATAGGTGCAAACCTTATGTATGTAAATTGCTAGGGTCATCAAGTCAATGGTATAGTAATTAAATATATAATATTTTAGATAAAACGATTTAATATACTTCATCAACTCACGATATTAATTCACGTTCTCTATTGTAACCACATTTCTTGGCCCCTGCACTATATAGAATTTACAATTTAATAGATTGGATTGTTTAATACTACAGGCTTTACTTTTAAACATATTCATATTATAAAACAGTATTAATTTTTTTTCTGGTTGATATATAAAATCTCTAACACATTAGCGGGTATTTAATTAACACTTTAGGCATACTTTCATTTTCTCTTCTTATCTGAGTTTGTTAGTTGAATACGTTACGTAAATTTTATTATCTATTTTTGAACTTTAAAAGTAAGCATTGTAAAAAAATATTCATTTTAGCGTCCATAGATAATTAATAATATTACAAGACAAGAAGTACGTACATTTAAAAACTTTTAAATTGTTAATGGAAGTTTAGATTAATGGACTTGTGGGCTATAACATCATCACTGCCTGATTATGTTACGGGATTAGATAAAGTTCGCTATTTCCAGTAGCAAATCTTATGACAGATAGTAAACCGTTTAACAATGTTTATTTCCCTAACGTGTTAAATTACATTTATTGTTAATGCAATTAATTTTTAGTTCCTTCGTAAAAGGGAAGTATTGTAATTGCGAAAAATCACCATCCGAGATTTTTGCTTGTTAGGGTCCCTAGATCCCGAAAAACATGTTCTCTCATTTCCACCAGTCTGTCGGTCTCTCTATCGTACTGTCTTTACGCTGCATAGCTCAGAAACTACCTATCCGATTGACTTAAATTTCAAGAGTCATATGGGGATGAAATTGTAAGATTTTGTTAAAAATCCAATATGGCAAAACAAAGTGCCGGCGTGAGAAGATATAAAAAAAATCATTATTAAGAAACTACTTATCGAATGGACTTTAATATTTGCGAAAAAAATAAAGTGTGATATGGTGATAAAATGGTACAATTCGTGTGGAAATCCATTTTTATCGGAAAAAAATGGCGACCTAATGAAATGTTTAAAAATTCAGTATAAAAATTAACTGTAAAACATATAGACTGGTAAATATTTGGTGTGAATCTTATATGGCAAAACAAAATGATGCCCTAATAAATTATTTATATATTCGGGACAATTCCATTTTTTTAAATCGAACCGTCTTTTTATGGAGGAAAATAATAAAGAACATACATTTATTTTTTATAGGCTACGCAAATAATGCTATGAGAAATACATAATAATAACACTAAGTTAAAAACTTAGAAAAAAAACGATTGGAAACGATTGTTGGGGCAATTGTAACCATGGAAAATATCCTCCGAATAAAATTATACGGAGATGAAAATACCAGCATATATAAAACTGTCCTTATAAACAAGTTAACTTTGCCTTTTTTTGTGTAAATTATTTTACCACAACTCGCCTGGAAACTATAGTTGTTTTGTAACAAGTTAGTATATCTACTTATGCAACGACGTGATGGTCGAGGTATAACTCTCTTATTTCACATTCTCGCATTTAGAAGAAAAATATTTTTATATAAAAAGTAATAAAACTTTAACCTCTTATTATTCTAGCAAAACGGGTTTTTATCACTAATGCGCGGGGGTATTTTCCTTAACTACCAACAAAATAAAAATCCATTATAGATTTAATATTAAAATAAAAATATTTTTTAACATAAAGTTGAAGTCCCAGTTGTTTAATTGGTATTGGAATATTCACTAAAGACGGACCTTTTCTTAATTTTTCTGTTCTAAAACAGTTTATATTTTTAATAGATTAACCTGTATTTCATTTGACCATGAAATGGGCTTCTTTTTGGTAGTTGCAAAGTTCGCGGATTTAATATCTTTGTAGACAACTCAAAATAATTTGTAAAGGAACCTAACTGGAAATTCCCTCCTGAATGTTTTCTCTTGCCTAAAAAAATTTAAAAAATGATTTTTATATATTTGTTGCTAAATGACTGTGTGCGAAACTTAATCGGATCATACTTAACTATTCCTAGTAAAAAAATATTCATAACGAGGGAAGTAAAGGAAATTATTGATTTTTTATCCATTTTTTATTCCGTCTAATCGTAATCTATTTTTTTTCGATTATCCGAAAGAACTGTGACAATTAGTCTGGTTAATCGGTGTCCCACTGTAATCATTTAGTAAGTCTCACTTTTAATAAAATTACAAATAGGCTTAGACATATTATGCCTGGATATCAGATATAATCAGACTTTACAGACGAAGCCGAGCTCAACCAAGCATAAACATAAATCAGACGAAGCACATGTAACCCCCTGTATAATTTTATAAAAAATGAGACTCATACTAATAGGATAAATGTAAAATTGAATCTAGTCAAAAATTGCTCTAATAAATTTGTTCGTGAATGATAATTGTAGTATTGTGACGGAGATATTCAAAAAAAAAGTTGATATCGAATCAAATTATGTTCGACTGCAATTCATTTTTAGGTTAATGGCAATTAAATGTTTAAATGTTAATTGGTAATAATACATTTTCGAAAATGAATACCTAAATTGTGCATACCGCTGTTTTAGAGCGATATTTACAGTAACTTTTTCTTTATTTTACTGAGCTCATTAAAACTTATTACTAACCAGAAATTATTAACAAACTTTAATGAATACATGCTTCTGACTTTATGTTTTACTAGTTTAGATGCATTTTCAGCAAATATTTACTGCAACTTAGGACTAATTAAAAATAACTAATAAAATACTAATAAAAAATTAAATATCGGCACTAAAATAAATTCATCTTATTCCGAAATTATGTGTGCGGGATATTAACAAATTCCATTCCCAAATTGATAAAGAGCTTGCGTTACGCGGCCTCACCCAAAATAAATGACCGGTTCTCAGCCAGTCCAAATACCAATTTACCGAAAACTCGTCGAAGATGGACATCGGAGGGGACTCGGTTAAGGAAATGTAATTAATTAACGCTTAAGCCAACAACCTCTTCGTTCACATAAACAGCACGGTTAAGGTATCGATTTACGCATTGGATGAAGATATAACAATCTTTATAAATACGAAATGTATTGAATCACATATTACGTAGCTAATGCTGATTATATTATGTAGAACTCCAAATAACATAAATAATTTTTAAACTACTTTATAGTTGCTTTTTAAAAATCTCTAACGAAAAGAACGAAATCCAAACAAGCCAGACCTAAAAAGATGATTAAAAACTGAATATAGCCAAAGACATAATAGTCAGTATAGACGATCCACCCAATATTAAATAAAACACTCCTTGAATGGACCCCACTTTGCATTGTACTTCCTATATTTCGAGATTTTATTGAGAGATTTCCACCTAGTCCGTCAAAATTTCAATACTAGTGTTGCCAGACCTAACTCGCATTGCGCGCGGGCTAATATTTTGATTAAATGGCGACAGAAAAGATTAAAATGGTGAATTTATTGTGTATCTGATAGACACAAAATTAAAACCGGTACACAACAAAATGCGACACCTTTAATGACTTTAATCATTAAGAAAATTATAACTCTTAGGTTTGTCTCATGTTTAATTAAAAATACTTTCCGACGTTTCACTTTTGATTGTACGATGCTTTTTCAGGGATATTCACTTTATGACATCGTAGCAAACTTTAATAGACTTTCAAGCCTTTTGTTTATGTGATTTGTAAAGAAAAACAATATTAATATAAATATATTACAGATTTATTTTATTTTTCTTACACTCGCCTCGGTTTGTTCAGTCGTGAGGGTTGGGTAAGTTGCATGAAAATTAAGTAAAGGTTTTCTCAGCAGATTTTTTTTTTTTTAACTTCCTGTATTTAATGTGAAAAACAAATAAATAAATACAACCTCTAGTTCCCTGTTCAATGCTATTATATTTATATATGTATATAGTAAAAAAGATTAAAAAAAAAAATGCAATACAAATTAATTTATTACTTCTCCTTGATACAGTAAATTTCCAAATTTAGATTTAGAAGAAAATGCTAAGTATACGATAAATTTCTTTCCAGATTTAATTGCAAGTTTCACTTGCAAATAAAGTTTATTTGTAATAGACAATGAGAATCTGGCTGACAAAGGATTGACTGGAAAATCACTCGGATGAGAACTTACTCCAAATTTCTTCAGCTTGTTTGACCTGTTACTCCGTGTAATCCTCGTCGAAAAGAGGCAATAGATAGTGGTTGGTAGAGGGAGTGGGCCGCAAGCACTATTGATCCGGGGTTCTCCAAATACTTGAATGTTTCCCTGTCAAAACAAAAGAAACCCAGAATCTGTTCGAAACACAATTTCTTTTAAATGATTTCTTTCTTTCCTTTCTTGTTTAAATCGAAATTCTTAGCTATATGTGCAAGTGATAATCATAAGACTTCGAGTTATTTGAACTGGAAATTAGAATATTTTATATTGTACAACAGTGTTTAAAACCTGGAGAAGTATATAGATTAAGTACACATATTATATAATTTAAGAAGAATGGATCAGAAAATAAAATTCTGATGAGATCTCTTTGTTACAATTATGAGTAGTACCTAATCGAAATATAGTAGACTAAATTTACTTCTTATCTCAACTTACTGTTAATCTTAAATTTACCTTAAAATAATTAAACTTTAATAACATTTTACTATGCATGTAATTATTTACAAATGTATTACTATACAAACTAATTTTAAATAGAAGTTCCAAAGGAAAATATCTAGCATGAGTATTATATTATTAAGAAAGAAAAGAAAGATTGCTTTGAAATCTATAAAATATATAAATATCAGCTGAAATAAAATTATATACTATTACATAATATGTGGTATATGGACGTATTTAAGAGGCTAAAAAAAAACAACACGCTTGAAATGTCAATGACTTCGCTAAAAAGAAATTAAAAAAAAATTTATCAAATAGCTTGACCAAGAGGAAAACAAGAGAAAATATTATTTATTAGTAGAACCTGGAAAAAAAATATACGCATTTAAATGCGTGTATAAACTGTTAGGTCTTAACACTTTCTGGACTTTTATGTAGGTTAATTTAACTAATTGATTTAAATTTTGTTCGTATCTACATAAAAAAAATTAATTTTGCTATGAGCTAACTTAAATCTAGGTCACTATCAGATCAAGGATGCAAAAGTACAGAAATCGTCCCTCAGTTCATCATATAGACCTAAATTATTGGCAACGCTGTGATATGACTAATCAAACGCGCGAGCTGTAATATTTAATTGATTTAGTTGTATAAAAAAATTAATGTGGAATTGAGATTATGGTTCCAGAGTTAAGGAAAATAAAAATGTGAATTGAGGAAGTGCGCTGAGCTTCAATAAATGTAATGTAAGATATACCGTGAGGAAACAATTTATCTTGAGAACCTCTATAAAGAAAATTATATCTTTCTTCTCACCTTTCTTTTTACACTTGCAATTATGACTAAAGGTTATAATATTATTTAAACTATTTAGCAAAATTAAGATCTAGGTTTCTTAAAGTAAAGACTATCTATTATTTACAAAGAAAAAGTATGTGATATAATGAGAATGTAAAATTAAGAGCTCTCCCACGAAAAAAGTGGAAAAAAACTTTTAGAGGCAAAGAAAAAAATCGCTTGATTTATTTATCCTTTTTTTTTTTAAATTTCATATTTAATTTTTGAGGTCGCCTCCTGGGACTATAATATTTAGGATTTTTTATATAGGCAACTTTTAATTTTTTTCTAACGTCTTCATATATTTTTGGTATTTTTTGTGAATCATTCACACGATGCAATTTATCATTTATTGTAATTACATTGTTTGCATTTTCAGATATTTTACCATAATAATCGCCTTTTAGGGGTATATTTCTACAAAAATTCAAGAAATTTGGAGAGTATCCGGTAACATCATGCTTAGCCTAATTTATAGCCCGCGCAATTTTAAAAATGTACTTATCCCAATCTTTGTGGTTTTCATGAATAAAACATCTGAATGTAGATATAATAACCTTGTTTACCCTCTCCGAGTTGTTTATTTGGGGATGGTATTTTGCATTATACCAAATTTTCTGAACATCATAGGAATTCAAGAAATTTTTAAAGTCATTGCTAGTAAATTGTGATCCACTGTCACATGCAAATACTTGAGGTACTCCAAAATTTAAAAATACGTTATTTTATAAGAATTTAATTATCGATTTAGAAGTTGCTTTAGACATAGGGCGGACATGAGTGTATCTTGTAAACCAGTCAACCACTACTAAAACATATTGAAAACCATTTAAATCTGCACTGAGCAATTGATAAGGGGAGTTTATGTTTTTATATTATCCCATCAATCCTGCTTGTGGCAGATTTGATGGTTTGCTAGCTGCACAAATTTGACATTTTTTAACATACCTATAAACTGAATTTCTAATGTTTGGCCAAAAATATAACTCTAAAATTCTGGACAAAGTTGTAGAAACGCCAAAATGTCCTGCCGTTTCATCATTGTGATACAAGCTTAAAATTGATTTCCTGTTTGCAGTAGGAACAACTATTTTCCAATCTGACGTATTACTTATCATAAATGTTTTATTAAAAATATGTTTATATAAAATTTTATCTTTTACTACAAAGGTAGGGTATTTTTCCGGAAACTTAGTTACTTTTTCTAACATTTCCAAATACCATCTATCAGGCACAAAATCAGATATATTTATAGATGCTATTTCCGTATTTGACCTAGATAAGGCATCAGCTACTACATTTAAAGAGCCCTTTCGATGTACAATGTCATAGTCATACTGTCCTAACTTAATTAGCCAACGAGCCAGTTTAGAAGATGGATTTTGCAGGTTACATAACCAAATCAAGGAAGCATGATCAGTAATTATCTTAAATTTTGATCCTTCTACATAACAACGAAAGTGTTCCACACCTGAAATAACGGCGAAAAGTTCTTTCTCTGTTGTGGTCCATTTTCTTTGACACTTATTTAAAGTTTTACTATAATAAGCAATTGGATGTTTAAATCCATCTTCTTCCTGAAACAAGACAGCGCCAATACCATTGTCTGAGGTATCATACATAATAACAAAAGGTTTTTGATAATCTGGTGTTGCCAATACTGGAGCAATTGTTAAACATATCTTAATTTTTTCAAAGGCGTCTTGCTTGTGGAGTTCAAGTAATAGACAGTCCTTTTTTCCTACCATGGAGAAAATCTGTAATGGGACTGCACAAGGAGGAAAAATTATTTAAGAACCTTCGATAGTAACTAACCAATCGACGTATTTGTGTTGTGTTTTTGGGTACAGGATAGTCGACAACTGCTGAAACTTTTTCAGGATCCGTCCTTAAACCTTGGTGATCTACCAAAAAACCTAGAAATTTTAGTGAAGACCTGCAAAATTTACTTTTTTCAAAATTTATAGTTAATCCTGCATTCTTCAGCCGTTGATATACCTGTCTTAATATCTCAAGATGCTTGGAAAACGTGCTTGTGGCAATAATAATATCGTCAATATAATATTCGCAATAAGGCTCTAAATCTGGTCCAATAACTCGATCCATTAGTCTGCACATGGTTTGTGAGCTACAAGATAGACCAAAAGGCATTACACAAAATTCAAACAAACCACGACCATGAACGACGAAAGCAGTCTTTGGATGTGAATCAGCATCTAAAGGAATTTGATAAAAGGCTTTCTTTAGATCTATAATAGATAGAAATTTAGCATCCCTAATTTTATTAAGGGTGGATTCAATTAACGGCAAGGGGTACATACAGGGTTGCGTCTTACTGTTCAATTTTTGTCCGTCGAAACATACCCTGAATTCATCATTAGACTTTTTTGCCAACCATAATGGACTACAATATGGAGAGGTAGATGGTTGTATAACACCCATTTCTAACATACGGTCTATTTCTTTGTTTAAATGCTGCTGCATAATAGGAGATAAGGGATATTGCCTTTGTTTAAAAGGTTTATTATCTACTAAAGTTATAGAGTGACTAATTAAATGAGTTCTACCTACCTTGTTTTCCGGTGTAATTTCTTTAAATGAATTCATAACTTCTAATAATTGCGACTTTTCCTCCTCTGATAGGGATTCAATTGGTTGAATTGTATTTATTGCAGATATTGAGACAGATTCTAAATTATAAGATAAATCTTTAAAGTTTACACTGATATTAAATGCTTTCAAAAAATCAATACCCAAAATAAGTGTATGTTGTACTGAAGGGATTACTAAAATTCTAAATTCCTGGCATATATTATTTATAGAAATAGGTACTTTAATAAAACCTAAAAAATTTTGCGGTTTACCATCCGCAGTGGTTACCTTTAAATAATCATCGTATTGTATAGGTATTTTTAATTTTCTTATAATACTTAATCCTAAATTACCTAATATAGTGGCGTTGCTACCAGTATCTATTAATCCTAGAATATTTTCATTATATACAGATATATTTAGATAGGGTCTATTATCCTGACCTTTTTTAATAAAAACAGGACATAAGTTTCTATTATTAGTTCCCGAAAAAAAACTTTTTATAACTTCTAGCCACTTTTCCCATTCTGAACTACTTGTTTTTATTTGCGAGATTTGTTCTTGACTTGATTCGTCCCTTTTATTTTTTCTCTCTTTATAGAGTTTTGAAGGGGAGGAGGAGGTTTGTTTGGGTCGAAAAAGGCTAAAAAATGTCTTGCAGAATCCTCTACATTTGTTGAGGTATTCGCCATAGAGTTTGCATTTAATTGTGAATTATGAGGTATATTCACAGAGTTCATTTGATAGGAAAAATTTTTCTTATAACCATTGAATTTAGGACATGTAAGTTTAGTTTTGCCTTTAAACCCGCAACCAAAACAAAATATTATTTTAGAGTTTCTACATTCCCTGTGGGAATGTCCCAACCTATCACAATTCCAACACGAGATCGAAGAAATTGTAGATATTTGTTTATTTGAAAGAAAATTTGTTCTCTTATCAATTTTATTGTATCTAGAGGGATAATTTATAGTTTCAGATTCATAAAAATTTGGACAACTTAAATGTGGTTCTAAATAGTTTAAGTTCTTATTAAAAGAGGGAGGTTTATATTTTCCTAGCCAACATTGTGACTCTTCAATTTTTTACATTGGTCAATCAGTTTATTAATTGTGTCTATTTCAATTAAAGCAAGTTGTGTTATATAAAATGGTAGTAAATTCCTTCTAATTTTATCTACAATTATTTTTCTGAGGGTTTTGTTGTCAACCTATTGAATAATCCTTCCATACTTGTTATATAGAGAGATACCTTTTCGTTTATACCCTGGGTTCTATTTCTAATTTCATCTAACAAATTTTCATCATAATTGTAAGGTAAGAAATCCTCTTTAAGTTTTTTAACCAGTTGATCCCAATCCTGAAATCTGCCTTGGTTATTATTATACCAGGTCCAAGCCTGTGATTTAAACAAGCAGCCCCAGCACTTTTAAAAAGATCATTTTTTGACACACCCCTAGCAATCCTAGTAGATTCAATTTTTTCTAAAAATGACATTACCGATTCTTTATTCCCAGTACCTGTAAAGTATAAGTTCCATTTGTATGGCAACACTGTTTTAGAGAATTGAAAGTTTTCGAAGTTTGTATCTTGATTTGGAGAGTGAGGTGTAGACGTTACTGGCCTAATCTTTTCATCGAAATCACTTTCTAAAGATAACAAGGTTAATCTTAATTTTTTTTGGTAGTCGTGTTCTTCATCTGAACTGGTTTTTATTCTAGAAATTCTACCTGATATGTAATATTAACGAGAAAGGAGTCTTTTATAACTTATATCTGTGGTATCCCCTGTAAATTTTTTTATTAAATCAGCCACTTCTTTTAAAGACTGATTTAATTCTTTTTTATCTAATTTAAAATCTGAGATATCTACAATACTGCAAAAACTTCTATCCCCAGATTCTTGATTCAAAAGTCCCCTTAAAGTTTTACGCTTTTGATCACAGTCGCCCGTAGGGTCGACATTTCTAATTTTAATTTCATATTCAATTTCCCATATTTTTAAAGTTAGGATCCATCTCATATTTTATCTTCGGTAACTGAGCCATAATGTACAATAAATTTATTATATTATCAAGAAATATCTCAAAATACGCTATTTTCAATAAAAAAAAACCTATACTTAATTTTCATGCAACTTATCCAGACCTCACGACTGAGCAAACCGAGGCAAGTGTAAGAAAAATAAAATAAATCTGTAATATATTTATATTAATATTGTTTTTCTTTACACAAATCCGCCCAACGTGGGGCTAAGTAAGTTGCATGAAAATTAAGTATAGGTTTTCTCAGCAGATTTTAGGTTACTATCAGATCAAGGATGCGAAAGTACAGAAATCGTCCCTCAATTCATCATATAGACCTAAATTATTGGCAACGTTGTGATTTGACTAATCAAACGCGCAAGCTGTAAAATTTAGTTGATTTAGTTGTATAAAAAAATTAATGTGGAATTGAGATTCTTGAGAGTTAAGGAAAATAAAAATGTGAATTGAGGAAGTGCACTGAGCTTCAGTAAATGTAATGTAAGATATACCGTGAGTAAACAATTTATCTTGAGAACCTCTATAAAGAAAATTATATCTTTCTTCTCCCCTTTCTTTTTACACTTGCAATTACGACTAAAGGTTATAATATTATTTAAACTATTTAGCAAAATTAAGATCTAGGTTTCTTAAAGTAAAGACTATCTATTATTTACAAAGAAAAAATATGTGATATAATGAGTATGTAAAATTAAGAGCTCTCCCACGAAAAAAGGCTTTTAGAGGCAAAAAAAAATTGCTTGATTTATTTATCCTTTTTTTTTTAGATTTAGTCATGAAATGAAAGGAAAGAGAAAATATCCCTTTTATATGTATATTTTTTCCCAATAATTTTTTTATGTTATTTTGCCGCCAAGTGAAGTTATTTTCGAAACAAAATGGAGGACGATAGTGAGACAGCAAACTTCCAATAATGAAAAAAAAATCCGGCCGGCAGTGTATCCTCAAGAATTTACTATTATATATAAAAGAAAATGTAGCTTGTAGCTTGCAAATAATATTTGAACCTCTATATATTAGATAAATAAAGGATACACTTACTGGAATTATTTTCTTCTGATTGATTTGCCTGGAGACTTTCTGTCTCACGTGTCCAGTTCCGATCTATACTAGCGATTCCCTCGAAATATTGTAGCGTCTAGTCCAACCTCAGATTCGTATATAGGTTTCACTAAAATAATTAAATTCACAGCAGTAAAATGTTCGCTAGAATTTATACGATAATGCTATCAGAATAAAAAGAAAATTCTGATGGTTAGAGATCTCCTTTTTTTATTTCATAAAAAAAAAGAGAGTCCTTAAGGTAATTATTATCATGAAAGGTACAAGAATTCTAGTGGCCTTCAAATTAAAAGATGATACATATAATGCTTAAGATATTAATATTATAATCAAAGAGAATTTCAAAAAGTTAAAAGGTATATGGATTACTTAGGAAAATTTTGATTTTATTATCCTGACAAATTTTACTCTAAGAAAGGAAAAACGATAAATCTAATTTAAACAATAGGAATTATATTTACATATAGCTTAGTTAGCCCAGAATCAATTTATATGATAATCAAGACAATAGGAAATGCAAACCTAAAATATGCTTTTATGCTAAAAGAGAAAACGTGGTTTTACAATATATCGATAAAAATGCCTCTATACCTTTTTCGCCGCTTCGATCACACGTCCAGCAAGTGAGACAGTCATTTTACCTAGTCCGCGAGCGGATTTATAACCTTTAATGTCTCATTTGCGACGCTGCCGTCGTGAATTTATTTTATGATGTTCCATTTCTTTTTAAAGCAGTACTTGAGACATTTTCTGATTTCAGTTTTTCTTTACATAAGAAGGCAATATATGAGAATAAAATCAACTAGTTACTACTTCTTTAGTAGGTTTATTTATTTAAAATATGTCTTACTTTTCAATATTTCATCTCCTTATTTTTCAAATTTCACTGATATTTCACTAAATTTTAGATTTCTTCTTAAAAATGTAATGTAACGAAAATTGTGTATATTTTCGTTACAGATTCTGAAACTGACACAAAAACTGGAATTTTCTTAAATATATGATTCTTGTGTCCTGTTGGGTGGTGGTTTTTCGGCTATAGCATCATGAAAAATTTAGATATTTCATTTTCAAGTTAGTTAGTTTCACCTGTATACTTTGCTACATAATGTCTACAATGTCTGCAAGTTCTAAAAACCGATAATTTAAACTTATCTGTTGTTAGATATAGTATATGCTTTCTATATAACTAAAGTCCTCTTTATATACTTATACATCTGATAACGCAATAGCAGCCTGATGTTGTTAATGTAGTTGATCTGGAAATATGCAGTCTGGACCATATTTGGGAAACATTTATGAAGTTTTCGGAAAGTACAAAGAATACAAAAGCGGTTATATGGAAAAATTTTGTAATTAAGTAATGATTTTCGTTACTCACAAATACCACTGTGTAGAATGCACAATGTCAATCAACGTATTACCGGTAACAATAGATACCTGTAATTCCCTGGCCTGGCCTGGTCGAGTGCTACATCGTTTTAAAGGTCTTTTTATTTTTTATTCAACCCCCCATTTTGAAAACCTTTGATTCAGCAGTTCTCAAATGATGACCAGTAACAATGTTGCGGAATGGAATCATTATTATACGTTTCTTTGAGGTTATCATTGTCAATACTCCATACTATACACACGTCGATGATACGTTCACCAGAGTATTCGGAGCCATTTTGAAAACTTGACATTTCACATAGCCCGACAGAAAATAATCAAGGGGTGTAAGATCTGGCGAGCGTGCTGGTCACTCTGTCGAACCACCTATCTATGCGGATAGATTGCATCCTAGTAATTTCTAGTGTCTCTAAAATAATGTGGCGGAGCACATATATATATATATATATATATATATATATATATATATATATATATATATATATATATATATATATATATATATATATATATATATATATATATATATATATATATATATATATATATATATACAGGGTGGTGCAACCAAGATGGGGTGGACGATTGTGGGCAAACGGAGAGGAATTTGAAAAAACATTTTTGGGATATGATTGATAGTCAAGAACGCTGTGTTTTAAAATTATACCCATTATACAGTGTTTTTTGAACCGAACTTGTGTTTTTTTAAATGGCACACCCGGTATATTATTATTTTAGTTGATTCTCCTATTCGTTACGATCATTTTGATATGAGGATGATGGGTCTAAAATTTATACCAAGGGAATGGGACGAGGTTAAAGTGGAAAAATGGGTTATACTCCGGCCATTTTTTGAAAACAATTGAAGCAGGTATGGAAAAACCAAATATTCTATAAAATGTATTGTATCTAGGATTACAATAATCGCTTGTAAGTCGTTCAAAATTATTCACTGTTATACAGGGTGGTCAAGTTTTGCAACTTTACCTTGGATTGAATTTTTTTAAATGGAACACCCCATAAAATATATGGGTCATGTCATATTAAAGATAACTTCGCCAGCTTTCAGAAAATACCCTATTTGATATCTTTGTAACCAACAGTTTTATAGTAAATTAACCGTGAAACCAAAATTTACTCATTCTAACAGAAACGGTATTATTTACGTTGCTTAAATTGACTACCTATAATATAAGGAGGCCATGATATAATCATAAATGAAAAGAAAGATTGACATTCTTGTCAAAACCGCAAAGTGTCAGAGAATTGGCATCAATTACCATTGTTTTTTGACGATAAGCCAAGAAATTGTTAAGTAACAATGAGTTTGAGTACTCAGAGTTGATAAACATGACTTTTATGTTGGGCGAGTGTCAAAAAACCCTTTACTAGCAAGCAGGGTTTATGCGGCACGATATCCCGATGCCGAAAAAAAACCAAGACCTGAAGCTTTTGCAAGTTTATTAGAGAGGTTTCAAGAAACAGGCAATGTTGCTTTTAAGAAATGTAAAGTAATTAATAAACCAGTTACCAATGAAGATAATGCTTTGACAGTGTTATTAACAGTGCAAGAAAATCCACACACAAGTACCAGGGAAATTGAGAGAGCTACTGATATTGAACGCACTAGTATTAAACGGATTCTGAAACAACATAAATATCATGCCTACCACATTGAATTACACCAAGAACTGTATGATCGCGATTACGTCCAACGACAAGAGTTTTCAATTTGGTTTTTAAATACAATTTGGGATAATCCAGGTTTTGTAGATAGGGTGCTGTTTTCAGATGAAGCAACTTTTAAAAGCAACGGCTTGGTTAACAAACATAATATGCACTATTATTCAACCGAAAATCCACATCGGATTCGTCAGGTGGACCATCAAAATAAATGGTCAATTAATGTTTGGGGAGGTATAATTGGCTCTCATGTTATAGGACCATATTTCTTTGAAGAGCATTTAACGGGAGAAGCCTATTTAAATTTTTTGAGAAATGAGTTGCCCGTATTGCTCGAAGACTTACCTTTAATGTTAAGAAATTCCTTATGGTTCCAACATGATGGAGCACCCCCGCATTAACATATGTAAGACATTTTCTCAATAATTGGAATGGAGAGCATTGGATTGGGCAAGGTGGACCAGTTAAGTGGCCTGCGAGGTCACCCGATATAACGCCACTAGATTTCTTTTTATGGGGACATGTTAAAGAAGAAGTTTATAAAGAGGTTCCAACCACAGTGGAAGATATGAAGTTGAGAATAATAAGCAGTTTTCGCAACATTTCAGACCTGACTTTGAGAAAAGTGAAACTTTCATTTATGGATAGACTCGAAATGTGCCTTCAGCAAAACGGTGGTTTAGTTGAACATCTTTTACAAGTTTTAATTATATTGTTTTTGTTGATTTATATTAAATTTATTTTTTTTGTGAAAAAAAGATCTGTTATTAATACTGTCAAAGCATTATCTTCATTGGTAACTGGTTTAGTAATTACTTTACGTTTTTTTGAAAGCAACATTTCCTGTTTCTTGAAATCTCTATGATAAACTTGCAAAAGCTTCTATCTTGTTTTTATTTCGGCATCGCATCATCAAAGAACAATATTTATTTATTTACTGATGACAATATTCTGACACTTTGCTGTTTTGACAGGACTGTCAATCTTTTGTTCAGTTTGTGATGATATTATGGCCTCCTAATATTAAATTGTCAATTTTAACAACGTGAATTCAGAGTAATTCGTGTTAAAATGAACAAATTTTGATTTCACAGCTAATTTACTGAAAAACTGTTGGTCAGAAAGGTATCAAATATGGTATTTTCTGAAAGCTAGTAATGTTATCTTTAACATGAAAGTAAAATATACAGGGTGTTCCATTTAAAAAAATTCAATCCAAGGTAAATTTGCAAAACTTGACCACCCTGTATAACAGTGAATAATTTTGAACGACTTACAAGCGATTATTGTAGTCCTAGATACAATACATTTTATAGAATATTTGGTTTTTCCATACCTGCTTCAATTGTTTTCAAAAATGGCCGGAGTATAACCCTTTTTTCCACTTTAACCTCGTCCCATTCCCTTGGTATAAATTTTAGGCCCAACTAACCTTATATCAAAATGATCGCAAGGAATAGGAGAATCAACTAAAATAATAATATACCGGGTATCCCATTTAAAAAAACACAAGTTTGGTTCACCACGAACTTTTTAGACCACCCTGTATAATGGGTATAATTTTAAAACACAGCGTTCTTGACTATCAATCATATCCCAATTTTTTTTTCAAATTCCTCTCCGTTTGCCCACAATCGTCCACCCCATCTTGGTTGCACCACCCAGTATATATATATATATATGCCTAGTAGTAAAAATAAATTCAATTATTTCAGATATTCCTAGTTTTAGAACAACAATATTTTCTCGAATTTATTTCAACAAACTGTATCATAATAATTATAGCCAGTCGAGCCATTTAGTTCAGCAGTCTACATTTTTCCACGCGTCAAATGGCCCTCAGAACTCAAAATTATCGCATTTACAATATTAAAAATTATAGAATATTTTCTGGTGTTTTATAAAGTAGAGGATCAAAGTGCGAAAGAAATGATGAATAGAATCTTAGGAATTAATTCGAATTTTGGTCTGAATAAAAAAATGTAAAGGTCAAGGATATGACGCGACGGGGCGAGTACAATGAGCGGTGCATATTGTGGAAAAAATAGATGTAAAAAACAGCAACGTATATTCATTGTGCCATCCATAACCTTAATTTAGTATATTAAGTAGTTTTAATTTATTATTATTAAGTAGTTTTTTTTTTACTATTTTACAAGAGCTTAAAAAGGTTAAATCCAACTCGTTGGTTAGGTCGTCTGGTATCTTGTACTGCTGTAAAGCTACGAGTCCCAGATATAATAAGAGCGCTAACAAACATTAATTTAGTAATCTTTAAAAAACAAGAACGCGATCAAGCACTATCATTGAGGAAAGAAGTGAAAAGTTTCAATTTTGTCGTCACGTTAAAATTAGTCATAAAAATATTAGCGATTATAAACATCTCTATGCAATAAATATTTTGGAGCCTCCAAGACGAAACGTTTGTAGTGCAAATGTTTCGTAATTTTCAGGCAACATTCTTCTGTTTTCAGCTTGGCAGATATTTTCCTTCATTTTAGTTGAAAGCTGGATCACGATATGAAGACGATAATATAAAGTGCAAATTTTTAGCTAATTAGATTTATACGATTCGAAATGGGGATTAAAGCCAGTATTTTTATTTTAAAGTTAGTACTTTAAAATTTCCTTTATAAATAAGAGAATAATGACGACTCTATCACAATTACATAGGAAACGCTGAAATCCTCCATTTCTTAAAATTTGGTTTACAATATCTTACTGATAAAAAATTTGTTTCGGAATACAGGGAAAAAATTGTTAATTTTTCAATAATTGAATATCGGAAAACAGTTAACATCAAAATATATTATATGTTGTATACGTTATTTACCCACAATATAACGTGGCAACCCACAGAAAATGTGCAGTCTTCCCTAGAACTAGTCTTCTATTTTTTCTGGTTTTAATGTGCCTACTAAACATGTATTGTTAGTTAAGCAGGGATAACATTTTCAACAGTTGTGTATCAATTGTGCAGATTCTGTTACTGACAAACAGAATAAATGCTATCGGTACCTGGTTTTAGAAAATGTGTTTTAGACATTTCATTCTTAGGTAAGTATCTAGTAGTGATGCCGCGAGACGAGATTCTTCACTTTTAGTAAAAGAATCCCTCACCTTATAGATATAAATACATACGTCTTTCCATTTCTGTCAATGGATCTTATTGCATCAATAAAAATCGTTGGACTTATTTTACTAAAACATTGCATTGCAAAAATTTTCCAAATTTTCGATTGTTTTTAAAACATCACTCTTTTTGGTTTTGTGCTTTTAAATATATTTTTGTTTTAATAAACGATTAATAATTATCATTTAATTTATTATTAATGTTTCTGTGTAGTGTCTCAAAAAAACATAAAAAGCAAAATAAATATATAAATATAATTGCTTGAATATGTTTAAATTTTTCTTAGATTTAGAGCTGGTGAAATTTAACAGCCCTTTTTTGATACCCATTCTGTATACTTAATGGTCTAAAATTCCCTTGATAAAATCCTAGAATTGTTTGTTTTTAATTTTCTTCTCTTAAAGCAGAAATTCAGAAAATAGTAGCTCCTTAAAATGGAGTTGTGTTTAAAAAACACCGTAACTCTTTTATCTAAATGAGATTCATTTTGTAATGAAAAATAGAAAACAATTAAGACATTTAGATATTTACCTATTAAAAATATTTCTGAAAAATTACAAAAAACTCTAGCACCAATCTAAAAGATTTCAGATGTTTGACAATATTAATATTCAATTTATTTTTATTAACTAGCCCGATAATGGTAATTTATTTAACCAAGTACACTAAGAACTTTGGAAATTTTGAATTGCAATCATAGAGTAAAAAAGTAACTATGCATGAGTTACATGTAATATTTTGTCTATGATCGTGTTATTTTACAGAGAAAAAAATGAGTAACTTGATGATGATACATAGTGGTTGATTTTCAAAGAGTTTTGTCTACGAATTCATTTTTCTTGTAACAAGTTCACAATATAAGCAACATTTCAGATACAGTTTGAAGTTTATATTTTAAGTGAAGATTTAATTTAAAATATTTCCGCAAAACCTATTACATATTATTATTGTGTGGGTTAAAGTGTATTATTTAGTATAATAATAATTCACAATCCGCTTACGTGCCCAGGGTCATAATATTTACACGATGTAATCTCCTGAATAGTGGTTATTAAACTTATATGATTTTAGCTATCTAATAATTTTAATTAATTTTCATATAAATAAAGTTAACTCGCTAAAATAAAACCCCAAAATCTCTAGCTAGCCACAATAGGTGAAAACAAACATATCGAATTTGACGTTTGGATGTTTTAAAGTACTTGATTAAAAAAATAGACAAATCGAAAGCCTACCTTTCAATAGAGGGAAACCCTAAGTTATAACCCGCCAATGAGGTAAATACTATTTTTAGTTCATTGTGACCCCCTTATGCCATTTTGTTTATTGATTTTATTTTTTTCACACTTTTCGTAAAAAGATATTTTATGCATAAAAATGAATGAAATCTTGTATACTTTATATAACGATTTAAAAAGAAATATATAATTTTTGGCTTACTGGCATCTTTACTGAACAAATATATTTAACTTTTAGCAGGAAAAGTTAATATACTCAAAGACGAGACAAGGCCCTGGTGTGTCCTCATATCAACCAATCATATCATGTAATAATAAAATTTAGAAATAGTTACTACTTATTATGTAGAAAAGGCTTTTCTTTATTCATTTTTAAATTTTAGACTGCTTATGGTGGATGGTTTATATCTAGCTCACGAATGAAGAGGGCTTTTTGAAGCCATTCCCATTATCTTTCTATTGTTTTTCTACCATTGTTATTATTATGATTATTATTATTACTTTTTGTAATGAGTAGAACTAGTATATTGTACGATAATATGGTAAAAGCACTTGAAATAAGTATATTTACATTGATTTGCTGCTTTATTTTAAAATAAGATGTTATGTGTTTCTAAAGTGTTGATGCTAGAATGGATTAGTTATAAATATTCTCATTGGAAAAAGTACATAGTTATATCTAAAATACATTTCACCAGTTTTCTCAGTGGAAAAAACCAAACATATTTTTATATGTTATTTCACTTTCACAACAAATATAGGTAGATACAGTAAAAATTCTTAATTCTAAAAACCAAGGCCATAATCTTCTAGGCTAAGGAGAAAAATGTTAAATGTTGTGCGTGCTTGTAAAAAAAAAGCAATTAAAAAAAACGAAAATTGCTGTAGATTGTTTTTAAAGGACCATTAAACATTTATTTACGGCTACACCATTTTACAATAATCATATACTAAAATATCTATATTTAAATATAGGTCCCAAAAATAAGTGAAACGATTGTGTTGATTGCAAATTTTATTTTCCTGAAATTCGGACTGCAAATTTGCTAGACTTTAAGCGAGTATGTGATCTATGTAGGGTGTGTCGTCAGTACAAGCACGATGAGCTAAAAATGCCAATAGCATAGTTTCCCATATCATTTTCTAACTAAAATAAAAAAATATATATATTTAAAGAGTTATTTATTTGACAAAGCAATAAAAAAAACCTCAAAACCACTCGCTTAATAATATGAAAATATATAAAACTGTTTTGCAAGTGAACACTATGCATCAATGTATTTATCAAGCCTATACGTACAGAATTCCACTACATATTGATAACACAGTATATATGCATATAATTATTTGGTAATTATTATACAAGTTCTAGAAACTATTTTCGCTTTAGCAAAGTTATTACCAAACAACTAAATTTCTATACGAAAGAAGTTGTGGTAAATTCGCCTTTAAATTGGAATTTACCGACTTTTTAGTTATTTTTTATCTTCATTTTTATTATTATTATTATTACTATTACTTGTATTATTAGTATTATTTCTATTTATTTATTTATTATATCTTTATTTACCTTGTCTAAAAAATTAAATTAGTTCATAATTTCATACTTTTTCTGTCAAATGTGAGGTTTTTTTTACATTCTCTGTGGTCGCCATTTGGTTTCATCATATTTTGATTTTTACTTGTCACATTAAAAAAATTTTAACACACATGAAAAGTTTATAAGTATTTCCGCCATTACTATTATCTGGTAAACATGGTAAATATTTTATTACTGTCCTGTGTACCAAACACAAAATTCACCAATACTATGTCAGAAAAATTCATTTTGATACAATATCAATCAATCAATACAATTCAAATGTAAATTAAACGAGACCTTGCGAAGTGACGGCCTTTACCAACTAAGTGCCGTATCTGGTTTGGCGCTTATGAAATCGTTTGAAATATTTTGGGAATGTATGAATGAAATTTTGAATATTTATCATAAAGTTATTATTTCTTTTTGAGGCATCGTATTTTAGGAATCTTGTTTTTAGACATAACTAAGCCTTATTATGCAATTTAAATATGCTAAATTTTCTTATTGCGTAGAATCCTTTCAGCTGTACAAAAAACTGTCAAGAATAACTTTTACATCAGGAGTGATAAAAAATCCTTTCTTGCGGGCAGCTTCTTGTAACCGTTCGTCTAATCAAGTATAACTATAGCCATTATGATCTAAAAATGTAACAACTTAATATAGAGAAGGGAAGCTCATGTTAGACGAATTAAGGCCCAATAATCACTTATTGTGCTAATGAAATATCAGCATATAAACGTAATAATAAAAGCTGAAAACAAATATCGACAATGTAACAGCTGCAGTAGTAAAAATTCTGTAACACAAACTAAATTAGAAGTTATTACATAGCCTACAGGTAAGACAGCAGGAAATTAAGCATTGTAGTTTTGCTACCCAAATAAATAAAAAAATCGATTAAAATTGCAACTTCGCGTCGATCGATGCAACACAAACTATAGCTTAAACAGGACGTCAATTAAATTAATGAAAACATGGGACAAGCACCTCTAGGGCAAGTGCTATGCCTCGGACAAATATGGTTATGTCTTAAAACTGGACCTCATGGGAATCGCAATGTTGGTGTTCGATTCAGTTTTTATTAACTAAGAACTCGTATATAGATAGTTTCTTCTCAGAGGTAGTATTTTGTAAGTTGTTTCGATCATTCAATATTTTTTTTTAGGCTTAGTTTTTACATCGCTCGTTTAATATTATACAATGAAAGTCTTTATAAGGAGGTAATATAAGAAAATATCTTATTTTCCAAAAGTAGATGTTATAAAATTTTTGAGAACCCAAATGAAGACATGCAAATGTAAGTCACTGATGGCCAATTCGTCACAAAAGCATTCTTAAAGTTTCAAATGAAATAGAAGTAACCAACTACGCAAACATAATTGCAGGCCAAAATTTAAAAAATGTTTAGAATTTGAAATAACCTGTAACCTTAGAGTAAGAATTAAAGTAGAGATCACAAGTCATTCATAAATCACGTTAGGGATATGCGCCAGCATGGTTCCCCTATTTTTCACATTCTATCGACCAATTTTTACGATAAAACAAGAAGTGGGGATGGCTCATGTCCAAGCCGTGGCCATTTGTTGACGAATGCCAGTGGCGGCACGGCGGCGCGAGTTTTTCACTTCCCGCATAAAGAAATATCATTAATTGTGAGAAAATCATCGTTCTGGGTTTTTACAGATCAGATTATCGTTGACAATTATTACAAATTTCAAAGAAATAGTCGTTCCTTACTTCACTATCTAAAATCAAACCATTAGGTAACATAAGCTTAAAAGAAAATTAGCTATTTATATAATATTAAATTTTAGTTTTTAGTTATGTTTGCCTTATGTCACTGTCATTTTGTAATTGTGACATTTACAAAAATTATTTGTTCAGTTGTTAAAAATGTCATCTTAAATCTGTAACTGTCAAGTTAGACCTTGTCTAAATTTAAACCTCTTTAGTGAATACTATTGTTAGAGTTTTAAACTAAAATCAATGCTTTTAACGCGCTTTTATTGGCTTCCTACTCGTCTGCTTGTATGTTTGTATTTCTGGTTCAAATCTTGTTATGGATGTTTCACCAATTCCATTACAGATTATTTTCAAATTTGACATGCATACACTTTCGGATATAAAAAAAACTGCATTTTTATTATTTTTCATAATTTTAGTCAACGTTTAGAAATCCAAAACGGCGGCGCTAATAAGGCCGACGAATTTTGTTACTTGTGTAGATTAAACTGAAAATCGGTGCCTACTAAAATTCAAGAGTGTCAGCATTTAAAAATTCAAAATAACGGTGTCAAAATGACAATGTCAATAGGTTGGACGGATGATTTTAACATTTGTGGGGATTATTTAAGAATGCACAACAAAATCTTGGCATTTGTACAAATTCTGTTGAAATATCAGTATCTAGAAGTATTTAAGTATAAAAGTTATGAAGTTTTAGTCAAGATTTGAGAATTAAAAATGGCGGCACCAACATAGCAGACTAATTTTTAAATGTTTGCAGATTTGATTAAATCAGCATTTAGGGGTATTTAAGACTGCACATCGTGAATTTTTTTCAACATTTTAAAGATTTACGATTGTAATGCCAATAAGGCGGCGGAATTTTAACATTTGTATAGATTTGGCTGAAAGAAATTAGGCATCTGGGGGTATTTGAGAATACATATTATATATTTTTAGTAAACATTTAAAAAATGAGAGTAGGAATGCCTAATTGCGAGCGAATTTTAACATTTATACCGATTTGATTAAAAATCGATATTAAGTATGCAATTTATATATTTGTAGTAATAAATATTCAAAATGCGGATGTCATCAATCAATCAATCCAATAAATACTTTTTTCAGATATTTTTAAACATTTAATTAGGCCACTATTTTGAATTTGTCTCAACATTTTTACCAGTTCATCCCTATATAATATTTGATTTCTGAGCAAAATTTGAACATAATCGAGGCAGTAGTTTTCTGCATTGACTTTTATAACATTTTATTAAGCCGCCATTTTGGATTTGTAATAAAACTTATCAGTTGATGGTCATGTTACACCTAATTTTTCTGCAAAATTGGATAAAACAGATAAGCAGTTTTTAGTAATAATTTTTTACCATTTTAAAAGGTGGCCATTTTGTTCTGTCATCGGATTTTTACCAAAATGTTACCACGTCATCATGATATGACCTCTCATTTTTAACCAAAACTTGAAGTAAATAGGATAAGCAGTTCTTGAGCTTTATCGCGGACAGACATACAGACTAACCGACCAAACTGAGAAAACATGTTTTTTTGCAACTTGCGAGGAAAGTAAAAAAAAACCGAGCGCTAGATAAAAATAGAATAGCCAATTGTCATATTGTTATTCCATGTTAATAACTAAATTTAAAAACTAAAAGATTTTTTTTTAATTTTCAGTATTCTAAATCTTAAATTCTAACCGGTTTAGAACATGTTTACGAACACATTTTTACTTTTAATTACCCAAAGAATCAGTATTTAAATTTCCTTACTTGACAACACTTATACATATAAAGAATTGGCCCAACTCAAGTGAAAATTAAAAAAAGACGCGAAATTATCCCAAACTTTATTATTTCCCCAGATTTCATCCAAAATCTAGTGATTTGAAATCGCAGTACGTTTTTTTGAGCGTGAGACGCCCTTTAACTATTTCAATATAGTATAGATATATTCTATAATAATTTTAATTTTCTGATAGGAAAAACTGTTGTAATCGTCAAAAAAATCACCTCAGAGTCTTTCTTGTATCATTTTGCTTCTGAAGATTCTCACATGACCCACGACGAAATAAACGTTCTATTATACTGAACCGGATTGGTCAATACGTCATGTGACCCAAAATAAGTGAATAATTATAGTATTCACTAAAAAGGTTTAAGATAGTCCAGTTCTAGTTGACATGGTACCTAAAACTCTTAGTTCGCCATTTATGTTTCGCTTATGTCACTGTCGTTTTGTAATTGTGACATTTAGAAAAAATATTTGTTCATGTTGTTCAGAAATGTCATCTTAAACCTATAACTGTCAAGTTAGACCCGGTCTAAATTTAAAAAGGAAATCTAGCTGTTTACTTAGTGATTACAAGACAATTCCAAACTCAAATGGCCATTTTTTTACAAACTCACATTGCCGCACTATAGTTAGGTCAACTAAAGCTCCTAGTTTCGCAACGTTCCGATAAAATAAATAACACTTATTTATTAAATATTTAAAAAAATCAATGTTCTCCTAATCTCACCGCATCTTTAGAACACTGCTTCTTGAAGTAGGCAACATATAATTAGAATATTTGAACCATATCAACAATTACACAATAATACATTAAGACACATGCCGTAGTGAAGCTAAGAAAAGCTGGGTACCTAATAATAATTTTAATTGAATGGGATAAAATACGTTTTAGCAAATTAATTTCTTTAATGTTAAAATTTATTGTAGTTCCACGACCTGCTATTGGTTTTTAAGCCACACCGGTCACGTGACCCTGTAACAATCTTTACTTTTTTACTATAAGGATCCCTTGTCAATGAAAGTGGGATAGTCTAATACGATAGTGGGATGGTCTAATACGTAGAGTTGTCGATCGGGGTTGCCATATCTAACTAAAACTCTTGTTACTGGTGTAATCTGATCTGAGGCTTTGGGTATTTTAGCTTGTATTTTACTATTTTGCAATAAAAGTAATTTCTTGATACTGCTTAGAAACTAATACTGGAAGAACGTTACTATTCTTTGTATGAAAATTTTATTGTATCATGTTTAAACATATTCACCATAATATAAATTGGTATAAACATTGGAGTTCCTGGCTAGGCCTGGCATCGTCGTACGATCGACCTTATACTGTGAGGTAATCTTGGCAGTGGCGAAATATGTAAATAATAAACTCTATTTTTATTCTTACTCTAAGCCTGTAACCATGGCGGAAGGCATTCCTAAAAAAACTGTTCAAATCGAAACCTAAACAGATCTAATGACAGATAGACCCTCTTCAGCTTATCACAATGATGTAAATGCGAACATAGTTTTGGTAGATAACAATAAGTACTCGGGATATTCTAATTTCCTTGACCTCCCGATGAATACCAGGGATTTCAATAAATTATATAAATTTTGGATCATAGTGAGCGATGCTAGATAAACCACGCCTACTCGGGATCTCAAAATTTTTTTCATCTCCCGATCTTTTTTACTGTATTTCTCAACAAGTAGACCTAAATCATGCTTTTGGCAACCGCAGTTTAAATATTGTTGCGTACGTTCTAATTAAACATCGACACGAGCAATTCATGTGGTTAATTTATTTGTAAGTACCTGATAGACTGACTATGCGAAGTATAATCTGTCTTTGGTTTTAAGTTGAATTTAATAAACATAAAATTAAAATATCTAGTTTTGCTTATAGAAAGACCAGCACAACTAATATAGAAATATATATATATATATATATATATATATATATATATATATATATATATATATATATATGTTACCGTAAATTTTGGAACCTGTTCAAAATTTTCTATCGGATAAACCAACGTTTAAAAAAATTAATGAGCATAAATGTAGTTACAGAAAGCATAAAGATAATTCCAATTACTCTAAATATTTTATTCAGGAAAACCACCATAATTTCGATCAGAACTTTGATATTTTACATGTAGAACGGAAAAGGAAAAAAACTAATTTACTAGAAAGTATGGAGATAAACAAAATAAAAATAACAACTCTTTATTAAACGATCAATTGGACCTATATAGTTCTCCATTGTTAATCTTTATTAGTCTAAATGGGAAATCTAGAATATTTTACTATATGTTGTAGTTCATGATCTCCTGAGCA
The DNA here is from genome assembly GCA_030620095.1 of Kuschelorhynchus macadamiae. Taxonomy (NCBI): domain Eukaryota; kingdom Metazoa; phylum Arthropoda; class Insecta; order Coleoptera; family Curculionidae; genus Kuschelorhynchus; species Kuschelorhynchus macadamiae. The sequence continues at coordinate 361,331 of JAUTXW010003867.1, read as the reverse complement.
AACAATACCCTGGACACAATCTAATCCTATGACTAGTTTTTAATATACAGGGTGTTAAAGTCTCCCCAACCCCATTATACAAAACATGGAGAAAACAGTATGACATCAAATTAGTATTTTCAATATATCTAGCGTATAGTACTTCTCAAAATAAGAAAAAAGATTTATATGAAAATAGGTTGCGAATGCTTTATTTTCGAGATACAGGGTGTTCGCCCTATATCTAGGAACTGAAGGGTTTCATTCATATAAAACTTTCTTCATATTTTGAGACGTATTATTATACGTTAAATATGTAGAAAAATTGGTGTCATCCTATATTCCTTATGTATTTTATATGAGGTTACTCCCAAGTAGCACTTTTAGGCATAAATACCTCATTGTTACCACAAGTATTTTCGATGAAGTAACCGGAACATGGTGTCGCCCCGTTCTATTTAAGCTGAGACTACGTAGTCATTACCGAAATGGGGACACTTTTAGGGTAACTATTTCGTGAATAACATAGGATACGTTATTAGTTGTTGAGGTAGAATACATGCGTTTCACTTAGTTTTCTAGCTATGGTAAGGACCTAAAATTAAAAGGCAGGCAATTTATCTGGTGAATATGGTGATGATAGTTTCTTACTGTAGTTAACAACGTTTAAGATATTTTTGAGTATATTTTCCAACTTTCGCTCTGTATAATATTGTATTCGTACTTTTTTTCTGTTTTTGTATCATTTCTACCATTACTAAGTTTTTATTAGTAAGCAAAGGCTAAAGTCTTTTGCTATATTCGTTCATTGAAAATAGTCTAGTTTCTAGTTCTCTTATATGTTACAACATAGTGCGTTAGAAAAGTTTGTTAACAACATATTTCTTTTGACTTGTTTTAGAATTTTATCAATATTACTGTTTCTTACTGATAAAAGACTTAGTTGGAAATATATCCTTTTTATTGATCGCATTTTTATTATGTAATAGTACATATATTTCTACATATTTAACGTATAATAGTACGTCTCAAAATATAAAAAAAGTTTTATATGAATATAGGCCCATAAACCATAAACCCTTCAGTTCCTAGATATAGGGCGAACACCCTGTATATCGAAAATAAAGCATTCGCAGACCTATTTTCATATAAAACTTCTTTCTTATTTTGAGAAGTAGGTACTATACGCTAGATATGTTGAAAATACTAATTTGGTGTCATACTGTTTTCTCCATGTTTTGTATAATGGGGTTTGGGCAGACTTTAACACCCTGTATATTAAAAACTAGTCGTAGGATTAGATTGTGTCCTGGGTATCGTTTGCTCAGGAGATCAAGAACTATAACATATAGTAAAATATTCTAGATTTCCCATTTAAACTAATAAAGATTAACAATGGAGAACTATATAGGTTCAATTGATCGTTTAATAATGAGTTGTTATTTTTATTTTGTTTATCTCCATACTTTCTAGTAAAATAGGTTTTTTCCTTTTTCATTCTACATGTAAAATATCAAAGTTATCATCTAAATTATGGTTTTCCTGAATAAAATATTTAGAGTAAATGAAATTATCTTTATGCTTTCTGTAACTACATTTATGCTCATTAATTTTTTTTAAACGTTGGTTTATCCAATAGAAAATTTTGAACAGGTCTCAAAATTTAACTTGTAAACACCAGATTTATTCTGTTTTTTGGTTTTCGTCTGGTTTTTGATGTACCACCAACTATTCTTAGTCCTAAAAGCAACAGTTGCACCTTTATTTTTAAAAAATTTAGCAACATTTGATATTATTTTTCTGTATAAGTAAGAAATTGAGTATTTTCTTTGAACTTATTAGGAGGATAAACTAACTCTAATGTTTTTTTATATTATTTATTTTTTACTATTTTGTCTATGAGATTTTTGTGATAACCGTTACTCGCTGTTATTTCTTTTGTTATATTTAACTCTTTAGTATACTTTTATTGAATGAAACCTGAAACTGGTGTATTATTCTTAATAGTTATTGTTAAGTCTAAGAAATTAATTTCTTTATTATTTTTTAATTCAACTTTACAATTTCTATTTTTATGGAAGTTATATATATATAGTACCAGTAAAACATGCCAATATATCATCAACATACCTATACCAATAAATGAAATTTTTACTAAGGGAATATTCATGAATTTTAGTTTCTAAATGGTTTATAAATATCTCGGCTAAAATCGAACCTAAAGGGTTTCCCATTATCAAACCTTCCTGACTTATCCCCTGATTGCACAAAACTTAATTGCTGTTTAGAATATTTAACGGAGCTTTCGGATCTGACAAGTTGCTTACAGAAGTCTAGGAACTCGAGCTTACTGCAAACGGCCGTAGGTCTCGTTAAATTCAAAATAAATTTGATCCAAACAGGTCGACCAGAGCTCTGAGATATCCTGTTTCTAAACTGGATTAACATTATTTTTATAATTTACTAGAAATTATAGAAATAAACAAACATTAAAATAACAACACGTTATTAAACGATTAATTGGACCTAAATAGTTCCCCATTGTTAAATCTTTATTAGGTCATAACAGAATATTTTACCTGTATAATATCCGCAAAACGGGTTTAGGAATTTAATAGATACAGTTTGTATTACACTTTTATTTAAGACCTAACATCTGATGAAGCCACAATTATCTTGTGTTGTATTTTTTGTAAAATAAACTAAGTGTAAACAAGTGTTTTCGTTTACTTGGGTAAAAGATATTTCCATCAAGTAACGGTTACTTCTGTTCAATATATGCTTTATTGTCAAAAAGAATAAACTTTTGTTGACAAACCTGAAATGGACAAAATTATTAGGGTCTATATTTAACATTAGGCATATAAATATTGGCAAAATAGGTAGAGTGTAAATTTTCTTACAAAATAGTAAGTGATAATGTCATCTTGTAAAATAAATTATAGATCTACCCACTTTAAAAAGTGTAGATTCACAAAACAGCCACAGAAAAATATTATTCTGTGTTAAAACATACGAGTACATAGAATGAAAAAAACGGGAATAGCCGTCGCAAATTTATGTAATTTTGACCATAAGATACACGCCTACTTTGAATCTAAATATTATTCTCATCTCTTGATGATCTGGATTTTATCCGAGTTACATGAGTCCCTACACAAATAAGATTGCCGAGTAATAGCCTAAAGTCCTAATACTGGAACCTGTGGTGGAAGATTGAGCAAAATACAAGAGTTCTAACCACACTACACCATAACTTGTTACGTTCTGGATGCGCGTTTCGCTAATCAAATTAGCATCATCAGCAGATGATATAAACTAAAGTAACTTATCCTAACCGAAACTATTTATAGGTAAATGTGGTCACAGTTGTTTGCACCCTACTGCACCGTTGTCAAGTAAGCAATAGAGGGGACTATAGGGAATAGGCTTTCTGTCTTTATTTAGTGCTTTCTTACCACATTTAACTATTTCTATACTCTCAAATGCATCCAATAATCTATTATTAGATACATTTTTAATCAACTTAAGATTATTTATTCCTATTCGGTGATTGTTTTCCAAAGCATGTTGGGCAACGCTTGACTTTTCTGTTCTTCCGTATCTTAAATTTTATTCCGTATTATAAATTTGGTAATTATTTTCCAAAGCATGTTTAGTTTGCCCACTATATTTTAGATCGCAGTCATTACAGCTATATTCATAGAGGCCACTCCACTCCTTCAGTCGACTTTGTCTTTAGAGTTTCCAAGGAGATTTTTCAAACTGTTCTCCGTTTTGTAGGCTACTCTAAAACCTAGGTTTTTAACTTTTTCTAGACCTCTCGTATATCTGGGGTCATATGGGATTACTATGAACTTATTAGGAGAACTGCGATGAGCAGTTGCTTATCTCCGTTCCTTGCAACTTTGTTTATAGGTAGATTAGAAACCAAATTCAAAAAAGAACTCAAGTATTTTCCGAGGGTGTGGAATGTAACCGATCGGGTGCATTGCGGTGCAAACTAGTAAGTTTAGGCGTTGGGCTACGCGAAAATCTTTGATGGATCCCGACTATACGAAATTCAAAACAAAGCTGGGACCTGTTTAAGGTTATTTTGTTTTACAGTGGATGGATTGTCGGTTCAGAGTATAAAATGTTTTTGTTAGAACGGAAACTTCCCCGGCCGTGGTCATTTGAGCAAAATTGCGTATTACTGGATTTAAATACAATTATTCCATTCTGTGTTTGAAGACTCGTAGAGTAAAAGTTCCCGAAAAAATTAATTTACCGTCTAAATATCAATCTTTTTATGTTAACCCGGAGCCCAAATCCAAACAAACGCCTGTTCAGTACAGAACGCGGTGTGCCATGAACTGCTCTGGGCTGTGTTTGTGGCTGTTTCTATATTGGCCAGACAAATGGCTATGCGATACAGAGCATACAGTCTTGAGACGTCATCACACTTGAAATAAAAACTCAAGTTTCTAAGAAATATTCGAATTTTTAAATATTCTGTGTTTATTAACATAACTTCATAATTTAAATATTATTTTTTAATTTTTAGTTCAATAATTTATAAATAAAAGGCTATTAAAAAAATATTAGTTTGCTCCCTATACATTTCAAAGAAGGAGGTCATTTTAAGATTGGTAAATATATATTTTCTGTATAGATTTAGCCATTCTTTTTATGCTATGATGTGATTATCAACCAACTTGATAGATCTTTAAAATAAAGTTTACATATGTAGAGAAGAGCTTTCTGTTGTGTCTTCTAGAAACTCAGTTGGTATTGGTAATGTGTCGGATCGTTCTAAAAGGTACATAAAGAGAAAACTTGTTGCAGATAAATTGTATACCAGTGAAAGCAAAGAATTATCCAAAGAGTTATCTCATTCAGAGACTGATTTTCAAGCTGCAGGCAGCCTAGTATTGCTACTTAACTAGAACCGGGTTATTAGTGAGCAAGAATTGTCCAGTGCAAAATGAATATGCCCAGAAAGTGCACTTTATGTGATCTGCTTCAAACAGATTGTGCGTTGAAAAGTTTTACAGGGATAAACAGTTTTAAAATGCTCTAGTGTATAGTGGCAATTGTGAAAAATAATCCTCACGAAACCAAAACCGACAGACTAGGGATACGTGAAAGAATAATTTTGACAATGACAAAATTAAAATGTGTTCTGAGTTACATAACTCTAGGTGCTTTATTTAATACTCGTTTTAATATTTAAAGTCATGAAAACATGAAATTTCTAGTATTTAACTAACTTTTTTTAGGAATTTTAAAACTGTAGGGTGGTTTAAGAAGACAATACCGAAATTTTCATAGAAAAATCAACTTGTTTATGTTGTATAAAATTTTACTCACAAAATAAAAAAGTGGAACCATTAAATTTATAACTGGAATTACACCGTCTGGAATATTTACTTTGATCAGTAAACCATATGGAGAGCGAGCATCAGATAAATTAAGTTTTGAAAAAAGCAGATTAATAACTAAGTTTAATTCAAATAGAGGCACCATAATGGTGGATATATTTTATTAATTGATGATGGTAATACGACCATTATTTTTATGAAACAAAAAAATAACATAGTGCTTAAAAAACTCAAAATAAACAAAGAATTGCTTTTGCAAGAATTCATATTGAGAGATTAAATAAAAAATTATAAAAATGTAAAATCATTAGTGCGATTCTGCAATGGTCGCTTGTTCTTAAAATTGATGACATTTTCATAATTATTTGTGGGATCATCAACCTCTCAGCTCTTATGCTTTAAGACGAAAAATTTTTATAATTATCTTTTTTTATATATTTTATTTATGTAAGTAGATCATATTTTTTAATAAATGTTTATCGTAAAAAAGAAAGTTTGCTGACGTATTCGATGATATCCTTGTCATAAAAAAAATCGGAAAATTTCCTTTTCACGGAACTTCCCTCGTTATGAATCATTCCTTTTATTAGGATTACTGAACTGTTACTCAGTTTAGTTCCACACAAAGTCATTTAGTAACACATATATTCTGACTTTTTAAACATATTATTGGACGCCATTTTGTTCCACCATATTAAATTCGTATCAAAGAGTTTCTATTTATGCCTCACTTGATTTTTGGAGATAATTTAAATTAATTTGAATAAGCAGTCGTTATACTAATTTTTTTAAGACCGCAATTTTGTTCCGTCACGCTGAGTTTGTACCATTTTATCCATATAAGTATTACATATAATTTTTGTGAAAAATTTGATGTCATTTGAATAAGAATATTTTTTAAATTAATTTTTTTGATCCGCCATCTTGAATTCGTACCACAATTTTACATTTTATCTCTACATCACATTTAATGCTTGAAAACAATTTGAAATCATACATAATTCTGTATATCTATGGTGACATATAATCTCCCAAAGAGAATTAAGAATCTAAATTTTAAGAAATTGAATTTAAATATAAAGCAATATCTTCTAGAAGAAGCTTTTTACACCATTGCAGATATCAGAGTTTTGAGATTTTTACATATGTATATACAGGCTGACATATAATCTCCTAAAGAGAATTAAAAATTAAATGTTGAAATGTAAAGAAATTTAACTTACATATAAAGCAATATCTTCTAAAACAAGCTTTTTACACCACTGCAGATATCAGAGTTTGAGATTTTTTTCAGTTTTAAATTGTTTTAAAATACCCAGACATTCGGTCCTTTTAAATAGCCTATGCCAATAATTTACATAGTCTGAATAAAGTCTAACCTTTATTGTAATTTGTTTTTGGACAGATATTTTAATTCTATAAGATGTTAATGGAAAACACAGATCAAAACAGTACTTAAAAATATTATAAAATAACCTGGAATTTTTCATTTACTCCATGCACATCATACAAATCAATATATTATTCGCCACCCCAGACAGCCTAAAAACCTTTTGATGTTGGCATTTGAATAAACGCAAGCTCCAAGGACAGAGTGATTCTATAATGATCAGAAAATGGGAAAAAATAATGTATTAACAGATCATTCTGCTAGCCAAAAATCACGTATTTAATCCTTGCCTCCAGGGAACTTGGAACTCCAGCTTGGAATAATGTAATTGAGGCAATTTTGTTCCTTCTTTTAGGAACAATCCAGTCATAATTTTTTTTAAGTCCTCCGCAAATACGGTCGGTGCTTGAGTAAAACTTTTTCTTTTACGGTCTTATAGGACATTGGTACTTGCCAGATTTTTGGGGTTGAGCCCGATTGGTTGCTTTTTTCCTGAATTTTTTGTGTTGTTTTATACTCGTTTTGTTGCCACCAAGTTTTTGTTCCAAAAAATCGATTTTTCCTTCTTGAATAATAGTTTTCTTTTCACTAATTATTTGTTCTAAAAGTTTCATTTGTATTTCCAGATAATCGCTTTTTAGGATTAAGTTTTTCTTTTTGTTGACGCCAAATTCACAGCTCTGAATCACATTCTTCGCTAAAATCTTTATCTGTTGCACCCTTTTGCACAAGAAAGGTGCCAGAATTCACCACAATTTATACAAGAGGCTACTGTAACTAACTGCCTTTTTTACAACATTTTAACACACGCAGGTCAACGTCGCCATTTTTGTTGTCTATTTCTCTAACTCTAGAGGTTTTTGCTGTTCATTAATCCAGTCACCATCAGAAACAAGAAACCGAAAAAGACATAAAAATAAAAGGAAAGCTAAGGTTGATGAGATCTCTGCCACTGGCCAAGCATAGTATGCTACACGGATCTAAAACCAAGGGGTGGGGTGAGGGTAAGTACTGTCAGGAGTTATTTACATTACTTTACTGTCATCATATTTTTGTTCGATCACTGTTCTTAAACTAGGTGTATAAGAACAACTACGACCCTGTTTCATAACACTTAACTGATTGATTCACACACGTCTAACCAAATCTGAAAAAACTAATTTTACCCGTAAGTGACTTGGCTTCCTTGGAATCTAAGCATTAAACTGAGTGTATATAGAGAGATAAAACCAAACCAGAATCACAATTATAGTTATTTTCTGTCGTATCGCAAAAACCAATTTTCTTGCATCGGGAGAAAGTAATATTATGGGTACGGTAAATACAATTTTAACAGTAACGTCATGCCTTTGTATTCTGTAAATTCCATTTCTATTTGCTTTTATCCACTATTCGTGACATTTGGTAATATTGGTCCTAAAACAAAAGCTATTATTTCCGTAATGAGGCAGACCGTAAAAACGTTCTGATTGGGTAAATACGATCAGAATGCTAGCAGTAATTGCTATTTTTTACGCAGTTTGATTAATTACCAACTTGACTCGTAAACTCAGTTGTACATTTTTTTTGTTGTCACTTTTAGAATAATCCATATATAGTGGTGTCAATCTATAGGATATTTTCGTGAAAAAGGAATTACTCTTACTCCAGTGTTTTTTTTCTATAAACATTATAATAAATACATCATTAGTGGAGAAATTCGAAAATTTCCATGACATTTATTGGAGTTTTGTTTGAGTTTTTGCATTGTACGATGGCCAAAACGCATTCATTTTTTGGCTTTTCTAAAAAAGGGCGTTTTTGGAATTTTATAAACAAAAACTTAAGTATAAGAGTCTTCTGTTGTCCCATCGAAACAAAAAAAAGATATTTCTCTATTTTTAAAACTGAGCTGTTTTCAGATATCTATATCCAAACATACATACATAACATGGAGTAGTTTGAAATTTTCTTCATAATTCTACTTGTGGATAATGGATTTTCGTAAAAAAAGTCTTCTTAAAAGATAGTTTTACTGGTTACCAAAAAGCGTACCAAATTTTAAGTCTTTGTATCTAATAAAATGCCTAAAAACTGCAATTTAATTTGAAAATTGAAGTCTGTAGTTTTTGTGCAAAGCGGCAAAATCAAATGATTTATTTTTAATATTGATTTTTTATTCTCTTAAAAATGAAATAAAACTGGATTATTAAATAATTTAATTTCTTAATTAAAAAAAAAAACAAAACAATTTTGGGTTTTTTTGTTTTAAATATTTATTTTTATAAATAAAAGTATAAAAAAGTGATATACTTAAAATAAAAAACAAATACATTACACAAGCTTATTTTTAAATGTTGAAAAAATATAATTAATATCTTATTTTTAAATAAAATTAATTTTATTTCAATCTTATATATTTGTTTATAAAATAGTTTAAATATGAAATCAAATATTATTAATTATATTACATTTTTTGCTTAAACATTTACTTTTGAAATTATTTGATTTTTTTTTTACTATAATCGTTGTTTCCACTACATTTAATTATAACAACAAATATATTAAAACAAAAAACCTAATTTTGTTAAAATTTTTATTTTTTTTTAAATTTCTTATTTTTAATTTTTATTACTGGTTTCGAATTCAACATTCCATACTCCATTAAAACTTTCTTAATGTTATTTTTTTGAGTAACAAATATTGAACCATCGTCTAGCCTCTGAAGTTCGAAACCAATGAACTTGCGAACATTCGTTATTACTTTTGTCTCGAAAGTTTCTTGAATTTTCTGTAACAACTAATCAGCTTACTCTGCGTTCTTTGAGGCTATGAGACCATGATCAAGGAAAAGCAATAGCAGAAATTGTTTAACACCAACTTAATGGACACATAAACAATGATCTGCCGAACTCTCCATGAATCCACATTCCTTAAGGAAATCTTTAAGCCTTTTATTCCTGTTTAAGGCCATATAAACTTCTTTGTGGTCTACAAACTCTAAAAGTACCATCTTCAGAACTCTTTGGCGGATCCATGTAGATTTCGTCATCAACATCCCTATACAAAAAAGCGGGTTTTATATCAAACTGTAGTAGGTGTACCTTCTCTAAGGCAGCAAGACTCAATAAGGTCCTAATCGTTTTAAATCTAGCAACTAGACTAAACGTTTCTGCAAAATCCACACCAAATCACTGTGAGCATCCCTTTTCAACAATACTTGCTTTGAAACGTCCGATTTCTCCATTCTCCTTATATTTGATCTGAAACACCTATCTGTTAGATATGGTTTTCTTATCTGATCGTTTTTCCACTAAAGGTCACATTTTCTTTTGTTCAAGCGAGCCTATTTCTTCTTGCATGGCATTTAACCACTCACTGGATTGAGTTGAGGACATTGCTTCCTCAAAACTTACTGGTTCACTGTCTGCGATCCATGCAACAGAATACCAAAGAAATCTGGTGACATAGCTTCTGGAATCTTCACAGGATATACTTCTCCTTTAGGCTCTTCTTCTTGTGGATGGTCTTCTGGATCGTCTTTTTGTCCAGAGCTTTGTTCAAACTCTGCCGACCTAAGAATCAGCTTTTCCTTTTTGAAAATTACGTCATGACTCAAAATGACATAATGTTTTCTGGAATCTACAGACGTTATCCACTAACATCCTCAAGATATTCGACCAAAAATCCTTTTTGTCAAGTTTTCTTTGCTTTTCTTTGGGTATATGAACAAAGCAATCTGTGTCAGATATTTTCAAATTTTCAATTTTTCGCTTCTTGTCGAACCATAATTCATATCATGGTGGGAATAAAAAAAGGTGTGCTTGCCAGCCAACGCATCTACGTCAGATGTGAGGTTCGAAAAAAATATAGCAGGCCCTGAAAATAAACGTCAATAAAAATTGTAGGTTAGGTTATTAGTTTGACAACAATTTTTATTTTTTTTTGTGCAAAATAAATTTTACTTTGGAAGGAAAAGAATTGTTAGATTAATTAGGGTATTACGAATCAAGATCAATGTCTTGTGCCGTTACTGGTTGCTTCAGCCACAATAAAACGAAGAACACATTTAATATAAGGTCTTATATATTTCCTAAAAAACCCTGATTTCTACAGTACAGAGGTTTAATGCTTGCCACAAATATGACAAAACTAACTTAAATATCGTTAAATATTTGGTTAAACATTTCTAAATCAAATGATTTTTAGCGGTTATATGCCAAGCATTTTGGAAATAAAAAGAAAAATTAATGATACTCTAGACTACACTTGTTTAAAAACCAATAATTGGGAAAAATAAAATAAATATTACAGATGAGACTGAGGATCGGATTTTGGAGGCTTACTTGATAACAGAAAATTTGAATATACTAAATCAGATAAAGATTTAGCTAAAATGTGTATAAATAGTAACATACGTTTTTCTAAGATGTTCAAATACTTGATATTCTCACATACCTAGGCTAACCAGATGTCCTCTTTTTAAGCATGTGTGTAGGCATCTAGTATATATTTTGCAATTTATCGAATTATGTTCATGGAAATTACATTTAAAAAAGCATATAATAATTTTTTTACATCCGAAATAAAAGATCACTAGTGACTTTACTCTAAACAAAAGTTAAGACCTTTGTTTTTAGTCATTGGTTTAGGTCATGGTTCTTATTCCTCAGACACAAAAGGAGTGATCTTTTTTTAGTCATAGATAGTATTTTAAAAACTTGTCCGTTTGAAGTTATTAGAGTCTATTAACTTCTAAGTCTTTAGTTCTGTAAAAAACAGCTAAAAAGTTTTTATTTATAATCATTTCATTAACATTTTCTTTCCCTTCTTTCATGTCATTTGATTATTTAAGCTGTATTTATTTTTTGATTCTCATCAGTTGGTTTTCATGCCTCTTTAGATATCTCAGATTGATGTTTCTAAAAGCTGTCAACCTTAATTTAGTTAATTAATGAATTAAAGATTCCTTTGAATATTAACATTTATACCACTCTACCGTCAACCTTACTAGTGTATGGAAAATACAAGATAATATCCATCAAAAGTTTTCAGATTCAGCAGATACTGCATCTGTAATTTCATTTCAAAATATAAGCTCGAAGGTATATCAGTATTTAAAAAGAAATGGCTATCCGTTGCAAGTTTTAAGTACCCTTCGAACGTGGGCTTTAAACATTCAGCCGAATCCCGGGATTTTGTCACATATTATTTGACGTAATAAGACAAAAGTCTGCAGTATTAACAAACTTGGAAAGGTTATGTTCATTATCATTTAGTAGGTAGGTAGGTAATTCTTAAGTTGACATGATTTTCATTTTTAAAAAATGTTTCGACTCCCAGTTATATACTTCTTAAAGTAGATATACTTTGGTACAGCGTAGTGTTAACTACTCAAGACTAATATCAACTTCAGAAAATACTTAAACCTCACATCAAATTCCATTAGTTAAACTGATAAGTACTGAGTGTTTTTTAAAGTGTGAGGGATTCCCAACCTCAGATCATGACACAAATTAGAAATGTGATGTGTATTAAAAAAACATTGCTGTATGCAATCTTTTGTTGATATTTTGTAAAAGTAAAATAAATTTAACGTACTATTAACATCGCATCTACTCTATCTCACTTCAGCTATGTATCCATAACATCTGACTTTAACACAGCAACAAAACAACCTTTTGTCCGACTTGAAAAATATCAGCATTAAAAAAAAACTTCTTACACATGACAGATCCAGTTTGTCCAATAAGATATTCTGTCACTTCACTATTAATTAAAAAATTTACACTTTTACTTAAAAAAATTACCATTTTGCTGCCTAAGTTAAATAGGTATATTCTACTGTGTAAATGTTTTCTACAGAATTTTACATAGAACTGGAATAAAGTTCAACTAAATGCTTATGAAAAGTATGCATATTTTTTAAACCGGCCTATTTTTACTCATTTTCTTTACCTATAATAGACTTAACGTGTAGCTTAAAAACTTCCTAGAATAATATACATAGATGAAGGCCTCCATCTAGGAGCTAGGCTACAAATAGTAAGAACCAGAAAAAAAAATGATAATGGAAAATTCCTATATTTTCAGATACACTACAACTACAAACAAAAACATTTTCTAAATCCTAATGAATTAAATGCATAACAAGCACTGTTTATGTAAATTGAATAATACAGTTTTAGTTTATACCACTCAACACCCGATTGACAGAGATAATAATGATATGAATCTTCCAATGCCACTAATCTAATTTAGTTTTAATATGTAGTTACAAGCATATATCAAAATTTTCACTTTAGATATATCTTCTTTAAACATAATTAGGTTTGTACAGTCGGTTCTTCTATATAGTAGCGGAACACTTCCTAGTTTAAAGAATACAAATTCACACAGAAGACTTAAAGTAGGACTCTTAAATATACTTATTATGACACTTCGAGGTTTTTTGTTTTATTTATTTCTCAAAATACAAGAGTTCCAACCACACTACACCACAACTTTTTACGTTCTGGACGCGCGTTTCGCTAACCAAGTTAGCATCATCAGCAGTTGATATAAACTGCTTAGTTTTAACGGGCGCACGAAAAACCACTCCGACCGTCTATTAGTTGGTGGTTCATTTTCCGACGACACTGACGATTACTTAGTCGTATGCGGCTGTATAGGCTGCTTTTTCTTGCCAAATCCATCTCGCTTTTTGGCCTGCGACCCTAAAACAATTTTTGTTCTTCCTCATTTGTCTATTTTTTAAGACGCAACTCTGGTAAAAAAAATTTCGCTGACATTGTAGACAGAATCAAAATACAAGAGTTCTAACCACACTACACCACAACTTGTTACGTTCTGGACGCGCGTTTCGCTAACCAAGTTAGCATCATCAGCAGATGATATAAACTAAAGTAACTTATCCTAACCGAGACTATTTATAGGTAAATGTGGTCACACTTGGTTGCACCCGACTGCACCGTTGTCAAGTAAACAATAGAGGGGACTATAGGGAATAGGCCCTCTGTCTTTATTTAGTGCTTTCTTACCACATTTAACTATTTCTATACTCTCAAATGCATCCAATAATCTATTATTAGATACATTTTTAATCAACTTAAGATTATTTATTCCTATTCGGTGATTGTTTTCCAAAGCATGTTGGGCAACGCTTGACTTTTCTGTTCTTCCGTATCTTAAATGTGCCATGTGTTCTTTAAAACGAATGTTTATGGAGCGTTTAGTTTGCCCAACATATTTTAGATCACAGTCATTACTTAGAACTCTTGTATTTTGATCTATCTTCCACCACAGGTTCCAGTGTTAGGACTAGACAGAATTCTTGTTATCAACATGGACGCAGGTATGTGGCCACCCAATCCCATTTTGCGGGCTAACTGCTCGAGACTGGCAATATTTAGCAATAGTACGGTCGATGTTCCATTTGGACTCAAAAAACTGCTTCTGCACCAAAACCAAGTTTTCTTCAGATTTGAGGTCACACACATTATGTAGTTTCCTCCACACCTCCTGAGCTGTGGTACAGTTTATCAACAACTGCAGGGGTTTACAATCAACTGTTGTGGCTTGTGAATTAATTTTAGGGGCAAGTTTTTTCCCTCTTGACATATCGTCGATTTTTATTCTCATAATCTGCCACTGTAAGTGCAGGTGGTAGCACAAATCTCCAACGCGCAAACTCCCATTGTGACCAATTGTCTGCATCACGAAGTTTGTTAATTTTTGATTTATCAAACATCATTGTTGTGAGCTTCAACAGAATGGCAACATAAGACACTAAATGTCCGTCACACTTTTACCAAACTTAATTTCTTGCTGATTAGAACTCTAATGGGTCTGAGCCCAGTAACCTGTTGTAATTTATTTGAGTTCGGAATTAGTGAGGAAATTAAATGAGAACTCAGAACTGCATGACAAAAAAGTATTTCAATAGTAAAAATAACGTATAAACCATAACCGAACGCAATCTCCTTAAGACTACAATACAAAACCATGCATCTCGCATTAGTCGCATTACGACAGCCAATTCTAATATAAGCAATCGCTATCGCGAGTGTGACATTGAAACACAAAATTTCTGTGAACTAAAATAGCTTTAGTCAGCATTTGCTTTTTCTTATCTTAACACTTATCCGTTCTATTAGATACAAAGATCAGCGCAGCGTTATCGGAGATTTGAAATCGAAAAAGAAATTTTTTTCTTCGATCTTCGATCCATATAAGCTGCCATACTAATGCTTTTATAAAATGTTAAAAAAGGATTTACTTTCTTTTGATGCCACCAGCATGTATATAAAAGCAAAACCGGAAAAATGTTAACGAAAAATTCTGGCAGATTGACTCCACTAATGTACACTACAGGGAAATTTGTGTAACATACATAATTTATTGTTAAGACCAGATTAGGATCGCCTCTAAAACTGTCATAGGCAGAGTAATCTACATGTTGGGATGCATACTTTCTAAAAATATTTGTCGATTTATGTATATTTGAATATTTTTTATGTTGAAAAATAGTCAAAACGATTCTTTTAAAAAGCTCAAACACTATACCTCACAACAGCAACAAGAATAATATAAAGTAAGACGCCAAGAATAATTAAAGAGAACTCTATAAAGTAAATAAAAACTGATTGACATTTTCTAAATAATATAATTTTATTTATCAAAATACAAATAAATAAACAAAATAGTATAGTTTGCTTTTCAGAACATAAAAATCTTTTCAGATGTATAGACACCTATACCATCATACGATCATACAAATCAACAGCCTCAAGCAGCTTTTAAAAGTTAATTTAAAAAAAATTAAAGTGATTGTCTTTGAAAGAGAATTCTATGAGTTAGCTTTAATATTTTCTTTTGTTTATAATTTTAATGATTCGAACAAATCCTCTATCAACGTTGTTATTTTAATGTAACACTTATTTTTTTATATATCATATCATACAGCTCTCTTTCAGAAATTGTTTGGGAAAATTTCGATTCAAAATATCATGTCGTTAATAAGAATATAGTAAGAACTTGCTTATTTTGAATTTTAAACCAGTTTATTTAGTTGAGATTTTGGTTAAAGTACTTTTTATGAACACAAAAAAACTTTTAAATGATATTAAAAATAAATACAGTTAAATCTACAAAAACGGAAAAGCAGTTACGATATAATTCAAGACAGTTTCTTGAGTTGTTTTAGTTTTAAATCATTTTGTCGACATAATGACAATTGAAGCACAAACCAAATCACCAAATTAAGTTCATTCGAAACCCTTGTTTTGTGATTTGGAAATTAAGATAAAATAACGTTTATTTTAACTATTTTTGATAAACCACTTGCACACCACAAGTACTCAGTATTTTTAAATTGTACTTTGACAATACTGTCATCAATATTTTGTTATTTAATACAACATCAACGACATTAGCCTACTTGTTATGTAAGATTAAAAATTATTAGTTAGTTAACGAAAAAACCACTAAGTTAAATAAAGCCTCTTGAGAGAAAGTTGAATAGAAAACGTTTATGATAAAATTTCCATTGGCCCGTTTTTTTAACAAAATAAGCAGAATACATTTAAAAAAAAACGGTAAAGCAAATTGTAAGAGAACTGAAAAAACGACATGCATAATTGAATACTTCGTTAAATAGCTTCTAAATCGTACAAGATATCAAAAAATGCAGGATACAAAAAAGTTTAAAAGTGACTGGAGCACCGGATTTTATTATAAAAAAGTCAGTGTCATTTCAAAACAACTTGGGAGGGGTAGACCCCCAAAATAATATTACCATGTAGGTTATTCCAAATGCAAATAATAGTGTCTTATAGGTATTACAAAAAGTAATATGCGTTCTAATTTGCGTCCAATTATTGTTATAAATGTAGAAGATATATTGAAAAAGTAAAAAAAACTTTGCCACCCTGTATCTTGAAAAATAGGCATTTTTGGACATATATTTACAGGAACTTTTATACTTGGCAAAAGAATCGCCTTCTGAATTATTGGCTTTCAATTAAAAAAAACACCTTGTATATGATTCGGATAACATTAAAGCAATCAGCGGCAATTTGCCCTCTCATATAAGGTAAGATGTATGCCTCAGACGCTCGTGATCACAAATAAAAATCAATGTAAATAAGAGTTAGTCGTGTGCAAAAGGATCCAGATATATAAATCTAATAGCTTATATATAGATAGCAGTTATTTATGAGCCTACGTAGATAAAAAATAGAAAATAGTCCAAACACGAGATTAGGAAATTCATCAACAAAAAAGATTTTTAATAATGATTTGTATAAAAAGGACTAATAATTATTAGCAATACATTAATAAATTTGCTATATTTTTTAGTATTTTTACTTAGCTATAATTATTTAAAATATAGTTTATAATATGACATGAAATATCTATTTATTGAATTAAGTGGTTGAATTTATGAATATCAAGAACTAAAAAGCCTTATCCACAAATCCGGCTATATAAATAGAGATTTAAAAAGAGATTATTTACTAAAATAGTCTTCAAAAAAAAATCTGCTGGAAAAAATATTTATAAGAATAGATAAACTTAAATCTAAACATTTATCATACAATAAATCCTGAACAAATCAAACTCGAGGAGAAAGCTGCAAAGAACAAGTTTATTGCTGTTGTAAAATTTATTCCGCATAACAATAAGTAAAATAATGAGTCATCAAGAAAAGGCCATAAATTCTCTAAATAGAGGCTTCTTAGCTTCACAACATGCCTGATAATTTTGCATTACGAAAGTTTTCAGTGCAGTTTTATTGGTAGTTTTATAGCTACTGCATTGGGAATTGCATGAAATAAAATTAGTCATGTCTTAAGCTGAATATATGTTTATAGCTATTTCATTTATTAGAAGGAAAATGGAAAAACTTATTCTTAGCACATACTGAATACAGTGCAGAGCACAGCCATTAGGAAAGGAAATGCTTTTTGGTAAAAGGCCATTCCCTAATAGATTATAACATACAGTCCTGGATAATAAATTTCATTTGACAATGAATAACTTTTACATTTTTCAACTGATTTTTTGCCATATTTTAAGCAAATTATTAGGGTGTCTTTCGCATTTTCGTATTTTTAAGAATATGTTCTCTTATGCCATGATATATCAGGAGAAACACAATGTAGTTTTTATGCACTAATTTCAAAACATCCTCTAAATAATTGGGCAGTGGAAATATGTCGCACTATATTTTAAAAATAAGGCCCATTCATTCTTGACATTTTGTTTTTGACTCATTTGAATATCTGTTTTTTCAGAAAAAATCGATTTTTAAATAAAAGGCTGACAATTTAACAATATTTTTAAATTAAAGTATTAAACAAGTAAAATGCTGACTAAAAAATTTATTCACCTGCCTATAAGTGAGTGTTCCCTTCTCGAACCTCAATCACAGCCTTTAATCGTCTTGGTCTAGTCGCTGCCATTCTTCCTATATAGTAAATCCTAGTGCCCCTGTTGTTTCTGGAACGTTTGTGTGCAATCTGATACTCCTCTTCAAGGTGTCCCATATGTGTTCAATCGAATGAAGGTCTAGAGTTTTTGGAGGCCAATCCAATCGAAGGATTACAAGTTTGTCAAAGTACTCCGTGACAGTATTAGCAATGAGGACGCGCGTTGTCTTGCATAAAAACGAAGTCTGGGCCTATAAACTGCGCATATACAACGTGATTTTGTAAACATTCCGTAATGTACCTTGGAGCAGTAATAGATTCTCTTTCTAGAACTGCTAAATCAGCGCGATCTCGTAAATATATGTCTCCCCACCAAACCGCCTCCAAAAGGTGGTATTTGGTAAACGCAAATTAAATTTTGACTCATCGGAGAACAACGCACCTTTTCCCACTGCTCTATGGTCCAGTCAAGATATTGTCTGGCTGTCGATGACGTGTTAATAGATTTGGACCTGTAGCTGGCCTACGACTTGATAAGCCACGTCCCTTTAATCAGCAACTTTTTGATCATTTCTCAGCCACTGTGCCACAACATTTGGAGTTACACATAGTAACATTTATAAAACGATCTTCCCTCTCACTTGTATATCGCAGAGCCAGGTCTTCTATTTTAAGAGCCAATTTCATTAACAGCATGACTGACAGTACTTTTTGGCAAATTTAATACGACCGTCATCACGAAGAGCTACTGCTTTCACTGCCTGTTCAACTTTAATGTTTAAATTAAATTTAAAAGGAGCAAATTTAAAACACCTTTACAATGTAAAAACTGACTATAATGAGAAATAAATAAAATTTGCAATAGTTGTTAGGAAACAAAATGTACAGCCTTTTGGATTATAATGAACATTCAAGGGTTATAAATTGAAAATACTGTAGTATTGTCAACGGTTTATTTAAAACTCTCTATCCTAAACAAGGGCAGATATTAAGATGAAACGAAAAATGTCAAGAATTAATGAGCCTTGTTGCTAAAATATAGTGTGACATAATTCCACTGCCCAGTTATTATACAGGGTGTTTTGAAATTAATCCATAAAAACAACATTCTGTTTCTCCAGGTATATCATATATGTTCTTAAAAGTACGCAAATACGAGATTAACCCTAATTTGTCTAAAATTTGGCGAAAAAATCATTACCATCGGTTGAAAAATGAAAAACTTATTCATTGCCAAATTTAACCGTAAATTCAGCTATTCGGAATTTATTGTCCAGGAGTGTACTAGTTTTTTAAAATATTTGTCGGGAAAAAAAATTGTCTCAATATTTCTCATTGTGCAAATGAAAGTCAAAAAGTCATAGTTGAGACATATATATATATATATATATATATATATATATATATATATATATATATATATATATATATATATATATATATATATATATATATATATATATATAAATAGGCAACTCTTAGTAAGTAAATAATTTTATAGACGCTAGAATTGTAATCGCAAGTTGATAGTAGGTAACTGCACAACGTGAAGATAGCTGAATTTTGAATTTTTGTTTGTGAAAACGGATGCTTGAAATTATAGAACTCTTTTAATCTGCTGATTGAGCAAAAATTCTATGCCTTAAAAATATCGAAAGTGTAAGGGAAAACAAGGAGATAATCTAAAAATATCATGTTTTAGGGGATTTTAGGGGCATGAAGTTCGATTCTTTGAAATATTTTAATTTTTGACAGTACGCATTTTTGATTATCTGTACATATGTATAAAGGACCCTCTTTATATAATATTATATACATTGATTCAAACAATTACACATTATACACAGCACCTGTTTATTTAGGAAAATTTAATCTAAATATAGACATCGAATTCTTAGATGCCGACCTAACAAATGAAACTTCCTATAACTAAAAGTAAAAAGGGGAAATTTATTAAAGAACACTGAAAAGAAAAAAGATATATTTTATTCCATCTTGGAAATTGGACTTTATGAAGTCTACGATGAACTAATAAAAACACTAAATAGACATACTATATGAGGTATTAGGCATTAAAACACAATATAAGAATGTATTTTTCTGATACATACATAAAATACTTCATAATACAATAATAAGATAAAATTTCAAGATGAAATAAATGAAGAAATATCTCTTCTATGTCTTCTTTTGAACTCCGTTTTATTTTTATAAAATTTTTTATTGTCATTTCTTAAAGAAAAAAATTAAACATTTTATTGCTAGTTAGAAAACGTAAAACGACAATTTCTATTTTTAAGACCTGTTAATACACTATATTTCTAAAATTTTAGATGTTAGAAACACAATATATTTAATAATATACTTGTATTCTGCAAAAATTCTACATTATACTTATATTTATGCAAAATAATCACCTAAAATATATTTTAGTTGAAACGGTCTGTGAGTATTTTCTCCATATAGTTTAGATTTCCTTAGATTGCTTTCTTCCAAGTCCTCAGGCTGATACCTAATAAAGTCCTTTGGTAATAAGTATCTGCCGGGTTTACTTCAGCCCTGGTAATAAGCAGCGGTGAGGTAAATAATGGTTCTAAAAGCTCTTTATCTTCATTGCCCGGAAAACAATAATTTTACTAACGGTACCAATAATCAAAACCAAGAGTATAATACATTTCTTAGTGAGAGGGAAAATGGCTTATACTTACGAATCGACGATTGTTGCTGTGGGATCATGTTCTTTACCGTAGAAGATGTGCAGGAAGTGTTTTTTTTAATTGGGCATTTCGGTACTATAAACATTTTTTGTACATATTATAAACATTTTTGCTGAAAAAAAAACAACTTTTTATATATCGAAATCTAAAATATTTCAATGGATAATATTTCAAAAAATATGTGATACTTCATATGTATATACAAAGAAAATAACTGTTTAATTGAATGAGTAATATGTAATAAGTTAATGCTCTATTGGTATGAGTATTTTGTAATGTCTAACTTTTGATAGTATTAAATTGCTAAATAGCTACATATATTTTTTCTAAAATAGAAGTATGTTGAAATAAAATTCTGCATGTTTATTTTCAAGAAAGCAGAAGGAAAAACCTTTTTTCTTGCAAGAAAAGTAAACTGTTTATAAAACCAAAAAGAAGATTAGTAAATATCTGTAAAGACTTTAGGTGCTGTAAATGTTATTCAGTTTCTGTTCAGCGTTAATGATACATATCAGTGGGGCATAAACTAATCATTATTTACTTTTGTTGTCATATTTATCATCTACAAATTATAATTTTTGTGTCGTAGTTGTAGGTCTGTTTTATAATTGCATACAACATTTGGGGCAACATTTCCAGTTTAAGCAATACACTTTTTACTTTTTAAAGTGGTTTATTAAACGAAGCACACATTTAAATTATATTTGCCTTACGAATATATTAAACTTCCATAACAATTATACCAATAAAATATTGGCTTATAAATGGATAATAACATTCAACCTAATTTTAGTTGCTATACTGTAATAACTGTATGTAACTAAAATATTTCTATATATCGGAAAAAAAAACTTATAATTCACTAACTTATTTGCAAAATACTGTTAGCTCATTTTTGCGAAACTTTGCTTTCCCTGTGGTAGCAGATTTTGATATGTCAAACGTTCAGACGCATAACAATGTTATAACGGCAAACCATGAGTATTTATAACCAATTTTGAACTACCAACCAATTACAAACAGAAAGCTATGAAATGACCTTTTTCTTCACGAATTTCCCGTCTTTACAAACAGTTTTTATAGACAAATTATGGACACAATGGGCTTTATACCATTCTCGAATCGTAGTTAAATTGGTTTGGATAACTTAGTCACATATACTGAAAAGTTTACCTGTTTGCATTCTATTTGTCAAGAATACATCCTGGTTGTATCAATAAACAGAGCAGAAATAACTTTAAAAGCATTTTATTCTTTAATATAAGAATAATAAGTTCAGATACTCAGTATGACATACCAATGAGCTCAAACATGTTTATCACTTACTTACCTTACCCTTATAATCCACGACCAAAATCAAAATCAATATACTAAGCGTTGCTCTGAAAAACAGAGTAATAATCCTATTGTGCAATCAAGGTAATCGAAAACAAAGCTTTGACTTCTTGAAAATTCTTACCCCTTAAACATCGTTAACATTTTTTATGTAAAACAACAGAGATTACATATTTATCACAATACACACTTACCTTTCCAATTCACAATTATACACTAATCAGAAACACACAAAGCGCTTGAACTATTCATCCGCACAAGATTTTCTTACTTTAAATACAATCCCCCAAAAATGGCATGAGCTGACCCAAAATCAACTCATTATTGTTTTTTTAAGAAACCCATGAACTGGAGTTTGCCAAAACATGAATAATGCCTACTACTGTAGGCAAAAACAAAAACTATAGTGTCTAATACATTTCAAGGAATAATTATCATTTTCCTACTATTTTTAAAATTTGATATCTCTAGAAATAAATTGAATGAGTTCCCATTACTGAAGCCAGAGAGTAAGTGAATTTGTAACAAAATTGCCACTGCCTAGTATACGAGATATTAAGGGATGAGAACAAAATCGAAAACTTTAACTTGCCCCCAGTTTTAAAGATTTTTTTTTATTTAATTCCGTCATAATATTATAAGTCGAATTGCTAAAATTGACAAAAGAAGTAAAGAGGTTTAAAATTAAATTTATTTTCTTAAAATATATATATTGCATTATATTTTGTGTATGTGTAATAGAGGTCGACCGAAAAAAGTCATGCTTCATACTTTTAAACAAATTATTTTTTGGAAGACTGCAAGATTGTTCTACACCCTGGCAAATTTTTATAATTTTTGGATTTATTGTCATATAGATTAAGATACATAGTTGCTATTTTAATTAAACTGGGTTATGAGGATAGAATGCAAAACCTGCAAGGTGTTTGTAACATTTTTAATGACAAATATCCTAACAGAAACCCAATAACTAAATCTACCGTAAGTAAAATTAGCACAAAATGTCGTTACTAAAAAACTAATTATATATCGATGATCATAAAACAATGCACAAAAATTAAATTTCAGTCAATAATATAATACATCTTATTTAGATCACCCTGTATAATATATATATATATATATATATATATATATATATATATATATATATATATATATATATATGTATACATATATAAATATATTTTTCCTTTTTTTTCTTTAACCATATATAAATATTTTGTTAATTATTTTCTTGGGCATAGGTTAACTCATTGAGAAGCAAAACTACAATTTAATCGACGTTTCGCTCATTATATTGAGCTTTTTCAAGATATTTTATTTTCTACAATAAAAGCACGTATAGTTAGTATTTAAATTGGTTAAAACATTATTGAAAAAACATCACTCAAAAACACATTACATTTAAAACAAACTATGATCATGAACACAAAAATACATTTAAAACCACATTAATATTATACAGAGTACGTACCTTGGAAACATGTCATGTGTACGACTGTTTTGCGATTGCAATAATTTCGACACGTCTGGAATTCTGGTAGATAAATAAAAAAAATATATATATATATATATATATATATATATATATATATATATATATATATATATATATGTATATAATATATATATAGACAATTTCTAAACGTAGTTTGGTTTAAGTGATACAATTATCTAATTTACGCCAAAAACGCATTCAATTTGCTATGGAGAGATATTCTGTTTTAAAAACGGTAACAATATTAAAGTGATTTCTAGCAATCAGTGATTTACTTGATACACTTCTAATTTTACCCTTTCATTCTTGAATTTAATTGATTACATAAGAGGGTTATTACTTTTTTAAGTAAGTGTCTATTTTACTATATAATTTTATACTATTTTGCGTAAATATCTCCCATGATAAAACACTAATACCGCATTATAATACAACTATACAATATCATCAGTTGAGTAAGTAGTTTTTTAGTAGAAGACGCAGACAGGACGACGAAAATGAGAAAACATGTTTTTTTTTGGCATCCAACGCAATATCAACATTTTACGCACATTTAATCGCCAGTTCTTTCTTTTAAAAGTCATAAATTTAATAATATATCATGAATGCATCGTAACCATTATTATTTTGCTGGTTATACTCTCAACCATTATTTCAGACTTGTTCTATTATAAAAGTTCTCCAATGAATACCTATGAACAATACACTTTCTGAGATTCCATTATTAAATTTCTAATTTATGGCCTTATTACATGTAAGTGCTTATTGTTGACGATGATTTTCTATAAATATTACATACATCACTGACGTTGCATGATGTTAAAGTAAAAAAAATACAGCTTGTGGGTGTCTGTTTTTCAAAAAACCCCCTTGAAGAATCTTCGGAATAAAAATTATAACTGAAAGGAATATATTATGATGAAAAATTATGTAATTACATTTTGGCCCAAATTAAGCAAATAACTAGATAGTAGTAATGATAGATACTACTTTGAATATAATAGTTAAATAAAATATGCTCTAAATGGATCCCAATTTTGTATTGTATTCCATATAGTTGGAATCCATCGAGATGTTTCCGCCTAGCAGAACGACCCCGGGCGACGCTGCTGACTTTGCACAACGTCCAGAGTTGTCAGTCCGTGACGCACTGCATCCGATCAGCTGGTTAAATTCGTTTATAAATAAAGATAATTGTTGTATTATATTTCTATACAAGTAGACGCTTTTAGCAACACCGAATCTGATATTATTGTGCGCGTTCTAATTAAACTGCCGTACAAGCAGTAGATGTACTTAATTTATTTGTATCAGAGAAAAGCACCTAACGCTATTGAACTAGCCACTGTTTTTTGGTGCTTACAGTAACAGTGCAGCTATATCTCAAGATAATAGCCGGCATCTTTCTTGACATGTGTTTCGTTAGAGGTCGATTTTTTAGTTACTCCATAACAAAGAATGATTGTACTTCGAGTAGACAGTCTGTCAGATTCAAATAAATTAACTCTCAATGGATCCTAACTATCGTGAAAACTATGTTCTACCTTTAAAAGACCTTGTATTATACGTTATCGTAGCCTTCTAATATGTTAACCTTTTTTATTCCTGTCAATGTAACAGTAATATAAGTGTCAGAGAAAGTTTTTGTAACTGTTCCCTAAATTAAAAATGTTGGGGTAATTTTCTCTGTGTCTGCAACAAAGTGGTCCTTTAGCCATCAGTTCACAGTCCCAGGAATATACAGTCCAAGTTTTGAAGATATTTTATCATTTTTTAGTGTTATAAATATAGTAACATTTTGGAGAATAATCAGATATTTAAAAAGAGAATTTCAACAAAAACTAAAGAGAATGAAATGGCAAAGTTGAGAAAAATTGGTTAAAATTCAAAAAGAATGGTTAAAGTCAAAACAGGAAAAGGTCTTGAAAAGGCATGGAAACTCAATAGGTTCAAAATGTTTTTCTTCAAAAATCGAAGGTAGTCAAAGCAAAGAGACTAAATATAAAAGGGTAAGAATCCAAGAATGGAACAATGTATTTCAAAAATATTCGTGTGCAAGTGCAAGATCTGCAATCGAAAGCGATTTTCAAGAACGAGAACCAGACGTTGAAGCGTCAAGGAAAAAGACTGAAAATCTCACACAGTCTATCAACAACATGGCCTATTTCCTATTTCTATTCTCAGTAAAATCTTTCTAACGACGTTTGTAAAAAGAATTACTTCCTATAATTGCCCAGTCTACAACAGAAATTCTGGATATTCTACAGAAAGCTCTAGAAGTTCCAGCTTTAGAAAATTTAGATTCAGCAACACTGTCAGAAATATTGATATTACAATAGAATGCGATCTGGCATACTATATTGAGTAATATAAGAAGCGTACTCACAACGTTTCAAGCAAATTACCTACGCATCTTCTTACACAATACGGTAGTTACCTTATAGACAAAATTATCAAACACTAAAGAATTTTTCCTACTGGGTTCAAGAAATGTCAGAGGTAATTTCCTGAGTCACATTAATGCCAAAAAAGTTGCAGAACAGAAAAAAGCCTAGCCAGACCTACAAATCAGAGCATACATCTAGTGGAAAAGTATACACAATTCCTTAAAGTTGATGAATAGTCGAGATGAAAAATAGTTCAAAAATATTACGTTTGTGCTTACTGTTTACGCTAGCATCATGGAAAATGCAGAACAAAGATCAAATTTTTTAAAACTATTTTAAAACATCTTGCACCGTATTAAAAAAAGTTCTAGGCCTAGCAAAGCGAGAAAGCTTAGATCAGGAAATATTGATGTCAGATAACGAAACAAAAACTGTGTGGAAAATAATTAAGAGGGAATTGGGAAAAGGAATACATCAGTGCTCCGACGTCTTTAAAATTATGGACAATGGAAATTTAGAATCTGAGTTAAATTTAATTCCTAATCTATTTTGTCAATATTATAAAACAGAAAAAAATAAATGATCATGAAAAATCAAAAATAGTATAACAAATTAATAGGGCTCTCATCATCCTCTAGTTTCTTTAATCTTTAGTCCTGCCAACCCAATGAAATTATAGACGTTTTCTTGTGTCTAAAAACTAAAAACTCATGTAAATATGAACTTTTAACTACTAGGCCGCTGAAGAAAATTGTCTGTTCTTTGTCCGTGATACTTACTACTATTATTAATAAGTCATTCTCAGATAATCTGTTTCCCAACTGCTTTAAATTAGCTCATGTAAATGCGATTCTCAAATCGAGAGATATAGAAAATATTACTAGTTACCGCCCAGTCTCATTAATTCCCTCATTGGGTAAATTAATTGGAAAGTTAGTATACAACACCCTTCTTAAATTTATTCCAAAACCTAAAATTTTAAGTACCTCTTAGTTTGGTTTCTTAAAAGGGAAAAATACAAATTTGGCTATAACACAGGCTTTGAACGTTGTTATTCAGTGACTAGATCGTAATGGTTGCACTACGGGTATAGCATGTGATTTTAGAAAAGGTTTTGATAGAAGCTTCTTTTAATATTTATTTCTAAGAAAAAAATATTATTCTGCCAAACACAAGTCTGCTTTTTTTTCCAAAAAATCTATATGGAAAGATCTATGAGAATTTTTTTTAAGGTTAGATTAAGTTAGGTTACTATTCATGTTAAAGTACAGTTTTTTTCAACAATTTAAAGTAGATATTGTCCATGATACAATGTTTTTATGTTACGTATTATTTCTTAGTATTTTTACGATTATTTTTAGTATATTTAAGTGTATTCTGTTAATATATACATATATACCATTGAATTTTTTAGATTGATATATATATATATATATATATATATATATATATATATATATATATATATATATTACTTACTTACTGTTTTACTAAAAATTGTTCCAGTCAAAATATTTGACATCTCAGCTTTGCTAGATGGAGGAGATACAGAAACAGCAATGCTAGCGAGGAAGCATATGCAACAAAGTGCTATACAAATATTGTACCAATGTGGTCTTAGTAGCATCTAAAGCTTGAGTAGCTCCATTCA
Source organism: Kuschelorhynchus macadamiae (assembly GCA_030620095.1). Lineage (NCBI taxonomy): Eukaryota > Metazoa > Arthropoda > Insecta > Coleoptera > Curculionidae > Kuschelorhynchus > Kuschelorhynchus macadamiae. Next base: position 333,597 of record JAUTXW010003867.1, on the reverse strand, counting down.
AATCTTTGACGATTTCAAAATTAGAATTGATGACTGCGGATGTGGGAGTTATGTTGTTTCAAGAGGTAGCAAAACACTTGCATTTAACCATTAAGAAGACATACTACCGGTTAGATTCAAAGACCGTGTTGCAGAGGCTACAGACGGAGAAAAAACTCTAAACATTTGGTAATATGAGAGTAGGTAAAATTTTGGAAAATTCGACTGTGAAAATGGGCCCCTATAATCGATAATATTGCTAACGGTGACGATTGCTCAAGGAGCCCCTCAAAAAAAAAACATTTTTACCTCAGAAATATCTTGGCTCTCTGTATCTAAGTTCTTATATAAAAATATCATTGTTCATATTAGTGAAAATTAAAGACATGTGTCCTGTTACAAACAGTACACATACTACAATATGTCTTTATTCCTGGATCCTGAAGGTATAATTAGAATCCAAAGCAGAATTCCAAAAAGCAAAATGCTTGATTTTGAAACAAATAGGTTTTAGATGGAAGCCATTTGTATGAAAGAAAAATGATAGTGTATCATCATTTTTAAAATGCACTTAAAAAAGTTATAAAACAGTTAAGAAATCATCATCATTTTGATACAAATGCCCGGAAACTATTAGAAATTCATCTGAAATTAACTTCTAGACTAGAAAGAACTACATTTACAACTTTGGACAACATTACCAACGCACAGGCAGAAAAAATCCATTAAGAAGTTACACTTAAGCAACAAAAGAAGTTTGAAGCCATCCTGAACAGAAAAAATCCAGTGAAACTTCCGCAGAACACCGTTATCAACCTGTCATCGAAGCCGTTATCCGAAGCAGAACTTTCCGTCGTTTCCAAGGGCCAAAACTTCGCAATAGCACCGAGTAGCATTCCCGTAGAAGACATAGTATCTTCTGTTAAAGCAGCAATTAGAAGATTACCAGTGAAACAAGCCGATGAAGTCAGATACGAGACAGCGGAGATCATTAAAAACTCAAAACCATCGAAGTCGAACCTCTCCGCAGTCGAAAAAACAGCAATGAAGACCTTAAACCAAGACGCAAACATTCTGGTACTTCCAGCAGATAAAGGCAACGCCACAGGTGGAAAAGGTTACTCAACTTTTGGACAACAACACCTATAAGGTTATGAAGGCAGCCCCACAAGTAGAATAGCAAGACGCATTACCAATTTGATCAACACATTCAGTCTACCACCAGCGGAGAAAAAATCATTAAAACCAAGCAGCTCCAAGATTTCCAGGTTCTAGGTCTCCCGAAGATACACAAGGACAACGTACCACTTCAACCGATCGTCAGTGCAATAGACTCACCCACATACAAACTAGGTAAATATCTTTCAAATTTTCTTAATCCATTTACTGGAAAAACAGATTCGTTTATTAAAAACTCTGCACATTTCGTGGAAAAACTTAAGACAATCCAGTTGGATCCCGAAGATATTTTGGTCAGTGTCGATGTAGAATCACTTTACACAAATGTTCCTGTCAACGACTCAATTTCCATTATATCAGACATACTCGATAATAATAATCTTGATAAGAAGTTAATAGACCTAGTGGAAGCTTGTCTTACATCTACTTATTTCATTTTTCAAGGAACTTTTTATAAACAAACTTCAGGGTCAGCTATGGGATCTCCACTATCACCTGTGGAAGCGAATATCTTTATGAAAGCCTTTGAGGATATTGCTCTAACATCCGCTCCACTAAAACCGAAGCACTGGTTTAGATATGTAGATGATACTTTTGTTGTTTGGCCTCATGGACAGGATAATCTCCTTATATTTCTGGACCACCTTAATCAGCAACATCATAATATCAAATTCACGATGGAAATTGAATCTAATGGAACAATTCCCTTTCTAGACGTATATGTTCAAAGAAAGGAAAATGGAACGTTAAGACATTCTGTGTATGGAAAACCGACGCATACAAATAGATACTTAAATGCAAATTCTCATCACCATCCAGCACAAAAGAAATCGATTATTAACTCATTAGTATTCAGAGCTATTTCAATTTCTGATCAAGATTCTTTAAGATCGGAAACATCGAAACTGACCGAAGCTCTCAGAGGGAATGGCTATTGCACTGAAGATATTACGCGTTTAATTAAAAGACATAGCAAATCAACTCCGCCAAAGGAGAATGATAAAGAGCCACTATTAGGTAGGGTGGTTCTTCCCCACATACATGGCACTACAGACAAAATAGGACGATTACATCTGCGGTCCAACATACGTACAATCTTCAATACACATAAGAAGATTGGACAATGCTTGCGATCCCCGAAAGATCTTGTACCTTTCCAAACAGAAGGCGTATATAAAATTCCTTGCTCCTATGGAGAAGTGTATGTGGGAGAAACAGGACGCACAATATCAACTAGACTTAAGGAACATGAACGATCCATTAAAAAGAAACAAATTGTCCAATCTGCTGTAGCTGAACACCAGCATAACATTGACCATTTTATAAATGTAAAGGAAACCAAGGTTCTAGCATCGGTTCCACGTTTTTATAAACGAAAAGTTAGAGAATCTATTGAAATATTTAAACATACAAAAAATTTCAATAGAGATACGGGTTACGGTCTACATCACACGTGGAAATCGATCTTTACACAGGGTCACGGTTCGGCGAGCACAAGTCGGGTATAAAAGCCCGCCTGAATCACTTCGAGCTCATTGAGTTGTCAGATCTCGTGGAGTAAAGATCCCTGAAGATGCCTCGTGCAATCGAAGGCAAAACGTCGGATAGTAATTCCAATTTGACACGATCTAATCCCAAGAACCATGATTTCTTAATTGACCAAAGCAGTAAAAGCTTCCGTTCTATGTTATAAAACAGTGTTCTGAATTGAAACAAAAATTGGTCTGGTGTCAGAAGAACGTTTGATTCAAAATAAAAAAACGTTTTCTACTACTTTGAACAATTTACAGTCAAAACTGGGCGCAGGGCTGAGAAAGGACACGGCATTCTTTTCACCTGCATCACTTTATGAGAGCTGTACACGTTGAAATAGCGCATTCACAAGTACAGATTCCTGTATTTGAGTACATACAGATGTTTCTAACATTCGTATGTCATCATTATTTATAGAAAAAAAATGTATTTAGTTTTTTTTAAGTAGCTTTAAATTTTTTAGCACGGCACATGATAATATTCAAATTCTCTGGTCTAACAATGGTACAAATTTGCGTGTTGCTAGCCGTGAATTACAAAATGCTGTCAAAGAATTAAACATGAACAGAAGAAATGACAAATCGAAATATAAAATGGAAATTTAATCCGCCATTAAGTCCCAATATGTGGGGCTGCTGGGAGAGGTTTATGAAAACAAATATTTTTCGGATGAAGTTTTAAAAACATTATTTTGTGAAGTAGAATACCTTATTAACAGTAGACCTTTGACCAAGATTCTGCTCATGATATCGCTTTAACATCTAAAGATATATTATTAGGAACCGACATTCAGAAAAGAAGATTGCGTACCTAAGAAACAGTGCCGAATATGTCAGTATTTTGTAGGCTTGTTCTGGAGAAGATTTCCCGTAAGGTATATTTACCAACATTGATCAGTTAAACCAAATTGCAAAAAGACTATATTAATCTGAATAAAGCTGATTTGAGTATAATTAATGATAGTAAATTCCTTCGAGGCCGTTGGGCAAAATACAAAAATGCTTTTAAGAGGTAGATGGCATTGTAAATGTGGATGGCACAACATCTAATGGAACGTGTACCAGACCAGCACGAAAACAATATTGTTTATATGTTGACAAAATATGACTCGAGGGGACAATGTTGTGAAAACCATGAAGTTCTACTACTTTTAAAATACCTTGTATTATACGTTATCTTAAGCATCTAACTGTCAGTGCAATAGTTAATATAATATAATTAAATAATAATAAAAATGTCCGAAAAAGTCAATTGTCAGTGTTTTCTTGGTGAATTTTCTCTGGATCTTAGCGGAAACAATAATTACAAATGTAGAGTTTATTTTATGTCAAAGAAAGAAAAGGAGAACAGAAAGAAAGAGCGACAAGAAAGAAGAGAAGGATAAGATAGGAAAGTATGCGCAAATGTAATTTTTTGGTTGGCAAAAAGTGATTTTATATTTGTTTTATAATAAACAATTTAGCCAGCCCGCGTCCTTTAGTTTACTAGATGTTCGATTTCTTCTGAGAATACTGAAAATAATGCCCAAAAACACGAGTTTTGTACTTCATTTTGATCTAAAGAAGCTCCATAAATACACCGTGATATTAAATAAGACTAGATAATCTCACTTTTTTTTAATGTCTTGACTTATAAAGTGACGTTGATTATAAATTAGTTAAAGCAAACCATAAGTTTATTTTTAATTTTCCAGTAATATACTCATGGAATTGAAGATCGGAGTCAGTTACCATCCTTTAAAATTATGGGAATTAGTAATTAGAATGGGTGTATCATCGACCATAATAAGAAGATTATTTAATACTTCAAATATATGTTGTTGGCTTCCAAACAGCACAACAGAGGACTTTAAGGGATTTATTTTTAAATTATGATGTGTAGAAATATCAATTAAGTTTTTAATATCGCCATTGATGTAGTTGAAAATTATCAGATCTTTGAGAGTTTTGTACTCCAGCTTGTATTACAGGATCAGTATTGGTAAAAATTAGGTCTGTTAGGGGTGACTGTTTGTATAGAGATTCTCGTTGGATATGTTATTAACTGGCGAAGTCCGATACGGTACTCTACATGCACATAAGTTCATTCTCTTTAAGACATTAATGAATCCCCAATTCAGGATATATTATCATATTTAGCATGAATATTAGCCCGTATATCTCCTATATGCATAACTCAAATACCACAAAACACTACAAATATACGAACAGCATCCTACCGTTCTCGAGCCACTTTTACAATTGCCTAAAATAATATTTGTCATTGTCTCTTTTTTCATTGACAATCTCTAATGCTGTTATATTCATTCCATAATTGGTGTTTCACAGCATTCCTAAACCTAGAGGACAAACGCCATCTCAATAGCCCTGGTTTTACTGTTCTTTGTTCTATTTCAAGGACATGCTCCTTCCTCCTCAAAACTGTCCTGAATGTATGATGGAGCCAGCCCGATTTGATACACACCAAGAAACTTAAAAATTAATTTAATATGTCGATTTCGACTGTCGATTTCCCATCTTGTTTTTGTGATAAGACGAGATTGATTTGCATTTTCAGTTGTCATTTGGTTTTGCCCGGATTGCAAAAAAAGGTGGAAGTAGACATGACTTGGCTGTAACCAAATCTGGCTTCACCAGATGAGATTATTTATGGGTTGAATATGATTGCCTTAAGCTTCTGAAGTTCTTACTTCTGTAAGTACCATCAATATAACAGGTTGATCGCAGCGTCCCTGGTTCCGGATTGTATAATTCGTTGTCAAATTCCGTAGTATGATTAGATTTGTACTCCTCTCTTATTGCTTGAAGGCCAATATTCTGCGGAACAAAGCCTTCCAAAAGTGATTTTCTTGTCGTAGCAGCTGCAATACTTACAAGAAGTTTACTTGAATAATTAAATATAACTTTCAAAAATTCATCTGAAATGTCCTGCCGGATTTTATACAAAAAAGTTAATAGATCTTTTCTTGAAACTGGTCTTACATAGCCATTGTCGCTTCAACACCTTTGCAGAAAGGATACAGTTCTTCAAATTGAACTTCAGTAACAGAAGAAGCACAAAAATTATTCGTCAGAAAACTCATTTTCACTTTCAAATTCATGGTTTTGATTATTAATTTTCTGCCGCCGATTCTGCAATAATAGCTCTAAGTGCACACCTTTGAGCTTATACGGTCGATATACATATCGCAAACCGGGTAACCGGTCAAACCTCAGGAAAAGTAGGAAGAAGCATGCCTATAACAAAATATAAATGTGTGCCGACTTGTCATTCATCAAGTTGTTTTTTGGCAAACAGTGTATTTACATATGGGATCAAAACACTACCACTCTATATAAAAAATATAATCGATATAGATTTCCGTGCTCTGTATCCAAATATCGAAAATATTGCAAATTTTGCGGTCTGTTTAGTATAAGCATGACGTTTAGAAAATATCGGTCCAGCTTATTAATCTGCTTCGTATCTAGATATACTAAATCGAATGTGTCCTTTATCGATACGGATGCAAAACAATTACTTGTTTACTGTGACCTACCTGATAAACACAGCATTATTTATGCCCCTATTTAGACTTCCAGCTGAATCACGTCCCGCAGAATTAGAAATTTATTCGAGGTCCCAATCAAAACAATCTTTCTCTTTTATGGTCTTTTCGACGTCGTTTTCTCCATTGCCATTTAGAATGAAAATCACAATGACAGCTCCAACGGAACTTTTACTGCTATACGCCAGATGGTCACAATTTTCGATTATTTTCTAAATATATATTTAAATATGAGAACGGTATAAAATTCTACTATAATGGCGCTCTAGGGATTAAATACTACTTTACACAATTAAATATTTAATATGGCGGAAGAAAAAAAAACAACAAATTTTGTTCATTTATATGCAAAAGAGTTTTTAGTAAAGTTGTCACACAATATTATATATATTATATATATATAATATATTTTATTGCTTATTATTTATTTTAAAAGCTTGATTATAGTCATTTGTCATTACTATTTCGGTATACGTAAAAAAAATATTTCATTAATGAATTGTCGTTTTGTTTATAAATATCTTCGAAGTATCTATTTTTTTTTGTTGGCGGGACACCGGCTACTTGAGCCATTTTTACCATTATGTCACAATAGTCGTTTATAGCATAAAACAAGTGCGGATGCTTTGGGGTGTTTTGGGTAGATCTTTAAAAGTATTTATTATTAAAAAATATATTCTTTTTATTTTTTTAAACCAGGGTCTGTATTTGATAATAAGAAATGTTGCTTCAAAGTAGTGCGGAAAGTAAATGAAAACTCAGAACTGCAACGCGATCTCCTTAAGACTAAAATACAAAACCATGCATCTCGCATTACGGCAGTCGATTCTAACTTAATCAATCGTTATCGCAAATCTTACATTGATACATAATATTTCTCTGAACTATTAAAGCTGTGCATAGCATTTGCCATTTTTATCTTAACGCTCTCCCTAAAAGTAAATCTGACAAGGAAAACAATGAATTATTACAAATCCTACAAATAAACCAAGTTTTGAACCCAACATTTCAAATCTATGTCATATTAACGGTTTGACAAAACCATGATATCAGCAATCTGACATTCGCTAGCTATATACTTAACATGAAATTCACCGTTGACAAATCACGTACAAAATGATACTTAACTGTAATGTGTTTAGTGCGCCTGTGAAACTGGGATTTGTAATCAACTTGAGCGTACTCTGGTTATCAATATGCAGTACCTGTTTTTCGACACTCATACCCGTTTCACTTAGAATGCGCTTTAACCAAACTAGATCTTTAACCGAGTTTGAACATCACTCGCGAAATCAGCGTCACAAACACTTTAAACTGCTCTTTGGTTCAGGGCTAAATCCTGTGTGTCGTTAAGGTAGCGAAGAATCCTCTTCGCTAGATGACAATGTGCCTCTGTGGGGTTTTCTATTGCTCTTGCGATAGTATTCACTGCAAATTCGATGTCAGGTCGGGTAACGACTTGTAGAAACATCAGACTCCTTACTATTTTCCGATATGAAAAATATTCTTTCCCATGAGAAGAACTGGTCCGATCCTATCCTGGTTCCATGGGTGTTGATACTGGCTTCAAAATCCAACATTCCTTACTCCATTAAAACTTTCTTATAATTATTTTGAGTAACAAATATTGAACCATCGTTTAGCCTCTAAAGCGCGAAACTAATGAAGTTACGAACATTCGTTGTTACTGTTGTCTCAAAAGTCTTTTGAAATTTCTGTAACAACTAATTAACTTCTTCTGCGTTCTTTGATACTATGAGACCTTCATCAACGTAAAGAATAGCAGCAATTGTTTATTTTATCACCAACTTTAGGGATATATACCCAAGGGTGCACCTTGGTGCTTGTTTAAGGCCTATAAACTTCTTTGTAGTCTGCAAACTCTAAAAGTAACATTTTCAAAACCCTTTGAGTGATCCATGTAAATTTATTTATCAAGATCCCAATACAAAAAAGCGGTTCTTATATCAAACTGTGGTAGATACGATTTTTACGCTTAGCACCTGCATGCAACACGGAATGGGCTGCCTCCATAAATGTGCGATTTTTACGCTTAGCACCTCCATTTTACTATAGGCTGTATGGAGTTTATGCCTTGTTTGCCTAGAAAAAGGCGTAACTTTTTCATATACAAACCCGCCTCCACCGTCTGAACACAATTGAATATAATGTTACTTCCGAAACGCGTATGTATCTCAGCACAATATTGTTTAGGTTTATCTTCGATTTCCGACTTCTCGCGAGGAAAATAAACTTGACGGTACCCTGTATAATTATCCTTAAAAAGTGCAAATACCTCCTTTTGCCTGGACTATCTACCTGCATTGAGCCGCATATATCCGAGTGAATAATTGGCCTAAGTTTTGTTGCAGTGTCAATCCGCGTACCGAACTTAACTCTATGATGTTTACCGAACACGCACCTATCACATAAATCATCATTGTTTACAGTCCTCTGATACATTTACAGCGCGAACCATTATCGCTTATTATGAAATCGATACCTTCCTTAACGGCGACGACGACAGAAAACAAATTCTTTGCTATCTCTACAGTACGTTAGTCAAAACACCCGGTAACCATTTATTATTTACCTGCTTTTGAACGTCTATATCTCCGCTTCTAAGAGCTTCCACTGTATCACCGTTGCCAACATAAATCAAAAGTGGCTTCGAAAATTGCTCAAATTTAACAAACCAGTCGCGTTTATTTGTCATGTGATGTAAAGCTCTGGAATCAAGGAACCAAAAGTCATTCACTTTTTTACTTGTGTCCACAATAAAAGCTTGTTGCTCTTATTTGGACAGTCTCTAGATAAATGTTTTCTGGATCCGCACGAAAACAACTCCGACAGTTTTTAATTTTGTGGTTCATTTTTCGAAATTATAAACAACGCGACGTACCGACGATAACTCAGTCGCGTGCGACTGTGTAGACTGCTTTTTCTTGCCAAATCCATTTTGCTTTTTAGCCTGGCGTATAGGTATCTGGCCACCCAATGAGAGAACCCCAACGAGACTGGAAACATATTGAGCAATATTACAGTGGACGCTCGATTTGAACTTGAGAAACTGCTTCTGCATCAAAACCAAGCTTTCTTTAGATTTGAGATCATATACATGTTGTAGTTTCCTCAAAATCTTTCCAACAGTTCCAATGGTTTACAATCAACTGTTGTGACAATTAATATACCGGCAGGTTGGACATATCGTTGATTTTTATTCTCATAATCTGCCACTGTAAATGCGGGTGGTAGCTGCGTCTCTTCACAAATCTCCAACGCGTCCTCGCTGTCCGAACGCGCTTGCATTACAAACTGCGATTGCGACCAATTGTTTGCATCACGAATTTGGTCAATTTTTGGTTTGTCGATTATTGTGAGCTTCGACAGGTAGCTAACGGCACCAAATCACTACACACTATGCACCAACTTTAGATTAGCCAAAACTTTTAACAAACTTACGTTCTCACAGATTAGAACTCTCATGGTTTGCGCCCATGCTATAACCTGTTGTAATTTATTTGAGTTCGGAATTAGTGAGGAAAGTAAATCAGAACTGAGGAGTGCACCACAAAAAGTATTTTAATAGTAAAAATATATAAACTATAACCGAACGCGTTCTCCTTAAGACTAAAATATAAAACCATGCGTCCATGCATCTTGCATTACGACAGCCGATTCTAACATAAACAATCGCTATCGCGAATGTGGCATTGATACGCAATATTTCTCTGAACTATAAAAGCTTTAGTCAGCATTTACCTTTTTTATCTTAACAATAAAAACAGCAATTAGAAATCATTGAGCGCCTTGTTCACGAACATACACTTTTCTCAATGCGGTTTGTTATCCCACATATTAAATGTATTAGTAATTTTTATCTTATAGAGTGAGAAAAAAAGGTAAGGTTAAAATTAAGAAATATCAGCCTAAAATAGAACCGGGATTTCCCGTTTTTTTCGGTACTAGCTAATTTTGGTTCAATAATGGTGTAGGGATTAAATTAGCAGGCAAAAATAGTCGATGAAATAAACAATGGATAGTTTCCAAAATTAAAAATCAATAAAAAATAAATTTTTAATAAAAATAATATTAATTATTAAGTAATCAGTCGTGAGAAGTAGTAGTAGTAGTACTAGCTAATTTTGGTTCAATAATGATGTAGGGCTTCAATTAGCAGGCAAAAATACTCGATGGATTAAACAATGATGATTAGTTTTCAAAAGTAAAAATCGAGAAAAAATAAATTTTTAATAAAAATAATATTAAATTATTAAGTAATAAGTCATGAGAAAAGTAACATAAACACCAGCGATCAGAATGCGAAGAAAAAACACAGGGAACTTAAATTTTACATAAAAGAAAAAAATGCCTTACATTTTTTAATTGTAAATGCAAATAACTATAAAAACAACATAAAATATATCATCGACCGGTTGATTTCCACGACTACAAAGTAATAAAAAAAATTTCGCAAGTGGCAAAAAATGAAATTTTATATTATTGATACTGAGTACCGCAAGTCCCGGGAACTATTTTCGGATCCCGGTCCTTTCATTGCTCAAAAGAACAGGGAATTTTTAGTACTTTCGGGACCAGTATTTCTGGTTCTGAACCCTGGTGACTACTATCTGTGAAATCTTCGCCCCAGTTGAGAAAAGTTTACGGCGGCTTAGCGCGAGTTGCAACGCACTAGTTAAGAATGATTCAGGAATCAAAGAAGAGCATGCATATAAACACATGGTCCAATATTTAAGATAGAACTAAAGAAATACGTAGCAGAGTACTGCACTAACCTTATAACTGTGGTATCAGCGGACATGTCAACTGTCTGTGAATAACCTATTTATACTTAATCGTCAGCAACAGGTTCTCTTATTAAATGCTATATCTGTATGTTCGTAAAATCGTTATAATAATATAATCTATGGGTTATTATTAATAATAAAAATAATATTTAAATCCTGGAAGAATTCAGATTTTCAATAAACAAGAGAGGTTTCGAGTAGAGGGGATTGGGGGGGTTAGTCTCGCTACCCCCACCACTTTTTTCATTGGTCTCCCACTTCCCGCGCCTGTCCCTGCCACGCCTACTTGACTCTGCTTGATTCTGATTGGTCTTCCTCACTCTTACGTGTGCATCCGGAGGGAGATGTTTTATTTAAGCGCTAGCAGCCAACCTAACAGATCAATTCATTTTCATCTCTTAAATTTAGTCAGATGGGTTCGTTGAATACAGTACCTACCGAAGATATTATTGAACGTGTTGGTTAAGTTATTTGTTTAGCACTAACGGCGCCATTGTGGGACATTCCGGTGGGTGATCTAAAATATATTCCTCTTAATTACTTAAGAAGATTTGTAGAGTCAGTGGAGTTGTTACAAATTTGGGAAAAGCTACCAGAACGCTATAGACGTGACAAGAAATTACAGTTAAATTTACCGTGTTATACTCATCATAACCAAGAGGGTGACTGTATAGATGGACCACCGCGATCTATAAAAAGGTGTTGTGGTCATGTGCAAGTTAGTGAAAGCTGTTAAAAAGTTAAGTAAAGAATTCTACTTGTTATCATTTTCTTATTGTCAGGATTCTATGCCAAGCAGACCACAATGGTGTCATTATTACGAGAAACTATCGAATGAGTATGCGAGTGCTGCATCTGCATGTGACAAATATTGTGAAACATTAGATTTAATACAACTTATTCATGACATAAGGGGATTGGGATTTGGTTATCATCTTCTTAAATTGAAAAAATATATTGAAGATCCCGTTCTAGTGAAAGACATTTTAAAAGAGGAAGAACTTTTAGTGTAATCATGGAGGAAGTTGTTAGAGAAATGTATGAAAAATTCATAATGTCTAAAGCTTGCTCTGAGTTTTTTGCGTTTGACGGACAAAGCAGTGAAGCTCAAAACATTACTGTTTATTTGCACTATATGGAACATGCAGAATTATGTGAACTAGCTGCTAAGGCATGTATAGATTTTCTTAAAAGTAAAAATGAAAGAAAATTTATACATGATTTAAAACAATTAGAGTTAAGCGAACATATATTATGTATAAAGGAATATTTAACCAATAAAACAAATATATTTTAAAACGAATCGTTTTATTTCATAAAAAAATAGTTATACAAATGAAAAACATTTGCTAATGCACAAAAACATGGATTTTTCTGATGATAAAAGCAGCATGGTTCCAATTTCTGTAAAGCTGGCTGTTCATCAAATTCAATAACTGGTTTTTGAGAATATTTTCTGACAAACTCCGCCTTTTCTTCACCCTTAACATAGATAAAGTCGACTTTTTCGGTTAAATTTCTGATAACATCTCGACATCTATGATAAGGAGTAAATCCTTCATCCCAATCGATACAATGATGATTGTTCATTAGCCAAATAGCATTGCTGTATAGTTTTGATGGTAAATGATTCATAGGAAAGGGCGCTTTAAATATGTGGTGGCTGATTTTAAACCCATCGTATGCTGCCAATTCTTTAACAATTAACTTATTGTTCTCCACTTTAAATCCTTGTATATCTACAATTACTTTCATATCTTTAAATAGTGAAATTTTTTTACCATTTCAAATTTTAATTGGTATTCTTCTATCTGTTTCTTTAACTCTTGTAATTTGTGTTGAAAAATGATTAACCGGTGCATATAATCCATAATGAAAGAAATTTCTTTGTGCCATGCTATAAATATTAAAACTGACGCATGCGTATTAAAGTTGTTTAACTATTTTTGTTAGAGGATTATAGCTAAATATTTTATCGTGGAGGATGAGACAATAAACAGAGGTATTTTTTTGAATATTTTCATTTGTTTCAAATTCAACTCTTATAACTACAGAACCACTTTGAAGCGATTCCTTCTGATGAGAGCAATCAATGTGTGAAATAGGCGAAGTTGTCTTAAATTTTTCAGGCGCAAAAATTGGTTCACTTGTCAATCCATAGTAAGAATTTCTAAAATTGGCAAACATTTCATATAGAGCAGAAAATTTGTTTTCTTTAAAATTTAAATATAAATGGTGATATGGATATCTCTCAGAATTTAAAAAAATTCTTATGTTTGTTAGGTCAACGTTATCAAATTGACTCATGTCCTTTTTTAATTTTCCTTTTCGATCTACTTGGAAGGCAATAACAGCATGACGGGGCGTCTCCAGTTTACTAGTTGTTTTTACCGGCCATGTATGACGCGTTGCTTCAGGTAATTCGGAATATTCAACACATTCCCAGCTTCGAAATCCTAACAATATTTCCTTGTTTGTTTCTAATAATTTCGTTAAGGCAAGTTGTTGAGGAATATCTACCTCGATATGTGGCACTTTCCAATACAATTTTTCAATCGTGACTTTTGGAGTAGGAAGTTCTAATGTTTTGGGTTCCGTATCATCTATAAAGAGCACAGCATCTAAATCATTACTTGCTCTGTTGAGTACTAATTCTTGCTTCATATTTAAAATAATTTTTTTATAATCCTCGAAAAATCCAAGTAGCATCTTTAGGGGTATCGATACATTAAATTTACCTTTATTATCTACCAAAATTCTGTCTGCTTCATTTCTGTTGGGAAACCACCCAGCATTGTGAAGCTTTACGCTTTCATTGTTATTAAAAGATAAATATCCTTTGAGTGTTGATGTTAAACCAACATTTCTTACAGAGTCTACAGTTACTCCATTTAATTCATAACGTATTTCTCGAAACAAAAACGCAATACCATTGTTGACAAATCTTAATTTTTCTGTATATTTTCCTTCTTGATTAGCGAGATTTCCTTCTATATATAGAATACTTTCTGAAGGTAATGTGTATGTGTCTAATTCTTGGATTGGAATACGTATTTCATCATTATAATCAAATTTTGAAGAAATGAATGGTTGATAGGTATGTAATTCGGAGCCAATTACAGAGTTGTCAACATATAGACTTTCATTAACGTTTAAAATATCCATTATTTAAAACTTTAAAACCCAACGATTTCAGAAACTGATGGTTTTTTGTTGTTAACCGTTTGATGTTTTTGGAACTACTAACTTTGTGGTTAAGTTTTTCTTTTTTATAAAATTTACGGTAATAGGTTCAAATTTAGATACAAATGGTCTATTATATCTAATAACCATTGTTAGTTTTTAAATGTAATCTTACGGTAATGGTTTCGTTACTGAAATTTATAAGGTGACCGTCTTGATCAATTATTTTTACAGTAATGTTGTTGATTGTTTGAACGCTAATTGGAAAGTATAATATAGGTAATGGTGATTCCACTATTTTATACCCTGGTGGTACCGTTGGAAAAAATTGGTGAATTATGTGAACTGGTTTGCTATTGTTAAATGAACCTACACAAATGCGACAATCAATACAAATAGCATTAACCTTGGAAATATTTACAACATTGTCAGATTCACTCCATTCATGAGGCTTAATTTTCCGTTTATTAAAACCTAAAAGGTTTCCTATTGAATCATCTTTTGTGAAATCAATTTCTTTACTGCATTTAATACTGCATTTTAGGGTATTGAGATTTGTCGTTAATCTAAACGAAGAGGGTTCTATAGTAAAAATTTATTTATCAATATACTTAAGTCTTTTATGTCATAAGTTCCATCCGGAATAACAATCACTTTACCATCTACGTAAATTTTATTGTTTCCATCCTCTATATTAGGGATACTCATAAATGACTCAAAATCAGCTAAACCTAATAAATATTGCTTGTCGTCATCCAAATAGATGGGAGGATTAAAATCAGATGATAAAATAGAAGAATTCCCTGTAAGCGTAAATGTTGTAGACATTCTGTTAATATTTAAGAAATGCCGTAATAATTTATTTCATGTGCTTATATAGAAAACTAAGAGCTAGCTGTCCACAATTATAGTTATTAAATTTTTGTTTGACCTCATAGGTGTAATATATATTTACACCCTTACTTGTATTAAAATATTGGATCAACTCAAGAGGTGGTTTGAGATTACCATAACTATCAAAATACACGACATCTTTTTGCTTTTTTATGTAAGCTACCCAATGAGAACCATCATTGTTTCACTATCCAAATTAACAATAGCAGTTTCTTTTTGTCTAATTTTTCGCGGGAGATTATCACGCATAAAAACACCTCTAAAGTTAGATATCTCTAAAATGTTTGCATATTTTATTATATCAATATTTGTTAAAGCTCTTTGCGGAAACTTTATTTGAGCTTTTTTTTTAATGTTTTTTTTACGGAGCCCCCTTTATAGGGCTTAATGAACAATCCTTTTCCTCTTCTATATGGCTTTACAAATAGACCTTTTCCGGCTGCAACGTTTTCCATGGCTTTGTTATGACGTTGAGTTTCTTCAAGCAATTGTCTTGATGCTTTTACATCGTTAACAGCTTTAGCAATTCCGGCTGCACCACCTCCCAATGCACCGAGGGCACCCAAAATTGGAAGCAAAAGAGGTAAAAATCCACCAATTTTTTTTTGGAGTTTTTATAACGCGTTTTTTTATCCTGAGTTTTCGTTTGGATGTCTTAACACCCATACCAAACTTTTTTTTTCCTTTCATAATACCTGTAACCATCAAAGCTGCAGTTTTTTCACCCAGCGATGAATCCTTAGCCTTTACTCTTTGCCAAGCCTTATCTGCTAAAATCTTATCTGCTTCGTGTCTGTTTGATAAATTGTTAGATTGCGAGTACGCTATGTCATGATCTTTACAAGCATCGTCTAAAGGATTTATGCCACTATCCCCCCTACTTAATCTTTTTTCCAACTTTGTTCCCGGACCGCAATAGTTATAACCAGGAATGTGTAGTTCAACAGGTAGACTATTAATAAGTTTATTTACTAAACCCGTACCTTTCTTCTTGCTCTTCTTATTGGATGTAATCGAGTAAGGGTTGTGTATGATCATTTTATAGTTTTTGTAAACTGAGTCGATAGAGCTGCTCGTCTTCTATAAATAGTAAAACGGGCAGCAAATTGACTTGGCTGTTTTTTTTATAAATACATATTATTTAGAATGTTATGTCAGTTATTGCTGACGATGTGGATTGAAAAGCAAGCTTTTTCTTTACCTATTAAAAACCATGATGAAAAAATCTTAAACAAACCATTTAGAAAACATGGCGATCTCTTTGGTGGTGAATCAAAGAGATGTCTTGTGGTAGGAGCATCAGGGGTTGGCAAAACGAACTCCATTCTCACATTACTTGAACATCCAAACGGAATAAGATTCGAAAATATTTATTTATACTCAAAATCGTTACATCAACCCAAGTATGAGTATTTAGGAAATTTGCTAAAACCTATTAAAGAGATTGGTTATTTTGAATATGACAATGATGAAAATATTATATCCCCTCACGATATTAAACCAAATTCAGTTACTATATTTGATGACATTCCATGTCAGAATCAAACTGTTATAAGGGACTATTTTACATTTGGGAGACATAAAAATACGGATTGTTTTTTCATTTTTCAAGGTTATTCATCAATTCTCAAGAGGCTTATACGTGAAAATGCAAATCTCTTAATTTTATTTAAACAGGACCTAACTAGTTTAAAACACATATATAATGACCATTGCATGATGGATATGACATTTGAGAAATTTAAAGCTCTCTGTGAACACTGTTGGAAAGAAGACTACGGTTTCGTTGTAATCCATAAGGACTGTCCCTTAAATTCTGGCAGATATAGAAGCAGGTTCGATTCATTCATACACTTATAAACATGGATAAACGACTAGCAAGAGAGTTAGTTAAATCAAGAAGAGCAGTAAAACAAAAATATCAAGCATTAAAGTCAGAAGCCTCAATGACTCAAAGCCAATTAGAAAAAACGTATCAACCGATAACACAACCACTACAGCAATTAATTCCAAATATTGCAAAAACGGAACCAACTGACATAAAAGAAGAACCTCATACTTTTAAGGAATTTTATAGTACTTCTACTCCAACAAGGACAGCTAAGAGAAAAACCGGGAAAACTCCCGTTTTACCCACTGAGTTACCATCATTTTTTGATAGGAGTATTGCATCTACTAGTAATTTCCCTACCATTCAAGAAACAAGCACAGTAGCTGAAACTACACCCCCATCGGGTGATAGTACTGTAGAGAATTTAAATATCTCTGATATTTTAGAGCAAACTAGACAAACAATTCAACAATATGTTGACACTCCAGGATATAAAGATTGGTTGGAAGATTTTGATGAATTGCCAAGAAAATATATCGATGAAGGAGTTAGGGATACAAGACATATATTTGATCACAATTATGGTATTGTTCATGATTTGGAAACAAACAAATTTCTTTTAGGGACAACAATGAAACCAGTTGAAATTATTAATAAAAATATAAAAGTTGAGGGTGTAACCTACAAAGGCACTCCAGGTTTATACGAACTACTTTTTAAAAAAGAACCTATTGGTTACAAGAAAGAAGACTTAGATCATTATATGGACATTCTAGCAAGAACTAATGCATATCGCAGAAATCACGACCGTAATGAGCAAGTTCAAGGTAACGGTTCAGTCAAATATGTAACTATTATAGGACCGTACTTACAAACCAAAGGGGTAACGAAAACAAGAAATATTAAAACACCTGCAAAAAATCTCATAGAAGCATTTAGTAGATCTAAGGCTCCATATAGGCAAACAAGGCAGAAACTGGGAATGGGGATATTGAAACTTAACAAAACAGATACGGACTATGTATATTGGGACAACATCAACGAACTTGTTGATAGACTTAGACTTTTAATGGCTTCTCGGGTTGCCGGGCATACTGGACATAATAATGAAATAATCTCAATTATTGAAGAACTACGAGAACCCAAAGTAATTCTATAAATAAAAGTTTTTGAAGTAAAAAGCAACAGTTGCATATTATATATTGAGTATGTCGGTAAATAAATTTGGAACTCATATCCTAAATGCCAATGAAGACTTATATTACTTTTGTATCCTTCCCATGGTTCTTGGACTTTCGACAAAATCAATTAATCTACCGAATGGTGAAACAAGACGTTGTTTTACTATTAGCGGCGATGAAACTACTTTAGCGTTTCCATTTCCAGAAGCAGACGTGATAAAAGTTCACTGTAGTAAAGACATAGATTTTATCATAAATAACAATATATTTAGTTCGATTGAACTATTAGGTCATAAACTCGGTAATGGTGACAATATTTCTGTTGTAAGATCTCTTAAATATTCTGCATCACCTGGAGTGTTATACGCAGGATTGGTTTTAAAGTGTAAGACTGAAAATGAATAAAATTAAGGAGGATGTCGTTAATGAATTGCATAGACCCGCTAGAAGAAATTTTAAACGAAGACGAGTAATCGTAAAAGGGCTTAATGATTTGTTTCAAGCAGATTTAGTTGAAATGCAACCTTACTCAAAATTTAATAGAGGATATAGATATATATTAGTGGTAATCAACACTTTTTCTAAATTCGTTTGGGCACTACCTATTAAAACAAAAACTGGTAAAGAGGTGGCTGCAGCAATGAAAAAAATTCTCAAAGACTTAAAAGAAGCCCCTAAACACCTGCAAGGCGTTCCAAAAAATATACAAACAGATAAAGGACCAGAATTTTATTCCAAAGATTTTCAGAAGCTAATGAAACAGTTTAAAATCAATCACTATAGTACTTTTTCTAATTTGAAAGCAAGTATCGTTGAGCGAGTGAACCGAACATTAAATAATAAAATGTGGAAAAAGTTTAGTCTTCAAGGAAATTATAAATGGTTAGATATATTGCCTGAAATTGTTAGTGTGTACAATAATACAGTACACTCTACAATTGGTAAAAAACCTAATGCTGTTAATAAGGGAAATGAAAAAAATATATTGAAATCATCATTTACTCATATGAAAACAGTTGATCCCGATTTAAAAAAATTTAAAGTTGGTGACTTTGTTCGTATAAGCAAACACAGAGAATTTTTTTCTAAAGGGTACACACCCAACTGGTCAAATGAAATTTTTAGAATAAAAAAGTTACAACTTACAAATCCTACAACCTATTTACTTGAAGATGAAAACAAATCAGAAATTCAAGGAGGCTTTTACGGAAAAGAATTACAAAAAGTCAGACATTCAGACATTAATAGAAAAAGTAATAAGAAGAAAAGGAAATAAGGTGTTAGTTAAATGGTTGGGATTAGACAAAACACATAACTCATGGATATTAAAAAAGGATATTTTGTAAAATATTCATCAATAAAACACATTTTTTTTATATTACTATTGTTTTATTTTATAATCATATTTAACATATTATTTAAAACAGGTTTTAAAATAATTTCACATAATTCAATTCGTCTTTTAAAATGTTGTTGGTCTACAAACTCTTGAGGCGACATACGAGATTTTCTATATGCAAACGTCCATGCATGCATCGTATGAAGTTGATTTTTAGTTTCATCAAAACGTACTGATTTCTTCATAATATTTTCTTTCTCTTAATTTTTGTTCGAGCTGGATTGGATGCATTGGTAATAATTCCAGCATTGTAGAAACATTCTCACTATTGGTGTTTTCACTTGGCGACAGAGTATCATATACTTTTTGAAGACAATTGATTTCGGAAAACAGACTATTCTTAAAAATGTCGAAGTAACTGTTAAATTGCTGTTTTTGTAAAATATTTAATCTGTATTCGATTAAAGGTATTGTATTTGTTCCCATAATCTGCACACAGTTTCATTTCCAAAACAGACGTAATCATCATGTTTTGTAATCCTCACTATTGGCATTTCACCAAATTTCTCAAAAAGAATGGATATATTTTTCAAAAATATAGTTTCTTGAAAGGCGTTTGATGAGAAAAAGTAATTCGTTATAACACCCTGATATTTTAGTAGGTCTTTCCAATCATCTTTACTTAGAACAATAGATTGGTTCTTGTTTCCACCAAATTCAACACATGGCGTAAAATCACTTTCTAAACACAAACCAATATTCACAAACTTTGATTTGGATTTATTTAAAGGGTACTGTTTATAATTTACTATGGTTTGTTTTTCGATAGAATGTATAGATGTTTTAAACACATTGGACGTTACTCTCTGAGGGCTGAACATTATTAGACCGTAGAATATAGAAACTAACTAAATAATGATTTGCAGCACATTTTTATAGTCTACTGTCCCCTCCACTTAAATGGAGGAGGGAGATTACTTAACGTTGGAGGAGATAAAAAATTAAACTACAAAAAAACCAAATACTAAAACTTTTAATTCAGGTTTTCAAATACATTACAAAAGCAACGTAAGATGAAATAATTGATATTAAAGTCAGAAACAATAATATTATATAAAAATATACATAATTACAATTATGTTTTTTATGAACAAATTCTATCCATTCTGAATAAATGACAGGCTTTTTATCAAAGAAATATTTAATTTTCATATAATTATTAACACTTAAATCATTTTCTGAAATATTATAAGTAAACAAATGTGAGTTTCCATCTATGTAAATCATTCTCATTTGCTTATAACAATCAGTTTCAATTTTATTCTTATTAATGCACACGTCGGCTCTAATTGTGTTAGGAATATGATTAACATATAGTATTCTGCCAACAAGGGAGACTAACACGACTAATGAAGTAGTAGTCATTGTTCTAAAACAACTAAATAATACTGTTTGTTACAACATTTTATATATTCACACAAATTAGTGAAACAGATCATCAATGAAACAAATTTTATAAAACTTGACAACTTTAACTTCCTTTTCCAATTTCAAAACCGGATAACAATTGTGTATCAAAACCACTTTTATTGCGAGTCTCTTCTAAACATAGTCTTTTAGATTTGGGTTCTTGTTCAGATTGTAAAATAGATAAATTTTTAATCATTGATTCTATATTGACAATATCTTTGTGACCCCATGCTAAAGTTTTTGTGGTATTTGAAAGACGATATCTTTTATCGTCATGACTTGTCAAGGCTAGTTTGTTAATCAAATTCGTATAAATATTGTGTAGATGTGACTTAAAAACATACATTGTGCAGTATACTTTTTGACCTTTTTTCACAACATCTTTATAATCTGATAAGTTTAATTGTTTTTGTACGGCCGATTTACGAATACCTTTTGCCTTTTTATCTAAACTATCTTTGGTTTTTACACAGTATGCCTTAGCACCGGTACCAAAAAAACTTTCTAAAGGTACACCTTTATATTCATCCTTAAATTTACCAACCACTGATGTAGATATCGGCATATTATGATTATTTCGTTCAGGATAGTTAGAGGTGTCAAATTGATCCAGATTTTGCTTCATATCTTCATAAAAATTTTCCGTTTCAATTTCTAGTATTAAAGAATCAGTATCAGTGTACAATAAACTTACATTATCTCCATATTTTAATTTTAAATATCCGTAATAAAAATCATACATTACAGTTTTTGCAATATCCAATATACTCATTCCAACATAAATGGGCTTATTATATTCGATACATATCTTTTGAAGTTGAATAGCTACTAGATTTTCTGAAAAAAATTTTAAATCTTTAAATTGAGGTTTTGCAATTAATTTCTCAGCACTTAATTTGTTTCGCTCTCTCTCCCATTGAGTTACTAGCTTAATATCTACTCGGTTATCGACATTCTCCATAGTTTTACCAAAAATACTGTTATTTGCCAATTTGTACGAATTTTTTTCAAATTTATTTTTTGAAGCATTTCGTAAATTAGTATTTAAATCAATATATTTAGCTAACCATGGCGATTGTGTAAATTTAATTCCCCTGTGTATTTTGAGAAGTTTAAGTCCAAATTTTAAGCTTTGCTTCAAAGCACGATAATGAAGAACATAATTGTACTTATTGTTTAAATTGGGAATTAGTTTAGAAAACTTGGTAATTGGTGGCTTAAATTGTTCGGGACAGAGCGGAAAGTCGTTATGGCTTTCATGTAAATTCTGAGGATATTCTAAGTCAACTTCAAATACATAACCCGTAGATGATGTATCTGAAATATTTAAAATATTAAGTTCATTAATTTCGTCCTTAGATAGCCAAACAAAGTTTTTTTCTGGCAAATACTGTTTCATTGCAAAACCATACAAATTTGTTGCATCTAAATAGGCAATATATTTTGTTGGATACTTAGGATTGAAATTATCAAGAAAAGGATTATTTGCCTCCGATTTTCGAGCTGAACAAGTACTAACTCCCCCGCGAACCCCTTTTTTGAAGAAATGAAGCATATCTGGATCAGTCAATAATTCCAATTCTACATTTGTAAATTTCATCATAGCATCCCAAGACATTGAAGGGCTTGTTACATAGTTCACGGGATCTAATTTATAAGTTTTATAACAAGTATTTCTATAATTTTCAAAAACATCGGCTAAAAAGAGAACGTCAGATTTCAAATATATATATCTGAATATTCACCTATCGTGGAGCAATTGAATACATTCCATACCTCTTTAGCTCTAATGTAATCATCATTACTAATATTTTCATCAATTAAGTCATTATAAAATTTATCAATATCGGGCAAAGATTTATCATTCAACTTTTCGTAAGAGTTAATATATGAATAAGGAAAAACTCCTTTTTGTCTAACATATTTAAATTGCTCTGCGTCTGAAAAATGTTTCTTAATTTCAAGACATTGAGAATTATCTAAAATATTAGATAGTGATTCAAGAGATTCTGGTAAAAACTGAAATGAGTCTATAAATCGTAAATTTAAGTAAACTATCTTTTTATTTTTAGAGTCATACGTGTTTACCATAATTTTTTTACTAAAAGAAATATATTTTTCTTTGTTTTGAGCAATAACGCTAATTGATTCTTTATTGTTACATAATGACTTAATAAATAGATGAGAATCGTAATTCTTTAGATTATGAAAAATTATTGGAATGTAAGTTGGAGGTATGAAATGTAAATTACAAATAGAATGAGCAGCGCCCCTATAGTTACCGCTAAAATGACAGTGGACCTTACATTTTTTAAAATTTCCGTCTGAAAAAGGTTTTTCACATATATAACACACAAATGCATTTTCAAATTCTTTTTGTTGCAAACTAGTTAACTTATTCATAGGCTTTTGATTTATAAAACAATTGTTATAAAGATTTTTCACATCAAGTTCAATATATTCAATAAACTTTTCAGCACAATCAGTTCCACGATAAAGTTTTAAAGATGTGAGATTATTATCAAATGATGATTTAATGTAATAAGCGAACGAATATGGCACATGTTCAGCAGTTTTAACTGTATAGGAAGTTGTAGGATCAAGCTTTTCGTTTTCAACGTTTTTTAAATAGCACTCGAAATCAGCATAAATTACAAAAGGTGCTTTATACTGCTTTTGAATATTTTGAAACTTTAATATGTTTTCTGGAATTTGATTTCCAAACTTATCTAAAATAAGTTCATCTGAAAGATATTCAATACGAACAGATGTGCAATCATATTCTAAGTGTCTTTGTAGTTTTGCGTAGGTACCAAAATAGTGTAAACATCCTTCACACAAATTTTTTCTACATTTCTTTTTTGACAGTTGTTTAAAAAGTAATTTAGATAAATCTTTTATCCAACAATAATGACTATTACCATCATCAGAAGTATTTAAAAGTAGATTGATATGTAAATTCTTTTTATGTCTATTATAGTGTAATGGTCCTACAATCTCATTTACATATACTCCATTTCTAAAAAATTTCCCCATAGACATTTATGGATAAACTATTTTTGTTTTCAAAAGTACTTACCTGCTCTAATTTAACTGGAAAATTAATACCTGTAAAATCAAAGACAGTTCTGAAGTCCGGGTACGAGCAAGTTTTCCTAGGGTCACCTGAAGGTTTACATATTGCTGATACAACGGCATATGCAAAACAGAAATCATCTTCATTCAAAATGTTTACCAAACTACCTCGGAACTCTGGAATTGGAATATAAGAGTAGCCACATAAAGGATTGTACTTGTTGATGTTTACTTCTAAATGGAGAATTTGTTGTAAAATCCAACCTGCAATTTAAAGAAGAGATAATTAGTATTTATTAAAAGAGACTGTTGTAAATTTAGATAAATTGAAGCAATAGCGTTTGAAATTTAACATTTTTGCAAGTAATTATTAACTTACCAGAATCTCGTTCGGGTAGTTCATCTGCTTTGGTTGTTAGAATTTTGAATAGTTCGTCATAGAGATTATTTAAATCAGTCGTCTCAGTCACGTTATGGAAGGCTGTGTTGAATGATTTAACGGATGTAGACTTCAAAACTGGCGAGCAGTAGATACCAAATAATTCTGCATTTATCTTAACGCATCTATATAATTGCTGTTGCTGGCGCATTAATGTTACGACTTTCTCGGAAATTTCTTGCTGAAACTTTTTAAGGTTGACATGCATTTTGGGTGAGTAAACCTTGTATGCAGCAATTCGACTCTTAAAAGCACTTAATAAGGTCTATTCCACTTCCATATTTAATAGTACTCTTGCTTTTGTGGACATTTGTTCTTAGATGAGAGTTCCAAGCATTAAAATTAATATCAGCTTTACAGTCTTCGCAATAGCGAGTTGCATTATTCCTGAATAATTTTGCATCAACTGAAACAAAAAATAATTTTTTTTTTAATTCACTATAATAATTTATATGCAATATAACATAATGAGCGGCGTAGCAAGATGGGGGAGAGGACTGACCACCTGCCCTGCCCCTGGACGCTTAGTGAGTCAAG
Source organism: Kuschelorhynchus macadamiae (assembly GCA_030620095.1). NCBI lineage: Eukaryota > Metazoa > Arthropoda > Insecta > Coleoptera > Curculionidae > Kuschelorhynchus > Kuschelorhynchus macadamiae. The sequence goes on along the minus strand of JAUTXW010003867.1, from coordinate 308,602 downwards.
CAAAAAAGATCATTGAAATAGCACAAAACAAATTTTATTGTTTTTCTTATATTTTAATTTATCCTAATTCTTAGTAAAAAATGTAAATATACTTACTATCGATTAAATACTCATCCGGATTATGATTTGTGTCTCTTTTTAAACATGATTCTTTAATGTGTCTTATGGCATTTCGTCTCTGTGTAAATTCTTTTAGACAAAGTGTGCAGAGAAGGGTCATTTTGAACTGGATATTTATAGGTTTAGTTTCTCTTTAAATAAGGAATTGTGAATTTAAATTTAAAAATTTGCGCTTACGAGTTTTTTTTTTTATTTTTAAAATATTTATTTACCACTAAGATTTACCACCAAAGCAAGGATTTTTCATAAAAATATTACCTAAATTTAAAAGAAGCTCACCCTGTCTATGTATTATTTTTTTAACAGTTGAGCAAGTAAAATTACTCAAATTTTTACATTCATTCAAATTGAAATAGTTGTTTACCATTGATTTGAACGTCGCACAACCACGTCTTTGATCTGTTTTTGATAAATTTTGCTTTGGTTTTGAATCTAAAAATTTGTTTAATTCACTTCTGTAGGGAGTTTTTAATGAATTGCTGAGTTGGGTTGTAACAACGGCCCCTGATTTTTCGATATCATCGGTTTTGATTTTTTTCATTACATTTGTTTCGTCGTCAGAAGATTCAGAAGCAGAACGTTTTCGATTGTTCTGAACTTCTTTATATTCGACAATTTCACATGAATTGAGGTGAGGTTTCGGTGGACTATGGTTGCAATTTTGAACAACATTGTACACCTCAACATCACCTACAATTTCGTTACAGGTTTGGTCGAACACCGCTATCGATTTTTGGTGGAAATGTAATTTAGGAGCTGGTTGGTATTCCTCTCTGATTATTTTAACCTCAATAACGGTCTCTGTTGAATCTTCTGACGACGAAACAGAAATTGGTGAGTAGACTTTTTGCTCTACCTGAAATTTATTTTCACCCTCAACTCCCTGAAATTCATTTTCACCCTGTTTCCCCTCAACTCCCTGGCTCGAATAAACATCATTGACCAACATTTCAAACTTTTGATTTTCTAAATTAATTTCCTCCTCATGAACAGTGAAATATTTTGAGGAGACCTCTCTAAGACTGTCTAATGATTCATTGACTGGATTAATATCTGAATTAAATTCCCCAAAGCTCGCTATTTTTTCAAAATTTATTGTTGAAATCAGTTCAGGGTGAACTGCATTATTTTGATTATTAAAAATTGTAACTAAATTGTTTATAATTGTAGCGTCATCGATATCACCAATTTCTGATTGAGTATTATCCATGTTCTCATTAAAATATTTTTCTAACGCGTCCGGTTTTAATTGACACAAATGACAATCCATTAAATCATGGACTGGGCAAGCCTCTTCCAAATCAAATAAGGTAAAATCAAATTCAAAATCAAAGTCAGTTAGAGAATTCATAGTGGTAAAAAATAAAAATCAAACCTGCAAAAATCACAAAACGAAAGAAAGCTGTAAACTAGATCACACAATGTAGGATAAATTTTCAACACTCAAAACATAAAATTTAGGAGTAGGATAACTAGGGATTTGCAGTCTAAAAGGCACGAAAACATAATTACACAAGAGAATTCACCGCAGACACTTAGAAGCACGATAGGAACTGGCGTACAAGAAATACGACTTTCAACTGACGGTACATGTAAACTCGAAAGCCGCTTAAAACCACTTCTTGTTAAGTCACGCCCACTGGCAAGGTTGGTGGTTCGGCAACTATAATTTTTTTTTTTTTTTTTGTTAGTGGTTCTTGGTTGGTAAGTGACAGGGTGGTACTTAGGCGTGTTGGGACTGTCTCTTTTGTGCTTTATATTCTCGTGATTCTACTACAATATTCAGTCCTTGTCATTTGATTCAGTCTAGATTGTTTTGTATCAAAATGTCGTGTGTGCCAAACGAACTAACAACTTCAGTTGAAGTACAAATATCCGAAAAAATGTGGTGTATACCGGAGAAACCAACAACTTCAGTAGAAGTACCAATATCACCCAAAATGTGGTGTTCACAGGAGGAACCAGGAACATCTGCCGAAATACCAATGTTCCCCAAAAAGTGGTGTTTACCGGAGGTAATAGAAACAACTTCAGCTGGAGTATCCATGACTCCACATCGACAACAGCAGTTGATGTCACCAGAGCTTACACCAACAGAAACATCACCCCCAGCATCAGCTCCATCAGAATGGTCAGACACTGTGGATGAGGTCGTGCTAAGACTTCTGCACGATTTAGAACTTTTATTTGGTATAAAGGTAAGCAATGGACCTATTCAAATTGATATTGTGCCGTTAGTGTCAATCCCAATAAGTGCCAAGAGAAAACAACCCAAAAGGTTGTGCAAAAGACCGTTCAATTATAAATATAATTTTTAGTTTTAGGAGCAGAAGACTATTATAATTTATAGTGTTAAATGTAAATGACCATTATAATACAATACAAAGTACAAAAGGTAATTTTAAATATATTTTTAGTAATATTAATTCGATGTATAATAAATATTCTTAAATTTTATTTTGTTTCTTTTTTTGCGTCCGCATTTAATTGGTAATAAAACGTACTAAGGAGCATATCAAATATGGAAGTGTGTGGGGCTAAAAAAAAATTATGTATGATAATAATATTCTTTATTATGTGTTTAAACAAAAATTAATTATATTTTCTTATATTTTATTAATAATTAAATTGTCTTGTGATAAATCTACTTCTATTTTTTTTATTTAACAAGTTTTATAACAATTTTTATAATCATATAATATTTTTATAATCATATAATATTTTTACATTAGCCAAGGCACAATGCCAAGGACTTAAATTTTTATGAAAATAACATTCTGGAATTTTCTTAAATTTGCATAGTTTGGGTTCCTCGTTGACTGGAATGCTTATGATCAGCTCTGGGGTGAAAATTTTTCTTAAAAAGTTTGTCTTTGTAATGCCTTTGACATAGATCTTCGGATTACTATATGTCTTTACAATATTCTTTCATTTAATTCTATATATCTAACGTCCCATTCCAACCCATGATATTCTTCAGACCAATCAACTATTTCTTGATCCTTGGCAGATAACATGGTTTTTTTAAATGGTGACTTAAAAAGAAAATTAGGCCAGCGTACACCATCGTAGATAGCCAGCTCCTTTGAGACCAAGTCAAAATAGACAATTAAAATCTTGAATGTCCACGAATAGTTCTGAATAGCACTCGACCATGATTAATCTCCTACTATTAATTGTAAAGGTTATTCTGCAATTTTATTTTTAAAATAACTTTTGTCCACTAAATGGTTTCTAATTTTTTTTTATACTTCACTGCATATTCTACTGCTTTTTTATAGTGCGTAGAAAAAAACTCCTAGGTAATTTTTTGCTACTGCATATATTTACAAGTCCTCCACCATAATCCCATCATTCTATCATTTTCAAAATGTATTGTATCTTTTTTTTGCTTAACTTTATTCAAAATTACTTTTGTCCACTAAATGGTTTTCAAGTTTTTTCTCTTCAGTTTTATTACACACTACACAAGTTTCAGGGGCACTGAAATGAAAAAGATTGTCATTGCACAATGTACAGCGCAAGTCTTTTTCACAACATTCCATTGCTCTTTTGTAATGTGTAGACACAAAACTGTGTTTGCCAAGGGGTGCTTCTAATGCGTGCAAATAATAGCATCGTAAGCACAAACTATAAGCACCACCAAACGAAGACATTATGACGACATAATCTTGAAAAACACAAACTTCGCGGCATAGATAATTTGGTTCAAAAGCATCACTAGCACTTATTTTTTTAATATTTACTAGACCTTTTTCACCACAACCGGCATCAAAGAAATTATGTATCCCCTCATCTTCACTATCGTCTTGAACCTCTTCAAAATTGTTTTTATCTAGATCGGCTAACCATGCTTGTTTAACGTCGAAAATGTTTTTTCTTCCCACCGTGAAATAGAGTATTTCATCTTCATACATTGAAGACATTTTTTCCAATTGCTCAAAATGCAGGTCACTTGATTCTTGCAAAACAACGTGGCGACAACTCATTTTAATTAATATATATTTTTTAATTTCGTTACTTTTAAAAATATTGATACTACAGTAAGAATGAATTGCTCTGTTGGCTGCTAACACTTAAATAAAACATCTCCCTCCGGACGCACACGTAAGAGTGGGGAAGACCAATCAGAATCAAGCAGAGTCAAATAGGCGTGGCAGGGAGAGGCGCGGGAAGTGGGAGACCAATGAAAAAAGTGGTGGGGGGAGCGAGACTAACCCCCCAATCCCCTCTACTGTTTCGGCAGAAAGAAGTCCGTTCATGCATATATTACATATTATGAAATACTCATTAAACCAAAAACTACATTTTTAAAGTGACATACACAAGATAACGTAAATGCTAACTGAATTCGGTAAAGGTCGCGTACACATTACAAGAATTCAGAGATTAAGACATTTATGGAAATATTATATAAACTTTCTTTCTGAACTAAACTATAAGGATTTCTAGCCAGTATGAAAATAACAAGATTACGTGACCTTTAGTACAGTTTTGTTCGTTTTTTTATATCGCCGTAATGAGAACTAGTGCTGCAGAAATCGTAATACTCTTCAGGTTAAAGATATTTTATGCCTAGAAATTAAAAGCTGTGCTTTGTAGAATCTAACAGAAAATCGTAATCGAGGACCAGTCTGTCATAATTAGTAGCCTTTTACCGTTGTTTATTATGGTGTAAGTAGAACTCGACTCTCGAATTGCATTGTTATTGTTTTAGATTGAATAAATATATGGTTGAGTTATTAAATGCTACTTAACTGAAAGAGTGTGATTACTTTACGAAACCCGTAAGTATGGTGCAGTAGTGAGTATGTTTTGGCGTTCCAATGCACGCCATTGGAACGATTACCATTATTTGTTTCCATTCCTCTATCCCGCGTGAATTTCCCTGTACGTTTCACGTATCCTCTCTATGTTGGGTGAAGTCAATTCTTATGGATTGAATAGCCCTAGCTGTCTCTTCTCCTTTATAACTCTGTGCAAGGATCAGTTTTCTACTTTAATTCCAGCAACGTAAAAGGCCATCTTAATTTTGTCAACAGATTTTGCTTCATCGTGCTATATTTTAATTTCCCAAAAATTATTTTTATGTCCTATACAATTATATGCATTTTTATAATTATAAAAAAATATATATTTGGTGTAAAAATGTATAGAAATAATAGATAAAGCTTTATGCTTTATCACCATCCTCGGGTTTCTAAAATAAATCTATACTATTAATTGGTGTGTCGTTATTCCAGTTGATCTTTACCTCTTCATTAAACTCGAGTCATTAATAAAGACAATAAAAGCTCTAAAATCTAAACTAAATTGGTAGTGGTGCTCGAACAATGACGGAGTTTCATCCTTATCATATTCCAAATCTCCTGAAATAATAAGCTATCTAGAAACACTAACTGCCTTTATAATAGATAAATAGATCCTAATGGTACAATAGCGCTATAGCCCGCCAACTATATGAGTTTTAAGGGATATTACAAAAGAACAACTACAAAACTTAATATATTAATTGCGTTTTCATTTAAATCATGGAGTAGTCTATAGGGTGTATTCTTACATGATGTTGGTTAAGAAGGTTATTACTTGATTCCTTTTGGTTTTTTTATGTTTTTGTTTACATTTTCTACAGTATACAATAACTCCTTATTAGTGATGTCTACGAAGCAGAAGGTCTTATGAATTATTTGGATATTATTTACTGTTTCTTTCAAAATTATTTTATATTAGAAATCGCATTCTAAAATAGTAAAAATATATACTTCCAGATGAAAGAGGTCATATATACTTCTTGCAGAATATCTTCAATTAGGGCATCAAGCTATTCAAAAAACCAAAGGGAGAAAAAATATTACCTTCAGGAGACGTAAGACAAAAAGGTGTCATATTAGAGGCACCCCACATTAAATGTCGAAAAAATGTTTATCCGACTGCGCCATAAAAAGGCTAATGTTTGTGATATATAAACATATAAACATATATATATATATATATACAAAAATATGTTGATTCTTAGTCCTACCCGGATGGAGAAGATGTGTTTTCATTCCGGGTCTACAACCATTCATTACTGTCATTCTGAAATCCAAAAATCACATTTGGCTTTTTCCAAGCGTTCTTTCCGATTTTAAATAAACAACAGCGGTCTCGGCCGAAAGAAGTCAGTTCATGCTTATATTACATATTATGACATACTCATTAAATCAAAAACTACATTTTTAAAGTGACATACTTACACATAACGTAAATTCTAACTGAATTCGGTAAAGGTTGCATATAAATTGCAAGAATGCAGAGATTAAGACATTTATGGAAATAATAAATAAACTTTCCTTCTGAACTAGATCTAAGCACTTCTAGCCAAGATGAAAATAACAAGATTACGTGACCTTTAGTACAGTTTTGTTCGTTGTTTTATATTGCCGTAATGAGAACAAGTGCTGCAGAAATCGTAATACGGTTCAGGTTAAAAGTATTTTATGCCTAGAAATTAAAAGCTGTGCTTTGCAGAACCTAACACAGAGCTGACACTCAAAAAATCGTAATGGAGGACCAGTCTTTCATAATTAGTAGCCTTTTACGTTTGTTTATTATGATGTAAATAGAACTCGACTCTCGAATTGCATTGTTATTGTTTTGAATTAAATAAATATATGATTCGGTTATTACATGCGAATGCCACTAAAGAGTGTGATTACTTTTACAAGTATGGTGCAGTAGTGAGTTTTGGCATTCAAATGCACGCCATTGGAAAGATTACCATTATTTGTTTCCATTCCTCTATTCCTCGTGAATCTTCCTGTACGTCGTTTCACGTATCCTCTCTATGTTGGTTGAAAACAATTCTTATGTGTTGAATATGTTCTCGTATGGGCGGAGTTTGCGTTGAAAAATTATTTGTTTCCCAGTTAAACACAGCAGTTCTCGTATGAGTTTCCCCACACAAGATGCCATGTTCTCGTGGGAGTTCGAATTTGTTCGATTTTTGTTCGAAAGTAGGCGGAGTCACAGCCTTCTCACATCGTCTTTCCCCTGCGGGGACGCTGTGCTCCATTTCCTCTTTTGAAAATAGGGAATACAAACTTCCTTCCCGGTGTCCTGAAGGTTTTGTTTTTCTTGTTTGTAAGGACCTGCGGTCCTGATGTTTTTTATTGTAGGTCATGTCGCCGCCTTCACAGATGGAAAGGAGGTCGACAACAGATTCCCCACCCTGACTCTGTTGATCAGGAGAGAAATCCAATTCAAACAATGAATATTGAGATTTTTTGTGATTAGGTTTTCTAATTTCTAACGAACTATCTGCGTAAAGAGTTTGCAGAGATTCGCGCTTGCGGCTACTATCGAGCAACATAGTTTCGTTCGTTGTGATAATTTTATTTAATTCATTTTCTGAATGATATTTATGGTTTATTAATGAGGGTTCGTGATGATATTCTCTCTCCCGGGGTACCTCCATGGAGACGTTCTCCATGTAAGTAGCTCCGGCGAAAGTGTCAACTAAGTAAGTACGATATGATTTATTGTGATTATCAATGTATTCAGGGGCGTGAATTGACAAGCTTGACAAGCTTGTCAGGCACCCATCACTCACCCGGGGAATTTTTGAATGTTCGTTCCCCTCGCCAGGAAAGAGATTGAGCGAATGCTCAAGAAGGATGACGGTGTTGCTGGGCGAATGGACAACTGATCTACCACCCTTGGGAACTACACCAGAAGTAGGAGTAGCCACTGGTAGTCAGTAATAAAAAATTTAGTTAAAGATTTCAAAGTTCGGACTTGCCGAACAAACATATTAGGGAGCAACGGGAGTCAGTCGGGGGAAAGTCACTTAAAACTAAAGTAACGTAACCCGAGCGGAGTCCTATCCCTAAGTCTAAGTCTAAGTACAAAAATCTTATGGATTTATTTACTTATAAAGTCCTAACAAATATGGCCTTGGCCGTGTGTAGGCTTTGCTAAGTCCTTACACCACTAAATATTTCACCTTTCGATTTTAAGTCGAAACGTTCAAAGAAAGCACTACGCACTGTCACTATTAGTGTTCATGTAGGTACTTTGACGTATAAGTGTATTGTTTATAGTTTATTGTTTATGGTTTAGTCAATGTTGAGATTTACACAAAGTTTGCTCAACAGTCTTTTGCCAAACAACTAGTAATTGACCACAACTACTAGAACTGTCTTTTTGCTCACTTTCGGTAATCAAGACAAATCAAAAGAGAATAACAAATCTCTCGTATCTGTTATTTGTTTATAATAATCAAAAATTAATTAACACTGTGACTGCTCAGTAAAGTCTTTTGGTAACAACTTTGGAATCAAATTACAATCTATCTTAGCCTAGACGAACTAACTAAGTGAATATCTTTTTTATTTACACTAAAAATTAAGTTTTATTTATTATTATGAATAAAGTCAAATCAGGTAAAAGTCTAATTTTAATGCTGGCAAAGCTATTTAAAAAATAAAATCAAAAATGAAATTATCAAAATTAAAAAGTTGAAAATCAAAACTCAAGAAGATATTCTTTTCAAGCTTGCCAAAAGTCCCTATCTAATAGTCCACTCGGGTCATGCCGCTTGGGATATTAGACGCGAAAATGTTGTAATGTTTAAATATTAAAATAAAAAATTAAAATTATTATTTTGTTAAAGTTAATGTTTATGATAGTTTTATAATATATACAAAGTCACGAATATATATATATATATATATATATATATATATATATATATATATATATATATATATTTTTTTTTTTTTGCTTTGTGTTCTTTGACCTTTTTTTTCAATATATATTTATCCTAATTTTTCTTGGTTTGAGGTCAGTACATTAACAACAAAATTAGTACATATTTTTAAACATATATTTCGTTTCTAAGGTGACGTTTCGACCATAGTTTTGGTCTTTTTCAAACCTAAAATTTGTTTAGCACTATTTTTTTAAGTTTATAAAGTATTAAAAATTTAGGACTTACCATAGAACGTAAAATAGTTGACTAAAAAGTATACATAATCCACATATCTGACATATACTACACATATTTAATTTACATTTTACAAATATTGTGGACGTTTATTACAGACAAATTACAAGCGACTGAGCGAACACTGTTATAGTAAAGATATATACAATTTATTTAGGTTGTTTATGTCTTTTTTGTCATTTATGGCGTTTTTGTTTTTTTGAATTTCAGCCATCTCAAAAAATTCTCTTTTTTTCAACTGAGGTTCGGATTTTAATACTTTCACTTGTTCGTAGTTGAAAGTATGTTTTTTGGACATCTCATGGTGTGTTAATGCGGTGCTGTTCTTTTTATCATATTTGTGACTTTTCAGTCTATTTTCTAAGTATTGGCTTGTTTGTGCAATATAAACACCGTTACAATTATTGCAAGGGATCTGATAGACTATTTTTATTAATTGGCGAAAACGCCAATTAATAAAAAAAGCAATATAGTCTATCAGATCCCTTGCAATAATTGTAACGGTGTTTATATTGGACAAACAAGCCAATACTTAGAAAATAGACTGAAAAGTCACAAATATGATAAAAAGAACAGCACCGCATTAACACACCATGAGATGTCCAAAAAACATACTTTCAACTACGAACAAGTGAAAGTATTAAAATCCGAACCTCAGTTGAAAAAAAGAGAATTTTTTGAGATGGCTGAAATTCAAAAAAACAAAAACGCCATAAATGACAAAAAAGACATAAACAACCTAAATAAATTGTATATATCTTTACTATAACAGTGTTCGCTCAGTCGCTTGTAATTTGTCTGTAATAAACGTCCACAATATTTGTAAAATGTAAATTAAATATGTGTAGTATATGTCAGATATGTGGATTATGTATACTTTTTAGTCAACTATTTTACGTTCTATGGTAAGTCCTAAATTTTTAATACTTTATAAACTTAAAAAAATAGTGCTAAACAAATTTTAGGTTTGAAAAAGACCAAAACTATGGTCGAAACGTCACCTTAGAAACGAAATATATGTTTAAAAATATGTACTAATTTTGTTGTTAATGTATTGACCTCAAACCAAGAAAAATTATGATAAATATATATATATATATATATATATATATATATATATATATATATATATATCAAATCAAAATATGTCAAAATCAAATGCACGGTTTTTTGCTAAGTGTTCCTTAGAATAAACAATCCTCTACACTTAAGAGAGATTGAGAACTTCAGGAACTGACGTGCTATGTCTCTGGAGGGATCGTTAATTTTAAAAAGATCGGATTCACCAAGCGTACTTAGTGCTAGGATCCTATCTTACCTAATACAAGATCAAGTAATTATTATTTACAAATTTGTTTAAACATTTAAGTTTAGTCAATAAGAGAATATCAAAAATCAGGTTTTACAAAAATATGATTCGCCCAATTAAGGGTAGATCATAAAATACAAATCAAATAAAATATACAATGTTACAAGATAGTAAATATTTTTGCAGTCAAAAATCGGTAAGTCAAAATTTATAAGTTATCAAAATTTTTATGTGTGAGCAATTCGTTAAAAATTAGAGTGAAAAAGCAAATTCAAAATTTCCCAAAATAAGCAAAGGTAAACAGGTCTACGTTTTGAAAATTGAGTGATAATTTATGCCTGAAGTTACAGAGTTTTAACTTTAACACTTAAACACTAGTTAGATTGGAGTTTTGAGCTGAGAATGGAAACTTGATCTGGAGAAAAACTGAGCTTGGAGAACGCTTAGAGGAGAAGGAGACCAGAGGCACAGCTTACCTACAATTTTTTCCTCACGCAATTTAGATAGCCAGTTTTATTTCTTCCAGATGCCTCCTACTAGGCCATAAATCAAGAGAACCAGATTTAAGACCCGAGGACGATCTTCACAATCAGAGCTCTACTAAGAACCTTAGTGCAATGGAACTTTTCGAAGCAAAGATCCGGCGCAATCCAACGTTGGGAACAAAGTGCAAGGTTCCTCTCGTAGGCTTCGGCTGTATCACTCAGAATGACAAAAAAGAAACGCACAAATAACACTGCTTCCGACGCTTAGGAGGGTATATGAATATAGGCTATTTCACTCACGAGATTGACACGTATTACTGGTCGTTAGGAGAAGATCGAATTCTTTCGAAACAAATTTCTGTCTATATTTATATTAATCGAAGTTTGACGTCACGGCGACTCCCCTTTGCACGCTCTGGACCAATCCTGATGATTGTGGGCGGAGTCCCGTGAACGAAACTGGTGCATTTTCTGTTCATTTTCGAACAAGATTTTCTAATAGAAACATCTCCCGGGAAACTTTAAAGTCCCGTGGGATCTTGGTTTTTGAGAATTTTCTCAGTTTGGGATTTTTCCCTAGAATAGTATCACTTTATACGTATTCTAGCCAAGTTTCAGATTTTTATTACAACTTTTTTCTTTTTGAAAATAAAAAATTCGTATAGCCTTAAAACTTTGTTAAACGATAGTCCTTTATTAAATATTTACTCCTGTGAAAAATCAGATTTTTTCTATCAGTCGTTTTCTAGATATTGGAAGTGTTCACCAGGTCCTGGTGCTGTCCTTCCAACGTCGATTTCCTGGTTTCCTAGTGGTTTTTTCGAAAAAGGTTTTATTATATAAAACGTTTCTTTTTGTAAGGGCTTTCATCCTGTGAAGGTCCCAAGTTGATATCTTTAATTTAATTTTTTGTTTATTCAAAATTTTGGCTAAGTCCAAAAAATTGAAAAATTTTGTTCGCAAAAATTTTCCTATTTCCTTGAAAATTTGATATGTTGTAGATTAAATTAATGGGAATTTTTACTCTAGTGACTTTTTTACGTCCGACGTCGCGTTTAGGCGCTACAGACGTAGCGTCCTTTTTCGGGAGTGGCATTCTCGACGCCTATCTTCTTTTATTCATAATTCCGTCATTTCTCGATATATCCTTTTCAAATTTGGACACCAGGTAGCCCTAAGGGGTCTCTTTCGACTAGTCCTTACGGCACTTGTCTGTCTGGTTTAGAAAAAATTTTATTCAAGATTGAAATTGAAAAATTAAAATTTAACGAACTCGTATTTTTGAATTTTTTCCTTTAAAGCTAATTTTCTCTGTTGTTACTGAACGGATTTTAATCATTCTTTTACTAAAATGTATGTTTTGTTAAGGCCTTTTTGGGGATGTTAAAAGTTTTGTAAAATATTTAGTTTTTAGATTTTGAAAAATTTTAATCGTTTAATTTTAGGTAGAAATAAAGGTGTTTTCGTAAAGATTTTTATATGAGCGTGAAGCGCATATACTAGCGATCATTTGTACGAAGTTTCATTAAAATATTTTGATTAGAAATATTTTTAATTAATTATTATACTTATAGAAATTCTAGAATCGATCAGACCAATCCGAGTTCAGCGTGGTTGAATCTGATTGGCTGGAAGACTTGAATGCTTTAAAATGATTGGATGGAATGTTTCCATCGAATTTTCGAGATTAGGTGTGTCTACGTATGTTATTCGATTTGGTTCGATGCTCTAGAAGATGATTTCTAGGCCTGTTTCCAATGTCTAATGCATGTAAATACATAGGTATATCATTTTTCTTTATTTTAGCCTAATTTTACATATTGAATTTACTTAATTTCGGCAAAAAATGTGATATTACGACAAATAGCACTAGCTGCCTCTTCCCCTTTATAACTCTGTGCAAGGGACAGTTTTCTGCTTTAATTTTCATTTTATCAACAAATTTTGCTTCATCGTGCTAATTCTAATTTCCCATAAATTATTTATATGTGCTATAAAATTATATGCATTTTCATAAAAATAAAAAACATATACGTTTATTCTAAAAATTTATAAAAATAGTAGATAAGGCTTTGTGCTTAAAACTCCTCGGGTTTCTTAAATAAACCTCTACTATTAATTGGTGTGTCGTTATTCTAGTTATTCTTTACCTCTTTATTAACCTCGAGACATTAATAAGGACAATAAAACCTCTAAAATTTGAATTAAAGTGATAGTGGTGCTCGAACAATGACGGAGTTTCAGCCCTATCGTATTCGAAATCTGCTGAAATAATAAGCTATCTAGAAACACTAACTGCCTTTATAATAGATAAATAGATCCTAGTGGTACAATAGCGCCATAACCCGCCAAATATTTGATTTTTAAATGATATTACGACAGAGCAACTACAAAAGTTAATATACTAATTGCATTTTCATTTAAATTATAGGGTCTATAGGGTGTATTCTTACATGATGTCGGTTAAGAAAGTAATTGCTTGATTCTTTCTGCTTTTTTTACGTTTTCCGTAGTGTACAGCCACTTGTTAGTGTTGTTCACGAAGCAGAATTATTTTATATTATAGAAATGTTTACTGTTTTAAAATGCGATTATAGAAATCGCATTTTAAAACAGTAAAATTGTATACTTCCAAATGAGCTGTCAAATTATACATCTTGCGGAATATCTTCTATTAGAGCGTTAAGCAATTCAAAAAACCAAAGGGCAAAATAAATATTACCTTGAGGGGACGTAAGACAAAAATGTGACATATTAGAGCCACCCCACATTAAACGTGAAATAATAACGAAATAATTTTTTTCGTTATATATTTAAGTACGTCTGTTCCTTTGGCTTAGCATGTAGCTTAAACGTCTTACAGGATTTAGAAGTATGAAGCATCAAAATATTCGTCTAACTTACGAGTGTTCTTAACTGGATGCTTTTGTAAAAATAAAGATGAAAAAACATCGTTTTGAATCAATCGTAATGGGTATCGATATAAAAGGCGATTAGATAGATCTTTTAATTCTTATTCAACCTTATAACTCAGTAAATATATTATCTTGTTTTTTGTCAGCTAGTGCCTAGTGGGGATTTTAGTATTTTGCCAGCGCTAAGCACAATCGGCTAAGTTCGTTTGCCGTTGCCGTAGCAAAGCATTGGTAATATAATAAATAACAGGATACTTAAATGTTGACATTTTATATACCTTGAGAAAGTGGGAAATCTGGTGCTATGATTAAATCTCAAATATTTGTAGACTTATAGTATTTTTCACCATAATTTCTTTTGCTATTTAACTGCAACAACGATCTTTTTACTAAGTATAATATAAACTCCAACTTTTACCGTAAAAGGTTGTATTTTAATAATTTCTATAACAGGTAATAATTACCAGATTTAATTTTTTATACCCTGTTTATACATATACTCAAGATATTCCTATAGTGTTCCTGCCTATGAAAAGCCCGCCGACCGCATTTGCATTTTTATTGTCTGATTGGTCAATAAGGGTGTACACAATGGCCTATGATAAGGTAGTGTAATTATCGAGTCCTGGGTTACTCGACGAAATGTCGTTGTGAGAAGTATACATGTTTTATTTAATAGTAGCCAACTAAATAATATATAATGAGAATATTGTAAATCGTAAATGCATTTAAAGTTCTATAAATAGATATACACTATACAATGTCCATTTAGTGTGTAATTCTTGGATATCCCGTTAGCTATAGCAGATAAAAGAAAACAAATAGGATTTTTTTTTTGGTGGCTAAAAGTATTTTTAGTTATACAAGATATCACCACAATGCAGTAAATAAAGCAACTTATTGTGTTGATAATAAGCAGTTTTTGTACATATCATGTAATAAAATTTAACTGTTCAAAATTGAAAATCGGAGGGTGAGAAACTCTAAATTTTAAATCAATTTAGCAAAACGTGTGCAAAATTGTGCATTCCTATCTTAGTTTTTTTTATGGTCTAACAGAACATAGTTTCATCTGGTAGAATAATACAAAAAAATTGGTGTTTTGTAAAACTCTGAAAAATTTCGGTTAGATTGAAAGTTATAAGAAAGGGCTGTGAGATTTTAGAGTACAAATACAAAACTGAAAGAAAACCGAAATCGTTAAAAGAAAAAAATTATATATAACTTTTTGAACTCGAGAGCTTACTTACCAAATGTCTTTAATGTTGGTAAAATATGAAAACACCACCCTGTTCTAAAATAGTTCTTTTATTTTACTCCATTTAAAAACATATTTTAATTATTTTTTTTTAGTTTGGCTTATCAAAAATTTCCACTTAGTAGAAATGTGTGTGTTTTTATATAGTGATTGATACGTGAAACGGCTCATGCAGAATTTAACTCGTGAGGCAAAGTATATTTTCTAAATTAGTCGACGGATTTTAATATTTTTTGAATTATTTTAAAGTCAGAATCTTTGGCTGTATACGGACTCTTGAAACTTTGAACTTTGTATTTCCTTGTACCCCCTAAAATACACTGTTGAACATGTAGTGGTGTTTTGTTTGAAAAAACTGATCTTTTGTCAACATTTTATTTTCACGAAAAACTCGATGGCTATATTTAGTGATTTTTTACTTTTGAGAATAAGCTAATATCTACTTAATTTAATATTTTCCACGGTACACAGTTTTTATTATCAAAGGAATAAGTGTTAATATAACCATAACATTTTACATGTTACATGTTGATGTACAATTTTTTAACATGACCCCGTATTATGAAAAAAAAATGTAGAAAAATAATATTCCCTGTTTTCAGGAGTTTAGAGAATATTCATTGGCTTTTACAAAGAATAATAAATCTCAATATTTTTATACTAGTACAAAATATCCTGAGAATATGTGTACTCTATTATGTAGATATAAGCAGTTTCCATTTTCAATATTATTTATATTGATGTAAATAGGTCAGATCACCTTGGGTTTGTTTTCCAAAAGTGGCCATTGTTTACAGTTATTTTATTTGAGATGTTTTTATCGTGAAAAAATAGATTGCCGTTGGAGCATATTTAAGATTTTGCATTTATCGGTAATTGATACATTTTATTATAGCTTTCTACTCAAATGAAGATCAAAATGTACTCCGAGAAAAAACAACCAAAAAATTTTTCTTTCAAGTTTTTCCCGCTAAATGCAAGCAACGGTTTTTGGGAGTTCAAAAGACAAAAAAAATGTCAAATTATATTGATCGATTTAACTGACAAAGAAGTCAGGAAACATAAAAGAGAAAGTTATGAGAAACTGCAAAATGTAGTTAATTCAACATTCTAAATATTTTAAAATCTAATTTATTGGTTTGATTTTCCAGTAAGCGTACATAACCTCTAATCACCTTACATTCGTGGCTGGATACCTGAAACTACCAAATCCCGACCTCTATACTGGGCATTGTTTTAGGCGGTTTTCAGCCACTCTCCTAGTAGATTAAGGAGTAGACACCACGAATCTTAAACGCCATGGTGTTTGTTGCTGAAGATTATGTGGATGAGTTATTGCAAAACAGAAAACAAAATACTAATCTGATCTCCCAAAAACTTCCAAATCACAGCAACAAGGAGCAATTCACCTTCACAACCAGGATACGTCTTTCAAATCGCAGCTACTAGCTATAATTTTTTTTTCAACCACCTCATGTTGAAGTCGCCCAATGCATAAATTATTCTGAAATGGCAAGAAACCTTTCCATACAAGCTTAAACCAATTAAATTCAGACCTAAATTTAACGAATACAAGTAAGTGGTATTTTACCATTAATATTGTTAATAACAAATACAAATAATGTTTTGTATTTTAACTTTGACCTTATTTTAAAATTATTATTTGAAATAACTATCAAAACTAGTTAATTTTTGTCCTGCTTGTAGAAAAAGCGTTGTACCTAACATGTGCGGATAGAAGGTTTGCCAGCCCTGATCGGCGTTTGCCGGGCTTTGCTTTAAAGAAAAACGGGACATGAAAGAAAATAGCGGAACATTTTCATTACTTGAATTTTTAAGAAATATCAAATAATAAAAATTTAACATAGGTACCCAGTGGCGTATGGAAATGGGGGGCAACTATCTGGAAACTGCTAACCTTTTAAAATGTATTGGAATAAATGTATTTCTAATTTGCATTATAAAGCGGGACATACGTATCAAGTATAGAGCGGGACACGCGACAAATTTGCACTAAAGCCCAGCAATTGGTCCTTTCCGCATTCAATCGCTGATCGAACTCCGCTTCGCGTCGGTAGTTGTGTGCTGAAAAGTGTCACTTTCCTCACTAGTTAGGTGAACAACTATTTTGTACAGAAAAATACTTACCTTATGTAGGACATACAAACAAAAAAAACACGTAAAATTTCTTACTCACTTAGTAATTTTTAGGGTAATTTTTGCGTGTGTTTAATTATACTAAACTAAAGTAACATTCTAGGTCGCATTTGTAACGGCATTTATGAACATCTGTTAGGTCGCGTGTTTTTGTTGTGAAGCAAACCAGTTTACATTTACTAAGGGGTACTATGCCACCGGTTATTATTAATATACTTTCTCGTGTAGTTATGGGTAACCATCATGACTTTCTTAATAAAAAAATAGTACGGCAATGTTTTTCTCAAAAATGACTTGCTTCATCGTTTAGGGCAAGTAAAAATACACCCTTAGTATTTTGTAATACGACAAGTGGTTTTCCAGAAAAACAAACAAATTTTATTTTGATGCACGCCTCTGGTAGCTTTGGTCTAGTTTGTTAAAATTGTTAAACATTTTAAGATAAGATAGACGGTGTTAAAATAAAAAAAAATTATACTTCAATATCGCAAATATAGGGCATTTGCGGACATATATTTATTAAAAGGTTTTCTTAAAATGATCTAAGGAATCCCTTTTTTAGAGTGTTGAGCAATTCTGACACAAATTAAAATTGGACCAGAGGTGCCAGAGGCGTGCATCAAAATAGAATTTGTTTTTTTTCTCGAAAACAACTTGGCGTATCACAAAAAAACTGAGAGGCATTTTTGTGTATGTGCCGTAAATGGTGAAGCTAGTATTTATTTTTTTTTAAACAATGGCGTACCATTTTTTATTAAAAAAGTGAGGGATGGTTACCCATACCTACGTTCATGGTTGAAACAAAAAATCTTGAATACTGGTTAAATAAAATCCTTAAAAACCTATGCGGTTAATCAAATTTATATAGTTCTTACTATTTGGCAATTACTAAAAATAATCGTATTTTTTTAACTTTAACACCCTAACACCCTGTATCTCTAAAATAAAGTATTTGCAGATATATATTTACTTTTTTTCTTAAAATGATCCAGGTAGTCACCTTTGCATGCTATATTTTACTATCGAAAAATAAAAGGACCAATTTGAAAAATATATATAGAATCAGGTCAGTGGCGTACCACGGGGTCAAGTTTTAATAAAAAAGGGATAAAAACTCGAAATAATTAAAAAAATAGACTAATTGCAAAAATATTTTTCTGTGGCCAGGTAAAGACAATTGAGTACAAGACAATATCGTCAAAAAATTTCTTAGTTGAAAGTCATTGGCGTACGGCAAATAATTATGCTTTAATTTGGTAGGTAACTACAACGGTATTTCTTAACGCAAGTGATCAAATAGGACAGTTTTCTACGAATTTGCAATAGTCCCTGAAAAATCTACCCTAATTTCTGATTTATTTAGTTTTAGCTACCTATTACAGTATAATTTTCAGTGGCGTCGTTAGTTTAGTAGCAAAGCCTGTACTTATTTTGGAAACTAACTACGCCACTGCAAATTATAATCTTAATAGGTAGCCATAACTAAATAAATCAGAAATTAGGGTCGATTTTTCAGGGACTACTGGAAATTCGAAGAAAACTGTCCCATTTGATCATTTGCGTTAAGAAATACCGTTGTAATTACCTACCAAATTAAAGTTGGTGCATTATTATTTGCCTAAGCGTACGCCAATGACTTACAACTAAGACATTTTTGAGGATAATATCTTATTACCCAATTGCCTTTACCTGGCGACAGAAAAATCTTTCGGCGATTAGTCTATTTTTTTTATTATTTCGAATTTGTATACTTTTTATTAAAATTTGACATTGTGGTACGCCATTAAGTTGAGATATCGAAAAAAAACAAAAAAATGTTTCGAGGTATAGACATAAGGTACCAATAATACTCCTGTAAACAAATAAAAGTTGAAAATACCAAAATTCACTTTAACCCGGCTTCGTTCCAAAAACAGTTAGGACGCCTCTGGTACGGGTCAGGTAATACTCGACTACAAATTTGGCTTGCTTTTTTTTCTAACAGCATAACTAATGGAGAATCACCAACTGACTTAGTACCTTTTTTATTGGAATCCGCACCATCCTGAATAAAACATTTATTTTTCAGCACGCAGCGTGTTTATTTCAACTAGTCCCCATTTTAATCTGCTACAACTTTTTTTTCAACCTATCGAAGCTATAAAAAAGTGTCAATTTTCAAAGATATAAATATAGCTGCATTTCCCTGAAATATGAGGCCCTGAAAATTTTATGTAGGTGTTTTAGTTGATATGTATCTTTTTATTGATTTTAAATGTACCAAGTTTGATCTTTCCTCTTTAAAAATAAATGAGAAAAAGAAACTATAAAACCAACGTGTGGACAAAGACTCTCCTCTTCTCCTCACATCTGTCTTATGACGAAGTTCTTCATTGTCTCGTTTATTTTTAAACATATATGTATTAAATTCTTGAAGTAGTTCTCCAGGGTGAAGTTGTTGTAAAGAAAAAAGAATAGAATTACAGTATAAATGCCATTTCCCCTCAAAAGTTCGTCACTATATGAACGGGATTAAAAACACTTGAGTTAAAACACATTGACAAATGCATAACAGTTATTTTTAAATATATACACAATGCACCTATATAGTTGATAAAATAACATTATCAACTATGTAAGTGCAAACACTTACAAGTATTATGTTTGTCGCCGAATTTCATGGACGTACACTTTTACTCTAGTCATAAAGGCGCACATCAGTGTTTGTACGAGGACGACACTTTGGCAGTGGTTATAGCAAATTAAATTGTGGATAAATTATTCACTATTCTGTACTTATTTGTAGCTACCTCTGAGCAAACATCTAATAAGTAACAATTGCATTCCTCGTTTAGAAAAAATGGCGCGACGCACGGCTTATCGGTCTACTAGATCGCTCAAACAGTGGCTTAATGTTTGATTATTACAACGTAAAATACTGAAAAACGTCATAAGTTAAGCAATGCTAACTACTTACTAAATAAACTGTATACAAACGGAAATATACTTTATAATCTTTAACAAACAAATTTTTGATACCAATTTTTCTAAATGCCTACTCGAATAATTATTGTCGTTTATCACGACCATCGTTAGTACTTCTAGGAACTAACTGCAGACCAGCAGATAAAAATAATTAATTTATTTAATACGATAAAAGTAAAAAAAAGTCAGCCGTTAGCTATTTTATGGCAGCTCTTGAGATCTCTGATCCTATACGGCAACGTAATTTAATTTAGTTTCAATTAGATGGGATAGCTCAGCAAGTTCTCAGTGATAGAATCTTTATAAGGATATAAAAGTCCGGAATGCCATGAGTAACTTTTTGCAGCATTTTACTTGCAGCTCTTAATGCAATTCAAGTAAACTGTACAAACGCACTGTAACGGTGTAACGATGAATACTGCTTTACTTGCCGCTTGAGTTTTTCCTAAGGCATAAATAGTGTTTTATTCTCTCAGCTGGAGCAGCCTGTAGTAAAATGTTTATTTAATTAAACGTTTTGTTAAGAATAATATTATTAATGTGTTCCTTTCATTTATATAATATGTTGATAAAATTAGAAAAAAAAGAATTGTTCGTGGTTTAGTTGTGTTTATTGTATTTTCATAAAACCATATGCATTTAGACACAATCAGATTAATCTACTTTGCAAAATTTAAACTCAGCACTCCTATTCTCTACCTTCCTATTTATATTAAAATTTTAGAAGATTGAGATATCAAGTATACCAAAATAAGGATACCCTGCGTAAGGCAACCACTGTACAACTCAAAAAAATATATTTTTTAAATTTCATAGTTTGTTAATTTCTTTTTAAGGGCATCTTTCTTTCATTTCCTATCCTTTTTTTTATTATTTTTTCCTTGATTTTTTATAAAAGTAAAATATTTTGAGACAAAATAAATACCGTTTCGGGCCTTTCACCATCAATCTATCTGAAAGCTGGAAAACTGCTGGTGTACCGCTTATTCCTAAACATGGATCAAAAACTCTCCATTTCTAACTATATACTTATATTTCTACTTTTTATTTTGAAAAAGGCAATGATTTTGAGGTATTATATTTTAAGTTATCTCAAAAGATATACACTAATTCGTCTCAGGGACTTTTTTCGCTACCAAAGGTACAGCCTTCCTTACCTTCATCTGTGGTAGCCCAGATGATCTTAATATATCAAAAACATTCGATGAAGTCTGATATGACGCCTGCAAAACTGTCCGCCTATAGCCTTCCTGCAAAACTTGAATTGCCAGTTTCCTATCCAACCCAAGTGTTTTCGTAATGAATGATGGTCAATCGTTTGGCTTTCACAAAACCAACGTAAATTCAATGTTATTTTGACTCCTCTACAACAATGATCTTCTTAATGTACAGTTTATAAGGCTGAAATGGATGATAGGCGTGGAAAATAACTCTTCCAAGAAACCTTTATTCTACTCGTATACTCTTTAAAGGTCTCAAATCAAACCTAGCCTTGAGTATTTTCGTCACATATGGGGAGTACTTTACCTTTGACTTTGATTTTTTTTTAATAATTTCCACTTTCCAATATATTTCGAGATTTCCAGATTTTCCAGACACTTTGTACAAAACAAAAATGCCTCGAGTCGATTCGTTAAAATCATATTTACCTAAAAGATTTATTAGCAGGGTTTTGGATGAAATGTGTGTAAGATACCTCTAGGGGCAGGGTCGGAAGTGGATGATAAGTTAGTTTATATTTAATTATGCTATTAACAGTAATTTATTATATATGCTTTGTCACAAAATTTACCAAATATTGTTATAGTAGAGCAACCGCAACATTTAATATTTCAATAACACTTTAGTCAATCAGCCTTTAAATGTTGTTTCCCGAAATAAGTTTTAAAAACCCTACAGTTCTTATTATATTATTATAACCGCAAATCACTCTCTTTTTCATTCATTAAATCTCCTCGAACGTTTCGAATTTGTAACGTTATATTTTTTAATATTCATGAATGGGTAGCATGGTTTATATTTTAGTCTATGGTTTTAATTTTTAGCTCATGTTGCGCGCTCCCGTCCTCACACTCCTCGAGAGAATATATAATCAACCTATATATTCGTTTCAGTATTACTGTGAATGACATTCTTTTAATCAAATCAAGTTCGAATAAAGTCTAAATAAATACTAAGAAAATACAGAAGGTCAAGAGCATACACGTAAGAAAAAAGTATTGTTCCAAAAAAATTATTTTAAGACGAAATGAATCAGGTCATATTCATCTTTTAAGAGAAACCATTGAAAGATACTTCCAGTTATTAAAAGAACGAACGATAATATGTACTGTGGGTACATATTTATTACTATGTGCTAAAGAAACAAGGAAAGTTCCGGGTAAACAGAAGTTTTTTTAACTTATTTTTATACTATTATTATTATTATTTTTCTACTTTTACTTATTAATTGCGGTTCAACATGTGACGGGCTGAGTCAAGTCAGCATGTTTATCCCATTGTTTTAAACAATAATTGTCTGAATCTGAATCCATATCTCTACAGAAATATCCAAAAAGCTGTCATACTCAAAACAACAAAATTTTGTTGTTTTGAGTATGACGGCTGTCTGAATATTTCTGTAGAGATATGGATTCAGTGTTTCTATGTGCTTCTTGAAATAGTTTGACATTATTCTTGTATCTGACATTACGTACTATTTTTACTGTTTGTTGGTTCCAGAGCTTTTTTATTTATGAATATTGGAGCGTATTTTGTTATTTTTTCTTCTTTTTTTTTTGAAATACGTTTGTGTCATTGGGGACTGCAATGTCTTTTATGACCGTTCGATTTCCTTTTTTGTTTATTAAAGTTATATCTGGTCTTTTACATATGTTTTATCTGTGTGTATAGTTCTGTCCCAATAGAGTTTCAATTTATTATTTTCTAATACGTTTTCTGGTGTGAATGTGTAGTATGTTGTTTGACTTTGTAACAGATTATGCTGGATTGCCAGTTCTTGATGGATGTGTCTCTCTGTATATTCCGTACCTGCCAGGATTTCACATGCTCCAGTTATATGCTCTATTGTTTCTCGGTTTTGATGGCATCTTCTTTCTGCATGTATCGGTGTCTAGTGTTTGAAAAAGCTGTCCTATTTGTGGCCATTTATTCTAGTTCTTTGTCTATATTCGGATCTTGCATGATTTTGTAATGTTTACCATGTAGTTTTTCTTGCCCATTGTTCTTTTTTCTTTTCTACTGTGTATGCAGTTTGTGTTTTTGCACGTATATTATTTTGGAGTAGGTTTAGTGGTGTATATTGTTTGTCCGCTTTAACTATTGCACGATAGACTGGCGTGTTTTTATGATGGAAGTATTACTTAGATTTTCTAGTTGTGTGATATATACTAAGTGAAGATCTAATAGTCCTCTACCTCCTTGTGATTTTTTATGATGATTCTTTCTATGCATGCGTTTGGATTGTTATGAGACTGGTTCTTTTTATTCCGTTAAGATCTGTATCGGTGTCGGACCATTTTATTATTCCGAATGAGTATGTGAGGACTGGAATGGCATAGGTATTTATTTGCCCCAAACACATTTTTAGCATTTAGTTTTACTTTTGCCTATTTAAGTCTGTGTGTGTTTATATTTTCTTTTAAGTTGCTATTTGAGTGGTTTAAGGTTGCGTTTTGTTCAAATCCTAAATGTTAAGTTTCATCTACTTCCATACTTTTGAGTATTTCATTAATGAGTATTTCTATCTTATGTTCTGCTTTATACTTTCCTCTCGCAACGGGGCTGGTTTTACATTTATTCATGCCAAATTCCGTTCTTGAATCTCCCGTAAATTCTTCTGTGAGTTTTAGAAATGCTTGCAGTCTAGTAACTTTATATTATTCATATAGAATAGATGGTTAATTTTATGTTGTGTTGTATTTTGATATACCGTAACTTGTACTATTAAGTGTATTGGAGAAAGGGTTAATCAGGGGGCACTAAGAGAACTACCTTAAAATATACCTTTGTTTATATTAATTTCGACTGTTGGTGTCTGTGTTTTGCCTGTTGTTAAACATATCTTTGTTCTCTATGCTTTCATGACTGTTGATAGGAAATGTCGGATACGTTGGTCAGTATTGTATATCTCTAGTAATTTTAGTAGCCATGTAAGGTATGGAGTCGAAAGCTTTTTTATAATCTATGTAGGTGGTTAGTAAATGTCTTTGTTGTTTCTCTGCTTGTTTCATAATCACAGTGTCTATTTTAATTTGTTGTTTATATGCTTAACTGTGTTTTCGAAATCCTTTTTGTTCTTCTGTTACAATGTTATGTTCTGAGAGATTAATTTATTTTATTTGTTATTATGGCGGTTATTGTTTTGTATAGTGTAGGTAGACATGTTATAGATCTATAGTTAGCCGCATTTCGTGTTTCTTCATTTTTAGGTTTATTGTATATTACCTTGTGTTAGAAATGTTGGGATCTTTTGCAGTACTTTGTTTATTTGTTCTGTTAGATGTTTATGTAGTTATGTAGATTTTTTTATTTGGTCAATTCCCGGTTATTTCCAGTTGTGTGCTTTTTGTAGTGTGTTTTTTATTTCTTGATCTGTAAATACATGGTTAATTTCTTGTGGTATATTTCTATGTTTGTTTTGTTGTGTGGTGATCCATGTGGCTTGTTCAGTGTGTTGTTTTGTTTGTGACCAGATGCTTTCTCAGTAGTTTTTCATTTCTTCTTTGATTGGTGGTATAATTTCTATTTCCTGGTCTTTCTCTAGATTTTAATAAAAGGTTTTTCGCTTCTATTAAATTGCTTGTTTTGTATCTTTTCCCTGATTCTTTGTATCTTTTTAGTCTTGTGCTATAGACTGCCAATTTTTGTTTTGATGTATCTAGCAGTTGATTGGGTGTTACTTTGTTCGTCTTTGGTTGTGTTTCATTATTTTTTGTTCTATTAATATTATTTTTATTATTATTAATATTAATATTAATGTTATTATCATTATTTATTTTTCATAATTTTATTTACATAGTCTATAAAAATTAGATTATGCCATTAAATATTTTCATCCATAAAAAGAGGGTTTAATTACAGGAAATGGAATTTCACGGATTATTTAAATATTTTATTAGTCAGCTATTTTGTTTTGCCATCGAGTATTCGCACTATAATTTTACTAGTTTTTCCCAGTTTCTCGCTTGATCTATATGCAAAATTTCAGGTCAATCGGAAAAGTAGTTTTTTGGTACTGAATTTTAAAACAATTCATTAAGCTTTCTTTTTGTTCCCCCATAATGTCTTCATATCAACATTTTACCATATCACACTTGACTTTGATGTAATGCTTGAGGTATATTCAATAATTAATTTTTTAAAAAGTAGTTTTTAAACGTTTTGTGAGGTCCCCATGTTGGATCTTTTCTAGAATGTTACTATTGTCTCCCCAAATAACCCTTGATTTTTGACCAAAATCGCATAAACAGTTTCTGAGATATTCCACATACAGACAAACCGACGGAAATGGGAGAATTTGTCTATCGGAGCCTAGTGACCTTAAAATGCAAAGATCTGAAAACATTTTGAAGGATGTAGACAGGACATCTTGTTAGATTGTTTTAACATTTTTTTATTCCATACCAAAATAAATAAACCCAAAATAATTTGGAAATTGACGCTTATAATATTTATATTTAAACTTTTCTTCTTTTTTTAGGAATAAATATGGAAATGTTCTCAATATTACATTTTAGCACTAGTTTTTATCGAAAAAAAAAATAGTTTAGAAAAACCAGCTTAGAATTTAATTTAAAGAATCTGAAACGAAAATTTTAACAAACAGGAAATACCACATTTTAGGCTTACAAAACAAAACTTGTACTAAACTAACAGTAATTTTTTAAGATAAGATATTTTAACTCAAGTTATCGGAATTATTTTATGATCACAATCATGACTGTGTTTTTACAGCACATGGTGTTAAAGCAGTATCCCATAAAAATAACAAATATACAATACCTCTATTTTTGAAAAAATATTGTTCTATCAAATAGTTGGATTTAATGTTTACCTTACCTCGGAACGTTTTTAAGATTTTACATCTATCTAAAATGTAAATAAAATACAAAAATAACCAAAATGAGGATTTTATGTTATTTTGAGTATTGATTTTTATATATAGGGATATTTTGAAGTTTTGGACCAGAACATAAATAATAACAAAGCAAGTTAACATATTCTGATAGATTAAAGTATGCAGGTTGGTAGAATCTTAAGCTGACATAGATAAAGTTTTAATTTAATGTTATAGTTTGCTTTTTAGAAGCTTCCCTGAATAAAAAAACTGAAACTAGTTTAAAATATAGTCAGTTACGTCTAAACAATTTTAAATTGGTGATATAATGTGTCTGAATAGTTGGGAAAGTTTTTTACTACTGAACTGAGAAAAAAATTTCTTGATAAAACATGGTAGTCACATGAAGAATAAATAGTTTTGACAGTGGTTAACCTTAGGTGAGATATCCAGGGTGTTGTAAAAGAAAACTAAAATTCGACGTGACCGTGTAAGAAATGGGGTTAAATGAAAAATTTTAAAGAATACTTGCAAAATCTGAAACGAAATTTCAACAAACAGGAAACTCCACATCTTCAGCCATTTGTAATTTATGGTATTTAGAACAATCACGAGTCAACCGCACTGCTATTGCTCAAATCTTGGCAACACGGCTACGCAACACTTCAGAACGAGGATTTTAAGTTTCAAGAAAGCACTTGTTTGAGACGGTCTTTATTTAATGGAGGCTTTGTATGAATAACAAAGATGCGCTATTATATTAAACGGGATCGTGTGTACTCCGACCAATTTAGAATTAAACAAGAGTTGAAGTGGGATTTAGACGTTGATATCTGATACTGATTAAAACTGAAACTATCCAGCTGTGAATCTTATCCACATATTAGTGATGTTGAAGTTTGAAGTGCTATATAGAAAGGAACCATCTTAGTATACGTTTTTAATAGTTTTTTTATAGGTCAAAAATTTTAACTGATATTTACAATTTACAAAAGTTCTGTAATATTCTTTATCAACTCTTAATTGTCGTAATAAACTTTGGGTATAGACCGAAATAGTAATCCAAAGTGGCATGGGCGCCCTTAGAAACATTTCTAGGGGGCCGTCTGCTTTTAGTATTCAAGTTCAGCGAATAGAGCACATATTCCAAAATACATTGCCCTTATTTACATGCGCTGACCATGCAAAATGACCACAGTTAACCGGAGCAGCGGCTTACTTCCGGTTAATTGTGGTACGGAAGTAAGTTAATTTCAACTAATTTATATTGCTTTTAGGTATATTCATTCGTACAAATTACAAAAACATAGCTCCCAAACGTTTTCTCACTTATTAATCCAAAAAAAATAGGCGGTTGCCATCGTAGCTGCGCAAAAAATTGGAAAGCACAGCAGAAACGCAGGTAATACATACACATGTTTAATATATTATATGTTAACCCCTCCTTATAGTATAAAGTATAGTATATATATAAATATATATATATATATATATATATATATATATATATATATATATATATATATATATATATATATATATATATATATATATATATATATATATATATATGTATATATATGTATATATATATATATATATACATACATATATATATATATATATATATATATATATATATATATATATATATATATATATATATATATATATATATATATATATATATATATATATATATATATATATATATATATATATATATATATATATATATATATGTATAATAATATATTTTTATATATATATTTTTGGCGGGAAATTATGTTTCAAAACACACGTATTTGAAAAAATATAAAAAAATGTTATTCGGAAAAGTTGTTCAGAATGAGATTTTATAGCTATGTACGAGTTTTGTAAAAAATCTGAGATAAATAAATCAAAATTTTGCCATAAAATTTTTTGCTATAAAAAAATTTCAATTTCGGAAAACCCATTTCTGATAAATAATCTCATTAGTAAAGCCAACATTTTGTGTTTAAATAATACATGAATACAGAAATACATAGAGTTATCCATTCTCAACACAGAATCCATACATTCTATATGGTAACAAGAAAACTGCTTCAAAACAAATCCTTATAAAAGCATGTATGAAATTAAAACGGCAACAAAAATAAACTTTATAAAATATGAACAATACAATTCTAAAAGATTTAACAAATCCGTTTCATTTATTAATACATGAACTACTTTTGTACTTATATATTTATGTGGTTGATAAAAATAAAAATTGTGATGGTCTGGGGATGCTTTTCAGGATAAGGTATGTGTCCATTGTTTAAAATAGAAAGCATAATGGACAGGTTTCTTTACAATGATATTTAAAAAAACCAAATGCTTCCGTATGTTGAAGAGAAAATGCCAGTTTTATTTCATTTTCATCTTGATAACAAGCCTCTGCCTCTAGGTTGGTCAAAAATTTTCTTAGTGAAGAAAATATTCCTGTCATAAAGTGGCCGTTCTAATACCCAGACTTACATCCCATCGAAAACCTTTAGGATGTATTAGAACAGAAAGTCCGAAGCAAAGTCTTTACAAATCGGGACCAGTTCTTCAAGGCTTTGGTAGAAACATAGATGAATTTGAATTTGTCAATAATTGATAGGCTTCTGGAGTCAATACCACGAAAATGTACAGACGTCATCAAAAAAAAGGATACTACACCAAATACTAGGTTTAAATTTTCAATAAAAAATATTTAGTATTTCGTTATGGACGTAAATTCTCTATCGTTCCAATTTTTTGTTCTGTTCATCCACTTCTGTCCAGAAAGAAATTTTGGCACTTAAAAGATAAATCATATAAAATAATGGGAATCTGGCAGAATTACCCTTGCCATCGTAAAAAGTAAAAAACTATTATTATTGTTTATCGGTCAAACATAAGTTGTTAAAAAATAAAATACATGCTTTTAAATTGTTCAACTACTTATGTCCAATACTGTATATATATATATATATATATATATATATATATATATATATATATATATATATATATATAACTGAAAACATTTCCCCACAGATTTCGCAAGAAAGATGCTTTACTATACCTATTCGCTTGAAAGTTTGATAAATGTAATTCTGTTTTCATTTTCGTATGATTGTCATTACGTTTTCCAAGTCAGCATTTAATTCACATCAATGTTACTAAAATAAGAAAAGTACGGAAAACGGAAAAATAGTAAGTAATAAATATCGCTCCTCTCTATCCACCCATACAGTGACGTCTTGCGTTTTACTTAGCATTGTGAAAAAAATATTAACACGCCTACACTGAATATCCGCCAGGCAAATAAATATAATCAGCTGTGGGCTAGAGAATGTAATATAACAATAACAGGATTTTATTATATAGCGCTAGACAGGAAATGCATTAAACATTCGTACCCACATACGCAAACGGCGAGTGCCAGGATATCCGGCATTTCCTCTGCAGATACGCCACCATTGTGATGCCTCCACTCTGATTTTGCGATACATGAATGGTCGAAAGTGCTAGGAACTACAGCACAAGCATTGTTGCATTCCTTCCTTACTAATCGAGTTTAATAGACTAAAATAGTAGAGCATTCTAAACAGGGCTGAGGTGATTTAAATCATCTGGTTAAAATCATGATTGATCGAATTTTAGTAAAAAGAATCATGACTTTTTAAAATTTTCAGACAAAAACTGCCCTTTTTATTGATTAAACGTCTATTTACGAAAATAATATTTTGAAAATGCTCTCAATACAACCAAATATAAATATAGCATCTTTTATTAAATTCTTATATGTATAACACCTAAAACCAACTAAATCATTACAAATGTTCAAAAAGCTATATGCCTTATGTAACTTTGCATAATATTAAATACAAAAATAAGTATGCTTTTAAACAGAACAATTAGGTATTAAATTTTTTAGAGAGAAATACTAATTTAGAGGTATTTTCATTGCCAAATCTATTTCTAATCTCACAATCAACAAATCCCTGCGTAGAAAACATTCTTTCTAATTCGGAAGAAGATGCACAGGCACTAGAAATGGGACATGTAACTCATTTTAATGATGCGCTTCACTGACTCTGGCTCACTTTACTGAGTCAGCTCACTGAGTCGGCTCAATTGAGCTGCGAAACTAAGGAGCGAAATACACTCATATCGTCTTTTGACAAGGCTCCTAACTCATGAATTGACTCCCGGATCACGGCTCTGCCACCCTGGCGCGGCGGCTCGTAGTTATAAAGGACAGAGGATGGGATACTGTGCTTGGCTAGTACGGAGAGAATCAAAGCGACGAATTGGTCAAGTTTAGTGTTTTAATTTTTAACGTTATACAGTCCGACTATGCAGAATTTCTGTTGGAGATTTTAGATGTTAGAGAGTTTAGATATTTGTATAATTAATAATCAAAATGACTTGCCGAAAAAAAAGTCATCATATGTTCTTTTCCATAATGTTATGATAAATAATATTTAAGTTTATTGCATTTTTCAATCTACATCATTTTCTTAAATAGGAAATTGCCTTATTTTGTATGCGTATTTACCAACAGGGAGTTCCAACCATATCTAATATCTATATTTGTATTTATTTTACATCTAAAGAGCCGAAATAAAAAGATAAAAACCTAAAGAGTTAAGACCGCTAAGTCGCGCCGCATCGAGAATGTATCAGACAGCACATATTGCAATACATTTCGACTCTTTCGGTGGTCGGTGATTCTCCGGCTCTTCATCGTCGCAAGTCGTTCCCGCTCTGGTACGCTATCAGTGAGAGGCGAGTCAGAATCGAAAAAGATCTGTACCGCGGAGCCAGCTCACTCCAGAGTTACACATCTTTAACAGGCATATATAATGAGAACAATTATGTGTAGTACCTTATTCATTTTTGGAATGGCTTCTTGAGATCTCGACCACGGTAGCGCGGTCACCCTAGAAAAACATTTTTTTTTAAATTTCTGATAGTATACATTAAGTACGCCAAAAAGGGAAAAGGTGTTACAGGTTGATTATATCTTATTTTAAAGAGCTGATATTAGGTAAATTTCTATCTTCATTTTCGACATTATCAAAAACATTTTTACCATGCCTCAACTGAGATAGACAAAGCGGCACCTTTTTGCAAAAATCTTCAGCTATTCGTTTAATATGAATATTCGATACTTTTTGAAAAATTACTAAATCAGTGTCATCTTTGTGTTCATCACAAATTTGCAACAGTTTTGCGTTTGGCAAATGGGTATATCGAAAGTCTTCTAAATCCTTGGAAAGCAAATTCAATATATGAGCAGAACACCAGAGTGTAAAAATAGGGTAATCTTTTGTTTCTTAGTGCTTCTACAATTTTTCTTCGCATATTGCTCGTATTTGCTGCGTTGTCTGTAACAAAACTGGTAATTGTAGCATTATATTCATCTTTTTCACTTTTTTATTAAACCATTGGCCATATCTACCAGGTATCAGTCGTGTGGGGATGACTGGAAGTATCAACACTTTCTAGAAGAACACTACTTCTATCTTTCGTTGTCAAAGCTACACATATTATAGGCTCGTTGTGAATATTGGACCAACCGTCGATAGACATACAAAGGCACTGGACCAGAGAAGTTCTTAAAAATTTTGATTTTTCTGCTTTAAATATTGTGTATAACAGGATTGACGACAACTGAAATCTTGAAAGTAAGGGTCTTAACATTTTTTGGCAAATATTGCTCTTTTTAGTAGCTTATCTAGTTTTTGTCATGACATGTTCTTTTAATAAAGAAGGACAAGAAGGTTAACCTAAAACCTAACACACAAATTGATTTTTACACATTTTCCAGTGATTTTTAAGCCTATCGACTAGTCCCTGCATTTCTTTGTTATATTTTTTACATTCCGCGCGACATCCAAGTTTGCATGTAACTTTTAATTTGACAAAATGTGTCTTCCTTCTTTCCTGCCTGACTAGCCATAAAAATGAACTTTGCGACGTGACGTGTGCCAACTTTCAGAGCAAAAGGGTAAATGCGAAGGGAAAGCAGATTACCGTTTGCTTGCTAATAGCCGTCATGTCTGCGATAGACCGTTCGAGTTTTGTAGGTTTCTACGAGTTCTAACAGGGTACCAGGTAGGCTTTCTGGTATTTTTTGTCAGATTTTCAACCGAATTCCCAATCGTGTTTTTATTTTTTTTGTATTTTATTTGAAGAAAAAAAAACGTTACCAACAGTAACAAATAAAATTTAAAATTTATTTTTAAAAAATCAATTGAATTTACATTTTTTAAATTGAGTCTGCAATTTCTGATTTTTTTAATAATCATGATAGGTGTAACGTAGAGATATAAATAAATCTTGAAAAAAACATAGAGATGGTTTAAGAAAACACAACAATATATATATATATATATATATATATATATATATATATATATATATATATATATATATATATATAAACTAAAATAGACACCTACATATTTTAAAAAAGTAAAGATATGTATTATGTTAATTAACATACGATGCATCTACACTTATGTAAATATGTATGGTACATGTAATATATGTGCATACGCAGCATATGTATATACATACACTTTTGTTCTGTTTTATGAGGAAACTCATTTCTTATAAGTTCCTGATTTTGTTTTATAATAAAAATCTTTACAAATTTGAGTTATTTTTATTTAAAAAATAAATCTCTCCACTCTCACTCACTCCAATAATCCGGACGCCTCGATAGTCCGCACATATAACGGAACGATATCTGCCCGGATTATCGAAGTTATACTGTATATATATATATATATATATATATATATATATATATATATATATATATATATATATATATATATATATATATCACGACCCACTGTACATACTTATGTGGTGTATAGGGTACCCCATGGGGTATATCGAAATGGATATTTAAATTGATTAATTCGGCTTTATTACCAAGATACAGGGTTATTTTCGTATTTTGGTAAAAATTTGTTCACCCTGTATCTCCTAAACTGCTTAATAGATTTTTTTAAAATTTTGTACACAAACACTCTTGGTATATCATAACTTTTTGACGTTTGAAAAGTAGCAAAGTTCCAGGGCCGTATCCAGCCAATTCACACAGGGGAGGGGGGTTAGTTTTGAGACACCCTGTACATCGGAATTCGGTATTTTTGAATTTTTTTCTTAAACTACATTCATTTGTAAACAAAAATATGCCACCATCTTGAATGGCACAGTAAAGGTTATGTACGAAATTTAAATCTTTAGATAGTACATACCCCTTTTTTTAGCGGTATCTGTATTAAAGCTTTTAACTAAGTATAAAATTATTTCAATGATTGACTTTAAAAAAAAATTAAACTATCTCTACTAATAAAACACAGCCTTGTCGAATTAATTTTTATTTTCAGTAGCCCAAAGAAGACTAAAATCTACCTTAACACAATAACGTCTTAAAAGCTACAAAATGTTTTCAAAATGCATACCACCGGTGTCTCTACATTTTTGTGCACGCTTTTGTAGGTTTGCAATTGAGCGGTGAATCATTTGAGGGTTTTGTCTAACCTCGTCGCAATAAAAATGTATCCTATTTATTAATTGATCCCTAGTTTCGATTGGAACACTGTAAACTTTTTGTTTTAGATGCCCCCACAAAAAGTAGTCGGCTGGATTAAAGTCTGGCGACCTAGCTGGCCAAGGATGTGGTCCTCCGCGTCCAATCCACCGATCAGCAAATTGTTGATTGAGATAATTTCGAACATCAATTCCAAAATGTGCAGGTGCCCCATGCATCGTGTTGAAACCATATGCCTCTTAAATTTACATTTTCTAATAAGCCCGGTAAAATGTTTTGTAGAAAGTCCAAATACACAACAGCCGTTAGTCGTTGAGGGAAAATATGTGGTCCAATTAAATGATTATTTATTAAGCCGCACCAAACATTCACTGAAAACTTTCGTTGAGAATTGGCCAATCGCAACGAATGAGGGTTTTCATCTGCCCATACATGAGAGTTTCTAGAATTAAAGACTCCCTCCCTTGTAAATTGGGCTTCATCAGTGAATAGTGCTCTAAAAATAGTTCTTCGATGATTTATTACCCACGTAGCAAATGCTAATCTAGGCAAGTAGTCGCCTTCTTCTAATCTTTGTACCTCTTGTACATGGAAAGGGTATAAGTTTTCATTTTTTATAGTTCTCCATACTCTTGTCTGCGGTATCGCTAATTGGGCGGAAATTCGCCTAGTGCTTGTGGTTGGATCTTCCCTCACAAGGTTGAGAATATTCTCTTCTTAGACCACGTTATTAGCACCCACTCTTTCAACATGAAGATCGGTTGAGGGAAACTTACCCATTTCACGCAATGTATTAAAGGTTGCGGCAAACGTTTGGTGATTTGGAATTCTCCGATCCGGAAATCGTCTTCTGTATTCTTCTGTAGCAGCCCTTCCAATACGATGTCTGCGTACTCAGCATTTGTAAATAACGGCATTTTTACAATTATTGAAACGTACAAACTTTTTGCAAAGAGAAAATTCAAATAAAAAATCTTTATTATGGACGTAAATTCTCTATCCTTCCAATTTTTTGTTCTGTTCATCCACTTCTGTCCAGAAAGAAATTTTGGCACTTAAAAGATAAATCATATAAAATAATGGGAATCTGGCAGAATTACTAAGTACCCTTGCCATCGTAAGAAGTAAAAAACTATTATTATTGTTTATCGGTCAAACATTAGTTGTTAAAAAATAAAATACATGCTTTTAAATTGTTCAACTACTTATGTCCAATACTGTATATATATATATATATATATATATATATATATATATATATATATATATATACAGGGTGGCCCATCGAAAACGTACCGCAAGGCATAACGGCCAGGGTAATTTTTTTTTCAAAAAATCCAAAAACACGTCAATTTTGTTTGTGAGGGGGACAACTTTTGCCCTTAAAATGATCGCAAAATTTTCAACCCTCTAAGCGGGGGTGTCATCCCCCAAACTTTTTCAAATGGGAAGAGGGGTCAAGTGGTACCGCAATGAAAAGGGCTGTCTATTCTCTATACATTCCCGCTTTGGTTTTGAAAATCGGTCAAGTCATTTAGAAAATATGAAGGATTGAAATTTGAAAAATACATTTTTCACGCATAAATTGAATTAAATAAAAAAAAACTTACCGTATTAATGAAGCAAATGCTGAAAATTCAGTGTTAGCTTCAAATCGTTCTCGAACATTCTGAAGAACTTGAGGGGTCACTTCGCGACAAGTGGATAATTCGTGTTCTATGAGGCACACTTTACTTTTTATGTGTCCCCATAGAAAAAAGTCTAAAGGAGTCAAGTCGGGTGACCGGGGAGGCCACTCAATGGCACCCCTTCGTCCTATCCACCGCCCGGGAAAGTTAGTGTTTAAATAATTAAGCACATTTTGAGAGTAATGTGGAGGTGCACCGTCTTGTTGAAATATCAGTTCCGCTTCAACGTATCCAGGATTATTTTCGATGATGTCAGTTAGGGCTGGGTCGATGGTATTTTCCAGTAAATCTAAGTACATATCACCTGTTAGAGTTCCAGGAAGAAAAAAAGGACCCACAATAGAATTTCCAAAAATACCAGCCCACACGTTCAATTTCTGAGGATGTTGTGTGTGCACCTCGTGAAATACCCTGGGGTTGTTCTCAGCCCAGTACCGACAGTTATGCCGATTAACTGCACCGTTCAAAAAGAAAGTGCACTCATCCGAAAAACACACATTGAATAGAAAATTATTATTATTGGCCACTCGTTCACTAATAGTTTCACAAAATTGCAAGCGGCGATCAAAATCGTCTTCGTTGAGTTCTTGCACCAACTGAATTTTATACGGGTGGAAATGGTGTTTTTTCAATATTCTTTGGACACTTGTACGATTCACGCCGGTCTCATTGGCTAATTTTCTTGTACTCAGCGTACTATCCATGGCAACTTGGCCCAATATAAAGACCTCCATAGCTTCATTTACTACAGGATTTTCCATCTGCCTCTTTTTATTCATAAGGGATCCAGTTTCGCGAAATTTTGCTACTAACTCGCGAACAATTTTGCCGGAAAAGTGTTTTTCAGGATGTCGTTCATTAAATATCTGCGCAACCCGATTGCCACATTCTTTATTTTTAAAATAAAGTTCGATTATTTCCACTTTTTCTGCAAGTGAGTACACCATAATTATTGATAAAATATTTAATGATATTGAGAAATTTAAACGCACAAGTTACAGAACAGCTATCTAGCAACTACCGCACCTGATCGTTGTGGTATGTCAAATCACTAAAATCAGCAGTAAACATCTAAAATAACAGGACAAAAATAGCGAATTGGTCGAAGGAATTTATCCTTATCATTTACTCTGATAATTTGTAAATAAACATTTTAAATTTCAATCCTTCATTTTCTAAATGACTTGACCGATTTTCAAAACCAAAGCGGGAATGTATAGAGAATAGAAAGCCCTTTTCATTGCGGTACCACTTGACCCCTCTTCCCATTTGAAAAAGTTTGGGGGATGACACCCCCGCTTAGAGCGTTGAAAATTTTGCGATCATTTTAAGGGCAAAAGTTGTCCCCCTCACAAACAAAATTGACGTGTTTTTGGATTTTTTGAAAAAAAAATTACCCTGGCCGTTATGCCTTGCGGTACGTTTTCGATGGGCCACCCTGTATATATATATATATGTATATAACTGAAAACATTTCCCCACAGATTTCGCAAGAAAGATGCTTTACTATACCTATTCGCTTGAAAGTTTGATAAATGTAATTCTGTTTTCATTTTCGTTTGATTGTCATTACGTTTTCCAAGTCAGCATTTAATTCACATCAATGTTACTATAATAAGAAAAGTACGGAAAACGGAAAAATAGTAAGTAATAAATATCGCTCCTCTCTATCCACCCATACAGTGACGTCTTGCGTTTTACTTAGCATTGTGAAAAAAATATTAACACGCCTACACTGAATATCCGCCAGGCAAATAAATATAATCAGCTGTGGGCTAGAGAATGTAATATAACAATAACAGGATTCTATTATATAGCGCTAGACAGGAAATGCATTAAACATTCGTACCCACATACGCAAACGGCGAGTGTCAGGATATCCGGCATTTCCTCTGCAGATACGCCACCATTGTGATGCCTCCACTCTGGTTTTGCGATACATGAATGGTCGAAAGTGCTAGGAACTACAGCACAAGCATTGTTGCCACTTAAATCTCAATTCCTTACCTAATCGAGTTTAATAGACTAAAATAGTAGAGCATTCTAAACAGGGCTGAGGTGATTTAAATCATCTGGTTAAAATCATGATTGATCGAATTTTAGTAAAAAGAATCATGACTTTTTAAAATTTTCAGACAAAAACTGCCCTTTTTATTGATTAAACGTCTATTTACGAAAATAATATTTTGAAAATGCTTTCAATACAACCAAATATAAATATAGCATCTTTTATTAAATTCTTATATGTATAACACCTAAAACCAACTAAATCATTACAAATGTTCAAAAAGCTATATGTCTTATGTAACTTTGCATAATATTAAATACAAAAATAAGTATGCTTTTAAACAGAACAATTAGGTATTAAATTTTTTAGAGAGAAATACTAATTTAGAGGTATTTTCATTGCCAAATCTATTTCTAATCTCACAATCAACAAATCCCTGCGTAGAAAACATTCTTTCTAATTCGGAAGAAGATGCACAGGCACTAGAAATGGGACATGTAACTCATTTTAATGATGCGCTTCACTGACTCTGGCTCACTTTACTGAGTCAGCTCACTGAGTCGGCTCAATTGAGCTGCGAAACTAAGGAGCGAAATACACTCATATCGTCTTTTGACAAGGCTCCTAACTCATGAATTGACTCCCGGATCACGGCTCTGCCACCCTGGCGGCTCGTAGTTATAAAGGACAGAGGATGGGATACCGTGCTTGGCTAGTACGGAGAGAATCAACGCGACGAATTGGTCAAGTTTAGTGTTTTAATTTTTAACGTTATACAGTCCGACTATGCAGAATTTCTGTTGGAGATTTTAGATGTTAGAGAGTTTAGATATTTGTATAATTAATAATCAAAATGACTTGCCGAAAAAAAAGTCATCATATGTTCTTTTCCATAATGTTATGATAAATAATATTTAAGTTTATTGCATTTTTCAATCTATATCATTTTCTTAAATAGGAAATTGCCTTATTTTGTATGCGTATTTACCAACAGGGAGTTCCAACCATATCTAATATCTATATTTGTATTTATTTTACATCTAAAGAGCCGAAATAAAAAGATAAAAACCTAAAGAGTTAAGACCGCTAAGTCGCGCCGCATCGAGAATGTATCAGACAGCACATATTGCAATGCATTTCGACTCTTTCGGTGGTCGGTGATTCTCCGGCTCTTCATCGTCGCAAGTCGTTCCCGCTCTGGTACGCTATCAGTGAGAGGCGAGTCAGAATCGAAAAAGATCTGTACCGCGGAGCCAGCTCACTCCAGAGTTACACATCTTTAACAGGCATATATAATGAGAACAATTATGTGTAGTACCTTATTCATTTTTGGAATGGCTTCTTGAGATCTCGACCACGGTAGCGCGGTCACCCTAGAAAAACATTTTTTTTTAAATTTCTGATAGTATACATTAAGTACGCCAAAAAGGGAAAAGGTGTTACAGGTTGATTATATCTTATTTTAAAGAGCTGATATTAGGTAAATTTCTATCTTCATTTTCGACATTATCAAAAACATTTTTACCATGCCTCAACTGAGATAGACAAAGCGGCACCTTTTTGCAAAAATCTTCAGCTATTCGTTTAATATGAATATTCGATACTTTTTGAAAAATTACTAAATCAGTGTCATCTTTGTGTTCATTACAAATTTGCAACAGTTTTGGCTGCTCACTGATATAAATTTTCAAGCAGTGCGTTTGGCAAATGGGTATATCGAAAGTCTTCTAAATCCTTGGAAAGCAAATTCAATATATGAGCAGAACACCAGAGTGTAAAAATGGGGTAATCAATTGTTTCTTAGTGCTTCTACAATTTTTCTTCGCATATTGCTCGTATTTGCTGCGTTGTCTGTAACAAAACTGGTAATTGTAGCATTATATTCATCTTTTTCACTTTTTTATTAAACCATTGGCCATATCTACCAGGTATCAGTCGTGTGGGGATGACTGGAAGTATCAACACTTTCTAGAAGAACACTACTTCTATCTTTCGTTGTCAAAGCTACACATATTATAGGCTCGTTGTGAATATTGGACCAACCGTCGATAGACATACAAAGGCACTGGACCAGAGAAGTTCTTAAAAATTTTGATTTTTCTGCTTTAAATATTGTGTATAACAGGATTGACGACAACTGAAATCTTGAAAGTAAGGGTCTTAACATTTTTTGGCAAATATTGCTCTTTCTAGTAGCTTATCTAGTTTTTGTCATGACATGTTCTTTTAATAAATAAGGACAAGAAGGTTAACCTAAAACCTAACACACAAATTGATTTTTACACATTTTCCAGTGATTTTTAAGCCTATCGACTAGTCCCTGCATTTCTTTGTTATATTTTTTACATTCCGCGCGACATCCAAGTTTGCATGTAACTTTTAATTTGACAAAATGTGTCTTCTTTCCTGCCTGACTAGCCATAAAAATGAACTTTGCGACGTGACGTGTGCCAACTTTCAGAGCAAAAGGGTAAATGCGAAGGGAAAGCTGATTACCGTTTGCTTGCTAATAGCCGTCATGTCTGCGATAGACCGTTCGAGTTTTGTAGGTTTCTACGAGTTCTAACAGGGTACCAGGTAGGCTTTCTGGTATTTTTTGTCAGATTTTCAACCGAATTCCCAATCGTGTTTTTATTTTTTTTGTATTTTATTTGAAGAAAAAAAAACGTTACCAACAGTAACAAATAAAATTTAAAATTTATTTTTAAAAAATTAATTGAATTTACATTTTTTAAATTGAGTCTGCAATTTCTGATTTTTTTAATAATCATGATAGGCGTAACGTAGAGATATAAATAAATCTTGAAAAAAAAATAGAGATGGTTTAAGAAAACACAACAATATATATATATATATATATATATATATATATATATATATATATATATAATATACAAAATAGACACCTACATATTTTAAAAAAGTAAAGATATGTATTATGTTAATTAACATACGATGCATCTACACTTATGTAAATATGTATGGTACATGTAATATATGTGCATACGCAGCATATGTATATACATACACTTTTGTTCTGTTTTATCTGCCCGGATTATCGAAGTTATACTGTATATATATATATATATATATATATATATATATATATATATATATATATATATATATATATACTGGGTGATTCACGACCCACTGTACATACTTATGTGGTGTATAGGGTATCCCTAGGGTATATCGAAATGGATATTTAAATTGATTAATTCGGCTTTATTACCAAGATACAGGGTTATTTTCGTATTTTGGTAAAAATTTGTTCACCCTGTATCTCCTAAACTGCTTAATAGATTTTTTAAAATTTTGTACACAAACACTCTTGGTATATCATAACTTTTTGACGTTTGAAAAGTAGCAAAGTTCCAGGGCCGTATCCAGCCAATTCACACAGGGGAGGGGGGTTAGTTTTGAGACACCCTGTACATCGGAATTCGGTATTTTTGAATTTTTTTCTTAAACTACATTCATTTGTGAACAAAAATATGCCACCATCTTGAATGGCACAGTAAAGGTTATGTACGAAATTTAAATCTTTAGATAGTACATACCCCTTTTTTTAGCGGTATCTGTATTAAAGCTTTTAACTAAGTATAAAATTATTTCAATGATTGACTTTAAAAAAAAATTAAACTATCTCTACTAATAAAACACAGCCTTGTCGAATTAATTTTTATTTTCAGTAGCCCAAAAAAAACTAAAATCTACCTTAACACAATAACGTCTTAAAAGCTACAAAATGTTTTCAAAATGCATACCACCGGTGTCTCTACATTTTTGTGCACGCTTTTGTAGGTTTGCAATTGAGCGGTGAATCATTTGAGGGTTTTGTCTAACCTCGTCGCAATAAAAATGTATCCTATTTATCAATTGATCCCTAGTTTCGATTGGAACACTGTAAACTTTTTGTTTTAGATGCCCCCACAAAAAGTAGTCGGCTGGATTAAAATCTGGCGACCTAGCTGGCCAAGGATGTGGTCCTCCGCGTCCAATCCACCGATCAGCAAATTGTTGATTGAGATAATTTCGAACATCAATTCCAAAATGTGCAGGTGCCCCATCGTGTTGAAACCATATGCCTCTTAAATTTACATTTTCTAATAAGCCCGGTAAAATGTTTTGTAGAAAGTCCAAATACACAACAGCCGTTAGTCGTTGAGGGAAAATATGTGGTCCAATTAAATGATTATTTATTAAGCCGCACCAAACATTCACTGAAAACTTTCGTTGAGAATTGGCCAATCGCAACGAATGAGGGTTTTCATCTGCCCATACATGAGAGTTTCTAGAATTAAAGACTCCGTCCCTTGTAAATTGGGCTTCATCAGTGAATAGTGCTCTAAAAATAGTTCTTCGATGATTTATTACCCACCTAGCAAATGCTAATCTAGGCAAGTAGTCGCCTTCTTCTAATCTTTGTACCTCTTGTACATGGAAAGGGTATAAGTTTTCATTTTTTATAGTTCTCCATACTCTTGTCTGCGGTATCGCTAATTGGGCGGAAATTCGCCTAGTGCTTGTGGTTGGATCTTCCCTCACAAGGTTGAGAATATTCTCTTCTTAGACCACGTTATTAGCACCCACTCTTTCAACATGAAGATCGGTTGAGGGAAACTTACCCTTTTCACGCAATGTATTAAAGGTTGCGGCAAACGTTTGGTGATTTGGAATTCTCCGATCCGGAAATCGTCTTCTGTATTCTTCTGTAGCAGCCCTTCCGTTACCATTACAAAATCCGTACACAAATACGATGTCTGCGTACTCAGCATTTGTAAATAACGGCATTTTTACAATTATTGAAACGTACAAACTTTTTGCAAAGAGAAAATTCAAATAAAAAATCTTTAATTAACAATGTCAAACACAAATGATTGAATTGTATGTACGTAATGTCATTTTTAAAATATCTGTCTAAATTCCAAGGCTTACTTTATTATTTTTAGGTATTAAAATTTATTGAATTTGTATTTTTTTGTAGGTTTTAAGGTTACGAAAAAAATAAAGGTAAATAAAAAAATTAAAAAAAAAACAAGCTCTTACACGTAATTTGTATACAATAACAAAAATAAAAAAAGATAAATTTTTACGGTAGCCGATAAATGATCACGATCTCGAGCATTAGATAAGAGATGAGGCGAAAAAGACTCAAACAGAAATTAACTGGTTTATTAGTAGAGATAGTTTAATTTTTTTAAAAGTCAAGCATTTAGACAAAAACCTCAAATGTAAATGATTCAACGCTCAATTGCAATTCACAAAAGCGTGCACAAAAATGTAGAGATACCGTTAGACAGGCGTTATGGTGTTAGGGTAGATTTTGGTATTTTTGGGCCACTAAAAATAAAAAATAATTCGACAAGGCTGTGTTTTATTAGTAGAGATAGTTTAATTTTTTTTTTAGAGTCAATCATTGGAATAATTTTATACTTAGTTAAAAGCTTTAATACAGATACCGCTAAAAAAAGGGGTATGTATTATCTAAAGAT
The DNA here is from genome assembly GCA_030620095.1 of Kuschelorhynchus macadamiae. Taxonomy (NCBI): domain Eukaryota; kingdom Metazoa; phylum Arthropoda; class Insecta; order Coleoptera; family Curculionidae; genus Kuschelorhynchus; species Kuschelorhynchus macadamiae. The sequence continues at coordinate 265,586 of JAUTXW010003867.1, read as the reverse complement.
TCAAATTTCGTACATAACCTTTAGTGTGCCATTCAAGATGGTGGCATATTATTGTTCACAAATGAATGTAGTTTAAGAAAAAAATTCAAAAATACCGAATTCCGATGTACAGGGTGTCTCAAAACTAGCCCCCCTCCCCTGTGTGAATTGGCTGGATACGGCCCTGGAACTTTGATACTTTTCAAACGTCAAAAAGTTATGATATACCAAGAGTGTTTGTGTACAAAATTTAAAAAAAATGGATTAAGCCGTTTAGGAGATACAGGGTGAACAAATTTTTACCAAAATACGAAAATCACCCTGTATCTTGGTACTAAACCCGAATTAATCAATTTAAATATCCATTTCGATATACCCTAGGGACACCCTATACACCACATAAGTATGTACAGTGGGTCGTGAGTCACCCTAGAAAAACATTTTTTTTTAAATTTCTGATAGTATACATTAAGTACGCCAAAAAGTGAAAAGGTGTTACAGGTTGATTATATCTTATTTTAAAGAGCTGATATTAGGTACATTTCTATCTTCATTTTCGACATTATCAAAAACATTTTTACCATGCCTCAACTGAGATAGACAAAGCGGCACCTTTTTGCAAAAATCTTCAGCTATTCGTTTAATATGAATATTCGATACTTTTTGAAAAATTACTGAATCAGTGTCATCTTTGTGTTCATCACAAATTTGCAACAGTTTTGGCTGCTCACTGATATAAATTTTCAAGCAGTGCGTTTGGCAAATGGGTATATCGAAAGTCTTCTAAATCCTTGGAAAGCAAATTCAATATATGAGCAGAACACCAGAGTGTAAAAATGGGGTAATCTTTTGTTTCTTAGTGCTTCTACAATTTTTCTTCGCATATTGCTCGTATTTGCTGCGTTGTCTGTAACAAAACTGGTAATTGTAGCATTATATTCATCTTTTTCACTTTTTTATTAAACCATTGGCCATATCTACCAGGTATCAGTCATGTGGGGATGACTGGAAATATCAACACTTTCTAGAAGAACACTACTTCTATCTTTCGTTGTCAAAGCTACACATATTATAGGCTCGTTGTGAATATTGGACCAACCATCGATAGACATACAAAGGCACTGGATCAGAGAAGTTCTTAAAAATTTTGATTTTTCTGCTTTAAATATTGTGTATAACAGGATTGACGACAACTGAAATCTTGAAAGTAAGGGTCTTAACATTTTTTGGCAAATATTGCTCTTTCTAGTAGCTTATCTAGTTTTTGTCATGACATGTGCTTTTAATAAAGAAGGACAAGAAGGTTAACCTAAAACCTAACACACAAATTGATTTTTACACATTTTCCAGTGATTTTTAAGCCTATCGACTAGTCCCTGCATTTCTTTGTTATATTTTTTACATTCCGCGCGACATCCAAGTTTGCATGTAACTTTTAATTTGACAAAATGTTGTCAAATATTGTCTTCTTTCCTGCCTGACTAGCCATAAAAATGAACTTTGCGACGCGACGTGTGCCAACTTTCAGAGCAAAAGGGTAAATGCGAAGGGAAAGCAGATTACCGTTTGCTTGCTAATAGCCGTCATGTCTGCGATAAACCGTTCGAGTTTTGTAAGTTTCTACGAGTTCTAACAGGGTACCAGGTAGGCTTTCTGGTATTTTTTGTCAGATTTTCAACCGAATTCCCAATCGTGTTTTTATTTTTTTTGTATTTTATTTGAAGAAAAAAAACGTTACCAACAGTAACAAATAAAATTTAAAATTTATTTTTAAAAAATCAATTGAATTTACATTTTTTAAATTGAGTCTGCAATTTCTGATTTTTTTAATAATCATGATAGGCGTAACGTAGAGATATAAATAAATCTTGAAAAAAAAATAGAGATGGTTTAAGAAAACACAACAATATATTGCTTTCCAAGGATTTAGAAGACTTTCGATATACCCATTTGCCAAACGCACTGCTTGAAAATTTATATCAGTGAGCAGCCAAAACTGTTGCAAATTTGTGATGAACACAAAGATGACACTGATTCAGTAATTCTTCAAAAAGTATCGAATATTCATATTAAACGAATAGCTGAAGATTTTTGCAAAAAGGTGCCGATTTGTCTATCTCAGTTGAGGCATGGTAAAAATGTTTTTGATAATGTCGAAAATGAAGATAGAAATTTACCTAATATCAGCTCTTTAAAATAAGATATAATCAACCTGTAACACCTTTTCACTTTTTGGCGTACTTAATGTATACTATCAGAAATTTAAAAAAAAATGTTTTTCTAGTGTGACCGCGCTACCGTGGTCGAGATCTCAAGAAGCCATTCCAAAAATGAATAAGGTACTACACATAATTGTTCTCATTATATATGCCTGTTAGAGATGTTTAACTCTGGAGTGAGCTGGCTCAAAGAATCAACTCAGTTAAGTGAGTCACTGAAGCAGCTCCGCGGTACAGATCTTTTTCGATTCTGACTCGCCTCTCACTGATAGCGTACCAGAGCGGGAACGACTTGCGACGATGAAGAGCCGGAGAGTCACCGACCGCCGAAAGAGTCGAAATGCATTGCAATATGTGCTGTCTGTTACATTCTCGATGCGGCGCGATTTAGCGGTCTTAACTCTTTAGGTTTTTATCTTTTTATTTCTTATTTATATTTTATATATATATATATATATATATATATATATATATATATATATATATATTATATATTATATATACATACACTTTTGTTCTGTTTTATGAGGAAACTCATTTCTTATAAGTTCCTGATTTTGTTTTATAATAAAAATCTACAAATTTTAAGTTGTTTTTATTTAAAAAGTAAATCTCTCCACTCTCACTCACTCCAATAATCCGGACGCCTCGATAGTCCGCACATATACCGGAACGATATCTGCCCGGATTATCGAAGTTATACTGTATATATATATATATATATATATATATATATATATATATATATATATATATATATATATATATATATATATATATATATATATATATATATATATATATATATATATATATATATATATATATATATATATATATATATATATATATATATATATATATATATATATATATATATATATATATATATATATATATATAAAGTATGTATATATATACGCATGCGTATGCATATATATTACATGTACTGATTCAGAAGGTTCTTCTATGTTTTGAATGTGGCTCATTATTGCATCTTGGATAAACTCTTCTTCAGTTAAATCAATGGTAAACTCTTTTTCTCCTACAGCCCATTTAGTAATGTCCTCGCTATTTAAACTATTTTCTGGATCAATAACTCTTAAGGTTCTGGTGGTTTTTTTAAAATCTTCCTGACTTATTGCACGAAGTTTCTTTTGAAGCTGTGAGAGTGGAATATCCCCGTCATCTGATTCTTCTGATTCCATAATATCAGACCATAATGGTGACCAACTTCTTCTAATATTTTTTGAAGTTATGGTCGTCCAAGATTGATCAAGATTCTTCACTACATCTTTTAAATTATACTGCTTCAACAAGGTTAGCACATCTTCATCTTTATGTAAAATGATATGATTAAGAAGGCCTTTCCTATATGACAACAGAGCTTTTTGGGCCTTGTTAACCCTAGTTAAAAATGTATTGACCTCAGGAATGAAAGAAATTTTGAACCATTCCATAAATAGTGGTCTGGTCATCCATCCTTCGGTAGGCGCTTCGTATACAACTGGTAGCGATGTTTCATTTTTAAATGAATTCGCCGCTTCTCCCAAAACTAACAGTGGTAACTTATGCGATCCCGTTGCGTTATAGGACGGCATGAAAGTTAAACCGTCTTGTGATATTTTGCGACCTGGTGCTGATATTTCGTCTTGATGAACCCAAGTGGTATCAGGGAAAATTCTCTAAAAAATTGTCGATTTATCAGCATTGTATCTTTGTTCACAGCTTAATTCCATCTCATCAACAATTGATCTACATTTTTTCTGAAATGGTATTACGGCGGCAATATTGCTGGATAGTTTTTCGCCACAGACCTTCAAAAAATGAATTCCGTGTCTTAACTTGAATTTTTCTAGCCATCCAGAACTTGCTAAAAAATCCTTTTTCCCTGTTATTTGTTATGAATTTGATATAAACGCCCTTATTTTATCCTTGTTCTTCTTTATGTCGAACACTGTAGACTTTGGAACAACAAACTTCTCTACAATTTGACGTGTGCAAAACACATCAAGCATATGTCAATTTTACTCCATTGGAGATAAATTCTACCTAAAATTTAATGCAAGTATGCCACGTTTTGTGACTTAAAATTCATAGCAGCCTAATTAATAATAATTTTTATTTATTATGGTTGCCTAATTTTCTCTTGATATCCCAATATCAGGCCTTATTTCTATGCAAACTTTGAAGTTAATTTTTTTAAGATTTTCTTGATGCAGATATTTTAAAGGTGTTCAAAAAACAATATTATTTATTGCCTGAATAACATTGATTACCTGCTAATAAAACAACAAAAATGTAGATTTACTACTATTCTATTCAGTGTAATTTTGACTGAGAATAATTTCGTGCAGTGTGTTAAATCCATGTCAAGTATTTTAAGTGTTTTTTTCGAGTAAATGTTTATGTTAATCAAACTGTAAATTATTTCTAAGACGCTCCTAAAAATAAACGTACTGTGGGCATGCAGTGTGGGAGCTAGGAGTTTTAACTTAATTACTTACTAGTTGTAATTGCCTATACGTCTATACAAACGCAGGGCCCACTCGTGGGGAAAAGTGGAGAGATAAAATTCGGTGAAGTATTTGAAGCATTGTGGCTATTAAAAAATGATGCAAGTTTAACTCTATATGGTCTTTATATCTAATAGTTAGAGACGAGGAGAGCCTGGGAGGGCCCGAAAGAGCTTCTTATGGCCTCTCATGGAAAGTTGTGTTACAATAAAAATAATTTTTAGCATAGAAATTTAACATTTGCCAACTAAACTAAGAAGTAATTTGGTTAACTGTCATTAGAACTTTTTGATAAATAATTGGCAACAATTCATAAGTATATATATTATTTTTATCAATGATAGGTGTGATTTTTTGACGGTATTGTTACAACACACACAAATTTCTTTACGCTAATATTTGAATAACCATTTAATGGGGGCAGAATAGTATAAACATTTGATGTATACTTCTGATCCTTAAATGTTTCGGTGACATATGTAATTAAGAGATGTAAAACTATATTATCTTGATTAGGTGAACGTTTTTTTTACTTGTTACATTACTAACATTTGACAAAAATCTTCATTCACAGATTATTTTAAATTAATTCGATATTTCGCCTAACTGCTTTCTTGCATTCGAAAATTCGCTTATAGGTACCAGTTTTTTTTAAACATACCTTAGTAATTTAATTTTTGTTATACTATTTTGAGGTTCTTTTTTCGCTTTTTTATTTTTTTGTTCATGATTTTACTTTAAAAATTTTAAATACGATAATATGTTATTTTTAACTTTCCTTAATAAAGGAAACAATTCATTATGAGTAAAGGTCAATATCCATTTTGTGTCGCTTATGAATTTGCAAAAAAACATTTCCAATTCGTCCTTATATCACTATACATTTTTGCATAAAGTTGGTTGCTTATTTAAAGCTATGGCTCTATACGTTGATGAAAATGGAACAACATAATTTTTATATTTATAATTACATTATAAAATAGAAAATTCTTAAAAAAGTAAAGTATGATGAAAATTTTAGTAATTTCATGGCAAGGAAATGTTTAAAATAATGGACAAAAGCAATATGTAAAAATATTTGTATACTTTCCAGTTATAATCTATCATTGCTTGTTGCCAACAACAAAAGTCAAGATTCACAATAATTTTGGCACATTTTAGGTCAGCTTAAATTAAGGCAATGATTAAAACAATAAATAAATTTGTTGTTGTTTATTTTTCTAGAACTAACACAGTTAGCATTGGTGGAGAGCCCTTAAAATGTTCAAGAAGGACCAGAAGTTGGTCAAATTATAATTAAAAAAAAAACCTTGGAGTATATGCTGCAGCTCAATGGAATAGAGTCCTCCTTAATGGTACTATTTTTATAAAATATATTTTAGAGAAAAAGAAAATCTGAATAGAGGAGCGCAATTTAAAGTTTTGCCTAGGGCAGCAAATATTCACGAGCCAATCCTGTAAAAACGTCTCAAACGTATTTATTATACTACAAAAATCGAAAGGCCTGTTCTTGCATTTCCTGAGAAATTTAACAGAACACGATATTTAAACGTGAGAAATCTTATTCATAGTCCCTAAATTTTAAACATCATTAAACTTAATTAATTTAAACAATCACTAAAATTGACTTGTTGTCGATTTTCTTCATAATTGTTAAATTATAACATTCTTTCAGTCTTGTAAAGCTTTAGGAATAAACATTTTTTAAGTTTGTGTTTCTAAACCAACAAGTACGCAAAACACGATATACTACATATTAATACTATACATAATACTCATCAAATATTGCACTATTAATGGTGAGCTTTTCGAAGCATCTTAAATTGATATTCGTTAAATTGCAGAAGTATGCCTCCTTCCAACGAGTCTAGATTTTACCTACACTTGCCCCAGTCGTGAAGTAAAGTATTAATTGAAGCGAAAATAAACAACCCCCAGAGTGTACCTGTCGGCCAATTTCAGATTTTCATTTTAAACTGCAACAGTTCGTAATAAGAAAATGACCCATTACCCAGATATACATGTTAATCACGGTGGTTTAAACGAGCCATCTCATTCCGAATTTATGTTAGGATCAAACACCGATTTCAGCCGGTGGTTGAAAAAAACGGCCAAAACGCGTTCTGGCTACCATCATATTTCTAGTGTCCAAAATTTTGTTTTCCGGCCGTTTAATGTAGTCCACAATGCGTTCTGGACATTTTGCGATTACCAAAACGCATTTTGGATCTTTTGCAATTGCCAGCATTCTGGCATTTGTCACTTTGCCAGAAATATACATTTTAGAGCACACTCATTCAAGCACACAGACAAATAGTCCAAAGGCCAATGTAGTATGGAGAGATATTTTTATTATTTATGTAAGTTTGACATTCAAATTTTATAAATAACATCAATTCTAAGAAACAGAAAACATCAAAATACGCAACAAAAATCGTTTACTACATATATCTCTGGTGCCTTAAGGGCATACCTTCATCTATTTATTTTTACACGAATTGTTGTTGTGATATTTGCTGTTACATACTATTTCCTTAGATCTACACTCGCATTAATCGCTGTTTCGATCCAGATGCTGGAACCGATGAAATATCAATAAAGTCGAAGTCGGCTAATGTAAATTCATTACGGCAATACAGCAACGGCAAAATTCCGTCTTTCGTTCCTCAAAATGGATTAAAAATTATGTTAAATAGCTGATCTAATTGTGTTACCTACCAAGCTAATACAGTCTAGTGTCGTTAATACTGAGTATAACAGCTAACACATTTCGCGGGGCGAGTCTACCACTGTCAATATCAGTAACTCGTACAATAACAGTTCTTCCTACATCAATGGGTGGTAACTTTGAAATGGAAAGAGCAATCATTTTCTCAGCTTGCTTTTCCAGTCCACATTATTTATTTTCTCACTTCTAAAGCATCGGTTACATGTAATGCTCTGACCACCCTTTACATTTCTTTCGTTAGCTCTTCCGCAGATGATATGAATAGGTAAGCAATAAACTAAATACTTATAAGTGTCTGAACTTTCTTTTTAGGGTATTGTACATGCTTTTTTCTCTTGTTGTTATCCAGTGTTCCTTCCGTAAATTATCTTCCTCAACTAGCCGCAAATGTTCGCACGATCGTCTGAATTCTTCTGATCGTACAACTTTTTTAGTTCTTCTGTTTCAAAGTTGGAGTTCCTTAGGAAGTGACGAGTTCTTGAGACCGATTGTTTGAGGCACGCCGAAGATAGCTTTATAAGACTTTTAGTTATTCCTGTATATATAGAGCGATTTTTATTACTTTGCATGAATCGCTGCCTTTCAGACCATTTCATTGTGTTTTGGTCAGACAAACCATATAACCAGCAAACCCCTTACATCCCTTACTGCGAGTAGTGGTGAGGTTTACAAGCTATGACACGCATAAAATCGATTTTTGTACGGTTTGTTTGACTGCTAGATGCGTTTTGCCAATCACAAAAGGTACAGAACGCATTCTGATCTACACTTAATGACCGGAAAGTGATACTTCGGACATTGGCAATATGCTGATGGTCAGAATTATCATTATCAGGGCTAGAATTAAGTAAGTTGAATGCTGAACGGTTATTCGATATCCGTGTACTTGCAAAACCGTTGCAATTTTTGTAGACAAAGAAATCTGTCTATTAAAGACTAAGTGATTACCTTGATTTCTATTACTATATTAAGCAACATTTCTAAAACTTTACTAAGATAAATACTTGAAAATTCATGTCACAATATATCAGTTACAATTTTTTGGAATCTAGTTTTAAAGCGTCATCGTCATGCAGAACCACGGCCAAATAAATATCCAACACGACCATTAAACGTTGTTAATTTCTCAACATCGATAATTTAAAATTAGGGTTGTTTGTTTTCATATAATTTTAATTATAATTTTATAATGCTGTCAAACAGCGTGGCAAATTTATTAGGATGAATTTTACTGCATTGCGCTTATCATTCATGTCACAAATTAAATGCAAAATTGAATCGGGGCGATAATTAATTTATTAATATTTTATTGAACAGATTATTAGATATTGTTATGGGTAAAATGCAGTTATCATTTTATCTATAGCATTATATTATATAACAGGAAATGTACAAAAACAAGCCAAGGAATGGTGAGTTAAAGGCGTTCTCCTTCGCATGGCCTTTATTAACATGAATAATTATCTGGTTATCTTAACGATAAATAATTGGATTGTATAATAAAGCGGCTTTTAGCGTGAGGAAAGTATAAAATTAATTATGATTATTCGGTTTTTATAAATATTTTAATAGGGCTCACGAGATTGATTAAAGTGCGTTGGCTATATTATTTAACGTAAATGTATTGCATAATCACTCTCCTGTAACTGAACATCATCAACTTAATATTTTAGAATAGAATAACAGATTTTAAAAACCCGATGGAATGGATCGTCTGCCTTACCATGAAACAGTAAAAAATGTTATTTTCAACTTTCTGCGTATGTAACAAAGTAACATATTGCAATGGAAAGTTAAGAGTTCATATGTATATTATGTATTCGTTTGTATGAATCTCTACACAGCCCCAATTAGTACTTAAACTTTAATTTTAAGAACCGTAGGATGGCGCTGTTCTAATAAAATAAAACTTTCTGGGTGTTCTATGAATTTGAATTTGGTTTTCTTTACTGTTAAGAGCCATACAAAATAACCTCAAAGTTTTAGTTATTATTTTTGACGGCATACAAATTAGGTTTATAATTAAATTAATTACGAAATAAGAACTGTATCCGTTATTAATTGCGATTTGCTTAATAAGTTCTAATTCCGCTTGTCGATGCTCAGTTGAAAGAGGGAGTGTCAAAGCTGTATAAATATAAATATAAAATGAAGAAAATTTTAACACAAAGAATGATTTGAGATTTCATAAATGATAAGAGTATGCGTAGGTTTTCTGTATACTTAAAAATCGAATCTGTTAGGAAGCTTGGTAATTTTGACATCCAAAAAATGTATTGAATTATTGGACTCTAAATCGATGGTAAATTTTATGTTGTGATGTACAGTGTTACCAGTGGTAAAGTCCGCAACATATGGGATTTTTTTTATTTTCACATCTAGGTAAAATTTGACTACTACATACGTTTATTTGTAGGTTTTATTAATATTTTTTATATAATATGAAATATAAACAATTTATTAAATATTACAATATTTTAATACCCAAGCTTAAGTTTCTAGATTACTTAGTTTCTTATTTGGATTGTTATAACATTTTCAAATTTATGTATAATTATTTAGTTTATAGTAACACTAAGGCAACTACAAAATTTGGCTGGTTATATAGTTACTGATTTTCACACAGTGTTCCGTCACCATCCTGTCAAACTCCTTGAAGTATCTTCAAGTTGCTTAAAAAATAAGTTTAAGTCAGAATTTTGAGGTAGATAAAAGATACTTAAAATAATAGTTTTGTTTAGTAGTTTTAAGTTTAATCCAAATATACTCAATAAAATTTAGACATATAGAAGAAATAATTTCAAAATGTATGTAGGGTTTTAGGAAAATATTAACTCCAGCACTGGGTCTATCCTCACAATCCATTCTCACAAACCTGTAGCCACCTATCTGAACAATCTTTTATTGTTGCATCAAACCATGCTTCCGAAATACCCATAACGTCGTAGTCACAATCAAGCATCTTATCTGTAAGGTCAGCAAAATTCGCAAGCAGGGGTCATATATTAATATGAGAAATATAGAGATTTACACACAAAGATCGAGAACAAGAGAATAAGTAAAAAAGCAGAAATAGAATTTAGCAAGTAAGAAAAAAAAAATTCCTTGATCCCGTACAAAAAATAGTGGGTCCGTAGCCACTGCACAAAAATAACCTATTCCATATTTCCTAAAAAGAATATGTTAATCCGGCTTGTAGTTTATTATACTGTTGAACAATAACATCAGTTGTTTGTCTGACTAAATACTGTAAAATACGGTGCACTTATATAATTATAAAAAAAAAACTATTTATAGAGCTCTCTCTCTCTCTTCTTACATATAAATACATATATATATATATATATATATATATATATATATATATATATATATATATATATATATATATATATATATATATATATATATATATATATATATATATAAACTACCTACATGTGTAAAAAAATCTAGGCAGTAATACAATAATATGCTACTATCAAGTTGATCTGATCAGCTCGATGGCACCAAATGATGCCCATGGTACCAGCTAGTATACCTCTCGAAATTGGGCTCATTTAGTTTGTTTAAACGAGTTCAGTATATTACCAGTAATATATTAAAGATATTTTAAGACTAAAAAGGAAAAAATAAATTATAGTTTAAAAAAGAAACTCGAAAACACGCTTTTGTCAGTAACGCACTAAAAAGTACAACATAATGTAATATTTTGTTACGATATATGCATTATATCCTGGACGATATTATTTATTTTCACTGCACATAAAACGAAAAAATATACATTTTTATTCAATACCTTATATGTATTTAATCCAAGGCCCATTAATTCTATGTTACCTCGATGAGCAGCCATCGTGTGAGGGGGACGCGAGGGTGAGGCGGAGGTCGTGACGTCGCCTGGCGACCCGATTTGACAAGGCGGCCAGTTTATTGCTTATTCAGCTTGACATTTTCGGTGCGACAGTTGTCAATTGTGTTTTTCAGAGTATTTTTTTACTTCCTCAAGTGAAAGTTCTAAGACATTTAATGTTAATTAATTAATAATTAATATTAATAAGGAAGGGAACCAAAATAACCGAAAAAACTGTTGAAAATAATTACAAATAGACAAAACAACATAAACATAGATGCCGCAAGTGTGTTCTTAAGGTAAATGTTATTTTTAAGAATGAAATATTAAAATGACCCGACAAAGGAAAAAAAAGGTAAAAAAACAAGCCATTCTGAAGTGGAAAAGATGTATAAAAAATGAAAAAAAAAATTAATAAATGAATTTTTAATTTGTTACTGTTTAAGCATAAATTGTGTGCTGATTTATTTCCTATTATTAAATAAGATGTTTGACCAGTCACATAATTGTGTTTACTGCAAATAGTATACCTATAGTTAATAAAATATGAAAACGACTTATAAAATACATAAGGTGTCCCCATAGTGTGATCTCGGTTGTTATCTTGGTACCAGTTAGAAATAAATAAGAAATATATTAAGAACAGGAAGGTGCAAACCGTTTTGTTCTAATTTGAACCGTTTAGCCTCTACAGCTGTCAAAATAAAAAATCCCAGGTTTTAAATGTCAATATTTCGAAAACAAACTTAGGCCTATGGACATTATATAAAGTAGACATAGAATTTTAAATAAAATTCAAAAATGTTATAAAATATAGGGTGTTTCATATATGAAAAACTATTTAAGTAGGTATATAAGTCATCCTAAATACTAATATTTATATTTAAACTTTTTCTCTATCTCTAAACATTATCACCAAAACCGAAAACATCCTACTGGGACATCTTGATAAAAAAATGTACATTTTCTAAAGTTATACAACTATTTGCCAAGCTAAAACTTTTTACAAGAATATTTTTTTGGAACTACATACATATATAATAAATCATATTTTTTCAAATATGATGCGAACTTTTTGAAATTCACTCAGCAAAAAAACTTGGTTCAAATTTGAACCAACATCCCTAAACTTAAGTTTAAAATTATAATAACTTATATCTTGAAGGCTGCATTTTATTGTAACAAAAAAGTATCAATTTTGAACAAAAAAAGATTAATATAAGTAATTAAACACACACAGATGAGATATGGATAAAACAAGCCGGTCTCCCAGTGACGTAGATCGCCCACACCGACTTGGGATAGGTCAAGATCGCTCGAGGCAATCTATAGAGGTAATGGGCCTTGCATTTAATCCAGTTCTTAATGTTCAATGACTATGCCAAAAATCATGGGGCGTTTTGTCGAAATTAATTAAAAGTACATGCTTCTCGAAGAAACATAACCAAAAAGCACCACTCTTTCCTTGGCATAATCATTGAACATTAAGATGTGAAATTGTATTAAATGCACATAATGTATTGAACAAAAATTTATAATTTTTCGTTTTATATACAGTGAAGGTAAACAATATTGTCAAGGTAGGTGCAGTGCATTTAGATATTCTACGCAATTTTGAAAATTAATATTTGAATTGTTTTCCGCTAGCTGATCATAAACATTTGTTCCATCAACACGACGGCGTACCTCCACATGGTGGCTAATTATTCGACGGTTTTTTACAAGATGTTTTTATGGCCGATGGATAGCCAGCAATGGTCCTTCTTCTTTGGCCACCCTGACTGTACTCGATTTTTTATTTGGGGTACATTAAAACATCCAATTTATAACACTCCGAAATTTAAATTCAGAATCAATGAGAAATGCAACCCTTGAAGAATTACTTTGTCTTTGATTTTTGTAAGGGTAATGGTTTCTGTTTCTGAGTCGTCATGGCCAACTCACCTTAACTGAATGTACAAGGCATAAACTAATAGCCGCTAATAGCATACTATTTGCAATAATTGGTAATAATTTCGGAAACCAAAAATATTCGGCATAGACAATCCTATACAGAATTACCTTAATTTTTAATGCTAAATAAGACGCGATTACAAAGGGTGGTTTCCATTTGAAAAAAATAATGTTTGGTATTCTGTTTTATTTTTTTATTTTTATTGTTATTTTTTGAACACCCTGTACTAATAATTATTAAAGTTGCACAACAAATCTGATAAATAAGTAAACATATTTTTTTAAATTAAAAACTGATATGAGATACTGCTTAAAATTAATTTTTTTAATTAAACTGGATGAGATTGACAAATTTTCAATAACATCAATTAAAAAAAAATGGCAAAACTTTCTCAGACATTTTTCTAATATTTATTCTCATAACAATGAGCAAAAAAATTAATTACTTAATTTTCTCATTTTTGGGCAAGTTTCTTTAATATAATATAGATCGGTTTAACCAGACAAAATTCAGATCAACTACGCATATTAAAATTATAGAACTTTAAAAATTAGAAAAAGTCTCTTTTTCTATCAATAGTTACGTAACTATAACACATTTATTATTAAAATGTATGCGATATAAACATAAATTTGTATTAATAATTGTAGTTACACCTGTAATTCCATTAATCAATTTAATAAATAAAACAAGTTTGTACTGTGCCCCGCCCCATTTCATGTAAAATATAATACAGCGTGGGCCAATCAAAACAAAACAAGGTCGATATTTCATATATCGTTCGTTTAAAAAAAAATTGCTCGGACCCTTCGATTTTTATTTCCCGTAGGAAAGGCTTTGCGCATATCAGCCTTGTCACTTCAACCCACTCGTGGGGGTCGGCTCCAACCCGAAAATCTTCAATAGCAATAGGGGTCGAATGGTACCTTATTTTAAAGTTAATTAAATTCCCTTTTTAATGCATATTACTTTTTCGAACTTTAATGCAGCCGTTTTTAAGAAAATAGAGGAAGAACAATGAAAAGAAAAAAATCCGATTTCTCATTGTTATTGCTCGATGAAAAAAATGTTCAAACCCGTTGATTTTTATTTTAAAATAGAAGTGTTTTAGGCATATTTTCAACTGTCACTTCAACCCCCTGCAACCCTTAAATTAAATGGGATTAAACTTCATGTGATACCTCGTTTTAATGGTCATCAAATTCAATTTTCAAGAGATCCAATATAGAAATAAGGAAATGTTTTTTACATTACTCATTTCATTTATCACTCAAAAAAGTTAATCTAAATTCCAGTTTTATCGTTTGAAGAAATATGTAGTACGTACGAGTCTTTTTGCAGTTAGTCAAATCTTAATAACTTTTTGTGCTATAGAATTCTATATCTGTGTAAAAAAATTATAAATATTGTAATTGTTTATCTTCCTTATAAGTGGAGGCTAAAGAGTATTTACATTTAATTTATTTAAATTTATTATTTCGTAAGGTTTGGTCTGTGGCTATTTATAACTTTGTTTTGATCTAAAATGGTTTATTCTACGAAGAAAGGGTATCGCTGATTGTGATCTATTACGAAAATGGTAGATGTGTTAATATTGCAGCACAGGTATTTAATCAAATTAATCCAGCTAAACACTTTCACCGAAAATACATAATTGAACTGGTAGCAAAGTTTAGGGAGACAGGATTAGTTGCAAACTGAAAACCAATCGCTCCAAATCGAATGATAGTGGCAAACGAAGCAGTGGAACTTGCTGTTTTGGGCCACGTCATTATGAACCCTACGTTAAGCACCAGGCAACTACATTTAGTGTATAGCATATTTCGTACGAGAATTCGCAGAATTTTAAAGACATTTCATCCCTACAAAATTCATCTTGTACAACAATTAAACGAAGAGGACTTTAACAAACGTTTGGAATTTCAACATTTGTTTTTCCGATAAGTGTTTTTTTTTTAAATGGTACTGTTAAACGTCACAATTCTCAAATGAATCTGACGAAAATCCACATCTCTTCCATGAGGTTCATACTCAACATCCTGAGAAATTAAACGTCTGGATGGAATTTATGGCGGTTGTTTAATTAGTCCTTTTTTCTACCAGGAAATCTAAATGGAGAAATGTATCTGCAATTATTAGAAGACGCTATCGATCCTGCATTGACAGAAACGCTTGAAAATAATTACAATGCCAATGAGTTGACATTTCAACAAGATGGTGCAGCTCCTCATTATACTCTTGCTGTTCGTGAATATTTAAATCGAACGTATTCTGGTGGATGGATCGGCCGAAGAGGAGCAATAAAGTGGCCTGCAAGATCACCTGACTTAACCCCATTAGATATTTTTGTTATGGGGTCACTTAAAAAGTAAGATTTATAAAACTCAGCCACAGTCATTAAATGATTTACGTCAACGGATCATTGATGAATGTCGGGTCATTACACCAGAAATTCTTCATAATGTCCGGGACCTTTTGAACAAAATTTCTATTATTGTATGGATCAAGAGGCCAACACTTTAAGCACTTACTATCATGAACAATAAATAAACAAAATTTACAGCTCGTATCTCATCTTTCTTTGTAAGCCTAAACCATATCTACACCGTAAAGCTAAGCTCAAAAAGGATTATTTTTTTCTAGAAAAACAATGTCATTACATAAAATTAACATAAAGATCGATAAAAATTTATAGTTTTATCAGTATTGACTTAACTACCTACTTCATTTTCAAAAATTGTTAGTCCTTGAAATGAGAATTTAGTGACCTTTGATATGATATATCACTTGACGTTTAATCCCATTTAAAATTTTAAGGGTTGCAAAAGTGGCTGAGTTGAAAATAAGCGAAAAAACTTTTTTCTCGATACAAAAATTCCCTGATCATTTTTTCACTGAGCAATGATTTTTTTCTATTTATTGCTCCATCCTAATTTGTTCAAAAACGGCTGCATCAAATTTGAAAAAATAAAATGCGTTGAAAAGAGAATTTAATTGCCATCAAAATAAGATATCACTCCTCCTCTATTTCCATTTAAGATTTTGGGGTTGAAGCTTACCCCGCGAGAGAGTGGAAGTGATATGGGCAAAATCTATTCATCGGGAAATAAAAATCGACGGGTCCGAGCGATTTTTTTTTAAACTAACAGTAGGTGAAATATCGGCCTTCTTTCGTTTTGATTAGCCCACCATATATATTTAAATGTTAAGAACTAAAAACACCCTACGAGATAAATTATGGAACGTTATCTGTAAAATAGAAAATCATTGCATTTTTAGCTGAGTAAAAACACAATCACCAAAATATTAATTTCTGTAGGGTAAAAACAATAGTGGTATTGTCACTTAAGAGGATAAATGACTAAATATTTAAAGTCCTTAAAACATTCTTTGTTTTCATTCTAGAGTTGACTTAGTTCCAGACGAGCCAAAATCGAAATTACCTTTTATCTATTCTACCTTCACTGGTTGATTAAAACTGCCCGGGCTTAAGCCGCCAAGTTTAAATTGGTTTTGTAATTTCTTGAACTTTGTAAAAGTAATACTACATCAAGAGTTTGTCAAGGTATTTGGGTCGCTTTAATTGTCACGCGTATAAGAAGTCTCAATAGATAGCAACAGATATTCTGAGAATATTCCCAAACCTTGACTTTCCTAAGATTTTGAGAATATAGCAGCGATATATTATAACCGAAAAAAAAAAACACCCTCTGAGATTGCTGTATATTTTTGCGTTTTAGAGCCGCTAGATACAAAAAAATACAAGTTTTCCCATTTCCGTCGACCCGCCTGCCTTCAAATTTTGCTCAAAATTAAGGGCAATATGAAATAATATTTTAGTATATATAAGCCGGTTTATATATGCAGATAGTTATTTGGTCATAACTTTAGACATATTTGATAAATTGTATTATATTGAGTTTTTTCTGAATAAAAGATGTTTTATTATAACCGATGTTTCAGAACTTCCGAAAAAAAGCAAAGCACTTTGAAAAAACTTCCTAACAATTTACCCTCCTTAGGTTAGGAAGTTATTAATTTGTAATAATATATTATTAAGTCTTTTCTTCCCTCGTAAAAAGGAAGTATTGTAATCGCAAAAAAATCACCCTCCGAGATTTTTTCAGATCTTTCCGTTTCAGGGCCCCTAGATGCCGAAAAACATGTTTCCTTAATTCCGTCGGTATGTTGTCTGTCTGGCTGTCGGCCTGTTTGTTCGCGGCATAGCTAAAAAACTACTTACCCGATTGACTTCAAATTTTGGTCAAAATTTAAGAGTCATATGGGGATGACCCCTAATATTTTGGTAAAAATTCAATACGGCAAAATGAAATGACAGGCTAGTGAAATGTTAAAAAAATTATTACTAAAAAACTACTTAGGTATCCAATTTCTCTTAAATTTTGTACAAATTGTAAGGAATCCAAGATGGCGGAACAAAATGGCGGCTTAGTAAAATATTTAAAAATTCAGCCTGAAAAACTACGTAAGTGCCCTATTTCAAATTGTGTGCCATAAATAATCAGAGAGACTTCAAATATTGGCCAAAATTAAGTGTCATTTAGTCATAACATTTCGGTATGAATGTAAGATAGCAAAACAAAATGGCGACCTTTTAAAATATTTAAAAAATCACCCTGAAGACACTAATTATTAGATTAATTTCATATTTTGTGCAAGCATTAAATATGATATATAGATAGACTGGTAAAGTTGTATAGTTGGCGCATTACCTTTCTGGAATGACGTCATTTTTGGTTATTTTTGTTTGATTTATGTTAACTGACAGTGACAAAAACATTTTGAAAAAACTCATTGTCGTTTCTTTACAACAGTCAATGCCGGTTTTGGTTATGTGTCTTTCAGAATATATTCGTCAAAATTGACATTGATTTGTTGTGATTCTTTTTAAATTTTTGCAAGATGCCGCGAAGATATAATCAGCAATCACAGCTAATAGTTTTGAATATCTTGGCTTTTTTTCAATTGGAAAAAGAGCAAGCTAAAAATGGAATCCTTCCGCAAACTGATAATATAATTGAACGAGCTTCAAATGCAACAAAACTTAGCCATACAACAATCATAAATATTAAGAAAAGAGGAATAACGAGCGATGAATCCTTTACCTCCAGAATGTCTCAAAAGCAAAAAGAGGTAAAAACAAAAATTACAGATTACTTAAAGAACAAAATAAGAGATACGATCTACTGCATGTATGCGAAAAATGAATATGTTACAATGCAGACTTTGCTTAAAAAACTAAAAGAGATAAATGAATATTTTAATTTTTCCATCACCTCGCTAAGAAAATACGTAAAAAGTATTGGTTTTAAGTGGAAGAAATCAAATAATAGAAAATACCTGATGGATTTGCCCCACATCGTCCACAAGAGAATCAATTTCTTGAGGGAATATGTCAAAAATCAAAATCTAGGACAAGATGCTTATACCACCGTATTTATTGATGAGACTTGGATTTTTAGTAAAGGTTCGTTTAGAAACAGCTGGCAGGATAACACTATGTCTACAAGTTCTAAAAAAGCTAGTGAAGGTCATCGATATATTGTAGTTCACGCTGGATCAAAGAAAGGATTTATTAAGGGGGCCAGTTTAATATTTAAAAGTGGACTAAAAAGCGGAGATTATCATGACAATATGAACAAGCAAAATTTTGAAAATTGGTTTAAAAATCAGCTGGTACCAAATCTTCCTCCAAAAAGTTTGATAGTGATGGACAACGCAAGCTATCATTCCGGCCTTTTAGAGGATATTCCAAGAAAATCATGGACAAAGCAGAGATTGATTGGATGGTTAAAAGAAAAGAACATTGACTTCCCAGAGAGGGCCATGAAGGATGAAATATGGAGCATTGTAGAAAAAAATTGTAACATTGAAAAAACATTCTACCTTGACGAATATGTGAAACCTTTGGGCCACAAAATACTAAGACTTCCTCCATACCATTGTCAATTTAATGCTATTGAAATGGTATAGTCTGAGTGTAAGAGGAAATACGACCAATACATTGCTAGTCTGAAGGGGACACCATCGGAAGTTTTGGCCATGTGGGAAAAAGCGATAAATGAAGTATCTTCAGAGCATTGGAAAAATTATGTCAGCCACACAGAAAGGGTAATCCAAGAAGCTTGGAAGACAATACAGATATGTGATGCTTCAGACATTGCGCCACTTGTAATTAGTACCGACGAAGACAGCAGTGACGATGAAGAATTTAGTTCTGATTCTGAAGACAGTGAAGGGGAGTAGTTTTTATTTTTAAAGTTAGTTAGTTATACATTAATTTCTCTCTTTTAGTTTTTAAAGCAAAGTCTGCATTGTAACATATTCATTTTTAGCATACACGCAGTAGATCATATCTCTTATTTTGTTCTTTAAGTAATCTGTGATTTTTGTTTTTACCTCTTTTTGTTTTTGAAACATTCTGGAGGTAAAGGATTCATCGTTCGTTATTCCCCTTTTCTTAATATTTTTTCAGTATTGTCTGTAATTGAGAATTAAAACAATTTTGATGAAAATGGGTAACTGGCGTCAATTTATTACATTGCAAACAAAGAATAAGACTAAGATGAAAGAATTTATATTAGTAAAGTCTTATTTGCAAAATAATTTTAGTTTCTGAAGTTATAATAGTTATTTTTGTATTAAGTGTGCAAAATGAGGGTTTTTTTTATGGCAATGAGAGTGTTAATTTTTTGCCAGCCATTTTCGACAAGTTGCAGCGCTTTCTGTACAGAAAATGCCAATTTTAAATTCGCTTTAGCCAGTGCTGAACGCACCCCTCCTATCTACATCACTGCATACGTTTAGGTTAGGAATCATCGCTGAAATATAAATAATATAAGAAATACGTTATTTGAAACCAGCGTGACGTCATTCCAGAAAGGTAATGCGCCAACTATAGTAGGAATTCAAGATAGCGGAACAAAATGACAACTGACTTTAAATTTTTAGATAAATGAAATGTTATATAGGGATAAACTGGTACGAATTCAACAAGGCGTATAAAATGGCGGTGTGTGTTAATGCAAAAACTTGTAATGTTCTTGGTTACTCTTGTTCAATGGAAATAATAGACGTTGGTAATAACAATAACTCTATTTAGAATATCAACAATATACAGCCCAAGGGCTGGACCGACAAGGTCCACCCTTGCACTTGCTACCACTCGGGTTAAGGCTAATATCTCTGTGTGTCGTGAATGCGTGATGTAGGACACCGTTGCCTAGAGCGCGATGCAGCGTCAGCGTGCTTATTCCGCTTGTATTATAAATGTGAAGCAACTTTAATGAGAACAACTAATACAGGGTGTCACTACACTACACCTTCCCCCTTTTGAAAGAATGATTAAACCTGTTGAATCATTCTCACAAAACAACAACCTAAACACCAAAATAACCAAAAAAAAAAAAAATTCGTTATAACTAATTAGCTGTTGACACTACTTTTACAAACAACTATTTAAAATGTGACAGTAATGGCTTTCACTATGCGCACTTGTGAAGGACACTGCTGTATTATGAGCTAAATTGAGGCTTAAATGAATTATTTGGGTTTTTGACATATTTTTATAATTGTTAATATTATGAGTGTTTTTTTGTACAGCTTTGTCAACCAATACGATAAATAAGCAATTTAATAAATAAATACATAATATAATATATTAATCTATGAATAATAAAATAAAGTCAATACATGACATAATATATCTTATAATAAAATTTCAACTTAGTAATGTCAATAATTATACCCATACACCAATAATAAGCGTAACTATTTAAAAATTTATATATTATATATGCATATAGTGGGGTGTGTGCAAAAGGTAGTATAAAATGTAAGTTTTATTATTATTGAGACAAAATTCCTTCTGTATTATTAGTTAAATCGTAAGTGATTAAATTCGATAATTCGAATATTACTGTATTATTGACATGGAATAATATAGAGAATTATTAAAGTCATGACTGAATAGTTTTAATTATTATGTATATTCTGTTCAGACTCTAACTATTATGTAATATTAGCTTTAAATAATTTCAAAAATCAAATTATTATATATATTACAAGATTGAGACCTTTAGAAGCTCATTTTCATTGCGTCGTGGGTAGCTTTCTCAAAAAATAATATTGTCGTTACTTTCACTGATTATAACTATCTTTTTATTATTATTATTATTATTATTATTATTATTATTATTATTATTATTATTATTATTAGCGCATTTGTAAATCCTTTCCCAAAAGATTTAAAATCTTTACTGCTTATCTTATACTTTACTTGCTTTGTCCCTTATTCGTTTTATATATTATATATTCATATTTTTGCATGCATTTTATTTATATATTTATATTTTAGTTTTTTTCAGTTCCCTCAGCGACGTACCTAAGTCAGACGCTGATCGGGGTTTCTGGCTTATTATTTTTTTTTTACAGTCTACTTAACAGTATCTATGAATACTTTTGACGTCTTGACTTAAATATTTCGTACGATTTAAAACTAGATTTTAGATACGTATATAAGATAACCGTTATTAGACTGCGGGTACCCTATTGTGCATTAAGCACTACTTTCATCATTTCTTATATTATTTTTAGGACACGCACTCCCTTTCATCAGCCTACATAGCTTAGATAATGGCGCTAACGCCCAAATTACCATTAATGAGTGGGAAAGTGCTCCTATTTCTTTTCTTTTTACTTTCTATGCAGACCAGCTAATACCTATACGCGTTTAGAACTTTTATACATTTTCGGCTGATCAGACCAATCCTGTATAATTTCTAACAATTTAAGTATGATATTCACTGCTGCACCTTCCATTTTATATACTCATACATTCTTTAACCATTCTCATATATTTTACCATTCCTAACAACAACCTTTTGATCATAAGACATTCATTTAGGTTAAGTAATATTTTCACAAAAAATCTAGCATTTATGATCAGAGATTTATTTTATCAGCGCTAATTTTTTTTTTTGTTACTATTTAGGTGAATACTGCTTAATTTCACAACTTTTTTAGGTAGAAGTTACTTATACATTATATATGCTGAGCTACTGTCTAAGTTCTAAGAATTTTAATAAAATAAGCGTTAATAATAAATTTCCCTTTTAGTTTATTAATGAATTTACTTATTTATGTCGCAGACTTATGGTAAGATTTAATTTAAAATTCTCAATGCTCTAATAAATATTGAATGTATTAGAATTATAATTAAATATGTTTTGTTTTGTATCTGAAATATGTGCTAGCCTTTTTGAATGCTAATAATAACAAATTATGTTATTTTTATTTGGTAATCTTTTGAGTTAGATAATTATGCATGCTGAATTTTTTTTTAAACAGTATTTTCAGCGCCCAAGTTTTATGACTGGGTTAGCTTCTCATATTGTCTTTTTTTTCCAAAGAAAATTTAAAACCAATTTTTTTTTCTACCTAAGTATAATATATGCTCAGATTTCTATTTAACATTTTTTTTTGTTTAGTTTCTGAAAATTTTCTTCAAAAAAATATTCACAATTTCCTCGTCATTTAGAGAAAATCCACTTGAAATTAAAAGGAAGACAACCTGGGGTATTTTTTTTCATTAATATGGCGAATTTGTGGGATTATTCAGCTGTGCCTGGTGAATATTCAGCGAGGCAACATGGTAACGCTGAGTCGTCTTAATACCTTGGTAGACGGTGCTCGACTTTGATTAAATAACACATACAACTACGTAACCCGGGGGGCTTGTCGTCAATGATATATAATGTAGTTAATTAATATTATAATATTTGTTATTTATTAATATTATTATTTATTATTATTTTATATAGTTCCCAACCAGGATAGCCACTGCGTGTGTGAATTATATTGCTTGCAGTTCAATATCAGTGCATTTAATAAAAATAACATGTATCTTCTGTTATTAATTACCAGTTTCCAAATATGGAAAAGAAAACATTATTTATTCAATATTCTGTAAATTGTTCGAAAATATACGTTAAGTGTAGTGGATCAATAGAATTATATATTTTTAATGCCCAATATAAAAATAGAAAACATAAATATAAGAAATTCTACATTAAATAACTTTGTTTAATTGCTTGAATACAATTAATTGACGAAATCCTGTTATCACTATGTCAGCAGAAAATCTAGGACTCGGTTTTTATTGCAACATATATAGGCTATGAACCCAATGAACTTAAGTTTTTTTTTTATACGCGTAATGAAAAATTTAAAAAATTATTAAGGTTTCTTGGAAATTCATGCATCTACTTTGGCTTTTATTACTATGCAATGTTAGTTTTACAAACTTATTTTATGTGATATTTCGGGAAAGAAAACAGGTTTTTTTTTTACAATGTAATAATTTGACCACTATAAATAAGCAAAAATAATCAATTTTCTAGTCTTTAGCACAATTTTTCATAAAAAAAAATGTTGAGAACGAAAAATCAATCAAGAATTAGTTATTAAGCTGACGAAATTAAAATATAAAACGGGGCCGTCGATATTATTTGATTTGATTTTACAAATGACGTTTTGAATTAAATTTGAAATACCGTACAAAGAAGTTGTAGTACATATTTAATCTATGAAAACTGAACATTGTTAGTTGTGTTAGTTATGAATTAAGAGCCAATTTGTCAATCCATGTGACTTAAGCAAAAATATTTCGTTTTAGTAAGTCATGCTTCAACAAATTAAACTGGCATTTACATATTTCTGTTAAGTACTCGTTTTAAAAGTTTAAGCTAGGCTCCTGTTTAATAGTATATGACCATTTATTTATTAAACATCAAACCATGTATTTTAAGTCATTCTTAGATTTCATATTGTACTCCGAGTTGTACTCCTTTATCTATATATATTTTTTTATTTTACAAATGAACCAATGAAAACCAAATTGAAGCAATAATATGACAACTGCAAAAGCTACAGAAAGTTTTAGCTAGGTAATTATTTAGTAATTTTCTTATTTTAAAGTAGCCAAGAACTTAATTATTAATTCTCATTAAGCAATAAATTCAATAATATCCACCTAGTTTAGTAAGACGTGACATCGCATTGTTTTGGAATGCAATAATTGTTTTAGTAACAAATTAAAATAATTAGGACAGCCTGAATTTGTTTAGTTATTCAAATTTCAAATATTGTTTTGTTTGCATATTATTCGCAATTAATACGTAAAATGTATTTTTCTTAGACAAAAAAAAGATATTTAATAAAATAGCGTAATCCTCAGCACTAGCCGTTTTCGCATAACCCTACGAACATAAAAAAAAATATCTAGATTAATTAACATCTAATGTCCAATATGATTCTGTTTTTATTTATTTAAAATATTTTATTAATATCCCTTATCAGATAGAGAGATTAAGAAAAACATAATAATTATTAATTATCACTTGCTTCCAGTTCGTGAAATAAATTTGTTAGGTTTTGTAATACTCAATATTTTAAAATAAAATATACCTCGTATAACATTAATACATGTCAATATTCGTGTTTTTATGCAATATTACACCCTAGTCTAAAATTTAACACTACTTAATAAAAAAAATTGAACACGCCCATATGTTCCAGATGATCATTAAGAATTAATTATTGATTATTCTAGTACCTTTTGCTCACACTCGATTTTGCATTTTTTAGATCCTTATCATATATTTACATACTTTAAAACTCTATAAATTCCAACAACTTCTACATTTCCATCTCTATATATAAATTTACCATATTTTTAAAGTCCTTGACACCAAAATTTGCAATTTCCATTTCCATATTAAATATATTTTTATTGTATCTTGACCTAAAAAAAAAACCTAAAAAGAGAAAACTCCTTCTGGTCCATATGGTGGTCTGGTGGTCCTCAACATCCAATTTTTCTTATTTATCAAATTTGGTCTGGTTTATCTAGTGAAGTGCCCTTTGGTCTTATTTTGCCCATATATGCAGTGGTATTGACAGCAGGTTTTAAGACACTTATTGCAGGATCCACTTACGAATGTTTTAAGGCCAGATCTTTTACGGCAGGATCGCCATGTAATGTTCTTGGTTACTCTTGTTCAATGGAAATAATAGACGTTGGTAATAACAATAACTCTATTTAGAATATCAACAATATACAGCCCAAGGGCTGGACCGACAAGGTCCACCCTTGCACTTGCTACCACTCGGGTTAAGGCTAATATCTCTGTGTGTCGTGAATGCGTGATGTAGGACACCGTTGCCAAGAGCGCGATGCAGCGTCAGCGTGCTTATTCCGCTTGTATTATAAATGTGAAGCAACTTTAATGAGAACAACTAATACAGGGTGTCACTACACTACAAACTACTTATTGAATTTATTTTAAATTATGCCCAAAAATCAAATGTTGCATAGGTAGCATATGATCTAACAAAGTGACGACGAATAAAAATATTTTAAAATTCAGTATAAATGTATTAGTAGAGGGCCATGTACTGAACTAAATTGGGTCACACTCTACTATTCCTAATATAAGGAAGGATTCTTAACGATGGATGTTCCGGGTATAAGAAATTTTTTTCTATTTCTTTGAATAAAATATTTAATTTGTTCTTTTAATTTAAATCTGGTTTTTCTTCCTTCCCTCTCTAATTTAGAACTTAAGTCTAAAGTTTGCTAGATCTAGAAGAAAAAACACACCCCTTAAGCATAACATAAACTGATATTTAATGTAAATACCCTTAAATATTTATTCATGTTTCATTTAATTTCTAATTATATTTTTTTTTATTTCAGGTAAGATCAGTTCAATATTACTTAAAATGTATTTCGGGTAAGTGAGATTAGGCCCTCTAAAGCCTAAATTATAACTTTATATTCCGACAACAGCCTACTAATTTACGGTAACCTTCGTCCATTTGCATCGTGCAGAACCTTTTTGTCTCTCAAATAATATTTGATTTTAAATAAATCTTTATAATAATTATAATACTAATAAGGTATCTAGCATATTATATTCATAGGATAACAATAGTAAAATCTCATTAGGTATGCAAAAGGACTAGAGGGTGACCCACCAATAATTTATGCTACTTCCATAGTTTGACATTGATCTCATTGCAAAATTCTTTCTTTTTATCAAGTGCAGGTAGTACCACCCGGTTTTGGGTCAATTTATGCGTTTTGCCTATTGTTATCCATTTATAAACAATGCTAAAATGGTAGGCCAAAGCCGAACAATTGGATACTTGTAGAAATAATTTAATTTTGGCGAAATTTAAAGATATATAAATAAAATAATTATTATATATTATTATTCAACAATTAAATTATAATAAGTTATATTTTTCGCCATCTGAGGAACATCACCTCTTGACATTATAATTAATTACTTTTTTTAATCACATTCTGGACTGCTTTTCGCCAGTTCTCTGGTGTCACTTTCTTAACGGCTTGCTCAAACAGTAGCTTGTAACAAATCCTTTCATTGCGCCCATATAAGTTCTATGGGATTTAGTTAGCAATGATATGGCGGTAAGTCCAGCACAGTTACATTATATTTTTCTGCTATATCTTCCACTCCATATATTATAAAACGATTTTTCTGTAAATTTGCTATGGCAAGTAGTTCTTTATTAGATTGGGTTCAAACTTAATACCTTTGATAGTTAGCCAGTCGATAATTGCTCGTTTTCTCTAAAATGAAGTTGATCTCTTCTCTATGCGCAGTGAATGACAGCTTGCGTTATGCATAACTACTACCAAATCAGCCGGAAGATATTTTATCATTTTACCAAAACATACGAATTCATGTCCTCACGGTAATCTCCCGTCCGGCACGACTGAAAAGTTGTTGCTAGAATGAAAGCTTGGCGGGCACTGGTTATATTTTTATCTAGCTACATTTTTTGTACTATATAACCTTCATTGATCCACGTTTCATCAAGATAAAATTTTGCTTTTGTTCCCTGCGGTACTGCTTTATACTTCTCAAGTATTTTTGTCGCCAGCAAACAATTTCATCGCTTTCCAGTAAAAGTGCTTTTAGGTTATGCTTTTTGGTTTATGCTAGGAGTTTTCTTGTTATCTATGTCTATATGGATTTTTTTGAGAGGTTCCACTTGACCTGCTACCTTTCTCTCCCGCAATAATTTGAAGACGGTGGACTTTCTAATTCCAGTCATTCGGGAGCATCATTCAACAATTTGTTGTACAGTAAAACTAGGGTAAACGTGTTTTATGCAGTCCTGTACATTTAAAATATTAACTTTTTCACTCAGTGATAGTGGAGAATTATTAGAACTTCATTTCGTTGGAGTCATTTTGTTAATATTCTTACGATACTGTTAACAGTATGGAGTAATAGCAAATACTAACATGTTTAAAACACATTTAAGAAGTATTTATAACCTATGTTTTATTACCTGCCTTCATTAAGTACTAGCCTATAGTATATGCATTGAGAAATAAATGTAATCCATAAAGTAATAAAACCACATTAGGTATGAAAAGGGCACGGCAGAAGAAAAGGGATTTAAAAGGATCTTTATTATTATTTTTATAGGCAAAGTTTTTTAGAGTAATAGAATTCCCCATTTTATTACTCTATACATTTCTGAAACAGACTATAGACCGAAATAATGTTTCGTTTAGTACACCAACAGAATATAAGGGCACTTCCATTCGTTTACTTCGAAAATATAATAATACAAAAAATTAAAAAAACTGGATGCACATATTTGGATCTAACTAAACTCTAGGATCTTTAAATCAGAGATAAAAACTGTTCGACCTATAGAAAACTTGTCACAAGTGCACCAATACAAAAAGCATCCGTGGAATACAGAATGCAGTGAATGCACTTAAAAGAAGAAACTATTAAGATTATGTCATAACTATCCCCAATTGAAGGATATGCCCTTCCAGGAAGTAAACGTAAGTAGTAGGACAGAACGTTCATATTCAGTAACTGAAGTTGTTAAACTTACAAAATCCTTCAGATTTTTTTATATGCCTTAAGTGTGTCATGCCTTTCTGAAGAATAATACTATGAACAAGAGGACTAGCAGTTGATCCTTCAACAAAAGAAGAAACTATTAAGATTATGTCATAACTATCCCCAATTGAAGGATATGCCCTTCCAGGAAGTAAACGTAAGTAGTAGGACAGAACGTTCATATTCAGTAACTGAAGTTGTTAAACTTATAAAATTCTTCAGATTTTTTTATATGCCTTTCTGAAGAATAATACTATGAACAAGAGGACTAGCAGTTGATCCTTCAACATCTAGGAGTATACCTATTAGTTTATCTAGGGGTATACTTATTAGTTATTTTTAATTTATTTTCATTCTTTTATTTTTTTTGTACAAAATATTGTTGACTTGCCCAAATTAAAATATTTTTATATAAAATATCTCTGCAGATTTTTACTTCACACTTAAAAGGGAAATATTGTAATTGTGAAAAAATTACCCTTTCAGATTTTTTCATATACTTACTTTTCAGGGTCCCTAGATGCCGAAAAACATGTTTTCTCTATTCTGTCGGTCTGTCTGTCGGCCTGCCTTTTCGTGGCATAGGTAAAAAACTAATTACGCGATTTAGTTTAAATGTTGATCAACAGTTAAGGGTCATATGGGGATGAAATGCTGAGATTTTGGTAAAAATTTAATATTGCCGAACAAAATGGCGGCCTAGTGAAATGTTTAAAAAATATTACTAAAGAACTATTTAGCCAATTACAATCAATTATTATGTAGGAATGAAATAGTAAGATCTTGGTACGAAACCATGATGGCGAAATAAAATGGCGGCTTATTAAAATATTTAAAAAATCAACCTGAAAAAACCACTTATTAGATTGATTTCAAATTTTGTGCAAGAATTAAGTATGATATAGAGAAGAACTGAAAAAATTGTGGTACGAATTCAAAATGGTGGAACAAAATGACGTCCAAATAAATTGTTTGTAATCGAGAAAAAGTCACCCTTCTAGGATCATACAGATATTTACATTTTAGGGTTTCTAGATGTCAAAAAACATGCTTTTTCAACTCTATCGGTCTGTCTTTGTGTCTATTAGTTCGCGGTATAGTTAGAAAACTACTTACCGGACTGTTTCAAATTTTACTCTAAATTTAGGGGTCATATATGTGACATTATAATAGGAAACCAATTTGGCAAAACAAAAGGGCGGCCTAGAGAAATGTTAAAAAAATTATTACTAAAAAACTAATTATCCAATATACTTCAAATGTTGCACAAAAATCAAGATAATAAATAAGAATATACTGGTAATATTTTGTTACGAATCCGAGATGGCAAAACAAAATGGCGTATTAAAATATTTAAAAAACCCCCCTGAAAAAGTACTTAGTAGATTGATTTTAAATTTTGTGCAAGAATTAAGTGCGATATAAACTAATAGAAATAATGGTACGAATTCAAGATGGCGGAGTAAAATGGTGACCAAATAAACTGTTTAAAAAATGAACCTGCAAAAAGCTCTTATTCAAATAACTTCAATTTTTGCACAAAAATTAAATATTGTATAGGGCTACAAAATGGCGGCCCAATAATTTTTTTAAGAAATCAGTACAAAAAACTGCTTATACAACTCTTGGGCGATATGTGCTTTGCCTAGGCAAACCTAATTTTAATCATTTTAAGAGATAAGAGATCCAAAAATCCTGATTGCGAGTATTCTAATAATGGCATTTTTTGACGGCTTTTCTATATTTAGGAGTTTATCTAATAGCAAATTTTCAGAATTCTGAAAAATCATTCAGCTTTGAAAATCAAACATTTCGGAAATCTCGTAAAATAAAGGCTTAAATATATATGAATAAATTGTGTACAACTATGTTCCAATACATAAAAATTAATGTATGCATCAAGGTTTAGTTTTAGTTAAAAATTTCAGGTGAGGAATCGGTCCTTAATGGGCCCTTTTCCTCAATGCGGCTATGTTACCTAATTGGGTAGACAGTAATGTTTGACATTTTATATATAATTAAGTACAGGGTGTGTCTAAAATACTACTGGAAAAATATAATTATTTTTTTTAAAACTTGGTCTTACAATGTAACTGTGTTGAGAAAAATGTAAATTACTAGAAAATTATTAAAGTTTGCAAATAACATACTGAAGTAGTAAATTTCCAACTAGACGCGAGTCGAGTATGGTGACGCACCAAGGTATGGTTTTAGTTAAAAAAATTTCAGATGACGGGCGTCGGTTCTTTTCCTCAATACGGCTTTGTTATCTAAATGGGTAGACAGTAACGTTTCTCATTTTATATATAATTAAGTACGGGTATGTCTAAAATACTAATGGAAAAATATATTTTTGTTTTCTAAAACGCGGCCTCACAACTAGAAAACTATTAAAGTTTGGTATAATTTAGGTTGACATGTTCCGTAATTAAGGGAAATTAATGAAGGCCAAATAATTATACACCCTGTATATCTGTGTGAAATTTACTGCTTAAAAGAAAATTTGTTTTTGTCATTTTGTAATAAAAGAAATATTTAAAACATTTAAAGAAAGGTAAATTTGTTTTTACCCATATCTTCTCTCGCACAGAATTAACAAACAACCATGGATTCAGAAAATGTTTATCTGTGTAGAGTGAATTTTGTAAGAGGTAAGTCAGAAAATGCAAATTTACCGATTTTTTATTTGCTTTAAATTATTCTTGTTTATTATTATTATTATTATTATTTATTTACATGGCCTATAAAAATCAAACGTGTCATTTGTTATTTTTTTTCCTCAATAAAAAGCAATTTTATTTTAGAACTTGTAATTTTACGGAATATTTAAATATTAAGATTTGCACTTAATTTTTATCAGTTTATCCCTGCTTCACACTTGATCTTTGTGCAAAAATTCAAGTCAATTGAATAATGTGATGCTCACTGAATTTTTTAACTTTTTAGGCGGCCATTTTATTCTGTCCTAATGGCTTCATACTAAAATTTTACCGTTGCAACCTCATATCACACTTCATTTTTGCATAAAATTTGAAATCCATTCGATAAGCACTTTCTTAATAATGATTCTTTTAAGATTTTGTGAGACCGCCATATTGAATTTTTAACAAAAGGTTACTATCGTGATATCGATTATGGACAAACATTTTAAGTTTATCGGATATGTTATGCCGCATACAGACAGGCTGACGAAAATGGAATTGACATGTTTTTCGGGATCTAGGAACCCTAAAGCGCAAAGATTTGCAAAAATCTCGGAGGGTGATTTTTTTACGATTCGAATAATCTTACCTCTTACCAGGGAAGCAATAACGTAGTATAGTACGTCGGTAATATATACTTTAAGGATGGTATCTTGTTGGCGGTAGTCTATAACAACTATAAAATAGGAAAATATTGGAGGAAATTTTAATAACTTTAATAATGCTGGATAGTTATTAAGAGTGTAAATATAATTTAAGGAACTTATTTACTTTAGATAGCATACATAATTTGTTTATTTAAATTAAATTCCTACAACTAAGATATCAATTAATCTTCTTACAATACTAAACCAAACAGAACTTCGATAAATAATTGTTTAAATATTTTATATTAAAAAAATATTATAGGCATATGTCGATGTGCCTTCCATAAGCAAATAAAAATTCGTTTTGGAAGTTTGCAAAGTATGCAATACAAGAAATGCATTTTTTTATTCCTAAGACAGCCTCGGTTATTTTATGTTTTATTCAACACAATTCGCAAAACTTAAATATTTGCATTTTATTCATGGATAAATATCCGCGCGACGATATGACTTCTTCGCTCGTTTTATTTTGTTATGTAATTACAAATGGGTGGGAGCGTCTATTCTTTATTTGAATTGAGGTTTCATGCACGATGGTGTTACATGCGCATTTCAGTACTCAAGTTCAAGAATATTTGAACCGAAACTATCATAATCGCTGGCTGAGTCGTGGAGGACCGCAGTCATGGCCACCCAGGACCCCAGACCTTATTTTTTTTCCTATGGGTACATATTAAAACGTCACTCCAATTAACACTGTGGAAGAGTTGAGAGATCGCATAATAGTTTCCCGTGAAACTATAAGAAATAGCCATCAAAGAGAACGATATTCAATGAGAAAACATGTATACTTGCAGGTGGCGGACATTTTCAACAACTAATCTATTTTTTATTTACACTATTTTTTGTTAATTTTTTAACATCACCAGTAATTTATATTTTTTGAAATTTAGTGCAACTTCTTCGAGACATAAATAATTAATGTTTTTAACAACAATGTTTCTGACTTACTTGGTCCTTTTTTCCCTCTTCATAAGAGGGTCAGGAGGTAGAAAACTTTCTAAACAGGTGTACAAACTGGCAAAATGAATATGTAAATACCACAAAAAAATACTTTTAAATACATTATATGTTATTTGATAATATGAAGTCTCAATAATCCGGGAGTGCATCAATTGTCGATATTATTCCTTTGCATTGGAATCTTGCAGACTCTTCGCCAATGTCTCACTTGGTATTTTCAATACCTACTGACTCTCTCCCTATCTTTAAGCTAATCTAGAGATCCTAAAAACACATCAATCTCCAAAAGCATCGGAGTGTGATTTTTTCGATTATAATACTTTCTTCTTACGAATGGAGTAAAAACTAACTTAACTAAACGCTAGTTTTTGCCTGCTGCGTTGGGGGAAGGTATATCATTAGAACGTCGGTAGCTTAGCTCTATTACCTATACTAGGTACATAGTAACATGGCGTATTCTAGGCCATTAAGCAGCCATATTTCACATTACAGTTGATGATGTCGCTCAGGGAGACTCCTCTCAAGCTGACGACATTAACCCAGCACTTTTCTAAAATGGATTAGCTAATTGATGTGATAGCAAAGCACTCACAGAATAAAAATGTGATACTGTTTATAATTCTTGTTGTAAATTTTAGGTTTTTTCTCCACATTGCCAGGTATTCATGGCCATTGGGGTATCTTAGGATATCTCTAACCTTAGTTCTGCACAACACATTTTAAACATATTTGGGGTGTTTTTTTAATGATTTGTACTCCTATTGTAACTGACAGAAGTTAAGCGGTCCTGTCTAAAATATTAAAACTGATTAAATACGTTGTTAAATCCTTAGCATAAAGGAAAAACTAGCAATGAAATGGTTATTTTTATCAAATGTTTAAATTAACATTATCATTCATGAAGCGTTGTTGAGTTGGCTCAAGCGGCTTTTCGACTCAAATCAATATACAAAGCAAAATAAAAATGTTAAATTCTTGGGATACTTAACCATTTAATGAAAGAACGTCAGATTTCATGTTAGGGGACATGGTTGCGGTACACTAGTTCCCAAGTAAATACAGGATTTAAACGGTACGGCCATCTCTTTTTTCTCTTTTTGACCCGTCTACAAAAGCATGTATAATTCCTTCTGTAGCAGTATCAGATTAGTTAAAAAGTAAATTGTTAAACTCTCTCTTAGCATGCACGAAAAAGTAGCAGTGAAATAATTATTTATATTTTTAAAATCACAACAAGGATGCGACAGGGATTAGCATTTCGTCAGGGCCCCCGCAAGGGTTATCAGCGAACGCGTGCCGGAAACATTTTGGCGCCCTTTAAATATATAAATAATATTTTTAAGAATAAAAATTTAGTTTATACTACATATTTTAACTTTCATTGTTTGCTTTATTTTTTTTACAGTTTAAATAATTTATTGTAATATACAGGGTGTTTCAAAAAACATGCGCCAACGTTTAAAGCGAGATTATTTGTAAGAAACTAAGACTAAAAGTTCGTAAAAAAGTTTTACAAAAAAATATCATTTCTTTATTAATACAGAAATAGTAAGAGTTATCTGATTAAGATTTGATACGTCCTCATAGATTTTAAAAGCTAAATGTTTACATTATTTTATTTACAGTATCCCTGACTTTCTTAATACAAAAATAGTACGCTAGTCATTTTGATAAAAAACTACTACTAGCTTTATCGTAGAAGCCAAATAAAAATACACAAAAAGTACCTCTTAGTATTTTGTGATATGACAAGTCGTTTTCGAGAAAAAAATCTATTTTGATGCAGGTCTGTAGCACCTTTGGTCCAGTTTTCGTTGCAGTTTGAATTGCTCAAAACTCTACAAAAAAAGCTTTTATAAATATCTGTGAGCAAATGTCCTATTTTTGAGAAACAGTGTGTTAAAATTTACGTTCTTTTTTAATTTACTTTGCTCTATGTTGAAAACAGGTTTTTTGCGCACGTATATTTAATAAAACTTTTTTCTTGAAATGATCCAACCAATCACTATTGTAGAGTTTTGAGCAGTTCTGACTTCAACTAAAACTGGATCAAAGGTGCCATGCATGCACTAGTTTCACTAATTTAAAAATCGTATAAAATAAAATCATGAAGTATTGACTATGATCAACTCAACTGTCTTATATGATTCCTAATTTACTAGTATAGATAAATGGATTGCATGTGGTCGCAGGTACGTGGTCAATAACTCTTGGATATAGAAAAGGAAAAACAGAAATTGTGCATTTTCTAAAATCAAAACTTATAGTTCTAGTTAAATAAGATATTTTTTAGTAGTTTAATAAATTTATGTTTGAAAATGTTTATGAAAAACTAAGACAAACGCACTACGCTGATAAAATTACACTACAGACTTTAGAGTGCCGGGATCAGGTTGATTCAATAACATGTCTTTATTCCTTGCGTTACTGTAGATCCTACTAGTCCTGACATACTTTTTTGGTAACATTTTATTGTTAATTAGATCTTGATATCTATAAATAAATAGAAAATTTAGTTTAGTTACGGATACCAAACGTACAGAGTCTGAAACGTTTCCCTGAACACATATTGTGGTAAGTAATATACCTTGACAATATATTTAGTTTTTCATTGTGGTCGCAGGTAGTATGATCGATCAACACGCTGTGAAATACATAGTACCAACGACAGTGGAAGTACATAATTTGACTTTAACTAAATAATTCCCAAGATTTTAGTTTACTCTAAATACTTGTGAATATAAGAACTGTTGTTCCGGTTCCCATGTGTCACAATATCCCTCATTCTCACATATTCTATTTGCATAATTTTTTCAACTCAAAAATTAAATAAAACATTTTTGACTCATCTTTTTGTACTTTGTTTATTATAGAACCAAGCTAAGATTGTTTTGAGCAGCATGCTTCTATTATTATTGGGAAATGTGTTTTAAGATAAAATTTAAGGGTACTATTGAAAAGTAAGACTTTCCATAACATGCTATTTTATTAATTGAACCGAAATTTGTTTATTAAAAAAATAGCTCTTTTACTTTTAGTGGGGAAACATGTATCCTAAATTATAGAAGATATTTATAAAGAATGACTATTAAATATAAATTATTCATACTATTAAATAAATTTAATTACCGAATAAACACATTAAATAACTTACTTTTCCTTTATAACCATATTTATTGCTTAGAGAGGAAACAGGATATTATGCATATATTTATGTTCTTCCTTAGCCTTTATCAGTTTCAATTTCAATATAGATATTAGTTTAATTGAGTTTTAGACGCCATATTCACATCCTTGGCAGCAAAGAGAATGATATATTGTAGCTATCAACTACCGTATAGTTCCAAAATCACTATATTTTATAACTAATTTATGTTATCAACTTTTTACCGTAAGCTTCCTTGGTTGTTACGCCAAAGAAGATGTAATTAATGTTGATTATGGCTTTATTACCCCAAGCATAATAAATGGATACTTGCCTGTGTTATATTATTGTGTTTTAGTTAATTCTTATGCAATAATAACCTTAAGATGTAATGTTTCCATTTATACAAGAAAAGTTTATTAATAGGAGAGAAATTATTCGAAAGCATATTGTTCACAATGGTAATAAATCATTGTACTGTATTTAAACAAGGCAGTTTTCTGCGTTTCAAAGTATAATTGAAAATAATTACGTGAATTGTTTAGAAATAACGAAGCGAAAATGTCTTATAGTGAAAATATCATTTATGAGTTATGATGGATAAAATAACTTAGATAGGGTTTTTTTTCTGGGAGATTTATTGTTAAGAGAAACGTATTTATTTCCACCATTGCTTTTTTTAGTGTTCCAATTAGTAATGCGATTATAGTATAAACATATTTTTTATAGTCATAGTAGAATGGATGTTAATATTAAGAAAAATGTGCTGTGTAAATATAATTTTAATGCTTTGAATATCATAATGACCTTCATATGTTTCGCGTTCGCACTATTATAAGAAATGTAGTTATTAATTAGGCAGTTTCCTGAAGTTCTAAATGTGGCTTGATATTTTTGATTAATGAATTATTACTTACGCTTTCCTTTTGATGTAAACATTGTTCTAACATGGTGTATATCTGTATTATTGGTACCTTACAGAACACAGCACTCTGGCAAGTATTCCCCATCGGGGCTGCCATGTTCTAAGATAAGATGGCACGGGTGGACTACTTTTTTATTTACATTTATATTTTGTAAGCCGCTAGAAGTATGACAGCCTATCGGATTTTCTCCACCAGGGATGCTATTGTGGATACTAGGTTCTAACATGGCAGGAGTTTGGTGGTAATTTAGATTCAAATTATTATCATTTGCTCTTTTATGCACACGACTCATTAATAAAGTTTCCCCATCAGGGATGTTATGTTCGAAGTTAGTCTGATTATGGTTTAAATTTAAATCCGAAACGTTCGCTTTTTCTTAACGTTTCTCTTTAGGAAAAGCGTTGCTCAGAACGAAACAGGCTTCTACGTGTTTTATTTAAAGATGTGATGTGTTCGATACTTTTGTTTGACCTTGTAGTAAATTTTACGTTACGATCTGGTGACTTATTGTTGGGTAATTAAATGTATTGACTGGAGATTGTGAGAAATTCATTGAAATAAGCGACACAGGCGATTTTCATCATTTTTAAAAAAATGTTATCCTTTGATTTAGTTCTAGAAAACTACCTATAAATATTTGGCCTTGATGTAAGCGACATGGGCTGGCCAGTCTTTGACAATCTATTGTTAGTCTCTTCATTTAAATTCTCAGGATTTAATAAACTTTTTGTTATACGCGGATTTTCTTCCTGTCAGAAAAAATGTATAGTATCTGTTAACAAATTAGTACCATTTTGTTTAGTCCTTATTTGTTCCGAATTAGTCTCTTAGTAATATAATTCCTGCCGTATAAATAAAATCATAAATATTTACTAAGCGTTATTTATACAAATATTTTTGTTTATACAGGGTGTCCCAAAAAAAGATTCTTACATTTTTTTAAATACGATATCCTATTTTTTCCATATTTGGCTAAAGCTTACTTGGCCAATTTTAAAAATATAGGATATTTTCGTTTTATACCAAATACTTCAGAATCTATAGCCCAGAGTTTGAAAAAAACACATCTGCTACATTAAAATGTTGAATGAATAAAGAACGTCTTCTTAATTTAAACATATTCTATATTTTTTGCAATGCCATAATATTTTATAAATTCCTAAGATTTGTACACAGAGTGAATCAGAACGCATTTCCATCTAATCCTTTATTGTATATTGATCATCATTTAATTAGTACCAATGTTTCTTTTTAATGATATACTATGCAAATCGTACTTTGCACCAGTGGCGTATTTAAAGGGGGTTTGGAAGTTACCCCCCCCCCCTCCAGAGCCACTTTTATTTAAGCTAAAATGATATAAATAGCATAAAGTAAGGACGTTTTTTTGAGATTTTTGTTGTCCATATTATTACGCTCAGAACGTCGTCCATTTATATAGAAAAGTAAACGAAACTAAGCACCTTTTTATTATGGTTGTTCACTTTTTTATCTTCTCAACTTAACAAAGAATTTTTAAGGTTAAGTTCACTTTTATGCTACAGAGTGTTGAAATATATATACATAATCCTTAGGCTCGCTAGGACTTTAACCATACTTAATTTTGCACATCCTGTATATTTTCTGCATAGTGCAGACCCTACAAAATATTTAAAAATTAAGACTTTAAGGCTTTCTAGCAAGGAAACTTTACATCAAACGGCTAATAAAAGATTACAGCCTGATATGTATGATAAAATCTAATATTATAAAATCAAAAAATATTAAAAATCGTTCCAGATTGTTTTTTTTACAATGTTACTAAATATTAAATTGATCTAGCAATTAAAACTTAGAAGTCGTTTTTTGAAAATTTGCAGAATCTTGTTTAACACCCTGAAGAAAATAATCTTCAGCTGAGGTAAGTTTTACGCTTAAAATGTGTAAAAAATATGTAAAAAAAATTGCCTAGACATAGCTGAAAACCGCATCTCAATATCTCTTCTCATTTTACAAATATTCGAATTTAAATTTTACTTAAAAATAAGCTTGTTCCGTTTGCCCTGTACAGCAGTTAAGATAAGATTTTTTTTAATTAGATTTTATCTTACATTGAATGGTCACCAGGTAAGATAAAATCTAATTAAAAAAAAATCTTATCTTAAAAAATATTAAAAATCGTTCTAGATTATTTTTTTTCACCAAATATTAAATTGGTCTAGCAATTAGAACTTCAAAATCGTTTTTGTGAATTTTTGGATCAAATAAAATATTGGAAAAATTGAAGAATTTTGTTTAACACCCTGAACAAAATGTTATTGAGCGTAGGAAAGTTTTACGCCTAAAATCGGTAATATGGAAAAACATTTCTAACACATATCTGAAAACCCAATCTCAATATCTCTTCTCGTTTTAAAAATATTCGAATTTAATATTTACCTAAACATAAGCTTGTCTCGTTTGCTCTATACAGCAGTTTATAGGCTATCCTCTGAGCCTAAATGAAAATGTACTGATGTACATGTTCAGCGCTAAACAAAAATAATCGTTTCATGACAATCGTTAACAATTGTTAAAAAATTTGTTTATATAATAACGGTCAAAAAAAAATGCGGAATTTATAAAATAAAATGTAAAGCAGAGATAACTCATTTCCAAAATTTTCGAGTTTAATATCTAGTTAAATTAAGTCTACATATTAGTACTCCATTTGCTCTTGTTACTCTGCTAATGTACGTAGCTGACCATTCAAGTAGCCACTAACGGATGTATTATTCAAATCAATGCCAGTGAAGTGCAACTAGACAACGGAATTCTCTAGACAGAAGTTCGTTAAATTCCATGCAAATTGTGCACGGTATTCATGAATGCAAAGATTCTTTCATATCTTGACGAGATTTACTAATCCGGGAGACAATGAAGCGTTTCTTCCTGCTGACAGGAAGAGAAATATATATTATGCGCTAGACAAAAGCGAACGAGATACTTTTATGATTCGAGGTAAAATAGAGGGAACTTGGAAAAGTATTGGATATATGAAGGAGTAAGATCTGAAACAGTTTGACGTCAATATTTTGACTACACATATAAAAAGGTTTAATTAAGTTGTATTTTGTATTTGTGTATTTCTATCTATAATATAATATCGTTGGCAATTGGTGATTTATTTTAAATTGCATAAAAAACGATAACTTAATTGAACTCACAATAATTAAGGTTTTATTTGCTTACAGCAAGTTTTAAAATTATTTGTGTAAATATGACAAAGATATTCAACATTTTTCAAGACCTTTACTATTCAGTAAAAGGTGAAAATTTGATTTAATTGTACAGTTGCCATGCAAAAAACCTAAGATACAGTTACAATGTATCAAACCTAAGATATAACTCAATTACTTGCCACTTCATGTGTATAAAACACAAATTTTAGTATATATATTAGTATATATATATATATATATATATATATATATATATATATATATATATATATATATATATATATATATATATATATATATATATATATATAATATATATATATATATATATATATATATATATATATATATATATATATATATATATATATATATATATATATATATATATATATATATATATATATATATATATATATATATATATATATATATATATATATATATATATATATATATATATATATATATATATATATATATATATATATATATATATTGGGACAACCGCTAAAGCACTTTGAAATTTACCAGAGAACATCCGAAATCTTCGCCAAACTTGATGCTCTATTACTACGGCGAAGCATATAGCCGCCTGTGGCGAAACTCATAACCGAAAAATAGTTTAATCTGGAGCAGAAAAAAATTAAAGCAGCAAGAACTATTATATAGTAAAAAAAGGTTTTTTTTTGGGACGACTGCTAAAGCGCGTTGAAATTTGGCCAACTAGACACGTCTTTCTGACTTAAGGTCTTCATCAGTACAGTCACATCTTTTTAAAACTACCCGGTATAGAATACGACTGAAGCTACAAAACCTGCTGTTCTATTAGAATATATATATATATATATATATATATATATATATATATATATATATATATATATATATACGAGAGCCTCTCAACAAAGACTAGGGCTAGTACTACCAAAACTTTATTTATTAATCTTAAACAACAATACTTTTATTACGCTCTAACTATAGTCCCCCTGTAATGCAGTAACCTTATCCCAAGCAACGGTGCTGGCATTGTTCAAAGACATGGCGGAAGCCATTCTTTGAGAGCTTCTTCAAAACCGCCTCTAAAGCCTTAACAGCATCCAATTCTGTTTGAAATCGTCGTCCTTTGAGGTCTTTTTTTGCTTGAGGAAACAGATAGAAGTTGTATGGGCTATGTCAGGACTATATGGAGGATGCGGTATACAGACCTGAAAGACAGAAGTGTTCAAAAACTCTGTCACTATATTCGCTACATGAGGGCGAGCGTTATCATGATGAAGTTTCCACTTTCCAATCAGCTCAGGTCGTTTTTTGGGGATGTGATCTTTCATCACCTGGAACAAAACTTGTTTATAATAACTGGCAGTTACTATACTACCATGTGGGACCATGTGCGTATAAACCATGCCTTTGTGATCAAAAAATGTTATGACCATAGCTTTAGCGGCAGATATTTGCGCACGTGCTTTTTTTGGAGGTGGTCCTCCTTTTTCTACCCACTGCGTACTCTGTTACTTCATCTCCGGATCATAACAATACACCCAAGTTTCATCCACAGTAACAATGGTCTTCCACCATTCTTCGCCTTCTTCTTTAACGCATTGTTTCCAGTATTCACAAACCGCTACCTTATTCGCTTTTTGATCTGGTGTCAGTAACTCTAGACATGTTTAAATGCTTGTGTAAAAGAGTAAAAACACTTCTAACAGATATTTTAAGAATATTTGAGAGTTGTGGAATAGTCAGACGTGAATCTGTGCAAATAATTACTCCTCCGGTTTTGATGGTTTTCTCAGTTAGTGCCATATTAGGAGCACCTGGACCGCTTTCAAACTCACAACACAGATCTTGCCATAGACAATTCCCTAAAAGCCGTATTAATCATAGAAAAACTTTCCGTTGCTGATTTTCCAAGACGCACACAAAATTTGATCGCATATCTTTGCTCTTCCAATTCATCCATCACGATTCTTAGAGGCGCGATAACAATATCTCAACTTTAGAGCGACGTCAAAATCAAATAAATAATTTATGACAACTAACATTTCGCAAAATGAAAGAAGCCTGCTTGGATATTTTCTGATTTTTGGCGGTATGTAGCTCGTTGCACTGGGAATGGTATACGTTACCAAAAATGTATACACGGTGTGCAGTAATTATAAAATTTTGAAAATCAAAGCAGCCTTTTTAGAACGTTAGCTAACTTTTAATATCTTTACATCTTAATCTCGAGAGAGTTTGAGAATTTTTTTGATAACTCTGTTAATTATGAATTACCACAGTATTGAAATTTGTAATGTGTAGAGTGTATTTAATATACCAAACGATATGCCAAATTTAAATCCAAAGAGCTTCCCATGAAATGTTGAATACGAAATACAATATAGAAAAAGTAAAAAAAATATTTCTTTGAGTTAAAGTCGTAATTCGACAAGGTGGGCATGAAAGTCGAACCAAAGTTACCGCAAACTAATGAAAATAAATACTCAGGGTGTAAATCAATTTTTGCCTAAAACACTAAAAGAAGATTTACCTCATAAAAATAAGAAAAGAAGTTTTTATAAACAAGGGTCTGTCTGCAAGCGCTTTTTGTTTGATTTATAGGGTGTTTAAATGTTAATTTTTAAGGAAAAATTTGATATAACTCTTACATTTCTAGAGATTCTTAAACTAAATTTGGTACTTATTATACTCGCACTGTGACTAGTGTCAATAAAGCGATTTAATATGTTTTTGAATAATCTGTAGCGTATTTTTTTTTCGAGTTGCAACATGCTTAAACCCCCAGAACTATTTACTTTGGTATCACTGGTCATTTTTATACA
This sequence comes from Kuschelorhynchus macadamiae, assembly GCA_030620095.1. NCBI lineage: Eukaryota > Metazoa > Arthropoda > Insecta > Coleoptera > Curculionidae > Kuschelorhynchus > Kuschelorhynchus macadamiae. Next base: position 222,951 of record JAUTXW010003867.1, on the reverse strand, counting down.
AAGTTAGAATCTTCATTCCGGTCAACTTTTTTCGATATTTTGCACCATTTAGAAGTTATTCAGCAAAATGGATTTAACACATTCTGCTAAATAACTTTCAAATGGTGCAAGTAGTAAAAAAATTAAAGAAACCAAAAAAGTTACAGAAAAGAATATCTCTGGAAATATACAGGGTATATCGAAAAAACATAAAAAAAGACATTTTAACACCCTATATCTCAAAAAGGAAACGGTTGGGGATCCCTCTTTATGTGATCGTTTTTCATATCTTAAATCACTTTTTAAAGTTTTGGACTTGAAATTTTAGTGTGTTTAGTGTTTAGTAAATATTATAAAATTGATAAGGGGGGCTCGAGCTAATACATTTATGATATTGCTAAGTCTAAATCCTCGTAGAGGATTTCTAAAAACCTAGTCTAGGTGTATCAAAAACGTAATTTAGAACGGTTTTATCAGTTACGAAATTTTTAATTATGATTTCTAAGACTTTTCGAAAAACAAACTTAATTGCAAAATTACCAAAAAAAAAAAAAAAAGAAAATTGATTCTTTTTCTTACAATATCATCTGAATCTTTCACTGAAAAACATACAAACATGATCACATTCGGTGTAAACAAAAATGTGCACTAAAACTGCTTTTAGTGGCTTTCAATCTCTCTGCACATAAGGCGGTTTGGTTAATCAGAGCAGAATGTGTAGTAGGTTTTCGCTTGTTGCCGAAGAAAATATCTAAGAGACTAAAAAAGTTACAGTACGGGATAAGAAATTTGACATTGTTGTAAAAATAGTCACATTATCGTGTACCAAGGTTTAGTTACATCTTAAAATATGTACAATATATATAAAAAAAAAATAAAAATATTAATATTTTAAAACGAGACGCTTGCGAAACCAGTTTATATGAACTATTCTTTTATTTTTATGTGATAAATTACCGTCCAAGTTTTGAACATGAATTAATTTAATCCCCAAGATAGATGACTAATTTTAAGTCGATTCGGTTCAAATGACTGTAGAAGCTACCATAATAGGTAGGATACCATTTATGGATCTTTTCAGGTTTATATTTGAATAATAAACACAAACAGCTCTAGATAACTATTTTTATTGGGTAATATAATTTATTCCCAGCTATCAAACTGAAGTTGATAGAATGACAAACAGCTATCAAAATCCTAAAAGAATATCATTTCACAGAACCGACAAGTTACAAAGCCTCAACTTAAAATAAAACATTTCCGTATGTCACAATGACATGATAATTTTTGATATTTAAATAAAAAAAATAGCACTTTATCTTGTAATATAACTGCATACTTTCCGCAAAAATCCTCAACATTTTAGTACAGTTTTAAAAAGTACATAGAATGAGCCAAACCTTGACAAACAAAAATCTTTTTTGGCTTTTTTGCAACTGAATAAAAATATTTAACTTTAAATTGATTGAAACAAATATTTAATAAAATTACATATTTCAACATGTAGTGTGTCTACGGAATGTTTCGATACATAATATAAACAAAATTATTTAGGCAAGCATAAGAAATTATGCCATTTACCTTAATTAGTTAAATTCTTATGCTTGCTTAAATAATATTATTTATATTATGTATCGAAACATTCCGTAAACAGACTAGTCTACATGTTAAGATATGTAATTTTATTAAATATTTGTTTCAATCAATTTAAAGTTAAATATTTTTATTCAGTTGCGAAAAAGCCAAAAAAGATTTTTGTTTGTCAATCTAAATGCAACAAATAATCTGAAAACATTTAAAACTAAACCTTATTGTAAAGAAATGTATTCAACTCGATTAAATACTTAAAAGATACCCTCAGCAAATCTTTTATGTTTCAAACTTGAGAAATTTTAGATAAATAAATACAATACTATGTAAAAATATATATAAAACCAAAATATGTACATCATTTGTATAAAAGACCGATCTACATACCTCCTTTTTCATTCCATTTAAAAAAATCTTGTTATATCAAAAATAATTTTCGCAATAAACTAATTGAAATACTGAAATTAAGTGGACAATATCACAACTCGTGGAGTGATTGCAAAAATCTGCAAAACCAATGACACTTCATTTAGAAAGAAATTAATAATTAGCAAAAACAAATATGACACGAGCTAACCAGTCTACCAGATTTGACTTCTAAATTGTTTAGAGACATTATGTAAGTTTTTGCTTTGAATAAATAAATGTATTTTGTGATTTTGACTTATGGCCAACCAACACATACATGATTTTACACTGTGCGTCGGTTACGAATAATTTAAACATCAAAAATGTTTAAGCAATTCCATTTATATACTTATTTTTGTTTTTTATGTTTTTTGAGACTTCCTATACATAGAAATATTAAATTACTTGATAATAATAATATTATTATTAACATATATTTAAAGGTACAAGAACTAAAATCTAAATTTAAAATCCTTAAGAAATATAAGAAAGACATTTCGTTTTCTAAAATCACTGATGTTTTAGAAACAATCCAAAATTTGTTCAATTTTTACAATGTAACGTTTTAGTAAAACAAATCCGAAGAATTTTATTGATCCAGTAATATCCTTTGACAGAGATGGAAAGTCGTATGTATTTAAATCTATTCATTTGATTTTGAAATCGAATGATATCGAGACGAGACCAGATTAGGTCGAGACGAGATTACAAATTTTGTTTCGTCTCGCGGCATCACTAGCGGTCACTCCGAAAAAGTTTAATTAGGTGGTAGATATTCGAAATTATATTCCACTAATGGTATTTAAAGAACTCTAGTAATGATTTTTAATATAGATGTTATAAGTTTTTCACGGTTTCTCATGTTATTTATCATGTTAAAGAGACAAAATTAACCGAATTTATGTAAACAAAGACATATTGCACCATGCATATCGTATGCTAAATATTACGAATTCTGAGCTCGTTAATACGTTAAGATGCCTGTGATTTAGTTCATCATTATCTAATAAAATTACGAACGTTTTGGAAATACGCGTTATACTAAGATTTGATTACAATTAAAATTTCAAATCAGTTGCGTTAACATGAAGAATTAAAAACTAATACTAATCCTATAACTGTCATAAAACATAAACCGCGGCAAGATTACAATCAGATCTGTGGGATATCGGACCAAAAGAAGAACGCACGCTGATGTTAAGCTTGCACAAATACTAAAGGTGCATTTTACTAAAATTGTTCTATATGTCACGAGTTTCTGAAATATTTGGTAACAAAGTTGACATAACCTTGAAAGTATGTTAAAAAGCATATATGTTCGTTTATGATGTCGTACTACATACAAGTCATCTTATTTAAATTCTTTGCACCGAAAGCTACAAAAGCGACAATAAAGAAGCAATATATCTGGTTTTATTATGGTATTGTTTTGTTATAGACAGATAAATTATCATACATCTTGTATACAATAGGTCTTAAAAAAGTTTCATGAAGTAATATGTGAAACAGTATAAAAAGATGTTCCCTAGAAATCCACAGCGAGATATAAACATGTTCATAAAAGCGTTGTACAGCATACTTCAAGTTGTGCAAATGGGATGTAGTCCGTTTGATGCTAGTACTTACTTTATTTTTATGGAAATATTTGAATACCTTAGTGTTATTTAGACAGCAAAAATCCAATATAGGGGAAAACGGTTTTTACCATATCCAATCAATTTACATATGTAGTTTTTACATTTTATTGTGAATATTATAGTTGTAGTAACCAAATACGTATTACCTTTATAAGAATTTGTTTTAATCTATTGTATAAAATATATGACAATATGTTTGTCTAAAACTCATTCCTGCATTAAATCTTCATGGCTAGCTTGAACTCGACATAATGGATAAAGCTTGCGGGGAACTAATAATTCTTGATTGTTTAATAAGTACTCTAATAACATGTATTATATAATAGTATTTTCGTTTCTCTTTTTGTTTTTTTTCCTGTTTGATTTAAAACTATTTTAGAAACGTGGAAAAGGAACCATAATTCACTGGACATCCTTTGAACCAATAGAACTCTGTACTCTTTATGTTTTCTCCAACGGTCAAGTTGTCTTGGCGCAAGATTATGAAGATATTGAATACATGATTCGTAAACTCATAGACGAATGTCACAAGTTTGTCTTGGAAGTCAATATGATGAAGACGAAATATGCGTTTATGGGGGACCACAATAGATCCGAATTTTCGAAGGTGGACAAATTATACAACACTGACCACAATAAACATATCTGGGCACAAAGCTCAGAAATGACGTAACACTCCACCTAGCAATCCTAGAGTGTAACTTTCAAGGGAGAAAAAAATAACTATATCACAAATGAATAGTATACTATGTGATCAGATAATATCCAAGGAAATAAGAAAATAAGTGAGGTTTGGCAGAAAAAAACAGCGATCTGAAAAAATACTAAAAGTTTCGAAGATAAACATCTGGAGACTAGTTTTATTGCCGCCGAGCTTCGGTCACCTCCCGCCTTTATTACTAGATATGTTGCCTATTCATACAAGTATAACATTCACACAAATAATTTTAAAATCTTCTTCCTTTACTCTTTATGAAATGTTTTATTTTTGATTAATTTTTTTACCTGAGTTTAAATCTGTCAAACTCAGATGGCAACTGCTTCATTATAGGGTGCTAAAAATCATTAAAAAGATATTAAAATATTATGATGAGTTATTGAGGTCGTGTTCTATGTTTAGTTAACAAAAGAAAGTAATTTAAATAAAAACTGAAATGTTTATTTGTTTTTTTCGAAATATACAAGTACTTTACGTTTCAGATGACTTAGATATGTTGTACTTTAACTCAGCCTCTTTTCTTCTTTTGCTATTGTCTGTAATAATTTTAAATAAGCGTGGTGTTCGTCTTATTCGTGTAAAACCTGTCTTAAGCTAAAGTTTTTAGCTTTATTTTCTTCCAGGTTTTTGTTTTTCGTAGGTTTAATGATGCTCAAAAAACCCTAAACATGTAAGCCCTTAAATAGAGTTTTAAAACTTAGACTAAAAGTAAAATTAGCCAGAGTTACTATTTTTCTTAGATGCTTTTAAAGCAAAAGCACTAGATACTTGATTCTGGTTTGCGCATGGACACATCTTATGTAGAGAGTAGAATAGATCGTGATGGCCCGGGTCCTTTGACAAAAATGTTTATCTTTCTATATTAAGAAATGTATCTCGTTTACATAAAAGATTATAAACATCTAATATTTTCTCACTGAGAAAAGCCTTAATTAATTCGTAAAACTTCGGTAGAGGCCATCTAGGATAGTAATGATTATTTCAGTTGGCTTCAAGGCAAAAATGAATCTAACCAACTGGTCCCCCTTACGGCAATTTTAGAAAGGTTAAAATAATCCTAGTACTTTTCTCGTGATTACTTTCTTCATACGATTTTTTAGTCGTTCTTCTGGGCATGGTTTATTACTTTTAACATTCCTTAATTCCCTGCAAAGGCTAAAAAGAATAGTACAGAGCTGTCTGAATCACGATACTCTTCAAAGTAGTCTCAGAAGAAACTTTTGATAAAATATGAAATTTGTTAAAATATCTAAGAGAATATTGGGATGCAGTTAAGTTCTTGATTCTGCTGGTGCACATAAACTGCATGATGTCTAGAGTATGTCAGGTCAATATCGGTCACCGGCCAGAATCATATTAGGTTAGTGCAAAAGTCGGATCTCCAATTAGCAAAAAATTACTTTGCGATTCCAACACTTTAGAATATAAACTAGGTTTAATTTGTTTTTGATATAAAGTTTGCTAGCTCAGTGGTAGGTTACTGGATTAGCATTTCAAAGGTCCTGTATTCCAGCCCCGGCGGGCGATCACTTTGATGACTTTTTTTTAGCCAAACGTTTAATTTTGTATGTAGTTGTTTTTGAAAAATTGTACCGCATTTTGTTTAGCCCTGGGTAGGCTTTTTTTTTGGGCTGATGCAAAAAAGTGAATTTATAAAAACAAGTTATGAAAGCACGCCTCTCATGATCTTCTGTCCAATGAGAAATATGACGTTTGACTTTGACAACGGAATTTCTTCATGCTTTTTAAAAAGGCTAAAATTCAGTTTGTATAAAATTTTATCAATATTGATATTTCATTTATTGAAAGTTTTTCAATTAATGAAAAGCTAAACTTGTTGAAACAAGGAAAATTAAAACAAAAAAATAGTTGATTTTCACGAAAATATAACATACGCCCTTTTTCTTGGAATATTTTTTCTTCGTTCATAAATAAGACTGAATACATTTCTCTATTATCTGTCAAAATACAGGGTAAAAAAATTACTTCAAATATTTTAACACGTGATAGTTCATACGATATTGAATATTTTTTTTTAAAGAATAATCAATTATTTCCAGAATTACAGTTGTGCTCCGTGGAAGTGAATTATAAATATAATTTGTTAACCGACCACTATTGTCAAGGTTATGCCATAAATTCCTATGAACTACATTAACATAGACTTTACCACCTTCTTATTAGTTCATTGCCCAGCACAAATTTAAAGCAAAAAAAGTATTAGATAACAAAGGGATCCACATTCAAAAGTCTGTGAATGTTTTTTAAGATATTGATAAAACATTGAAGAGTATTTCGTTCTATGAAAATACCTAAAGTAAATAAATAACGGTAATTAGTATTATAATTTAACTGCGGGAATTAGTTTTGGTCTGTTTTTTCAATGATTATTTTTCTTGCCTTTTTTTAAACAAAATATATGAAGTAAGTTCATTTACACCATAATTCAAATAAAAACAACCACTTGTGATATATAGTTGGAAAATAATATTAATACAAATTAAATTAGTAATTAATAAACATAGGGCAGTTTCTAAGAAGAATTTTTTTGGGACGACCGTTAAAGCACATTGAAATTTGGCCAACTATTTTCACCAGCAGGAGCAGAACCGATATTTGTGGTTACCAAGAGAACATCTGAAATCTTCGCCAGACCTTGATACTCTATTACCACGGAGCAGCATATAGCCACCTGTGGCGAAACTTATAACCCAAAGAATAATTAAATCTAAAGTAGAAAAATATTAACGCGGCAAGAACTATTATAGAATGCTAGTAAATTTTTGTTTGTTTTCAACAACTCAGCTTTTTTACAATTTCGTCCAGATAATAAACTGGTCTACCATCTTCTCGGAATTTTGAAATACTTTTCAAATATTCATTTCTCCATTTAACTGCTCTGCTACTTTCAATTATACTTTGTCGTAGGAGCCTTTACAAAATTGTCAGCAGTCGAAATTTTTTTTTCTTAATTCTCTCTTTAGTGTCATATTTTGTACGTTATGTTCTTTTACAACACGGAGATGCCACAATCATTCTCGTCTTTTCTCTTTTGGATCCATTTTTTATAAGGCTATAACCAGTTGTTCTTTTAGTTAGAACTATAGTTTCATTAACATCTGTCCTACACATATTTTTCGAAAGTACTTCATAAACGTTTAAAACTATTTCCTGTTCATCTTCGTTTAATGTCTTTGCTCCTGAACTGACATGAGTATTATTAATATTTCCCACTTTCACGTTTTGTAGATTCGTCTCTATTTTAATATTTTCATTTTTAAAAAACTATGTTGTAAAAGCCACGGTGGCCACATTTTAAAATCTTATAGTAATGTTATATTTAAATTAATTAAAATATGATATAAAAACGAATATTTAAAATACGTACCTATTAGAGGTAATATTAGGACGATCAAGCCAGGGTGTGACCAAAGAGAGAGAAATTATGCTGATGAAAAAAGGTAATATTGGACTAGAAGAGATAAACTGTATTTTTTGGTTTTAAGGCAGTCCACATTAATTTGAATTGGTCTATACTTTTGCTTCAATTTTCTTTAATAGTACCATTATTTTGAATTAAATTATGAATTATGGAAAATTGTTGAAAAAAAGAAACTAAAGTGAAATAATAAAGTGCATATATAGATTTCCATTTAAAGTGTAAAAATCTTCAGTTCTTCCGATTAATTACAAAAGAAAGGCGCTTTAATAAATTTCGATGCCAGTATAACCACATACTATAGGTACAATAAGCGGACAGAGACCCTTTAAAATGTTAGCATTTCAGAAGTTTTACATTAGCGTCTAAATAAATCTGTTCCAACTAAAATAAAAATCTTAAAATAGCATTTTCCACTTCAATTGGGGGAATTATTGTTCTAAAACGACTACAGGCGCTTTGCATGTGAAAACATGGCAGTGAAATTAAAATACTTCGTCGTATTTCTACTTTCAACACATTTAACAATGGGCAATAAAGGACGAAAAACTGAGTTATATGTTATCACAAAAGGCGCTTTTTAGTTTGGACGGAAGTAGTTGAAAAATAAATAGAATATCATTATGTCAAGTCAAAGTACGCATTATTTAAAAACAATTGAATTAGTAATCAAACAATAAGGATCCAAATGTGTAAATAAAAAAGCAATATAATAAATGTAGCAGATAAAATTTGGAACAAAGTGTAATTAGTATATACTATATATAGAAACCAAAACGACCATAAAAAAGCAACGTGTAGACTTAAACTGTTCTAATAATATGTAATAATAAGGCACGACCATTAAAATAGACAAACAAAGGCATTGTTATGCGGAAATTTAAATTTACATAGACTACGAAGACCAAAGGTATAAGTATAATGTATAAGTTCTAAGTACTTTCTAAACAACGCGATTTTTACTGTATCACTTACTACCTTTATTACAAATTCTAAGCCAGGGCGATATTTTGCGAGGCCACGTGCAAATAAATCTGCGGGCCTCTAAACTTGACTCGTTGATTTCAATCCGGGACACCTAAAAAGGAATGAAATCAACTGAAAACTAAAAAAAAAATTCCACTTCTTCGTTCAGAACCCCTCGCCGACGATAACGGCCCTAAAGAAGGATACGAATGAGTGATACTAACGCCTGCATGACTTTTGCATTGGGACAATGTTTTTAGTAATCTTTTATCTATGATTCGGTATGACAATTAAATTAACTTTAATACACAATAACTACGCAAGCTATATAATATTTCCGTCTATTGTTTCATGAGATATTGATAAAACATATAGCATTTTACTTCAATCGGGCGAGTCAGTCATGGTCTATTTTTTCAATGATTATTTTTCTCTTTTTTAAAGATAATATATAAGGTAAAATACAAATTTACGCCCTAATCTGACTAAATAAATACAATCACTTGTGATATGTAGTTGGAGAAAAATATTAATAGAAATTAAATTAGTAATTAATATATATAGGACTGCATTTAAAAAATACTCAAATGTTGACGTTAATAAGTTACTGTTAATGTTACAATTAATCATACATAAAAAATGTATTTTGATCAAGTGTTCTTATGTATTAATAATAATAATAATAACGTTTATTATTTACCGTATGTAAACAAATAAAAATACAAAGATGTAAATCATCAAAATAAGGTAAATAAAAGCATTTCAGACTTCTATAGTCCAGATATTGTTCTACCAATGTGGCTATAAACTAAACAATACATTTTATTAGCTAAATAATTATTAGGTGACATAATTGTACTAAAATTACATTATTAGTAAATCAAGAGAAAAAGGAAAAAAAAGTGGGGACAGAAATACAAAACAAAGAAGATTGAAATTTAGAGTATTTCAAAAGCTACTGAGAATTTAGTACCTAAATAGTATTTTTCTTTTTAAAACTTTGTAATGAAATCGAAGATTGTGACGTTTGTAATAAATCTGGAGGTAACGAATTTATATTTAAAGCAATATTATAGGAGAAACATCTCTTAAATATTTTGGTTTTATGACGTGGAATGGTTAAGGTATTTCTGCGTAAATTCAAATGATGTACGTCCGTGCGAAAAGTGATTTTGTTAGATATGAAGGCGATTTAAATGTAAGTAATTTCTAATAAAAGCACAAGGCATGCAGCTTACGTCTGTTATACATATTTAACCATGACATTTCTTTAAGTTTGTGAGATGCCCTGTTTCTTCTTATGATACCAAATTTAAATCGAATACAGCTGTTCTGCACTTTTTTAACTCTCCGTAAATCATAACTGTCCAAACAAGGACCATATATATGATCGCAGTTATTAAAATGTGACAATATTAACGAATCACAGAGCTCCTTTTTAATAGATGATACTGACAGTATTTAAAATATTCATAATCTGAATAAACAAATGCGATCACTTGTGATATGTAGTTGGAAAATAATATTAATAGAAATTAAATCAGTAATTAATACGCATAGTACTGCATTTAAAAAATAGTCAAATATTGACGTTAATAATGAAAGTTATTTTAAAGTTACAATTTAGTCATACATAAAAAATGTATTTTGATCAAGTGTTCTTATGTATTGTAGAGGTACTTTTGTTTCATAGGCTAAAACAATAATTCAATAGTGTCACCATTTTGGAGTAAAATACGAGTCTTGGCAAATCGTTAAAAAAAGAAAATAATGCGAAAAAATAAAGTGCAAGTATAGATTTCCATTTGATGTGTTAAAATCTAATTCATTAATAGGAGAAGTCTACGGTTACATATTTTGTAAATCCTAATCCGGGTCACCTAAGAAGGTACGGCAATCAAATATAAACTAGGAACTAAAAAAATCCCGTCATTCCCTGGTATGAATCCCTCCACGTCGGTGACGGCCTTGGAGAAGGGAGAATGAAGGATATGAATGTGTGATTTTAATGCTCTGTATGCCTTTTGTAGTAGGGTAATATTTTTCGTAATCTTTTATTGACAATTATGACAGGTTGAAACGCAAGCACCTCTTGCACGTCTCTCACGTGACCCTACTACCTATTTCTCTTTCTGACTATGATAATAGTTTTTGTAGCTATCACAAATGTATAAAAAATCCTCAAAGTTCTTCAATTTAATCATGTATAATCTAGCAAACGAATAGAGTCTCTATTCGGACGCGAGAAAGAAAGCTTCGAAAATGCCAAATGTGATTTTGGCGAAACGTCAGCAAAACTATTCTTTTAAGAATGACAGTAGTGAACGGATGTATACCCGGAATGAAAACCCATTATATATATATATATATATATATATATATATATATATATATATATATATATATATATATATATATATATATATATATATATATATATATATATATATATATATATATATATATATATATATATATATATATATATATATATATATATATATATATATATATATATATATATATATATATATATATATATATATATATATATTGCAAATTATTAAAAAGCGGAATATATTTAGGTATAGAGAATATTAACGTAATATGGAAGAAAATTGATTTTTTCGGAAGGAATTGGACCAGAAATCTCATTTAAAATAAGGTAGTTATTACTGATTGAATTTGGAAAAAGATTCATTGGTTTTTGTACATACATTATATTATTAAATAACAGAAGTTCTTTGAAGAAAGTAGCTATCTTCAAAAACATGAATATTCCGAACCCTATTTTGTGTAAAGGTGATGCTTAATAGATATAGCCTACTATTAATTTGGATTTCAATAATGCAATGAAATGCAGTTTCCATTCGAAAAATTAACTTTAGTGTGCCACATATTACATCTTATAAATTATTTTGGATGTGAATTATGCGCGCTTTACATTAAATACTTTGAGCAATAAAATTAATATTTTGGGCATTAAAATATGATGGACCTTGCAATAAATAAACGTAGGTATTTGAAATAAATAAAATTTAATCTTACATTATTAATATAAAGTTAGGCAAAATATATTAATTTTTTAAACATTGAAATAGTTCCTTTTAAGCATTACTTTTTGCGCACTAAAATATAGAATAATATATTTTACATATTACTAGGAAATAAGAGCAGGCGTTGCAAGGCCACTCAAAGAAAAAAAGTATTTGTGTTGTTGGGTCACGACCGGAAAAATAGTAACAAAAGTAACACTGTATATTTTTTTAAAAATTCATTATGCTTATTTCGTAGATATTGATCACCCTATATTGTGCGCCAAATTTAAATATATTATCTGTAGAAATGTACATTGTTGATAAAAAGTAAATAAGAAATATTAAAACTTTAGCACCCTTTATCTTAGAAACGAAGAATTTTACCCATCTTTATATAAACTTTATCTTTAAAATACTTAAGGAATTGTCCTGTAAAAAAACGAACACTTATTCCATGTTCAATGTCCCGGTCCTTGTCTTGTTCCCGATCCCGTTCCCACTCAGAATCATTCGCGGGTGTGCACACTACCATTCTAACCTAACCTAATATTTATGAGTAATAAATGCTCGCGAAAACGCTAGAAAGGATCGGATAATGGTTAGTTTAACATTTTTAAATATATATTGACATTTTAATTATTGCAGACTTACTATATTTAAACACAAGAGCATTTATATCCATTCAACAGCACCATGATTTTTGGATCAAAATTATTTTTTATTAGTGTTGAAATTAGTAAGCAATTTCTCATGTAATTAATTTATTGCCGCTTCTTCTTTTTTTTATTAATTGGATTTATATTTAACATAATGCAAGCAGCAAATGCTACTTATATTTAAAATATTGATGATTTAAATTGAAGTGTATTTTATGCCTAAAAGTCTGGAAGATAATGTATCTCCTTAAAATAACAAAAAAATCCATAGCAGTCCTTTTTATCATATTTTTGAGAAGTATTTTTAGAGAGTCTGTACTAATCGTTCCTAAATATAGCTCTTAAATTTCTAAAGGGTATTCATTCTTTTTACATATTATGCAATTTACTCTAGGTAAATAAATTGAATTTCTCTAAACACCTCCTCTGCGGCAAAATACGTACGTACTTGCATTAAAAGCATAATGCAGAATTTCTGCAATTTTGGCTTCCGCCCGGAAGTCGGTGAGTAATGTAATTCTAAAACCGGGATGTTCAGTTTTACTGAGAATGTTTGTGATTAAAGTAAGTAAATAAAAAACTTTCACTGCATAGCTTAAAAGCAAAGGCTAGAGTAGGAAATGCTTTTTTGAATTGTTTATAAAAGAAACATATTTATGAAAAGTTTTATACAAATTACAAAACATTTTTATTTGCCAAAAATGCTATTTCAGTTTACTAAATTGGTTATAATAATAGTATACTTTTTGGCACTAATTTGAGTGCGAAAAGTGTGCTTTGCGGTAGAGTTATTTTTCCTTACGATTTAACAAATAGTTAGTTATACTATAAGGGATTTAAGTAACATTTATCAGTCGAGGATGAGTTTGCACCCGAGCGATAGCGAGGGCTGGCAAAAAAGTTCAAGACTGGTTAATTTACTTACATCCCATATAGTATATAACATTTTTCCCCCTCCCTGTATTGTATGTTTACAAGAAAATGCTGGATATATTTTTGGATTTTCATTAACATTACATTCGGTAGCATGCTCGTTAAATTATGAAGGCAGCCGTGATCCGCTGCCAGAGCAACATAAGCAGTTTTTATTTTATCAACAAAGTCTAGTTGACAATTCATAGCGAAAAATTCGAAGAAGTCAAATTGTTTGATTCTGTATGGATAAAATGGATGTTTCAGACATAGAAGAATCAGCGAATATTGCTTGTTTATCTCTACTACCGGAAAAGTCGAAAAAAAGGTATGACGCAGCATATAAATCCTTTAAGAATTGGTGCTAAAGCAAGACGGCTACTGCAGTCTCAGAAACCTTGAGTCTTAGAGTAAGAATAAAAATAGAGTTCATTATTTACATATTTAGCCACTGCCAAGATTACCTCACAGTATAAGGTCGATCGTACGACGATGCCAAGCCTAACCAGGAACTCCAATGTTTATACCAATTTATATTACGGTGAATATGTTTAAACATGATGCAATAAAATTTTCATACAAAAAATAGTAATGTTTTTCCAGTAGTAGTTTCTAAGCAATATAAAGAAACTACTTTTATTGCAAAATAGTAAAAGACAAGTTAAAATCCCCAAAGCCTTAGATTAGATTACACCAGTAACAAGAGTTTTAGTTAGATATGGAGACCCCGAACGACAACTCCACGTATTAAACCATCCCACTATCGTATTAGACCATACCACATTCACTGACAAGGTATCCTTATAGTAAAAAAGTATAATAGGCTACAGTAAAGATTGTTACAGGGTCACGTGACCGGCGTGGCTTAAAAACCAATAGCGGGTCGTGGAACTAGAATAAACTTTAACATTAAAGAAATTAATTTGCTGAAAAATATTTTAGCCCAGAAATTAATTCAATTACATTTTTCATTAAGTACCAAGCTTTTCTTAGCTTCACTACTGCATGTATTTTAATGTATTATTTTGTAATCGTTAATATGGTTCAAATCTTCTAATTATATGGTGCCTTACTTCAAGAAGCCGCGTTCTAAAGGTATAGTGACATTAGAAGAACAATGATTTTTTATATATTTGATAAATAAGTTTTATTTACTTTATTTTGGACATGCGAAACTAGGAGCTTTAGTTGACCTAACTATGGTGCGGCAATCATAAATGACCGTTTAAGTTTGGAATTGTCTTTTATTTATCATTAAGTGAACAGCTAGACTTGCTTTTCCAGGGGACTTGTTATGTCTAATGGAAGATACCTTTATCACTTATTTTGGGTCACATGACGTATTGACCAATCCGGTTCAGTACAATAGAACGTTTATTTTGTCGAGGGTCATGTGAGAATCCTCAGAAGCATAATGAGAATTAAAATAATTATAGAATATATCTATACTATGTTAACATAGTCAAAGGGCGTTTCACGCTCAAAAAAACGTACTACGATTTCGAAATTCACTAGATTTTGGATGAAATCTGGGGAAATAATAAAGTTTCGGATGATTTCGGGCCTTTTTTTAATTTTCACTTGAGTTGGGCCAATTTTTTAAATAAGTGTTGTGAGGTAAAGGAATTTAAATGGTGATTCTTTGGGTAATTAAAAGTAAAAATGTGTTCGTAAACATGTTCTAAGAACAATTTAAGATTTAGAATATTGAAAATTTAAAAAATCTTTTATTTTTTAAATTTAGCTATTAACATGGAATAACTATATGACAATTGGCTATTCTATTTTTATCTTATAGCGCTTTTTTTTACTTTCCTCGTAAGGGGGGAGTATTCTAGTTGCAAAAAACAGTTTTCGCAGTTTCGTCGGTTAGTCTGTATGTCTTTCCGCGACAAGGCTCAAGAACTGCTTGTCCTATTTTCTTCAAGTTTTGGTTAAAAATTAAAGGTCAATATGGCAGAACAAAATGGCGACCTATTAAAATGTTAAAAAATTATTACTAAAAAACTGCTTATCCATTTTATCTAAATTTTGCAGAAAAATTAGGTGCGACAACACCATCAACTGATAAGTTTTACTACAAATCCAAAATGGCGGCCTAATAAAATGTTGTGTGTTAATGCAGAAAATTACTACATGGATTATGTTCAAATTTTGCTCATAATATTATATAGAGATGAACTGGTAAAAATGTTGAGACAAATTCAAAATGTGGGAACAAAACAGTGGCCTAATTAAATGTTTAATTAAATATCTGAAAAAAGTACTTATCGGATTGATTGATTGATGACATCCCCATTTTAAATATTTATTACTAAAAATGTATGAATTGCTCACTTAATATCGATTTTTAATCAAATCTGTATAAATATTAAAATTCGCTCGCATCCTAGGCATTCCTACTCTCATTTTTTAATTATTTACTATAAATGTATGATATGTATTTTCAAATACCCTCAGATGCCTACTTTCTTTCAGCCAAATCTACACATGTTAAAATTCCGCCGCAATGTTGGCATTACAATCTTGAATTTTTAAAATGTTGACAAAAATTCACGATGTGCAGTCTTAAATACCCCTAAATGACGAATTTTAATCACATCTACACAAATTTTAAAATTAGTCCGCTATGGTGGTGCCGCCATTTTTAATTCTCAAATATTGACTAAATTTTCATAACTCTTATTCTTAAATACTTCTAGATACTGATATTTTAGCCGAATCTGTACAAATGACAAAATTCGTTCGCTATATTGGCGCAACCATTTTGATTTTTGTTGTGCATTCTTAAATAATCTCCACAAATGTTAAAATCATCCATCCGACCTTTTGACATTGTCATTTTGACACCGCTATTTTGAATTTTTAAATGCTGACACTTTTAAATTTTCCTAGGCACCGATTTTCAGTTTTAGCTACACAAGTAACAAAATTCGTCGGCCGTATAAGCGCCGCCATTTTGGATTTCTAAACGTTGACTAAAAAAATTCGAATTTTTTATATCCAAAAGTGTATGCATGTCAAATTTGAAAATAATCGGTAATGGAAGTGCTGAAATATCCATTACAAGATTTGAACCAGACATACAAACATACAATAAGACAAATAGGAAGCCAATTAAAGCGTGTTAAAAGCATTGCTTTTAGTTTAAAACTCTAACACCCGTATTCACTAAAGAGATTTAACTTTAGACAAGGTCTAACTTGACAGTTACAGGTTTAAGATGATATTTTCAACAACTGAACAAATAATTTTTCTAAATGTCACAATTACAAAATGATAGTGACATAAGGCAAACATAACTAAGAACTAAAGGTTAATATATATAGATAACCAATTTCCTTTTAAACTTTCCTAACTTAATGGTTTGATTTTAGATAGTGAAGTAGAGAACGATTATTTCTTTGAAATTAGTAAAAATACCCATTTGCCTCATTAAGGAATAAGTAAACATCCTTCTTTTTGTCAACGATAATGAAGCATGGCTCATTTCTTCATTTTCGTACATCAAATATTTTAACAGGTCGTCATTTTGTTTCGCCATATTGAATTCATACCAATATTTTACTTTACCAGGTTTTTTTTATATCAGACGTAATTTTTGTGGACAAAAAGTTAATGCAGTGAGATTTTTTAGCTATACCGGAATAGACCGATCGACCGACAGTAATGGAAAAACATGAAGATCTGTAAAAACCCGGAACGATAATTTCCGTCACTGGCATTCGTCAACAAATGGCCACGGCTTGGGCATGGGCCATCCCCACTCCATGTTTTATCGTAAACATTGGTCGATAGATTGTGAAAAATAAGGGAATCATGTTGGCGCATACCCCTAACGTGATTTATGAATGAATTGTGATCTCTACTTTAATTCTTACTCTAAGGTGTATTCAATGTTGAAGTCCACCCTTTTTATAGAGGAAAATATAGATATTTCTATGTATCCAAAACTTTGAGCATTTTTGAAAAGAAAAAATGATGGTTATAGGCCCAAAAAATCGAATGTGTTTAACAGGAAAGATGTGAATAATAAGTTCATGCTTGAAGCCCCCGATGATATATACTTATTGATGAAGGTCGTAATGGTAATGGAAGTTGCTGGGGCGTACAGTTCTAATGAACTCTATGAAATGAAAATGGACAATATTAAAATAAGTCAAGAAGTCATAATTGTGACCATTCCTGACTCCAAAAATGGAATGTCACGTACATTTACAGTGACAAAAAGTGACGACACTCGGTTTGTCATTTTCAAAATAATTCAAAAGTACATTGATACAACAACAAAGCGTAAACCAGCCTGTCGGGAAAAATACGTTTTCGTCATTTCCAAGTAAAATTGCGAAATTTCTAAAGTTTGAGAACTTCAAAATGTATACTGGACACTCTTTTAGAAGAATGTCGGCAGCTTTATTAGCAAATACTGGGGTTGATGCATTAGCTATCAAGCGACATGGTGGATGGAAATCCGCTACTATTGCAGAAAGTTACGTAGCTGAGAGCCTCAATAATAAAAAGGAAGTAGCGAATAAAATTTTATACAATAACACCCAGCCAGAAGTCTCTTGCAGTGCTTCGACAGTGACAGAAACATTGGTTAGAAATGCACGATCTGTGGAGTCAGAAAATGTAATACACATCGAGAAAACGTGTTTCCAAATTTTGTTAATAATGTGAATAATTGTACCATTAATATTCATTTCATTTAATATCACTGGATTATTGTCCGGATTTTTGTGATATGTTGATTAAAAAAATTAAAGCTACTTATGATAATTTTAGATTATAATTTCCCCAGGGATGTAAGTTGACTTACATCCTGTCGTTAAGGGCGTAGTGACTTTCACTTACGTCTGTCAAAGGAATGTCAAGATAGGTTGCTTACAATACAGGGAGGGGAAAAAATTAATTTTTACGTTGGTATTTCCAATTTACCTTGTATTGCGTCGCCAAGTCGTAGTTTGACAGCTTGTGTTAGCTGGTGACCTGCTTATTATGCCCTTAACAATGAATAAATAAGAAACCAGACAGTAGATTTTACAATAATGTTTGTATTTAAAAAGTTAGTTACGGCGAATAATAATTCTGAATTATCTTCATCCGAGTCGTTTAATCCCTGAGAGATCACATCAACGATCTCAAAAAAAATTTTTAGTTTTTGAAGCATGGTGTACTAAATAAATTATCATCATTAAAAGGCGATGTAAATGGCATTAATAATCTGTGTAAAAAATATTAATTTTTCACCTTATAGTCCAAATACTCTATGATTAAGCTTATCATGAAAGTTGAGAAAAACGTCGATTTGAGTATAATTTTCAAGTTAACTCCTTTTTTAAAGAAACTTAATGATGGATTTAAATAAAATAATACATACATACAGATACTGATGAAACTGGCTACAATTTCCGGTATAGGCACTTGTCGGAAAGAAAAATTGATGAAACTCACAATATATGGTATTGAAGAGAAATATGTGTTAAAACCAACTACAATCACAAATATTGAAACAAAAAAAAATGATTCTTAACGTATTTCCATAAAAAAAACGGTTTTCTTCAATTTAGTAAGATTAAAATATAAACGCATTGTTAAATTTGTATTAGACCGACCCTCATAGACAAAATTTTGTACCGAATACGTGCGAAAAAATCTTGTTGAAAATTGCAAATCAACTCCCAACTTTGGCGACCCGTAGAAAGGAAACTATTGGTCTTAGAGGAAAAATGCAAGTAACAAAATTGTGCAAATTTTGTTCTCCACATACTTCATTTGAACTTTTTTATCCTCCCATCCCTCGATCGGTAACCCACCGAGGTCCTAAACTCAGGTGTACTTTCAGGGGACCTATGTCTACCACCTCACTAAATTTAATGTTTTTCCGATCTTTTGCGAATAGAAACGCTTTTTTTGTACCCATTGCTCGGAGTAAATGTATTTTCTCGCGAAAAATGCACTTGTGCAAATTTCACTTCTGTCAGTGTCATACAAACCGATAAATCTGTATTCACATTTCCAAATAAATGCAATCAGTTTAACTTTGAATTTGTTTTACAAAAACTTTCGCATATTACCCATTTATAGTTCGATTCATTAGTATTATTAATTGGGAGGATTAAAAATGGCAAATTAAAACGCCAAATAAGTAAATCTAGCAGGGCTAACATGTAAATGTAGCTTTGAAATGGCCATTTTAAATAATGCATGTTACCCCAAGCTTACTCGTGAAATACTCTAACAAAATAGAAGGCGTACAAAAAAATTCTTTTCGGAAAAACTCCAAAAATTGTTTCGCGCGTATTTTCAAAGTGTTCGTGCACTTGGTCATGTGCACTCTTGCTTTTATTAAGAGAATAAGTGCTCAACATTTTTTCGTTTTTTTCAGGAAATTTTGTTTACACTTGTTAGATTACTACTGAAAATACCTTTTAATAGTGATTATTTTAAGCATATTTATCGAGGTAGAAAGTAAGTTTTTTTTCCATGAATTTTCAAAACCGTTTACTTCTTGCTGATATTGGATATTATACAGGAAATATTTTTTGTTGCAGGAATTTCTGTATAATCCTCAGAGTTTTTTAGTTTAGGACTACTTTTTTTAAATTAATAATCACAACTGCTGGCAGGGTCCTTAAAATAGTTAAAGTTGATTTAATAATAATATAATGCTATTGCTAACGAATATTAGTTGTGAATTTCACTATTCCAGATATGAACTGTTATGACTACTATTTCTTTTCAAATCATAAATAATTTGTAATAGCAGCCTAAATTTAATTTTGACTCATTCACCAATTTGCCCCTTAAATTATGTATGACCATCTATGTTTGGCGTTGTTGATTATATATATATTATAAAGAGTGTATGATTAATATTGTATTAACTGGCGAGACCTTTCAGGGAAAAAATGATAAAAGTGCATAAGAGATATCGCTGGAAATTATTTTAAGTCTCTGGGTCCTCCGCTAGAGGGCGTAATACCAACATTGAATTAAAAAAAGCTGATTTTCTCAGAAATATGCTTAGTTAATTTGAACTTGAAGTAAGTAGGTTGTAGTCTTTGATAATTTATGAATACTTTCCATTAGCCTTTTTCTAATTCATCAAATAGAGGGTGGAGTAAATGGCGAACTTCCGTTTGCAGAAAAGCTCATAATTTTATTTGGAGTTAACAGATTTGGAAATGCTTGGTCTCGCTAAAAAGAGAATTTATTGAGCTTTCAAATGACTTATAAGCTCCACTGTTTTAGGTCTTGCGCCGAACGCCAACAAATGTATTGTAAAAAAGTGGTAGTTGAGAAGTTATAGTTATTAGACCGTGCAAAATTGGAATTACTGTCTGACGTTTCGCTTTCGGTTTCATGGGGCACCTTCAGAGATCTTTTTTCAATGAGATCTGAACAAGTAAGTTATATATATATATATATATATATATATATATATATATATATATATATATATATATATATATATATATATATTGTTTTTTTGCTCTTTCTTATTAACTTGCACACATGCAATTTTCAAGAAAACAAGGAAAATACAAAAAGTTCATACATACACAGGTGGCCATGTAAAGGATTGTTCAAAATAACCAGAAACCAGAAATTTTATTTCTGAATGACATTACTGGTTCACATGGATTGAGAATTTCTCTTGAAAATATAGAGAACGCCGACATAAAACAGGAATGTAAAACGGTAAAAATCAAAATGTATTCTTAAATTGAATTTCGTCTCCCCAAAAAAAAACAACAACCATAAATTGATTTTTTTTAATGGAACACCCAGTATATTTAGTTTTTTTGAATTCTTTACGTTCCTTTTAGCTTTTAAAATAAGAGCATAGGTTTCAAAATATAGGGGAAAATTCTATATTGTGCATTAAAATGCAGGTTTCGTAAATCGAATTAATGTTTTAAACAAACCTTAAAATATAATTATGTCTGTCATTTATTGTGTACTGTAACAAAGCGGTTCTGGTAAACTATAAAGATCACGGTCATAAATATGTATAATGAAGTTATGAAATTTGGCAACATTACACATAAAAAATATTTGTTTATATCTCGATAAAAGCATTATAGCAATTGTAGTAAACTTGTTTAAATGGGCTACAATATAATGCATATAGGTTAGTTGTGTGTCATGCGTAAACCCAACTCCCCCAACAAGTTCTACAATGTTTTTGTTTTGCTTTAAAAATTAAGATAAAATGCATAATTAGGTATTTACAGAAAAACGTTTTAAACTCGACGGTTTATTTTAAATATATAATGTTTTATTAATTTTATCTTGTCAATTGCGTTTTTTCTTCATTTGTAAAGAATTTTTTTATATAATTTTATTTAAAAGTGACATTTTTGCTAAAACTAAAACATTACGGTTATGGTCAAAAAAATTACCCGAAAAATGACCAAGTTATGTATTTTAGAAAAGAAGTGACATGATGAGAATAACTAATATTTAGTTACTTTAAAAAAAAATAGCTTGATTATGATTGCAATACTTAAACATCGGCTAAATACTTAAGTATTTAGATATACTGTAAATACTTATAAGTATTATAAATATATTTTAAGTATTTAATAAATATCGAATACATAAAAGTATTTAAGTATTTAGATATATTTTAAGTACTTATAAAATGTATTTAAAAATAAATAATTAATACTTATTTTTAAATTTTTGTTTTTAAGTAAACTATTGAATATTTTAAATACTTGAAAAATACTGGTTACTTTAAATACTATGACTCAGTACTTACCACAGCTCTGTCGACCCTTGCTGACAGTTAAACTCCAGCTCAACTATGTTCTTTCGGTATTGCGAGACCCTTTAGATCAAGATAAAATTGATAATTTACTTCCAAGCATTCCGCGCCAAATAGTGTCGTATAAATTAAAGGGGGAATACGAGGGAGAATAACAAATTATTAGATTGTTCAGTTTTTAGTTTGTATTGTTATGTTATTAGTAATAGTTTTAATTAAATGTTTAAGATGCACAGGGTTTTTATATTTCTCTATACGTTTATATATTTACACTACACTACATTTAAAAATCTTTTCTGTACATAAAAGAGCTAAATTATCAAATCTTTAATTTTCTAATAGAATGTTCGCTTTAAAAAACAATTTGCAACTTATAAATCGAAGACAGTAACAAAATCAAAAAAATAATATTGCCTATCTTGTCGTCGATTGGGGTTTGGGATGTAACTTCAATCCGGTACTTCACACAGCAAGATCTGTTCTTGGTTGCAATACTAGTTTTTTTATGTTCTTGAATAAATATTACATTTTACTTTTGCCGGAAGGCATACAAGGAAAAATATATAACTAAAGTCTACTCACATTCAAGATGCAGTACATATAAACAAGAGTCGTTATGCGAGCAAAACGCTTTTAAATAAAGGTAGTCGATTATATTAGTTTTTAGCAAACTTTGAAAGGCGTATTGCACTCACAATCACTTTTAATTATATGTACAGAATCTTGAATTGGAATAGACATTAGTATTTATTAAGGTTCCATAATGGAGGGCAAGAAAATGTAGAACCGTACCTGCGCACCAGTGCTTCTCGAGTCCGGGTCCGCGCATCTTGACTTGTTTTTAGTCATATATAAATACATGAAATTGTCACCGGCAGACACACGAAACATTAATAAATAAATTCAATCTGCATTGAGTTAGCTTAAAAGAATATAATAAGCATAATTAATTATCTCATGTTAATTGAATTTAAGAAACCAAAAATCGCCCTTTGTTGTAAGGACGAAACATACCGTCTTTATAGGAAATAGGAAAGTTGTTCGTGCGAAATGAACAAAACTTAGATATAGGTCGTTTAAAGACTCCTTTTATGTTTCTAACAGTCACTACTCGAATAATACCATCAACACCTGGATGCAAATATACAATGCGACCCAATAACCATGATAAGGGAGGTAAAAATTCATCTTTTAAGAGAACTAAAGTATTTAACTTGACAGGAGTAGTAGGGTCATACTACTTACTACTTTAAGCAAGATGTGAGGGTACTCTTTATGCCAGCGCTTCCAAAAATCCTGATGAATTCGCTGGGTAAGTTGCCAACGCGAAAGCGACCCAGTTTTAAATATGTTTAAGTCAGCTCCTTGAAATGAGTTTAAAGGAGAAAGAGTCAAAAAATGACTTGGCGGACGTGTATACAAAGCGGCTTCAATAGAAACATGATGCGCAATATAAAATTCTTCAAAAGTAAGAATTTGAGTACCAATAACCCAGACAAGATATTTTTTAACTGATTTTATTCCCGCTTCCGCAATTCCACGAAAATTTGCCACAGTACAGGATTATTAAACAATTTTTCGCAGCGCCCTGAAAATTTGTACCGCAATTGCTAAATATGTCAGTGATTAATCCTCGTCTCGAAATAAATCGCCTTAATGTACCTAGAACGCATCAGTTTATAACTCGGTAGCGAGTTCCAAATGTATAGCCTTTGTTGTAAAGCAAACGAAAAGGCCAATATTTTTATAGTTTTAATGTTTTACCCAAAGAAATTGTATAGGGATCCCCAAAATCTATACCGGATTTACAAAAATATTTAACTTTATTCACCCGTGCTAATGATAAGTCTGCTATATAGGGCTGAGTTATACAAGGCTAACATTTAACACAACCTATACATGAAGCTAATGTGTTTCTCATAACGCCTTTCGCGGACAATATCTAATATTTTTGAATTACTAAATACTGCGTAGTCTGAAGACCAGGATGTAGATATTTTTTGTGAGTATATTCAATAATTAAACGGGACAATTTATGTTCACTAGATAACAAGGCGGGCTGTTTGTGCTCATAGGATAAAGGAGAAGTTGCTAAATGTCCTCCCACACTAAGAACTCTGTCTGTATCTATGAAAGGATTTAATTTTCGAATATATTTTGGAATTATCTTATAATTAACATTCTCCTTTGGTTTTGAATGTTCCAATATTTATTTAGGGAATGAAATAGGCTGGACATATTCAGCAAGTAAAATTATTGCCCTATTGATTCCAAAAAAAATAGTAGAGCCACTGAGTTTATTATGGCGATTTTTGGCATTGTGAATAAATCAACTACCTTTTTTCTTTTATCAAATTACATCTATAATACATTAAAGTGTTTTTCTTTATTATGATCGTCTTCTAACTATTGGCCACAATCAAGCTGAAACCTATCTAGTTATCTCAGAATCCAATCTTTAAAAAAGAATGGAAAATAAAATAAAATACCACTGCTTTATGGGTTAACCCAAATTTTCCAACGCATATAAATGTTCCGTGAAAGTGTCCAGCAAATTACGTAATTCCTCAAAAGTATATTTATTAGATTTTTCTATCTCCCGCCATTGAGTGACAGAAATTGAACAAGAATTTTCACATCTATGTATTAAAGCATCATACACTATAATATAATTTGCATCCATTGGTGGATTGCACTGTACGATATTAAGAGGTGGACCTTCAAGAGAATTAAACAGATAATTAATTTGTACATTTGACAACTAATAATTTCCGTGAACCAAAGAATTATAAAGATCAGTAAAAATTTTTCTGGATTTAAAACCTTCATTAAATTTTGAAATTTATATCTTTACAAATAACATTTGTAGAAGACAAAATCGGGGCCGCAGCTGTAATATTCGATTTTGGATCGAATAAATCTAGATAAGCAGTTTGAATATCATAATAATTTGTATGAAATGTTTGCCTAATTATCGAGCGAGCACACAATATTACGAATATTTGTGTGAAGGTTTTCGAATCATTTACTAACGCTATTTGCGGTTTTATATCGTACTTTAAATTGGGCATGTAATGAATTATCTAACAGAGCCCGATTGGCTATTTCCGCGATTTCTTTTATGCATTAACGCATATTTGAGCAATAACACTTTTAAGTTTTTTATTCATTTTACACTTAAAAATTTATACTATGGATAAAAAAATGCAATTAATTTATTTACAAACTTAGGAAAACACCAAAATATTCAGTAAAATGTAAGGCTAAACTTACTATAGAAAAGAACAGCCAATATTTTTAGATTAATAGACAATAAAACATATAAATTCTAAAAATATTTATTAGGGATTTGGATCAACAAAAGATCAAGCTTAAGATAAACTGATAAGATAACAATGAGAATTATTTTAAGTAAATATAATTGTCTTAAAAGAAAAATAATTTGTTTTAAAAAAAATATTATTATTATTGTAGTTTGTTTCGTTTACCCTATTTAAGGAAAATTAATAAGTACAGTAGCGGGTATCATAAAGTTTTCTGTATACCAAAACAACAGAATTCTAAAAATCAGCAAAATAAAAAAATATAAATAAATAAAATATCACAGTGTTTAAGTATATTATTTGTAAATATTGATTATTATTAAATTATAAAAATTTTGTTTAAAAAATATCATTAATCTTCAGCAGAACACGAATAACGGGATAATAGTGATTATAAACGCAAAACAGGAATAGTAAAGGGATAAGTGCAAAATATTAGCAGATTATTAAATTACCAAGCGAAATTATTAATACATTCCATATATATGCTTAATTTAATATCATATATGGTTATGATGGCGTCAATATAGCTTAGACGGCGGTGTAGAATAAATGTTTTAAAGTTTAAAAAAAATTACTTTTTTAACATCTAAGCCTTGTACTTATTCAATTATAAATAAACAGATAGTTCGGGGAGTATTATGACAAATTATGTTAATTATAGTTATGTATTTTGGTCGTTAATAGCGCTAGTGAAATATACTGTGTTAATGCCAGAATATTCTTACAAATTTTGTTAGGAATATTGAAGTGTGATTCAATTTAGTTCAGAACAAGTCATTAATAACACATATATACTGCCTTTTCAAACATTTCTATTGTGTGCCATTTTGTTCCATCGTATTGAATTCCTACTAATATTTTACCAGTTTTTATCTATGCCGCCCTTGATTCTTGAGCTTAATTTAAAACAAATTCGATACTTAGTTTTTACAATAACACACATGCTATTTTGTTAGGTCATATTGAATTCGTACCATATCACATTTAAGTTTTCTGCAAAATTGTAAAATTTAAAGTCAATTGTCCTCCATTTTGTTTTGGTATCTTATATTCGTATCAAAATGTTACCAGTTTGTTTCTATATAACATTTGATTTTTGAGGTAAATTGGATAATTAGTTTTTTCAGTAATATATTTTTGAACGTTTCACTAGGCCGCCATCTTGTTCTGGCATATTGGATTTTTACCAAAATATTAACAGGTCTTCCTCATATGACCCTTAGTGTTTGACCAAAATTTGAAGTCAATCTGATAAGTAATTTATAAGCTATGCCGTGAATTGACAGACGGGCCGACGGAAGTGATAAAACATATAGCATCTACGCCGCTAGGAAGTGTAAAACCTGAGAAATTTACTTTTTCGGGCTTATAAATATTATATTTAGCCACTATTTTGTTCCGCCATCTTGATTTAGTACCGCAGTTTTACTAGTTCATCTCAATACTACAATTATTTATGGGACATAATTTGAAATCACTGAATTAAGTAGTTTTTCAGGCTGAACTTTTAAATATTTTACATTTTGTTCCGCCATTTTGGATTACTACAAATTTTTACCACTTGATTCCTACATAATACGTGATTTTTGTGCAAAATTTGAGATAAATTGGATTGGATAAGTAGTTTTTAGTAATAATCTTTTTAACATTTTACTAGGCCGCCATTTTGTTTTACTATATTGAATTTTTACCTAAATATTATAAGATCATCCACATATGACCCTTAATTTTTGACCAAAATTTGTCAACCGGATAAGTAGGCTTTTAAGTTATGCCATGAACTGATAGACCTACAGATGAACCAATGGAATTGATAAAACTTATTTTTTGGCATCTAGGAACGTTGAAACGTAAAGTGTAAAAGCTGAGAGGCTGATTTTTTCACGATTACAAATATTTTATTTACCCGAAATTTTGTTTCGCTATCTTGAATTAGTACCACAATGTTACTAGTTTATCTGTATACCACAAATATTTCTGGCACACAATTTGAAATCAGTCCATTAAGTAGCTTCTCAGGCTGATTTTACAAATATTTAACTAAGCCGCCAATTTGTTGTAATTGGATTCGTACCAAAATTTTACCAATTGATTCTTACATAATACTTGATTTTTGTGCAAGTGCAAATTTGACATATATTTGATAAGTAGTTTTTTAGTAACATTTTTTTTAACACTTTATTAGGATTTTGTTTTACCATACTGAATTTTAACCAAAATATTACTAGGTCATTTCCATATGACCCTTAATTTTTGACCAAAATTTGAAGACAATGGGTTAAGTACTTTTTAAGCTATGCCGTGAACTGACAGACAGACAGACAAACAGACGGCCCGAAGGAATTGATAAAACATATTTTTTGGAATCTAGGAACGTAAAACGTGAA
Organism: Kuschelorhynchus macadamiae; assembly: GCA_030620095.1. NCBI lineage: Eukaryota > Metazoa > Arthropoda > Insecta > Coleoptera > Curculionidae > Kuschelorhynchus > Kuschelorhynchus macadamiae. The sequence continues at coordinate 195,119 of JAUTXW010003867.1, read as the reverse complement.
GATATGTAAAACCTGAGAGGGCTATTTTTTTACGATTAGAAATATTTTATTTAGCCTCCATCTTGAACTAGGACCACAGTGTTGCTAGTTCATCTGTATTATACAATTATTTATGGCATACAATTTGAAATCAATCCATTAAGTAGTTTTTCAGTTGATTCTTAATAATTTTTTTTGTAAAATTTGAGATAAATTAGATAAGCAATTTTTTGGTAATAATTTTTTTAACATTTCACTAGGTCGCCATTTTGTTTTGCCATATTGAGTTTTTACCAAAATGTTACCAGATCATCCTCATATGATCCTTAATTTTTGATCAAAATTTGAAGTTAATCGGGTAAGTAGTTTTTTAGCTATGTCGCGAACAGACAGACCGACAGACCGACGCAATTGAGAAAACATGTTTTTCGGCTTCTAGTGACCCGGAAATGTAAAGACCTGAAAGAATCTCGGAGGGTGATTCACGATTACAATACTTCCGTTTTACGAAGTAAAAAAGGAGGCGCTAAATATATATATATATATATATATATATATATATATATATATATATATATATATATATATATATATATATATATATATATATTACAATAGATTATTCGAATTTTTTTTTTTTAGTTTTATGAATATCCGTGGTCGAAGTGACCAAAATATGTACCTGGGGAGCTAAATTATTTTCATAATTTTCTAATGGACGTTGACAAAATCAAACAAATCGGTAAATTTCTTTTACCCGGAACTTTCCTCATTATGAATATTTCATTTTATTAGGAATAGTAAAATGTGAATCAATTTAGTTCAGTACATTCGGGATATTATTTAAGAACACATATATACTGTCTTTTCAAACATTTTTATTGGACGCCATTTTATTCCAATATATTGGATTCCTACCAATTTTTACCACTTTCTACCTATGCCACACTTTGTTTTGGGCATAATTTAAAATTCAATAAGTAGTTTTTACACTGACACACACCGCGATTTTGTTACGTCATGTTGAATTCGCATCAGTTTATCCTTAGATTATATTAACTTTTTTTCCAAAATTTACATTCAAACGAATAAGAAGATTTTTTTGCGTTAATTTTTTTAACATGTTATTTGATCGCCATTTTGTTCCGCTATCTTAAATTCCTAAAAGAACTTTACCAGCTTATCTCTATATGACACTTGATGCTTGCACAAGATCTGAAATGAATCTAATAAGTAGTTTTTTTCAGACTGCTTTTTTTAATTTTTTAATTAGGCCGCCATTTTGATTTACTATCTTTTATTCATACCAAAAAATTACCAGTTTGGTCTTATGTAACATTTGATTTTTTTGCAAAATTTGAGGTAAATTGGATAATTAGTTTTTTTAGTAATAATTTTTTATGTTACGCGACTTTTTCCGGCATACTGGATTTTAGCCAAAATATTACCAGGCTATCTCCACATGAATCTTAATTTTTGACTAAAATTTGAAGTCATTGTGATAAGTAGTTTTTAAGCTATGCCGCGAACTGACAGACAGACAGACAAACCGACAGACGGACCGATGGACTTTTTCAGGTTATAAAAATTTTATTTGGCCGTCATTTTGTTCCGCCATCTTGAATTAGTTCCACACTTTTACTAGTTCATCTCTATACTACAGTTAGTTATGGTACACAATTTGAAATCAATTCATTAAGTAGTTTTTTCAGGCTAAATTTTTAAATATTTTATAAAGCCGCCATTTTGTTCCGCCATCTTGAGTTGGTACCAAAATTTTACCAGTTAATTCATACATAATATTTGATTTGATAGCAAAATTTGAGATAAATTGGATAAACACTTTCTTAATAATATTTTTTTTTAAATTGCACTAGGCCTCCATTTTGTTTTGCCCTAATGGATTTTTAACAAATTGTTACCAGGTCATTCTCATATGACCCTTAATTTTTAACCAACATTTGAAGTCAATCGGGTAATAGAACATACAATTCATTTTTTTGACAAATGTGTGAAATGTGTGGAATTTACTAATAAACTTATCAAAAATATTAAAACAAAAAATGTAAAGTTGGTTAATTATCATTGAAAGAAATAACAGGGGACAGGGCATTCCAGTTCCAGGATACGAGACAAGCTGACAAAATTCGGGATACCCCGGACTTCTGGCAACACTAAATCGTAAATGCCCTTTGCAATAACATTTTAGGAACTATAGTGGATACGTATTTTGCAATTCTCTCGATCGTCAGAGCTACATTGCAGATATCAATTAAACGCTTGGTCAAAGAGTTTGCCAGAGAAAGTCTGGAATTTCCATCATATAAACAATATTCAGTGTTTCCCGAATTATAAATAATCTTGTACTTTGTTTTATAAAACAAATGTATTATGTATATACATATATATATATATATATATATATATATATATATATATATATATATATATATATATATTTATTTATTGATTCTTAGTCCTTCACGGATGGAAAAATACAATGTGTTTTCATCCCGGGTCTACATTCGTTCACTACTGACGTTCTGAAAAGAACAGTTTTGCTGACGTTTCGCCAAAATCGCATTTGGCATTTTTGGAGCTTACTTTCTCGCGTCCGAATAGAGACTAAAGTGTTGGTGACTGCCACGCTTCCTTTTATACCCCCACCCGGGACCGAAGGTTATATCTGGGCTGTTGTTGGTCGTTATTTATGTTTTCCTGATGGTGCTGTTGTTGTAGCGCTTGATTTTAGATGTGTCGATTATTGTCTTCCATACTATTGGTAATTTTAATAATTCATCCCTTTTATTCAAATCACCTTGTTTTTTAATTTCTATGGCTTCTCGGATTATTCTGGTCTTATAATGTTCTGTTATTGGCAATCTCTCTACACCCATCGAAATTTATTTTGTGTCCAGTTTCCAGATTATGTAGGAATAGAGCTGAAGTTGTTTGTTTGTTTCTGATGTTAAGTTTATGCCCCTCCACTCTTGCTGATATTCACCTGTTAGTTTACATCTTTTCACAGTCCTGGCACGGAATGCTGTATACTCCATGGTTTTCCAGTTTGATTTTATCTTTTGGGTTTCCAAGTGGTTTACCTATAGTTCTTTGTGGCTTGTGTATTATTTGTATGTTGTTTTTCCTAAGAATTCTTCCGATTCTGTCTGTTGTGCCTTTTACACATGGCAAGACTACTTGTTGCATTCGCGGTTCATAATTTTTGTTGTTCGTTGTTCGGGCACCCTGTGCATTAATAGCTTTCTCTATGGCGCGAGTTGTGTAACCATTGTCCTTTAAAGCACTAGATATTATATTAAGTTCGTTTTGTCTCGTCTGTGTTTCAGTTAATCGCACGGAACTGGGTATTAGGGTATTGGCCACAACTTGGATTTGTGCTGGATGATGATGTGATTTTGCATTTAAAAATCTGGATGTGTGTGTTGATTTTCTATACACGGTGTATTTGAAATATCCATTATGAAATTTTGACACCAGAATATCTAGAAATGGAAGTTTGTCGTTTTCCTCTAACTCTAGAGTAAATTGTATTCTGGGGTGGATTGAATTTACGTGAGTCAGAAATTTCTGGAGTTCTGTATGATCATGTTGCCATATAATAAACATGTCATCCACATAACGAATCTATAATTTGGGCTTTAGACTTCCTTTCGCGACTACTGATAATAGCGAGGACCCCATTGGAGCACCATCTATTTGTTTATACATTTGCCCGTTGAATGAAAAATAAGTATTTTTAAGTCAATGCTCCGAGAGTTGTATTATATGTGCCTCGAAATTCTCGTTCATAGCAATCCTGTCCAATGCCTCGTCGATAGGAATACTGGGGTACGATTTCACATCAAGGCTTGCTGTAATATCGTCTTTTTCAAGAACGATGTCTCTTATAATTCTAGTAAAATACTCCGAGTTTTTTAAAAATGAATCAGCTAGTGTGTTGATAGTTTACGATTTTTATTGTTTTCCACCCTCAAGTTTCTTGGTGACGCAGTTGGCCCTGGCCAAATTGAGCATGCACAGTAAGGCGTGCCATTAAAATGATTGAGAAACACATTTCTCGTAGCAGTTACGGTTAACCAAAAAGTAATGATTTTATGGTATTGGTAAATAGTTATACCTTAAAACTAAGATAGCAAATTAGAATGTTTAACATTCATAGGTTTTATGTACAAACGAATTACATCCCCAATAGTCATTTTCACGAAATCTATCAAATATAGCTTAGGTTGTAAGTTATACAACATATTTTATAATTAAAATTTTTCGTACAATCCAAATGTTGAGAAAAATAAGACCAGATGAACAGAACCAAAATATTTATATGTCATCCCTCAAATTTTACAGATTTAGTTGCACCATAGTACCTACAGATGGCGCCACTGGTTGCCTATTTCCCTCGTCGACTTTCAAAGTCGAATGACATGACACCTTGTTTGTTTCAGGGTTTGGGTATTTCAGTTTTAATACCGTTACCCCCCAAGGAAACTGCCTGATGAGCCTTGCCGGGGAAGATACCACGGTAGCAGATGGCATCTTGGCCCTGGAAACACACATAGCGTCATGTTTTGGTCGATTCTCGACAAAATGGTGAAGGAGTAATCCTTACCGTTAGTTCTTTCATTTATATATATATATATATATATATATATATATATATATATATATATATATATATATATATATATATAGATATATAGATATAGAAAAAGATTAACGCGGCAAGAACTATTAAAAAGTAGAAAAACGAATTTTTTGGGACACGTGTTTCTGACTTATGGTATTCATCAGTACAGTCAATTATTGAGAGACGAGTACAACTAGCGCCAGCGCCATAACTTAATACAACAAAACCACACCAGAGTCACCAACAGGAGCAAAACTGACATTTGTCGTTACTAAGAGAACACCCGAAATGTATTAAATATTAAAAGTATTTTTTTACACGCGAAAAAGGGATAAAGATCAAATTGACAGAAAAAAGTAAATTTCGGACACACCCCAATTTAAATTTTAATATACAGTTACTTAATATTTTGATGAATTAATTTATTTTATTTGATACACTAATAAAGATTTTCTTTAAATCGAGAAACGCTGAATAGTATATGATGGATATTCCAGAATTACTCTGGTAAACTCTTTGATTGAGCGTTTAATAGGTATTTGCGATATGTAGCCCTGACGATCTAGAGAATGGCAAAATACGTAACCATTACAGTCATTTACTTTTTATTGCAAAGGGTACTTACAGTAGCTATAAAGGGTTATTGGGGTTGCTAAAAGTCGATATTCTGAAATTTGTTGGCTTGTCTCGTATCCCGGAACTGAAATGCCCTGTCTTCTATTGTATTTTCCCCTTTCAATAATAATGTAAAATTTCACTTTTTTGTTTTAATATCTTTGATATTATTCTTTAATACTTGGAGGATATTAGTCGGCAAAAACAATTATTGAAAGCATTCACTAAAGAGAAAGACATTTTCGTGAAATTCCAGTACTATGAAAATACAATAGATGTTGATGCATTTTACTCAACGTTTGTTTATTTCTTAAGGCGGCCTTTAGTGAACTACTCAAACATTTGCCAATTAACATAATATGGGCTCATTTGCTTAGAACAGTTAAAAATAAAGTTTTTGTAATTCTTAAAGAAACATAAACGATTTCGTATTTTCAATATACTTTAGAAATCATTTGTGTGAGAGTATTAATGTAGCCTTTTCATAATTGACGAAATAAATAAAGCAGTAGGATATTGCTGGATTTAGTAAAGGCGGACACCCCCTAAATTTGAATTAGTCCTGCTCAAAATTTTTATCCGTGACGGTGATAAATTATTAAAACTGAGTAGGCAGTAAGAAAAGTAGACCAAAGAATTTTTTTTCTAGCCTATATAGAGTAGTGTTTTTGTATGTCCCTTGTGCTTAGCTCTACAGTTTAGCGTGGGTTTTAAACCACCGCCTTCCACTACTAAAAAAATCACTCACCGCGCACAATACCATCGTTCTATCATGTTGACTTCCGTCCGGTTATTGTTTAACAACACATTTAATCACATGCGGCCTGGTAACCCGAGTGAATAGGGAGATGACATAATTTTATTCTACGCTCTTTTTCCCGTTAAATGCACACCTTAACAAAGTCAGGCGCGCAGCTGGATTTGTAAACAATACTTTAAATTCCATAGTAAGCCCGCAAATCACAACACAGGCATATCCTTCTTATTGATTCGTCGTTTATTTCGGCGTAGTATAAACGGTGTGACGCACTCCGGTGCGTATCGGTGGTCTTAGGTAAGCATCGGTCGGTCGGTTTATAACACTTAAATTATCCAACGGCTGAATCTCGGACGCCACCCTTTATATTTCTGTGGTAAAGGCCCCAGAAACGCATACAGGTAGCTTTTATATAAGAAAGATAGTTAACCAGAGGTCAGTGCACAAGACAGAGACATTACCCCTAAAGGTAGACAGGAAATAAAGAGAAATAAATCACCAATGTAGAAAACAAAGACGTTATCCTATGTATTACATACTCAAATATCACAATATAACCTAATCCTAGTCCATAACTAAAACCCTAATGAGTGCGAGAGGAGAGGAGGATGTATGCATTAGAAAGAGATGGGGATACGCGATTACCTAACGACGAAGGTCGAGACGAAATTAAGATCGGTTATCACGGTTGGCTCTCCGAAGAACGATAGTAAGGTAATACCGTTGATTGAAGGAAAAAGGAAGATGCACAACCTTATGGGCGAATTCGTGGCAGTGCTGATTTCATTCCACTTTCATTTCAGCTGTTGTACGGTGGAGCCGCTGTACGGCAAACGCATAAAACACCCATTCGCAGTCGTTCGGCTCTCGCTGTGATGACCGTGTCGGCTGCGGCGTTGATCGGGAAACGATGAGATTCGTGGAAGACGGTGCCGCGCAATATTATTATGGTTTATTGATCGCCTAACGATATTATTTAATTCAACAAAAATTCTATTACTTTAGCCGTTAACAGGGCCGTAGCAATTATAGGTCTTGACAATAAGAAAAAAACTTTGTGTTAATTTATGATTACAAAATAAAGGAGATTATTTTAGATATACGATTAAATCTAAATTTTAATTTACAAATTATTGTTACTTACCTTTTTTTAAGACAAAATTTACTGTTTACATAATTCTGAACTAGTAAATGTACAGGGTGTCTCAAAATTGAGCGTTTTTTCAATGTTTCTGACAAATAGAGCCCGTCATCAGTGCTAATTTATGATGAGGACCGAAACTCCGGTCAAAAATCTAATCACGTCATATTGTAGAGAAAAAAAATGGCAATGAGAATAAATTTTTAAATAACTTCCGGAGTAGAACTAAAAAGTGAAATATTTTTGTTAGGTACTTCTTTCTTGATTCTAATAAAAGAGGTAGAGAGAAATAAATTTAACATTTGCATTACCACATTTTTGGCTTCAAGATAACGTAGATAAATGAATTTTTGACTCGACGCGGGCTTTCAGTTCTTCGGCAATTATTATTAACTAGCATTGATGACGTTTTTTTAGTCCGAAATATTGGAAAAATGTTAAGTGTGATACGCTGTTGGATTTAGAATTAAAGTTACTGTTTATAAACAAGAATATAAAATTTTCGACTATTTATATAGCAAAGTTTATAATGAACGTTCGGGGATGAATCGTTGAATCGTAAACTTAAAATCGTAAAATTAAATAACATTTTGGTAGAGAAATATCTTCAATTTCAAAACGGCATTTGATTGAGCACAAAACTGGGCAACTTGGCCACAATTTAAACTTTTCTATATCTCGTATAGCTTCTCCCAATGGTCACCCTAGAAATTGGAATACCCTGTACACCATGTGAGCGATTTTCCATAGGTTTTTTTAAATTAAAAATTAAAGAAAAATATTGTTCATATAAGATTTTGTTTTTTTTAAAATGACTATATTTCAAAATTTTCAAACAAAACGTAATTTAGAAATAATACATACTCAAAACAGTAGGTAAATAAATATGCAATGTTTGCATTAAAAAGATAATGAAAATTTAGAAAAAATGTGAAAATAAACTTACATTTAACTACTAAATAGGTACTATCCATAAATATTGAATACATACAATTTACGCAACTGGCTTTCTTTTTACTTCTTTCGTAAAAGGGAAGTATTGTAATCGTGAAAAAAATCACTCTGTCTGTCTGTCTATTCGCGGCGTAGCTAAAAAATTACTTATCCGATTGACTTCAAATTTTGGTCAAAAATTAAGGGTCATATGGGGATGACCTGGAAACATTTTGGTAAATCCAATATGGCGAAACAAAATGGCGGCCTAGTGAAGTATTAAAGGAATTAGTATTAAAAAACTACTAATCCAATTTATTTTAAATTTTGCAAAAACATCAAGTATTATGTTGAAAACAAGTGGTAAAATTTTGGTAGAAATCCGAGATGGCGGAACAAAATGCCTGCATAATAAAATATTTAAAAATTCAGCCTGAAAAACTACTTAATGGTTTGATTTCGAATTGTGTGCCATAACTAATTGTGGTATAGGGATCAACTAGTAAAATAGTGGTATTAATTCAAGATGGCGGAACAAAATGGCGGCCAAATAAAATGTTTGAAAAAATCACCCTCTCAGGTTTTGCACATTTTTATGTTTTAGCGTCGATAGATGCCAAAAAATATGTTTTATCAATTCTGTCGTTCGTCTGTCAGTTTGCGGCATAGCTTAAAGACTACTTACCCGCTTTGCTTCAAATTTTGGTCAAAAATTAAGGGTCATATGGGTATGACTTGGTAACATTTTGGTAAAAATCCAAAATGGCGAAACAAAATGGCGGCCTAGTGAAATGTTAAAAAAATGATTTTGAAAAAACTGCTTATTCAATTTATTTCAAATTTTGCATAAACATCAAGTATTATGTTGGAATCAACTGATTAAATTTTGGTACGAAACCATAATGGCGAATCAAAATGGCGGTATAATAAATTATTTAAAACTGCAGCCAGAAAAAACTACTTAATGGATTGATTTCAAATTGTATGCCATAACTAATTGTGGTATAGGGCTCAACTTGTAAAATTGTGTTACTAATTCAACATGGCGAAACAAAATTGCGGCCAAATAAATTTTTTGTAATCATGAAGAAGATCACCGTCTCAGGGTTTACATATCTTCACGTTTTAGTGTCTCTAGATGTCAAAAAACATGTTTTATCAATTCCGTCGGTCCGTGTGTCGATCTGTGTGTCAGTTCGCGACATAGCTTAAATGCTACTTACCCGATTGACTTCAAATTTTGACCAAAAATTAAGGGTCATATGAGGATGGCCTGATAATATTATGATAAAAATCCGATATGACAGAAAAATGTGAAAAAAATTTTGTTAGAGTGGTGTATTATTTGTAGTTAAGATTAAAAAAAAAAACAAGTTTTTTATAAATTGTCGATGTTTCGCAATTTAATTGTTGCATCCTCAGGACACATATATAGATCTAATATCGGGCATGAAACCCATATTATCAGAACTTTTACTCCGTTGCATATATTTCCCAGATATTAAGTTTCTAAATGGTTTTCGTTAACAATCCTCTTGTTTTTATGTTAGAATGGTGTATTATTTGGGGTTAGGATCTAGTAAAAAAAAAAGAAAGTCTATTTTTAAATAGTTGACGTTTCGCAACTGTATTGTTGCATCTTCAGGATACATATGTAGATTCTATGTCCAGTATGAAACACATATTATCATATTAGTCTTTACGTATTCCGTTTGTTCGTAGGGATTTTCCAGATATTAAGTTTCTAAATGGTTTAGGGTAACTTATGTAGTAACTGGTAAATTCTCTTGTTGTTATTTTAGAGTGGTGTATTATTTGGAGTTAGGATTCAGTAAAAAAAAAGACTTTTAAATTGTCGACGTTTCGAAACTTTATTGTTGCATCCTCAGGACACATAGATTTTATATCCCGCATGAAACCCGTATTTTCAGTCTTTACCTACTACGTTGGACTGCAGATATTTCCTATATTAAGTTTCTAAATGGTCTTCGTTAATGATCCTCTTGTTTTTATGTTAGAGTGGTGGATTATTTGGGGTTAGAACCCAGTAAATGAGCAAATGTCTTTTTTTTAAATTGTCGACGTTTCGCAACTTTATTGTTGCATCCTCAGGACACATACATTTTATACCCTGCATGATACCCCTATTATCAGTCTATACCTATTCCGTTGGTTCGGAGATATTTCCCAGATATTAAATTTCTACATGGTTTTCGTTAACGATCTTCTTGTGGTTATGATAGAGTGGTGTATTTTTTTTTGGGTTAAAAAATATCTGCGGACCAATGGAGTAGGTAAAGACTAATATGTCTCTCATGCAGGATAGAAAAATAAATTGGAGAAACGCTGTTTTTTTACTAGATCCTAACGCCAAATAATACACCACTCTAACATAACAGCAAGGGGATCGTTAATGAAAACCATTCTGAAACTTAATATCTGGGATATCTGCGGACTAACGCAGTAGGTAAAGATGATAATATGGGTTTCAATTTAAGATGGCGAAACAAAAAAACCGCCACATAAAATTTTTAAAATGCAGAAAAATTAAATGTGAAAATGGGATACTTATTGAATTTATTTTAAATTATGCCCAAGTTAATGTGGCATAGATAGAAAGGAAATGGTAAACATATTGGTAGAAATCCAAGAGGAACAAAATGGCGCTCAATAAAAATGAAGAGTTAGTATATGTAACACATATATACTGTGACTCTGTACTGAACTAACTTGGATCACACTTCACTTTTCCTAATAAAAGTAATAATTCATAACGAGGGAAGTTCCGGGTAAAGGAATTTACCGATTTTTTTACATACAACATGAAAGTTATATTTAGTTTAATTATAAATTTTAACGCGTGCTATACATGCAGATTTTTAAATATTAGTATATATTTTTGTTAACGCCATTTTGCTGCTATTACTTAAACAATTATGCGAAACGTCCAAATTTCTGCTCGAGACATTTTCTCTGTAAATATAGGAAAAAATCCTTGTGCTACTTTATTAATACAAAATAAAGCAGATTGTTTTAGGTCGACGTTTCAATCGAAAATTTAATTTACAAATTATTGTTACTTACCTTTTTTTAAGACAAAATTTATTTTTTTCATTATTCTGAACTAATAAAGTTACAGGATGTCCCAATATTTCTGACTACCTTCATCAGTGCTAATTTATGATGAGGAACGAAACATCGGGTCAAAAATCTAATCACGTCATATTGTCGACGAAAATAAATGGCAATGAGAATGGATTTTTAATTCCGGAATAGATCAAAAAAGTGAAATATTTTTGAATTAGGTACTTCTTTTCTGATTCTAATAAAAGAGGTAGAGAAAAATAAATTTTACATTTCCATTACCACATTTTTGCCAATTTCAAGAATGACGTATGTAATTGAATTTATTACCCTACGCGGGCTTTCCGTTCCTCGGCATTCATTATTAACTAGCATTGATGATGGTTTTTTAGTCCGAAATATCGGAAAAATGTTAGGTGTGATATGCTGATGGATTTAGAATTAAAATTACTGTTTATTAAGAACACAAAATTTTTAACTATTTAAAAAGCAAAGTTTATGATGATCGTTCGGATATTAATCGTCGAATCGCAAACTTAATAACGTATTTTGGTAGAGTGAAAAAGGTGGCTGTGATGATGTGACATTTATTTGAAAATATCTTTTTAAAAAACTCGGTAGAAAATTAAAAGGATTTTCAAAAATCTCTATTTTTCCGGATATCTATTAATATCCTCAATTTCAAATTTGGGCAATTACAATTTACACTTTTCCATATCTCGTATAGCTTCTCCCTCCTAGAATTGGGATACCCTGTACACCATGTGAGCGATTTTCCCTTTTTTTAATGAAAAATTAAAGAAAAATATTGTTCATAGAAAATTTTTATTTTTGTTTACAATGACTTAGAGCATAGATAAGTAAAAGCAAAGTTGAAATAAAATGACTTTATTTCAAAATTTTCAAACAAAACATATTCTTAAAAAATAACACATAATCAAAACAAAAGGTAAATAAATATGCAACGTTTGCATTAAAAAGAAAATGAAAATTCAGAAAAAATGTTAAAATAAACTTACATTTAACTACTAAATAAGTACGTAATCCGTAAATATTGAAAACATACAATTTAGACAACTGGTGTTGTTTTTACTTCCCTCGTAAAAGGGAAATATTGTAATTGTGAAAAAATCACTCTCCGAGATTTTTTCGGGTATTCACGTTTTAGGGTCACTAGATGACGAAAAACATCTTTTCTCAATTCCATTGGTCTGTCTGTGTTTTTTTACATACCAACATAAAAGTTATATTTAGTTATTTAATTTTAAATTTTATCGCGCGCTATACATGTAGATTTTTGAACATCAGTATATATTTTTGTTAATGCCATTTTGCTGGTATTACTTAAATAATTATGCGAAACGTCCAAAGGTCTGCTTAAGGCATTTTTTCCTTAAATTATTTTCGTGAATTAAACACATGCTAACGAGGTCCCGCGATTTCGTTCCCATATGACGCTAACGAAAGAGATATAAATAAATAGGTGCTTAGATCGCCTTATTTTTTTTTATTTTAGAAACCACGTAGTTGCATTTTCGTTCAATTTTTGTCAACAGGGGCTTGAGAGATCTTTGTTTATAAATTATTTCCGAATTTTTAGACCATCCTGTATACATTTTTAAAAAATATGTAAAAAATAAAATGAAATATACCTGATCAAGCTTTGTTTTGAAAAATTAACCGTTTTTAAATAAAAAATATTGTATTATTTAAGGGGCGGTTTCATCCCCTTAAAATTTGATTTTTGAACTGAATCGTGATTAATCAGTGGCCCAATTTTTTAAAACACTCTGTATAAATTTTTAAGAAATCTTAAAATATGTTAAATAACCAAATAAAATACACGAGCTTAAGCGTTTTGCCGAAAATGTTTGTTTAAATAAAGAATATTGTAATATTTAAGGGGCAGTTTCACCGCCGAGTTTTGAAAAATTCCTTCTTATCCAACCTCCACATTCTACTACCAACCCAAATGCATGTTTTTGCGTCAAGCAGTTTGAGCAGAATCGTGATCAATCCGTGACCCGATTTTTTTGAAACACCCTGTATACAACACAAGAAAGGGTCTCGGTTACCAGACGATCATTTAAAAAAAATGATATAAAGCGGTGCAGTACAACTCTGTCACGAACTTGCTGAAAACTTTAGCTCAGTGTTTTAAATATATAGATTTTACAACAAATATTAAAAAGCATTATCCCGTTTTTTTTAAATAGCAAAAATAGCAAACCATTGTTTTGTTGTTTTGAATTATTTCACTGTATTGAAATAGTAAAAATTAAACTTACCATCACGGTCAGAAAAGGAAACTGAAAAAATTATATATTCGACAAAATTCTTATTTTTCTATGTGGTTTATTTTCCAAAACTTTATTTTCGTGACTATGCGTTTTTTATTCTTTCCATTGATACACACCGCCGTTTTGTTACGTCATGTTGAATTCGTACCAGTTTATCCTTATATCACAATCAGTAAAATAAGATTTTTCTTGCGTTCATTTAAAAAGAAATATTTGTTCCGCCATCTTGAACTTTACCAATTTATCTCTATATCACATTTAATGCATGCATACATTTTGAAATTAATCTAATGAGTAGTTCTTTTAGGTTGATTTTTTTAAATATTTTGCTAGGCCGGTATTTTGTTTTACTATCTTATTTTCATACCAATATATTAACAGTTTATTCCTATGTAACACTTGTTTTTTGTGCAACATTTGAGGAAATTGGATAACTAGTTTTTTAAATAATACTTTTTTAAAGTTTCTTAAGGCCGCCATCTTGTTCCGGCATATTCGATTTTTACCAAAATATTTCTAGGTCATCCTCATATGACTCTTAAACCAGACAGACGAACCGATGGCAATAAAAACATTTTTTGGCATCTAGGGACGCTAAAACCTGAAAATATTTAAAACCTGAGAGGGTGATTTTTTCACGATTATAAAAAATTTATTTGGCCGCTATTTTGTTCCCGTATCTTGAATTATACCCCAATTAGTTATGGCACACAGTTTGAAATCAGTCCATTAAGTAGTTTCTTTCATGCTGAATTTATAAATATTCCATTAAGCCGCCATTTTGAATTTTCACTACAATTTTACCAGTTGATTTCTACATAATTCTTGATTTTTGTGCAAAATTTAAAATAACATGGTTAAGTAGTTTTTAGTAATAACTTCACTAGGCCGCCATTTTGTTTTGACCTTGGATTTTTACCAAAATATTACCAGGTCATTCCCATATGACCCTTAATCACAGAATTAAACTGTGCCTTAATTTTTGACCATAATTTTTAGTCAATCGGGTAAGTCGTTTTTAGCTATGCCGGGAAGATACGGATCGACAGACAGACCGACAGAATTAAGAAAACATGTTTTTCGGCATCTTGGGACCCTGAAACGTAAAGATTTGAATAAATCTCGTACGAGGGAAGTAAAGATTATTTGGCCGCTCTTTTGTTTCGCCATCTTGAATTCGTAACACATATTTACCAGTTTCTCTCTATGTTACACTTAATGCTTGCATAAAATTTGAAATTAATGTAATTTTGTTTTTCTATCTTATATTCATAAGGAGGGAGATTCGGCCAAAAAGTCTATAGTACATTTATTTTCTAATTGCCAAGCATTCAAAATAATTCATTTCTTCTTCAGGGCTCTATAACAACATAATTATCAGGAAATTAAGGACTTTTTTACAATTAAAAAGTACTTACACTAATTAAAATGAAAAGACAATTTTGACGGAATTTTCAGAAAATATATAATTATATATTTGACATATTTAACGTATTTCTGTCATTATTATTTAATAGAAAAACAATTGGTTTTAAGTTGTTTATTTCTTGTCAAATGATGTCAAAATTCTAGTATAATCGTGTTTAGAAAAATGATTTTCACATACACGTTTATTTATTCAATATTACCACATTTTCGTATCTATTGTGTATACAGTGTCTAAAATGAATGAAGTAAATAGGTTTTTTCCTTTAACAGCGTCTAATAACTTAATTATTTTAAATATATTTCGATTAGAAGTAATTTTGTGCTCCGCCACCACTAACGTCCGTATAAACCTTAATTTGGGTAATTTCTAAAGTCTATTCCCTTAAAGTTATAAGAGTGATTTATTTTGTTGAACAAAATTTCAACTAAAGCATATATTGGTCCTCAAAGCAGATCGGTTTAACTACTAAACGACATAAGTATATTGAGTATTTCCCAGGCAAAAACCAAATATTTTTGTAGATTTCCCGCTTGGTCCAAAACTGATAAATACAAATTTGTAATCAATTTTTTATTATGTTATTATATAGGACTGTTTGCAAACGAAAGAACAAACTAAATTCAGTTTTTCGAGACAGTTAAAGAGCTTGAAAATACAAGACAAAGGTCTTTTTATTTTTTTTTTTAATAATCAATGGTGAATATGTAAAATTGAGGTCAGTTGAAATTTTCGACGTATTGAACATTAAATTACCAAAAACTGCACCTCGTACAAAGGCGATAAATTAATTTTCAATTAATAATTTTACCCTCTCTAATTCGGCTGTCTCAGAAATTTTGATTTCATATTTTTGTTGTTTTGCCTACTTACGTTCACGAATTCTTTGCGATCCTTGTATTTTGTATAGGATTTTTTATAGTCAAACCTTTTTTTTTATAAGCAACACTGTTTATGTGGAATACAATTTTTCTATTTGTTAAATAAAATGGAACAGACGCCGCGTATACAGTGTGTCCAAAATTGTTGATGCATGTTTTGGGATATCGGAAACTATAAGATATACAAAACCGTTAAGTCGAGTTTGAGACAATTCTTCTATTAGGTCATTCCCGCACGCAGAACGGTTCCACCTTTCGCCGATTTATCAATAACATTGTAAAATAAAGACGTAAATATGTTTTATCCTTTTTATAGCGGGTGGAGCACAAAATTACTTCTAATCGAAAGATATTTATAATAATTGTGTCTGAAAATGGTGATGGATGTATATCGCGATATCGATTTATTTTGATTTTTATAATCTTTCAAACCCCTTTAATCACCTATTGCACTTGTTTATATATATATATATATATATATATATATATATATATATATATATATATATATATATATATATATATATATATATATATATATATATATATATATATATATATATATATATATATATATATATATATATATATATATATATATATATATATATATATATATATATATATATATATATATATATATATATATATATATATATATATATATATATATATATATATATATATATATATATATATACTACTTTTAATTGCCAAGCTTTCAAAAATAACTAATTTCTTCTTCAGTGCTCTATAATAACATAATTATCAGGAAATGAAGGACTTTTTTAAAAATTACTTACACTAATTAAAATGAAAAGACAATTTGATTTTCAGAAAATATAAAATTATATAGTTGACATATTTAACGTATCTCTGTCATTATTTTTTCATAGAAAAACAATTGGTTTTAAGTTGTTTATTTCTTGTCAAAAAATGTCAAAATTTTAGTAGTAAAAATCAATCCATTTTTATATTTTCTGAAAATTCCCTCAATATTGTCTTTGCATTTTAATTAGTGTAAGTACTTTTTAGTTGTAAAAAAAAGTCCTAAATATAATAGGATAATTAGGTTATTATAGAGCCCTAAAGAAGAAATGAGTTATTTCGAAAACTTGGCTATTAGTAAAAAAATGTAATATACACTTTTTGGCAGAATCCCCGTTATTTCTTTATACTATTGGTAGTATACGGCCGTTACCTAGAAGCACATGTATTTATCAGGCGCCATAAGTTCATGGCCCATCTAATTTATTTTAAAAACAGTACTAATCAAGAGAAGAAAGTTCCAATACTCAGAGATTCAAAAAACATCAAATTCCTGTGATGTAACATTTGTAGGAATATTAGGACCCTGCGTAGTTTATTCTTTATTTCAATTTGATTTTCAATTTGATTCCAAAAATAAGATTTAAAATAAAAAACACTTACCTTTCCAAAATATAGGAACGGCATTTTTCTTCAGTAATTGTCTTCCGCCACTTGAATACATATCGTGTTTAGAAAAATGATTTTCACATACACGTTTATTTATTCAACATTGCCACATTGCCCATTGGCAAAAAATATCGGGCCTCGTCACGGGGAATTTAAAAAAGCTCACTAAAATATTTTTATTTTTTTTCTTTTATTGTTGCATCCAACATACGCACACTCTATTTTTCTGGCAGACATACTTGCTTTAATTAACAGTTTCACAAGAATGAAACGAACTCCAGTTTCGTAGAGTTAAAAATTCACGAGACTGACTCGAAAACGAGCAAAAAACAATAACCACTATGATGTAAACAATCAATACAGGTAAGCGATTCGTACATCGCCGCCGATTATCCGATCTATCCGCTGTTTCGCTGTAAACGACTGGCAGCCCGCGGCGCCAAGCAAATCTCGGACACCTTTCCTGGCGGCGAGGATGTCGGCAGCTACATCTCGGACACCTTTTGTGCCACAAATTCGCCCATAAGGTTGCGCATCTTCCTTTTTCCTTTAATCAACGGTAATACGGAGCCAACGCCGTATCCACTTAATATATATACGTGGGCGTGGGAGGAGCGGTCTGGTGCGAGATACCTTACCAGGTTACTTACCAAGGGCTATCAATATAGGCACCCTAGAATGTGAGTCGTGGGGGTATGGCAATGTATGCGTATGTTTACAAGACATGAACGACCAGTTCGCCATACGGGCCTCTGTCCTGGTTACAAAGAAAAGGAATAATGTGTACGTATATACGACATGTTATACGGACTCGGTCCTGACCGTAATGGAAGGAATTGTGTTTATGTAGGAGTGAAAGAGAGAGTCTGCGTCGCGACGTCTGTGGGCGTCAATGAGGGAAGACGGCGCTGGCGAGTTCCTCCATCAGGTCCTACTAGTGGTAGTAGTAGGACTCTTACCTATACTGAGCAGAAGCAATAGAATGTACTAGGTACTAGATCGTACTAAAGTTTACGATAAAGTGAAATATTGCCGTTTCTCATAGAATTTACCTATTTTTTTTTGCACTGATGAAATTAAACAATCATGTTTTGTAAAGCATTTTTATTATTTTATTAAAAATATAAATATAAAAACATAAAAAAAACAAAAAAAACTATTATTTCTTTAAATATATTATATACGAATTATACAAAATATTTTATAATATATGCCAAAAAATCAAACAGAAAACTATTATTTTTCTAATAAGCAAATATCATTAAAAAACCGAAAACTTTAATACATTATAATGACACTTATAATATATTATCTTTTATATTTTTTAATAAAATGAATTAGTTAATTCTGCAGGTGGTTGCCACTCCCAACAAGTTGCATTTCTAATGCCCTCTTTGGTTAAAAGTAACCAACACACGTTACTGCGCTCCGTAGCAGTAGTATTATATCTCTATACAGTTTCTTGTCTCGCTAGCTCGTATGTTACGGCCTTGAATTTTTACCCCCAATGCGCATAAAGAAGTTGTTGCACTTCAAAAAATAATCAAACGTTTCGATAAAAAATGGTTACTTACTTGTCCATGTTGGAAATCAAGTTGTCGCTGATTTATTCATCAACCGATTTTTATGAGATTGGTCTTAATAAATAATTTGCAAATGTTTGTTTTATAATTTGAGCTTGATAATAAATATATATATATATATATATATATATATATATATATATATATATATATATTGATAACTTAAATAATCTTAAAAAACGTACTAGGCCCTAAGCCTTTTAAGATGAAATGTAATTTTGTACTTTGCTGTCGAAAATGTAGTAGAAATAGTACAAATGTACTAAAACGGCAACACTGCTGAAAGCTTCAAGCCGGTGGAACTCCACCGACTGCCGAATATTTTTTTTTGTCACGATGAGGAATGAATTTACGCACGACTCTATCCCCGAAATGTAGTAATCTTACCTGGTTGGTGTTACTCTTGTTGTTCCGTCCTCCTGTCTGTCAGGTTGCCGCTGCCAACGTTCTACTGGTCCTGGGTCCAGTTTGCCGCTGCCAGAATTCCTCCGTCCATCTGTTTGTTGGTCTTCTTGGTGTGTGTCCTCTTCTTGGCCCTCAGTGTCACTGCTGTTCCGTGTCCTTGCAGTGAGGAACTGAGGTGGGGTGTTCTTTTACCTTAGGTTCAACTACAGCTCACGACAGAGCCAGTTGAGATACCTGGTATCCTCTTCTTTTACTCTTGCAAGTAAGATCTAGTTTCTGAGGAGCACGGAGACTCAGAAATTTCGATTTACTCGCATCCATGCTTAAGTACTTTAACGCAGAAGTCTATGTCTCGGTCTTCTGTGTCTGTGTCTAATGTATCGTAGTTCACCAGGTCTCGTAGATTTTCATTGTGATGGTTAATGCCGAATATGTGATGCGAGCCTGCTTTTAAATGATTGATGGCCCAATTTTTGCGCCAAGCCGAGCCGATAACTGTCCTACACGAACACATTGTGACGTGTCAGACGGTGGTTTCATGGCGACTAATACCTGACTATGCTTAGCGTAGTACTGGCGCGGCGCGTTATAGCACATTCAAGGAAATTAACGCAGCTTTTCGGCACGTTGCGCAACGGACTTTTTATGAATAATGAACGTGCGAATTTTTCTGAGAAATTACCTCAAAGAAACGTATTTTTACTACGATTAATAAGAAAGATATGGTTTTTAAAACAACGTACGATGCATACATCCCCAAGAATTTAGTAGCTTCATTACAACGGGTTTTGCTGAACGTTCAGTGTGACGCTCTTAGCTCGGTGGTGGGATTCTCGGCCGTAGATGCAACGCATATGTGTTCAAAACCCCATTTAGGCGGATGACTTTTATTTTTTTTTCAACAAAACTTATAATTATAATTAATAAACAGGCGTATTAGGTTAGATTAGATTTGGTTAAGTTAGCTGTAAAGAAAGCACGCGGTAAAGCGCCAATTTTATAAGCGTTGAACAAAATTCTGGGTCTTAAAACAAGATTTTTTTAACAAAACCTATATTGTTAGGTGGATTTTTCCCGTTAGCGTTAGGTTAGTTAGTTAATATCATACTAAGCTAACATCAAATCATCGAAAACAAGATTTGAAATGCACTCACTCTAAAGTATTGTAATTGGCGGGCTTACTATGGGATTCAAGGTCTTGTTATTCGAACTAGCCCCTTTGACTTAACCACACTTTTGATGTTAATACGATTTGAAGAATGCTAAAAAAATAATATCCTATTTGCAGATATACCTAATTTGTTTATTTTTTAAATTTAATTTAATTAGAGTTTTAATAAAATGGAGAATGCGCAGCTGCAGGGCAGCTGCATTAATTTTTTTTGTTGCCATTGTTAGAGAATGTCCCGAAATTTAGACTAATAAATCTAACAATCCTAACTGTTACGAAGCTGTAAAACTGTGCTATTGGAATTAAACTGACCTAAATGTCTATTTGTAATTTTAATAATACAAAAACGAGTAAAAAATAAATGAACATTTTATATTATATGTCCTCTCCCAAAACCGACTTTTAAAATATCACAAATAACTACTCTAAATATTTTGTTTCTATTTTATCAACGTCATGTTCTTATATCGCTTAAACCTATTTATCTTCCGCTAAAGGTCTTACAAATGATTCTCGCGTTGTTATAAAATGGGTCTAGTCTAGTCCATCCATTATTCCTCAGTTTACTAGAGTTTTGTAATTTACGAAACACGTTTGGGAAATAGGAATTATGGTCGAAATAAATGTTTATCTTTTAAGTAAAATGACTGAATAATAATAATTTATTCGTTACTATTACTGCTTGCCTACTTATTTATATTTCGCCTAGGTCGTAGTTTGTAGAGTGTGCCTTTTTATCATATAATTTATTCATATAAATAAAAGAACATCGACCATTTAATTTCTGTGATACTTAAGTAAAGCAAATAAATATAGAACCATGTGAGCTTTAAAAGTAGTAAATTGCAAAAGTTTTCGAAAAATAAGGATGGGTTTAATTGTTTTCGAGTCCCTAGAATACGAAAAACATATTTTCAGGAAAAAATATATGTATGTACGGATACGTGTACATGTGTGTAGGAGTGTATATTTGTATATTTGTGTTGTGCTTTTGTAGGGAAAATTAATTTTCCTTAAAATGGTGGCAATAGTGGGAAATAAGCTAGGAATACTTACTCTTTATTTTGGGCGCCACTCAGTTTAATTATCGCAGGATCTATAGACCCCTTTAACTGAGAAATTCCGCTCTGCAATTAACTGATAAGTATTTTATTATAATACATTAATTATAAATCGAATAATTTTTGAGATAATTTGAGGTGAGAAAACCAACACTTTCACTTTTCTAGAAGGATTCCAGGAATTTACTAAGAAGACTGTGTGTGAATGTGTGGTGTGTGTCTTAATAATAAAGAGATTTTTATTTTATCTTTTTATATTAAAAAAAGGATTTATAATGCCATCGATATGAGATTTGAATTCAGTCTTGGTAATAGGTACCAAATAATAATTTAATTAAAAATTACAGTTTAAAACCAACTCTGACAAATTAAAATTTTCGCTTTGAAACTTTCTTAGAAAAGAAGACCCGTATAACTAAATCATTCAAATTACAATCCTTGATCAATGGATGTAGGTATATATGAATATGTAACAAATATGTTTTATCTATCCGATTAGTACGTACTACTCGAGACCGCAATAATCAGGTTAGGTTTTACATTGCTAATCAGATATATCTAGCTACGTACATTTAAATTATTAAAAGAGCCTTTAAAGTTTAAATGCAAAAAAAGGAATTTATATCATGAAATCGAAAGATGTTTTATCTTTCATTTAACTCCGTCATAATATTCCTAATCTGTCTATCTCGAGACAAAATCGCCATTTTTAGTTAGTTCTTTAATTATAGATGATTTGATTTTTACAATAATATGAAGCCCTATATAACTGCTAAAATTGAATAAACAGTAAAAAGGCTTTAAATTAAAGCTAATGCCTTAAAATGCAAACCATAAATTTCCATTTTCCTTTTTTTTGTACAGAGTGAACAAAAGAGGCAAAAAGTTTAAACAAATTAATTATTAGTAGATTACACGATAGGAGATTTTTATACATTAATATACGGCAATTTACGTACTTTTCAAAAATGTTGCACAGATCAAGGTTTGATCGAAAAAATAAAATCATCCATGTAATACCTAATTTAAAAGTTTTGAATTCAATGTCTTTTTTTTTCAATTTTGTACAGCAAAATTTGTTTTTATTTTAAATTCATGTTCCTATACTGCGGAACAGCATATCCAGAAATGATTAAACACCCACGGTAATGAAATTCGGATATATTTTATTCCATGTTGGTTTACCGTAACATCAATTTGTTTAATATAATATAATTAGATTGCCCTGTATAATATTTTTACAAAAAATATGAACCAGGTGGTTCTAAGGTTAGAATATTTGGCAGGATCACCAATCGTTATGATACTGTTGGGTTTGAATATGTAAAAGTTCTAACGAATTGCTTATCAGTGGTACTAGTTATCCAGAGGTGCGGGTTTGATCCTCTCTCCTAGCACAACTTTTGCTGTTCATTATAAATATTTCTAATGGTGGTTCTTGCTAGGCATGGTTTTTTGGTATAAACTATTTTAAAAAACTTCTCGACTCTTTTTATTAATGTTAACGATAGACACGTGCTTCTGACTTAAGGTCTTCAAAGTGGTCAACAGAACCACACTCTCACTTACACACAACTCACTAACAGGAGCAAAACCGACATTTGTAGTTGCAAGAGGACATCCAAAATTTTTACCGGACTTGATACGCTCTTACCACGGAGCAGCATATAGCCACCTGTGGCGAAAATCATAACCCAAGAGTATTTAAATCGAAAATAAAAAATAATTAACGAGGCAAAAACTAATATATAGTAGGAAACGGATTCTTGGGGCCGACCGCTAAAGCACAAATATAACTATAGACACGTGTTTCTGACTAAAGGTCTTCATCAGCACAGTCAACTAGTTGAGAGACGAGTACAACTAGCGCCAAAACTTAATATAACAAAACTAGACACTGACAGTGACATATAGTAGAAAAACCGCCAAAGCACATTGGAATTTGGCCAACTATAGAGACGTGTTTCTGACTTAAGGTCTTTATCAATACAGTCAACTAGTTGAGAGGCGAGTACAACCAGCGCCAAAACTTAATAGAACAAGACTACACCAGAGGAATCCTTCTAGAAAAGTGAAAGGTATTTAACACAATTTATATAGGTAACTACTATTCCTAATAAATGCAAGTATTAATATCCAAAGAAGTTCAAAAGGAATAAAAAGGGAAAATCGCCGTCTAATTGCGTTATAGATAGTTACAATGGAGGGTCAAAATCTGTCAGCCAGTAAAAAAACAATGTTAATATAATTTAGTCCCCACTAGACAGTCAGGAAAATTAGGAGGCAAACAATTGTTGATAGACTCTATGCAAGTGCGAAAAAATATTGCAAAAAGGTTACAGAAAAAATTGTTCTTTGCTAATATCTCTATAATAATTCCACCAACATTTTTATTTTCTTTTATTTCTCTAACAATATTCGTAAATTTATTTATTTTTGCTTTAAGTACTTTCTCGGAATTCTGGAAAATCTCTTGTTCAACAACAAATAAAAACCTCACAAATTGTGATATCGCTTTATATTGAGTATGATTTGCAAACTTCAAATGTCTACTTTTTAATGAGGGTTTTGTTTTTTTGTAAAAGTGTGGCATGGTGTTGCATACGTGAAAAGAACTTCTAAATTGAGTTAAAATTGATCACGCTGAGAACGTTTCAGCAGTTACCGCTGTTTGAAAGTAAAAACTAATTACCACAAATTTCACCTTCCAAATTCATTTCTACATATCAGCAAATAATAATTTTTGTTGGAATTATTATAAATTTGGTCCTGAGTCGCGTTTACAATTTCCGGGTTTTCGATAGTTTCTGAACGATTTATCTTAGAAACAACGCATTTAGAAATAAATTATCAGGATCATTTTTATTTAGGATAACCTAACATTTATTTTTTAACATGCGAACGTAAATTTTTGCTATGTCTGCCATATTTTGGCAGATATTGACAGAAAACAACTTTTTGCAACTTTTTTGCACTCGCAGGAGTTCTAAAAATGTGAATTATTAAAGAAAGACGGTGCTAATTGTTATTATCTAAATTAAACTAATATGCTGGAAATTGTGTATTGTTTAATATGCATTTTACACTTCAGCGGTAACTCTAATAAATTGATAATAGCGGTGTAAAACATTTTAATTTTATTAAATTTTGATATTTTTAAATGGCTAAATGTGTTATAAGACAACGAATTTAATTATTTTTAGGAAAATTGTTTTAAGTATTTCGGCTGTATTATTTCTTAAAATTGTTTTATTTGCAGTGAGTCTAGTAATTTTGACGCACCCCCTTAGAGTCATTGGCCCCCCACTGGTCCCTTCAATATCCTACAAAAATAAATAAAATATTTTATCCTGTAAAAAAATAATAACTGCTTGGAAATAATCTGCTACAATTTGTTCTTCACTAGAAATGTGGCACTGGTGTAATGGAATCTGTGACAAAAGTTTTGCGTAATAGCATTAAAAATGTTGAAAAGGAAAATAATACAAAAATTGAAAAGATATTTTAACTGTTATGCTTTCTTGAAAAGTATAAAATTGCCTTTATTGAAGCTTATAAATTAGTTTTAATTGCTATAACAATCTCTTGTTTAAGAACAATAAAAACATTTTTAAGAAATAGAATTGAAAACAATTGACTATCAAAGTTGGTAATTTTATCAATTCAGATTCATTCGCGGAAAATAAAAGATTAATTTAATTAATTTATTTTATATATACAGTGTATATGTGTAATACTGGCGTTAATTTTGATTTTTATATATAGTTCGCCTTGAAAAATTTGTGTCCCAAATGGCCTCCAAAGTTTATTTTCTACGTCGCTCTGTCAATCCCATTACCATATTGGGGACAACGTATTTTAAAAGGAAAGGAAAATTTCTTTTTCCCTAAACTAGATTTTTATCGAGTAAAAGTAGTTCGAAAAATCTAGCGTCCGTGTGTGGAAATCGCTGTCGACTCGCATCGGGTTTCGTACCCAAATTGAAAGACCTGTCTTTAAAAATCAACCTTAGTGTCTTATTTAGTTTAACACAAAAGATGTGAAGTGAAAAACCTTGTTTCTTATTTCTTGCTTTGGTGTACGAAAGCCTATTCTATTTTTTTCTAATTTAAGTGAGTAAATTCGTAATTATCTCCTCTACCTAATTGTTTCATACCGGCATTAAGGTGTTCGCCTGATGTTCTTTCTGGTGCTTAATACAGATGTACTGTAGCAGTTAATACCTAAATTTACGTCGTTTACAAGGGTTGTCCCTTGTTATTCTTAATGTTTTCGTTTCGAATTATTTAACACCATTTCTAAATCACATTACATTACTGTGAAGTATTGTTCATGTAAATGAAATTACTCTTCAAAGTTGTCTTGGTTAATAATCTAATTAACCAAGATAATAATAAACAACCCAATTTTCTTTTTAACAACAAAACTTTTATATTTCTCTATCTTTGCGTAGTGTCTTTATTTATTGGTATATATATATATATATATATTTAATTATTGTGATTTTTTTAATTGAATACGAATGAATGTCTTTCATAAGAGTTTATTAATCTATTTTATTAATCGTCTATTTCATATTTTGATTTATAAATAAAACTAATTAAAATTGCAATTGTCATAATTTGACAGGGAAAATTAATGAAACATTCTATTTTACAAGATAAATTAAAAATAGTCTACTAGGAATAAAATAAAGAATCAGCAGCTTAAGGACAATAAAAACAATTTGACTAGATCCTTAGAAATAAATTAGTAGTAAAAAAAATAAATGTGTTTTGGTAAACATCGAGTAAGTATTGGGATTTCTCCCCTTTTGGTTTTTAGGGAAATGACCAATTAATTGTAGAGAAACTTCGATTTTTGAAAAATTTTTTGTGTACTTAGTGAATGGTTGACTAAAAATTTTTCCCTATATAAGTATGTTCAGGGTTGTCCATTTATAAGGGTGAACACCCTTATAATTTCTTTATTTTAAGATACTGAAAAATGGTTAATACAAAAGTTGTATGGATTTTAGAGAGCAAGAAGGGCAATTTATCATAAAAACATTTGGTTTCAAATAAAAAAAGTACGCGAAAAAAATATGATTATTTTGCTTATTTTAAATGGAACACACTCTATATTATTGCATTATTGGATTCTCCCAAAAATTTAATTTAAAGTTAATAGTTTCGGAGCTATACACAAAATCAGTATTTTTGCTAATTTGCATTATTGTAAGAGCTATCTGATGGTAGGTACTATGAGTATATGAAAGTTGATACTTCATCTGGTACCATAATGAGAACTACCATTGATTGAAGTGGCTAAGAGGCCGTTTTTAATTGTTTTTAGCTTAAAAACATATGAATTTCGGAATAACGAAGTTGTAACTCTTCTTCTTATATTCGACATTTCCGATTTCGCTGAATCTAACTCCTAATTTTTTTAACGTTCCTAAACTTGGTTGTCGTCTATCATATAACCAGGAACCTGTTCTGTCGTTTGGACGGTCTTAACTGATAACCATTCCAGCCAACATATTTAACATATCTATCATTTCGTTTTTTGAATAAAGTGTGACATTTCTGTTCATCTTTAACAAATAAAGTAATATTCTTTAGCAAGTAAATTACCGTCAGTTCGACAAATCTGTGATTTACTATTCTCTTGTTGCTCGGCAACCAAACGATAGTATTTGGACTGAGGAGAATCAGCTACGAGTTTTGCTTTCCGTTATTAAAATTCAATTCAAAATACCATTTGGTATGTCTATGAAGAGAATCTTACAAAATCACAAAGTGCATCCCTGTCGTATTTCATACCATGAAAAGTTCTTACGTGATAATAAAGAAAAAAGATTATGTAGCAGGTTTTTGGCTACTGGCTATAGAGAAAACTTACCAAAAGAAGAAAGCATGCGTACGTATTTAGCCGCTGAAAAAGAAATGTTTGAAACCTAAATTTGGTTTATAATAAGTTTTGTTGGTGGTTAATGGTGGTGTTTACTATGGTACTTTTGTATATTCGTGGTATCTACCATCAGATAGCTCTTAAATAATGGAAATTAGCCAAAATTCTGATTTTTAACTGTTTATAGCTTTAAAGGTGTAACATCTTATATCAAAAGTGTTTAGGATTTTCGGGTACATCCAAAAATGCAATAATATACAGGGTCTTCCATTTAAAATAAGCAAAATAACTATAATCCAATAAACTGAATTGGTTTGACCGATGTGAAATTGTGTTTACACACACACGCACATATACATCTACACACATACATACACGTACACACACACATAGTGTCGTATCTAGGGCTTGGCAACAGGAGCGACCGCCAGGGGCGCAAGTCTATGGGGGCGCAATCCACGCCTAAGATATTATATTACTCTTTTCCTACATCGAGTCCCCAATTTTAAAACAGTAGAAAGAACAGCAAAGCATATTGTTGGTTTACAAAAGTATCTAATAGATTTTAGAAAAAAAGGTAAAAAGAATGTTCGATAAAAAAGCGGAGGATGAGGGGGCGTCCTTGACAAACTTAGATAAAGTCAAAATTCGGTTATATGATATTTTTGATTCTATGATTGCAGAAAATAAATTGAGGTTTGAAAGCCTGTCAAGTGTAGCATCCGACTTTAGTTTTTTAACAGGAGATCATCTCTCTAGAAAATCTGTTGAACATTTGAAAAAAGCAGCAGCCGATTTAGCAATAAAATATAAAGATGACCTGTATGTCAATGAATTATATCTAGAACTGAAAATTTAAAGAATCAGGCTTGTTCCTTGATAAAAAAAAATTAGAAAGCGCAGATTGACTAACTGTGTCGAACGTTTTATAGATCGGCATCCATCTATCCCTATATAGTCGATCTTCCCCTAGCATTAACTATTCCAGTTACGTCCGCTTCCTGCTAGAGGTCCCACAGTAAGCTCAAACTTGTCAAAATCTACCTGAGGTCTCAAATTGGCCAAGAACGTTTGACAAATTTAGCTGTTATGTCAATTGAATACGACATAACCGAAAAAATTGACTTCGACACGGTAATGGATAAATTTGCCAATGAGAAGTCTACAAGAGTTGCTTTGTAAACTACTTTGAGTTTTAAGTTATACGGATATTAATCTAATAAAATATATGTAGGCAAGTAGTGTAAAGTATAGGTTAATATCAAAAGATTTTTAGTTGTTTTACTTTGGGGGGGTGGCGCCAAATCGGAATCTTGCCAGGGGCGACGGCTTCCTCAGAGTCTGCATACACACACACATACACGCACACACATCCGTACAGACACCATACACTTTTTTCCCAAAATATGTTATTCATATTCTAGGAATTCAAAAACGACTTAAACAAACTTATATTTTTCGAAAATTTTTGCGATTCCCCTATAAATGAAATGCGTAAACTTTCGTTAGGGTGTCAAAATTTCAATTTTTTTTTTAGTTTTCTTCATGAACCTTATACATTTCTGGAGATAAATCATTCAAATTTGACACACTTCAAACGGTAAGCAATGTCTACCAAATGGCTATAATATATTTTACAAAAAGCTACGGTTAGCCAAATTTCACTATGCTTTACATATGTATTAATATCTTGAGTGTTCTATTTAAAATAATAAAGTTGAGATCTGGTCAGGGTAAGATAAATACTGTACAAGAGAACTTTTTTTGTAAGTCATTAAGCCTCTGAGGTAAGTTAGTAACTCATCTTAAATATGGGACACCTTATACTTTGTCGCACGAGGCGCGGTTCGGAGTGTATTAGAAACATATTGCGGATATCAATATCGTCAACTCTCGAATTATTCAGGATCTGCATTTAGGGCAAGGGGAAAGATAACTCTAGGTAGCGTTTTCTTGAAATTAACAAAGCCCGAGAGGATATTCCGATTTACGACCCTCACCCTCTAAATTGAAACATTTTAAGACTAACTACGGCGTCGGAGGTACTGAAGCCCCGGATTTTAGCATTATATGGTTTTTGGTCGCTTAAGTTTATAAATAAATATAGCAGAACGTAAAATAAATTAAGGAAGCGCATATGAGTTGAGTTGTTTTAATATAATCACTTCTAATTTCCTGAAATTTCTCTGTATTGTATAATATCAGCCTAACAATACATACAAATACAGTTCTCCAGTTGGGTATAATTCGGACATTTACATAAAATAACGCTTGCGTCATCCTAAACTATGGGAAATAGACCTCCATTGTCCGTAAAATTAATGACTTTCAGAGAGCTATTGCGAGCTTAAATCTAACTCATTATCTCTTAATTTGGTACATTTGAATTTGGCATCATTTTTAAACTGAGGTTTGTAGTAGACAGGGCTATTTGTCAGGTTCAATAGCGCTGAAAAATGAATAGAGGAACGTGAATTTTATATGTTTGCCTTTTTTAAACCTTTTGAAAAATTGAAAAGATATTATTTATTCATAGATATTAACAAACCATTATCAATTTATTTTCACTAGATATTAGCCTTTACACATTAGGACCCAAGAGTTACTTATATTGGTTATTTTTCAGATCTGTAGTGAGGGCGCAAAATGTATGGGGTGAAGTTGGTTAGGGACAGGGAGAGTAATTTTGAAATAATTGTAGGCATATTGCGAATCAAGTGATTATTATTATTAGTGGCCATAACTCCTAACAGGAACTGAATAGTGACGTCGAAGATAATTACAAACATGGGCCTGAAGTAAATATGTGGGTGAGAACGCGCAAAGAAAATGTTCTTAAACATTTACTGTTTAGAGTTGAAAGCTTATATTAGATTATTGCTATTTGCATCGATATATAAATCAAATCATGAAAGACTCTGTTCGCTATTTGTCACCAATGGAAAAAGTCATGTTATTTTTCGTTGTGCAATGTCCGAGACTCGTCTTTTTTTTAATATCTGCTGTCTTCGCTTCGATATTAAGGATACTCGAGAGGCAAGAAAAGCTAGTGATCCTTTATCTTCCAGCTCTTTTATATTTTAAATATATTTTAAAAATTAGCATAAATGTTATACTGTTGGTGAAAATACTGTTGACAAATTTCTTGTTGATTTTAGGGGAAAGTGTTGGTTTAGGATTTATACGTCCAATAAACTAAATAAGTATGGATTAAAAATTATTGCCTTAACCTATGCACGGATGCGTCAACTGCGAGATAAATAACCTTTCCCAAGAAGAAAAAAAAGCTTAGTGCCCCTACATAACCAGTCCCACAACTGGTTAAACCAATTTATGATTCTGGTAGAAACATAACTGGGAATAATTGGTTTTCTTCCATAGAATTCGTAAGTGAATTAAAAATGGGAAACTTGACAATTGTAGGAACGCTCGGAAGAAACAAAAAAAAAATAGCTCTTCAATTTCTTCCAGATCAAAATAAAACCGTTGGCACATAATATATGGCTTTATAAAGTAATTTATGTTATGAGTTCAGTAGGTGTCATATTACAGTTCAAGTTGTTTTACGTACGATGCGACGCAGGAGCCGAGTCTGGAAAATAAACGAATATTGTAATAACACCTAACGGACGTGTATCGTACAATATTTTATTGCATACTGCCTTTATCATCTTTTTTAAAACGAATAAAAGTTATATTTATTGAAATTTGTAAAACATTAGTTGGCAATCCAATAATCGCATTACCTTAACGATATTATACCCATTATTTTCCAGAGCTGATTACGATTGTTTTTTGCTTGCCACTGTCGAATAAATAATACCATAGTATAATGTGTAACAATATCACTTGAGTGTATACAAGTCTACATGTTGCACACTATACTTTTTCTAAGACCGTAAATAATACAAATACCAATAGAGTTAAATTATTTCATTTTCTCCTTTATAAGATAATTATTAATAGTCACACTGTTTATATAGTATTTGTATCGTAACTTTAATTAATGCATTTCTGATGGAGCCGTTGTCTAAAGAAAATTCTGTAAGAAATCCATTCAGGCATAGGTGTTTTTTATATTTTAAGTGAGAAAATGTCAAAGTCATACCTGACAAATGATTGTAAACAATAACATGGTAGTGCTGCTAGGCAAAACATTACGGTATCAGATACTTTAATGTCACGTCAGATACTGTACGATATTACTTTCTTGTCGTATATCCCAAAAAAAAGCAAAGCTGTTATTGTGATTTCCTCTTTACA
This sequence comes from Kuschelorhynchus macadamiae, assembly GCA_030620095.1. Lineage (NCBI taxonomy): Eukaryota > Metazoa > Arthropoda > Insecta > Coleoptera > Curculionidae > Kuschelorhynchus > Kuschelorhynchus macadamiae. The sequence goes on along the minus strand of JAUTXW010003867.1, from coordinate 163,546 downwards.
CCATGAAGCCAGAATCGGTGCTGAAAATAAAAAAATAAAATACTATTATTCTATAATGGCACCTATTTTTATTCAGTGGTCAGTATTTCATCAGTTAATTGATATGTTTTGCACCCGGAATACCAATTATGCTTTGAGTTTGTGGATATGTTGGCTTCCCAGTCAGTTGACTGAACCTCACATACGGTGCACGTAAACTAGGTAGTCATTTATTAAAGCAAAATCTTATATTGTTTTTTTTTACGGATGCAATAAACCAAATAAAAGAAAGGATTTATAACTTTTAATGAAAAAAGTACTAGGGATCCTAAAACTCGAGGATGGAAGTAATGTCAAAATGCCCAATCCACGGAACGATTGAAGAGGAAAAGATGTTACCTAAGAGACAGAAGAACTCAAATTGCATGCAATGTGCAAGAAAAGTTTGTAAACAATGCCAAATACAAAAATATGCTGGTAATCTAGAAATGCATTGTTAAGTTGAAAATGTTTAGATACATTTCAAAATAGTGTTTTTTTTTTAGTTTATAGAATAGTTTAGAGTATTTTTGTACTCATCTGAATGATTTAAAACAAAATATATTTTTTTTGTAAACACATGTTCTCGAGGTGTATTATTTTTATATAATGTTATTTACTTTATCGTTAGTAGAAGCTTCATTAACTTGATTGTGTTTTCATTATGAAAATAAAGAAAAAATGTGTTTTTAAAAAATTGTTTTTAAGTAGTGTCGAAGTAGTGTTAGAATCTCAATATCTTCATTCCAAACATAAATGAGTCTAAGGATGAAGTGTCTTTTAAGTTTTTTTTTGGAGAATGTAGATACAACAGAGAGAGAACGATATTCAGATCTCTTTGAGTAGAACAATAAGCATATTTTAAATTATACAGATATTGGAAAAACATATTTAATGAATTAGGTTTTGCAACATATTTTTAGTATTATAGTTTTAGGCTATTTTTAAACACATATATGCTACACATTTTTGAGATATCTAATATCCATAAATAATAATTTTTGAGATGAGAATGAGAAAGAACCCTTAACTTTGTTGATCTTACAGAGGACCAACAAAGTATCTCCTAATTATTTAGTTTTTTGTATTTTAACTTAATATTATCCACTGTCATTCAATTTTGTATTTTAGATATTGGTCACTCTGCATAATTTAAAGACACATATTTATGCTTAAATGTAAACTTGGTATTTTTTTAGCTTTGTGCTTACAAACTTTGTTAAATTTACATTATATTTTTACTTAACTAATACAGTCTATCCTAAAGGAAACTGAGGCATTTTTGTTTTAGCTTAGTGTTTTCATAATTTGTTTAATTCCTCTATTGTCATTTTTCTTAACTTTTTAGCTTATATTGTACATGGTTGGATTAGGCCTTGTCCTTTACATCTTTGTCTACATTTTCATGTATCCAAAGAAATGCTTAGACATTTTGTCTAATTTCGCTGCCATTCTGCTTATTTTTTATATTTGAGTAGTCACAGCAATTGTATATTTTATGTGTTAAGAAAATTTAATATTGAAAATTGTATGTAAAATTCTGTGTTACATTATAAATAATAAAATTAATTTGTTACAACTCTCTATAAGTTTAAACGTTTAAAAAATGAGGTGTTTTTTAAAACTTACTGGGTTAATATCTGCCTGATTTACAGTTGAAATTTATCACTTCTCCCACGTTAAACTTTACTACAAAAATCTCATTTGGCTAAAATTTTAAATTCATTAGTAAATGTAAAATAACTTCTTCAACTTTCTGCCAAGGGCAACTTCAAAGCTATTCCTCGAACAAGACGGACGTGGCAATCTCTGTGAGGTACAGAATTTAATTTCAAAAGCCACATCGTTGTCCAGAGATGTGTTAAACGTGGTGTCAACACAATTTTGCTAAAAAGGGACTAGCTTGGCTGTGAAATGGACTCGGACTTTTATGATACGTGTGTGGAAAGCATTGTAGGCAATTAGAGTCGTGTTTTTAAAAGGATATGTGGTCGAAATAAATATACGAACTCTATCATGTTTTGATGTGGGTACAATTTTATTGCTTAGTTACTAAATCAGGTCGATAATATGTGAAAATTTTTGAATTTTGTCTTCGTAAGAAATAATAAAATAATATATTGATGAGTTCTTGACAATTCATCGTAATCGACAAAATTGTTTTATAATTTTAAACACGGCAATATTCCTGTAAACTTACAAAGCTTAAAAATACAGTAACTGTACTCATTTTTACTTCTAAAATTTACAGGAATATTTTTTTTAAATATAATAAAGATAAAACAGTTTTCCCGATAACTATGTTTTATCGAGAACCAACTCATTAGAGTATCTGAAAATGACGATGATAAATTTTGGGTTCGATTCTGCTTGAAATATATTTAAAAAAAAATCCTATGAATATGGATCCGGTAACGCTTCGTTTTGAAGATACAAGATGTTAAAATTTTAAATATTTGTTAGTTTCTTTGATGTGCTTAGAAGTCTCTGCCTCGGTCTCGATACGAGACCGAGATCCAGACCAAAAGTTAAACTTCTAAATAGTTTTGAGACTACAGTCTCTGTGTCGAAAAAAAAATCACACTATCTACATTTTTTAGGTTCCTCTAAACTTTCCAACAAATTGCACATACGTGCATAGCGCGACACAGGGTTATTGTTTAGAATTTGAACATTCCTTTATTTGTATTGCCAAGATGATCATTATTTACATAACTGCAGTAAATTATGTAGTTTGTTTATTATTAATAAAAATAATGACACTGGTCTAGCAAAAAATGTAGACAACTGAATCTGTCTTTCTTTTATCTGTATGTTATTGCATGTTTTAATTCTCTGGTCAAAACATAATTAATATTATAAATGTCTTGTATCTAGTTTCAGCAGTTCTCAAAATTTTGGCATTAAAAAATTTAAACTCAAAAGTGTCTGTAAAATCTAAAGGGTTTGAGTTTGAGCAATGCGCTTTGAGGTTTCTAATTTTAATTCCTGATAATATGTTTAATGATATATTTAAATTTACTTTAGCATTAGTTAGATTCTCAAAAACTAAGCCAGAAAAGTGCAAATTGTAAGGATCGAGTTTAAACCATTTTGATTTAGAGTTACTTATTCTTATGGCTTTTTATGATCACAGTAATATATGCTACATGACATTATATTAAACACTCGCCAAACAAAATTGAAAGAATAACATATATAAAATATTTCCAGAATTAGCGTAATTCGTATTAAAATATGTGATATTATAAAAGATGTCCTATTTCAAAAAATTCTGCCTGTGAAAACCTACGAAAAGAATGTGATTAATTATTAGAACCACTAAATAACTGCCGTGAGTAATAGGGGGAGGTTACAAAAAATCGAGAGACATCATTTTAATATAAAATAGTTCAGATTTTTTCGTATTTCTTTTTTTATTTACCAGACAGTAAGAATTAAATTTATCACAATTTTTTTGTCTAAATTTGGTAAAGAAATAACGAGGAAACCAATCTAATTAAAATCCCTGAAAAGTAGCTTTATTGTTACTAACATTAGAGAACCATGTTCAAATAAAATTTGTGGATTATAACAAAAGCAATACACCTAACATTTTTTAGATATGAAGGCAATTCTATAATTATAGTAATATTCTAACTTTATATACCATGTTTTGGATTATGGATATGGGTTTTAATATTAAAGAAAAGAAAAAATTAAGAAAATCAAAACTATCTAACGCGAAATGGTTCCAACTTATTTATTAAGCAACACAGATGCAGCTTATAAAATTTCGGCTTTTTATAATTACGTAAAACTACATAATCAAGTAACAGAAGAAAGACCTTAAAAAGTCTTTGATTCCTATTCTTATTTATATAACCGATTTTTTTTAACAATACGTTAAAACTGTACATATTTTACGAATATCATATGTGAATATTTATTTGACTTTTTACCGTCTAAGAACTAAGTATGACTTATTATAAAATAATACTTTGTATTTTTTGTATAGCGGATTAATAAAAGAAGAAGATGGGTGTTAAAGACATCCATTTTTTGAATGGAACACTGTATTTTCTTATATATTTCAATTTGCTGACAATTTTAAACACCAATTCTGTGCCAATAATGTATGTTTTTAAAATTAACATCACTCATATATTCTTTGAGTTTGACTTTTGCTTAAATAATGTATCAATTAGAATTGATCTTTTGGGTGACGTTTACGTACAACAAAATAAAACATTACATGATATAATAATAATAATAATAATAAATAGCCGTTATTTAATAAATTTACAAAATAGCGTAAAGATTTTTCAACGAGGGTGGCGAGATCTAACAACGCTACTCATCTAACCACCCGTTTCAATGAATAATTTAGAATAATTTCTACAATAGAAAAACCAAATATACAATAATTATCTACCACTAAACATAATAATATACATCAAAATCCTTAGAACCAGTAAAATGTATGTATGTCAAAAACATATTAAAGAAGAATATCAACTAACAATACTACTTGATAAACTCGCACGATCTACTTTGCTCCAGTTAAAGAGAAACAAATAATAGCAACAATAAAAAAAAAAATATATATATATATATATATATATATATATATATATATATATATATATATATATATATATATATATATATATATATATATATATATATATATATATATATATATATATATATATATATATATATATATATATATATATATATATATATATATATATATATATATATATATATATATATATATACACATACATACATATATATATAATTGTAAGTATGTTCGATTTGCCTGTACAATCAACAGTGCCATAATTGGATTGTAGCCGATATCTTAATTACCATTTGCATCTACAGATTTGAGGTGAGATTTAAATTTCTTTTTAAACGTTAAAATATTTGAACATATCTTAGTGCTAAGGGGAATTGCATTATAATATTTGACAGCATTGAATCTAAATGATCTTTGAAACAGTACAGTCCTTTGAGTTGGAACTGCTAGTAGTTCTCTATGACGTGTAGACCTCTCGCGGATATCCGATCCTTTAGTATGTTTTTCAAATAGATATCTAGGTTGGTGGGACGCACTTATTCCATGGACCAATGAGCACAAGTGTAACTGGAATCTATCATCAAGTTTAAACCAGCCAGACTGTCTATAAAACTCTGATACATGGTCATACTTCCTTAGACCATACGAAAATTTCAAGCACCAAATTTGTAACTTGTAAATAGGCCAGTATACGGAATCACCCAATTTAAGCTTAATTTGTGGTAAAAGGAAGTGTTTAAACATATAAAGAGTTTTAAGTTTCCCGTATCCTTTTCGCAATAAAGACGAAACGTGGCTCTTAAATCTTAGTTCTGAATCAAAGAATACTCCCAAATTTTTTCCTGACTTCGATACATTTATTTTGATATTATCTATAATGATATTAATATTACGAGAAAGGACATTTCGATCCTTACCGTACAACAAAAGTTGAGTTTTAGATTGATTTAATAAAAAGCCATGCGCTATCGAAATTTTTCTAATAGTACCAAGGTCATGAATAATACGAACCTCGGCCAACCTGACATCTTTAGAGCAAAAACTATAATAAAGTTGGAAGTCATCTGCATATTGGTGCGAACTTATGTAATTTAAATGATTCTTAAAATCCAAAGTATATAGCGAGAAGATCAGAGGTCCCAAAATGCTACTTTGAGGCACACCTCGATTTAAACTTAAAGTTTCAGAAGTCTGACCTCCTAAAAGAACCCTTTGACACCTTCGCGAAGATGATCTTTAAAGAAACTAACAGCAGTGCTATTCAATCCAAAAAAATTTAGTTTAGCACACAGAATATCGTGATCCAAGGTGTCAAATGCCTAATTATATCGTCAGAGACCTTCAAAAGGGCGGTGGTGGTGCTATGATGCCATCTAAATCCGGACTGAGTTATGGGAATAAAATTACGTTGCGAAGAGAAGTTATTTAATTGCAAATACACAATTTTTTCTAATATTTTAGAAAATATAAGCAGCAAGCTAATTGGTCTAAAATGACACAATTCTCTTGGGTTAGTATTTTTGGCAATAGGTAATATATTCGCAGTTTTCCATTGCATTGGAAATTTATCTTTAAGAATACAGAAATTCACAATGTGTGTAATAAGAGGTAGCAAATGAGGAACTATTAAAAATACATTTTTAATAGATCATGGGCACTAGAACGCAGCTGATTTATAATTTTTTCGACCTGGTCACAATTTACGTCAGAGAATTTTAAGTTAGGGGTAACACTATAAGCACTTAAATCTTTATACCGATTTAGGAATACGTCATTATTATTAATTTGGGCGTTTCGTGAAGGTATACTCTCCAAAAAAATATTTGTTAAAATCATCAGGGTTTCCTACTTCACCCGCAGAACCAGGATTAATGTTTAGCCATCTTAGAGTTTTCCAAGAGAATTTGGGATTTACTCTAAACTAATGATTTAAATATGCCTTTTTTTATTGCGTATAGACGTTGTAACAAAGTTCCTAAGTTGTTTGTACTCACTCCAAGTTTCCCCTGTTTTGAGATTTTTATATTTGGTGTGAGCTTTATTCCTTAGCTGTATCATATATTTAACATTAGGAGTTATCCACGGCGCAGGGAGCTTAGTAAGACGTGAAGTTTTGTATGGAGCATGCCTGTCAAACAGATCATGTATGGCCCTAGTAAAAAAAATAACCTTTTCATCCACATCATTAATAGAAAATGATAATCCCAATCCATACTATACACATTAGTAATGAATAAGGCGTAATTAAAATTAGAGTAACCTCGACATGTCCTATATTTTATATATTTAGGGAGCTTTTCACAAATCAGGTTGCATTTTACTAAGCAGTGATCCGATATTCTGTCCATCCTAAGCACATCGCTACAATTTGTTAGGTCTAAAGATGATGTAGCGATAATATCCAAAAGAGAGGTGGTATATTCAGTGACCCGGGTTGGTTGAGTAATTATCTGATGAAGACCATATTTTTTTAAAAAGTTACTTAATGTCAAAAAACTTTTATGATTAAAAAGGAAAGGTTATCTAATAACTTTTTTATATTAGTAATAATATTAAAAAAAATAGAAAAACCCGTTTTAGATATTATTATTCTTATTTTATTTTACTATTAGTAAAAATCTCCAAAGACATTTTTTTTTAAATAATTGAGTAACAATTTAATTTGATTTTTGTACTAGATTTGAGGTAGATTGGAGAATTAATTTTTTAATAATAATTTTTTAACACTTCACTAGGTGCCATTTTGTTCCGCCGTATTAGATTTTTACCAGGTCAAAATTTTAAGTCAATCGGGTAAGTAGTTTTTAGGTATGTCGGAAAAGGGCATACGGACAATTTCGAGTATTGAGTAAACATGTTTTTGGCATCTACTGACGCTAAAACGGAAATATATATAAAAATTGGCCGTTTCATACCACAATTTTACGAGTTCATCTTTATATCACATTTAATTTTTGCACGACATTTGAAATTAATCTAATAAGTGGTTTTTCAGGCTGATGGTTTATTAGGCAGCCATTTTGTTTCGCTATCTTACAGTCATACTAAAATTTTACCATTTGATTCATATGTAATACTTGATTTTTGAGGTAAATTGGATAAATAGTTATTTAGTAATAATTTTTTTAACATTTTACTAAACCGCGATTTTGTTCTGTCGTCTTGGATTTTTACCAAAATGTTACCAGGTCAGCCCTATATGACCCCTAATATTTGACCAAAATTTAAAGTCAATCGGGTAAGTTTTTAGCTATACCGCGAATTGTCAGACGGACGGAATTGAGAAAACATGTTTCTCGCCATGTAGAAACCCTAAAATGTGAGGATCTGTAAAAATCCCAGAAGGAAATTTTTTCAGATTAGAATAATTCCCTTTTACGAGGGAAGTAAAAATATTTGTTTTTTATTTTCGAGTCCCGATCATCGAGACCGTGATCGAGACCATGAATATTTTTCGAGACCAAGACCGAGACTAGACTAGTAAAATTCGTAAAATAAAGCCGGAACTCCGATACAAATCCCAAACTAGATCATTGTCGCTATAGACATTTTTTTGGCCAATGTGCGATGACATGATGATAAGGCATTAATTACCCAAACTTGAATTAAATATTTAGAAATGTACAAGGCACTTCCAAAATGCTAAAAAAATGTTTCTTGAAAACGAAGCGTTTCCGGATTCATGTTTTTAATGCAGAATCACACCCTGTTATGTATCATCGTCATTTCACCTGTATGTAACATGTGAATATTAGAAAATATACACAAGTGGGTAAATTTTATCAACGGAGGAGTTTTGTATAAAATGCATACCTACTAAATTTTAATTAACCTCCCTAAACAAAAAAATAAAATTAGCCTGTTATCGGAAAGTTCGATCAAAACTCTTTTTATCTTGGGCTCTCTAAACGATCAATTTTTATAAATACCCTGACCTAAAGCAGGTGTTTTATGAATCAGTATAGAAATAAAGAATAGGGTAGGTCACAAGGCTCTTTAATAAAACAGCGCTTTACAAATGAGGGCTGTTATAAAACAGCGATGTTTGAAAATAGCGTATATTAAAACAGATTATTTTAGTTGTTTTGTTAAATAGACTTTAATAACTAACCTGGTGCTTGTCGATTTTGTAAGGACCAGACGAGGGATACTTTGAAAACATACAAAATTTGCCATTTGGAGGAAAACAACCCATGGACTAAGAATGTGTTAAGTGCATTATATCAGATGTGGTCGAATATTTTTGAATTACCGTGACTGAGAGAACCGATATTACATTGTAGTATAAAAGGAGTCGGTTAACACCATGTTATCTGTTAAAGTTGTGATTAGGGTCATAACAGAAAAGATGGTTTACCATATATAAGGATAGCGTTAATAACTAACCTGTTGCTAACCTGGCACATATCCATCTAGTACTACCTACCAATCCACCTATCTAACAAAATATCCATGATTTGTATTTATGAGTTGGTTTTTCAATATGCTAATATTTTATGGAGCTATTTCGTCTTGGGCTGTTGTGTTACAAAGGCCGTTTAATATAAGCAAGGTTTTAATATACCCTATTTTTGATACAGCGTTGTTACTACAGAGCCGGATCCCAATACAGAACTGTTGCATAGATTTTGTGAGAGACGAGGAATACTTTGAAAAGATACAAATTGACCATTTGGAGGAAAACCATGGACTAAGAATGTGTTGAGTGCGTTATATCAGACGTGGTCGAATATTCTTGAATTACTGTTACCGAAAGAGCGGAGTAAAGTATTGTAGTCGTGAAAAAATCACCCTTCGAGATTTTTTCAGATACACATCGCACGCCTAAGGGTCTCTAGACAAAAAATACTTGTTTTTAACCATTTCGTCGGTCGTTCTCAACATTTTGGTAAAAATCCGATATCCTAACAAAATAGCGGCCTAATGAAAGAAAAATTATTACTTAATAGCTACTAATCCAGTTTACCTCAAATTCTACACAAAAATGAAATGTGACAGAAACTAGGAAAGGTTTGGTGAAACAAAATGGCGGCCTAATTAAATATTTAAGATCGGTAAAATTCCATTATGCCAATAAACATAAAAAATGAAAATATTAATGTAAAAATGAATTAACAACAACAAACAAAAACAAAATTAGAAAATGTTATACTGGAGTATCGAGGCAGTAGTGTTATTTAAACAGGTATGGTAAGTGAATGAATGTTTGTGTGTACGTAGGTATGTATGTATCTTAGATCTAGACAAATAAAAAGTTGTTCGGATGAAAAATGTATGTTTGTTTTAATCTGAATGATTGTTAGATATGAAAATGAAACAGATCTATTGTCAAGGATCCTTGTTTGCGCGTGCGCAATATATTTATATACAATATTAAAATGTATCTAAAATGGTAGAAAATATATACTAAAAGAATATTAAGAAAAATAAATTAAAAAATTCGTAAATTACGGTATATATATATATATATATATATATATATATATATATATATATATATATATATATATATATATATTTACACTGTTCTTAAACCATACTTTATACTAAAAGTTTTTATTTTTCTTGGGTATAGGTTTAAGTAATGAAACTTTTTTTTCCTGCAACTAGCTCGACTTTTCGCTTATTGTTTGAAGCATTTTCAAGAGCATTTTATTGCATGTCTAATAAATATACATCATACATGGATTAGTACTTTTCAACAACATACGCAAATATTTAACATATACTATACGTAACAAAACAAATATTCATAATACTTAACTATTGAACAATTAATTAATTAAAATATTTTTGTACTCACAACAATTAATAAAACAACTATGGCGTAAATTAGTAAAATAAATTTTATATGTACCTTATCTTGGAAACGACAATATTATTTTAGTAATAATTTTGATGTTCTGAACGTTTTAACCGATGGGTGAGATCTATAAAAATTCCGTAATTATAAAAACCATTACGCTGTTTTTTGGCTGTTTGGGTGTTGGGAATTAAAATTTAGGTATCGACCTGACCAAGTTTCCTTTGTGTATCATTTTGTATTAATGATATTTTTGTCCCTAATCAATGTTAAATCAAATTAATTTCATTGTTTTTTTCTAATTCAAAAGTAAATTGAAGTTTTGGATGAAAGCTGTTAAATTTATTAATGATATCTTCTTTGATGGAACTATAGTTAGGCAATCATCCACGAAAGTTTGAAAAAAACAATTTCAAAATCTAAGTTTTTTATGACATGTTCTTCCAAGTGTTCCATTACTAACTGTGCAATAGTTGACGATATTGGAGAACCCATGGCGCAGCCGTCAAGTTGCTGATAAAAATTATTTTTGTATTGAAAATAGTTATTATTTAATGTTAAGTTTATTGCTTCTATAAATTCGTTGCAAGAAAGAGTAGTATGTTCTTTAATTAAATTCCACTTATGTTTAATAATTTCTGTTACTAAATCATTTGGAATATTTGTGTATAATGAAATTACATGCAATGAAAGTAGTTTATGATTATCTGGAGTATTTACAGTGTCAATAAACTTTTTGAAAGAAAAAGAATCTTTTATATAATAATCGTTTTTACCTATAACATTTGATAAACATTTTAACAGATATCTAGATAAGTTGTAAAACGGAGACTAAATGCAAGAAACTATTGGTCGAAGAGGTATTACCGGCTTATGCAATTTTGGTAGTCCGGATAATTTTGGAGCTGTTGCATTGTGAATCATTAATTTTTTTGCTTCTAGGTCACTAAGCGAATTATTGTTCACTAGTTTTTTTACAAAGTTGTTATTTTTTAATTGAAATGTGTTTGTGGAATCAGTTTTTAATTTTTTATAGCTTTTGAGTCATTTAACAGTTCATTTATTTTTGTATCATAGTCTGTCAAATTCATGACCACAGTTTTATTACTTTTATCTGGTTGTAAGATTGTTATTTGTGGGTTAGCTTTCATAAAATGTTTGACTTTGCTTAATTTTTTTTCAATTTCATTAGATTTTATTTTGTTCTGGCTAACTTTTGATTTGTGGTTTGAAATAAGGTTTACAACATCGGCTCGAATACTGTCTTTTATTTGATCAGGTTTATCATAAATTGCTTGTTCTATTGACGTAATGTATTCAGAATAAGGTAAATGTTGTTCTTTTATTATAGGAAGCGAACATGTTTTTCCAAACGCCAAAACTTCGGCAATGTCACTTGGAATATCTATTTCAGAAATGTTTTCTAACCATTCAGATGTATTTATTTTTATTTTATTATTACCTTTGGAATTTAAAATAGAGAACTTAGTGATGTTTTTATTTTTTACATATTCGAATGTTTTTTCGTATTTATTGTTTTCTAATCTTAGAAAGTCATTTAGAATATTTTGGGGTAAGTATTCGCTTGATTAATTTTTTCTTTTAGAAATATGTCCAATGAATTTATGTTTCTAACAGTTTCGGTTAAAATTAACTTTAAAATTTTTAATTTTGTGTCATTTAAAATATCATTAAATTCATTTCCAAGGTACGTACCTGAGAACCTAATATGTGGAACACAGAAGTCTAAAAATTTTGGTATAACATTTGCATGTTTACATTGTAATAAAAAAATTCTCCGATTTCTCTGTTTTGGCTAGATTATCATAGGTTGTTGATATTGCCTTCAATATTCTCATTGGTGTATCTCCATATAAATCCTGGATTCCTTGGAAAAAAGACATAGTTTTGTAGCAGCTCAGCCCTTGCTAATATATATTTATTTACACTGTTCTTAAACCATACTTTATACTAAAAATTTTTATTTTTCTTAGGTATGGGTTTAATTAATGAAACATTTATTATTAACATGTACTATACGTAACAAAACAAACATTCATAATACTTAAGTATAGAACAATTAATAAAACAACTATGGCGTAAATTGTTAAAATAAATTTTATATGCACCTTACCTTGGAAACGACAATATTATTTTAGTAATAATTTTGATGTTCTGAACGTTTTAACCGATGGATGAGATCTATATAAATTCCGTAATTATAAAAACCATTATCTTGATTTTTTATCTTATTAAAAACTTATGTATTTTGGTATACAGTAGATGGCTAAAAACATGTATAATAGTTTATTTACATCAAAATTATTACTAAAATAATATTGTCTTTTCCAAGAAAGGGTACATATAAAATGTATTTTAATAATTTACGCCATAGTTGTTTTATTAAATGTTGTACAAAAATATTTTAATTAATTAATTGTTCAATAGTTAAGTATTATGAATGTTTGTTTTGTTACGTATAGTACATGTTAAATATTTGCGTATGTTGTTGAAAAATACTAATTCATGTATATTTTTTAGACATGCAATAAAAATGTATATATATATATATATATATATATATATATATATATATATATATATATATATATATATATATGAAACGCACTATTGTTTTATAGTTCAAAATATATTTTAATTTTATTTTTGGTATTATTACTCGTTAACGTCTAATCAGACTATATGATTTATTATTATTTTGTTACTATTTATATAATATTTAAATATACGCGCGCGAATACGCACATTTTTTGAAGGGCAAAAAACTCCCGGCCGGTATGCATCGAAGAGCATACGGGACAAGTCGAGCACACTCGATTTTAAGACGTCAAGCAATCGACATAGTATCGATACACGTGAAAGTTACACAAATCTTTCATCACATTTTTACTTATTTTGAGTGAAGTGATATTTAGCCTAGAACATTAATCCAGACCATCCAGAGGCCACGAATCTAGGATGATCCGAAGACCAATAGAATAGAGAGCTCTCTTGAAGCGATTTCACGTCGAAATACTGGTGAGTGCTTTTCATTTTATGTGCGTCGACGTCTGCGATTAATTGGTAATTTTCACTCAAATTTTTATGAATTTTCACTTTCCTATGGAAATCATATGGTCCTTCGGCAATTAACAGCCCTACGGCTCCATTTTTGGTCCGATCGAGCACGGATAGGCACTAGCTTTTACAAAATTTAAAAATTTTTACTTCGCTTAACACTAAAATAAATCTCATACGTCTTAGCCATTTTTATTTTATTGTTATCATTTAAACATTTAAATCTGGTGGTACCAATATATCTATCTCTTTTACACATTTTAAGGTCGATATCTATCTATCTCTATATTCTAAGCGCATAGTTAAACGATCAGAAATCGTATTTTTAATCTAAGACAGATGGTACAGTTTTATTCTTTTCAATTCTAAAATCATTCTATAAAGCTATCTCTTTTTATTCAAACAGTGTGCGTCTATTCCAACATTCGCTCTTACTGCTATCGAGTAGGCGCAAATTTGCTGTACAGCCAACCCGGCCATTTTTTGGATTTTTAGGGAACAGCTGATTTAACCGCCTCGCGCTACCTATTCAACAACGCTTGTTTTGTTGACGTTTTCCTTTCAAAACAAAACGAGTTTTGCATTTATTTGGATAAATACACTTATTTATTATTTGCAGGTATTGGTATATTCTCAGGTATATTTATAAATAGTGGTGGATTTACAGTTCTTTATTATCCAAATCTTTCTATAAATATAACGCCGAATAGATATAAATAATTTCTTTATTTTATTGCATCATTTGGTGATTTACACAGTGTCTTCCTCTTATAAATTAAATACATATATTTTTGTTCCTGAACCAAAATAATTTTAAAATGACTGATCAAGAACAAATCTCTAAACTTGAGTTTAAACGTAAAATTCCTTTAAATAGATTAAATGAAATTTACGATTACTGTAACAATTCTACAGCTGATCCATTTTATAAACAAAATTTTTTGGCAAGAGCTGAATATGTAGACACGTTATATGAAGAATTTCAGAGACATCACAATCAAATTATTTCATTAATTTCTGAGGACACTGACTTTCAGGCTCAAGATAAATTCAGAATTTTAGCTGATAAATATTTATATCACATAAAAGGTAAAAAAATGGAATTTACTTGTGCAAATATGGGAAGTGGTAATTTAAATACATCAAATAGTGGCTTTTCGCCCAGTGCAAAGCTTCCAAAAATTAATGTGCCAATTTTTGAAGGTAACTTAAAATCTTGGCCAACCTTTTTAGATTTATATAAACACCTTATTCATGAAAATCAAAACTTGTCAAATATACAAAAATTTCATTATTTAATAACTTCGCTAAAAAATGAACCTTCTAATTTGGTTAAATCAATACCTATGACGGCTAATAATTATCAAATTGCATTTGATACTCTACTTAAAAGATATCAAAATAAACGGTTTTTGGCGACCACTTATTTTAATGAAATATACACTGCTCAACATTTGCAAAGGCCCTCCTTTAAGGATCTGCGTCATCTACTGGACATATTTTCAGAGAACCTTGCGGCATTAAAAAACTTGAACTTTGACACAGATTCTTGGGACTTCTTGCTTTTTAACATTTTATTGCAAAAGTTAGATTCTAAAACCAGAACAGATTTTGAGTTAGAGTATAGCACAACCAAAATTCCTCTTTATAAAAATCTTACTGATTTTTTACACAATCAATGTAAGGCCTTAGAGTCTGTGCAATGTATGATGCCGGGTTTCGATTGTAAATCTAAAACAGGTAACAAGAGTGGCCCATCTTTGGATCAACCATCTCAGTCTCCTTCAAAAGGAAAGCAGCGTCATAATTTCTCCAATTACGTTTCTATGGTACCTGTAAATCAACAAAATTATAAATGTATTTTATGCCCTGAAGCAACGCATGCCTTGTATAGATGTCAGCTATTTTTATCCAAGAATCCTCATCAGAGGCATGCTATAGTTAAACAGCATAAACTATGCGAAAACTGCATTCGTTTTAAACATCCTGTGCGTAACTGCACTTCTTCTTCCAAATGTAGGATTTGCCAATTTCCGCATCACACCTTACTTCATTTTGAGTGTAATCGGCTAACTGCACCCTCTCAATCATCTTCAGAAACGCGGACCTCTGGCAGACAGGTATCAGCTTCTTTTCAGGATGCAGTTTTTCCTTCTGTAGTCCCAGCTGCTGCAGAGGAAAATGTGCTAACCCCACAAGACTCAGTGCAGTCTGCTCAGGCTTTACAATGCAGTACTACTTCTTCAAATAAACCATTCACGGTTCTGCTTTCTACTGCAGAAGCAGAAATTAAGGATGTTTGGGGAAACTTTCAGAGAGTTCGTATCCTTTTAGATAATGCCAGCATGGCTAATTTTATCTCTCAATGTTGTGCTAATCGTTTGGGCCTGAAAAGGCAACATTTTTCTGTTCCCATTGAGGGAATAAATAATTTAATTTCAACCTCCAATAAAGGCATTACTCAATGTTTTCTAAAACCTTGTGACAAAGTTAGTCCGACATTTTCATTTGAAGCCATTATTTTGCCCAAGGTTTGCTCAGAACAACCAAAGGTAATGGTTAATCCTCAACACTGGTCTCATATAAAAAATTTGAAGTTAGCAGACACAAAATTCCAGACTCCTGGCCCTATTGATATTTTAATTGGGGCTGAGCTTGTACCCTTCGTATTAGGTTCTGGAAGAATTTTTGGAAAACCAGGCCAACCTGTGGCCTTAGAGACTATTTTTGGATGGATTCTACAAGGTCGTACAGAGTATCCGACGTCAAATTTATCTTTAATTAGCTGTCATGCTTCCTTTGAACCACAGGTAGACACAACTCTTCAAAAGTTTTGGGAAATCGAGCAAATTCCGACAGTAAATAACTATTTGTCACCTGAGGATATTAAGTGCGAATCTATATATAAAAGGTCAGTTCAGCGTGACAGTTTCGGCCGATTTGTAGTTGCACTTCCATTTAAACATGAGAATCCAGATTTTGGGGATACTTACACTCAAGCTTTTAGACGCTTTATTTGCCTAGAATCTCGCCTCTATAAAAACCCCGTACTTCAGTCGTCTTATTCTGATTTTATCAAGGAATACATTCAAAATGAATATATTTCCGAAGTCTCGACTTCTGACTACTGCTCATCTTCAGCATTTTATTTACCACATCACTGTGTTTTGAAGCCGGACAACGTTTCGACTAAACTCAGGGTCGTTTTCGACGCTAGTGCTAAAAGCGACACTGGCATGAGTCTGAATGATAATTTATATTCTGGCTCTAAACTTCATCAGGATTTATCTACAATTTTATTACGTTTTCGTACTTTCCCTGTCGTGTTTACGTGCGACATTAAACAAATGTATTGTCAGATATTAATTACACCTGAGCACAGACATTTTCAAAGGTTTCTGTGGCGTTTCTCAAAGACAGAATCAATCAAAGAATACACTCTTAACAGAGTAACCTTTGGAGTATCATCAGCTCCATATTTGGCCCTTCGGACATTAAAAGAATTGGCAAATATTGAACAAGATAATCATCCTTTAGCATCACAAGTCTTACAAGAGTCAGTATATATTGACGATGGTGTTTGTGGCGCAAACTCTATAAATGCCGCTCTTCGTCTCCAAACGGAACTGATAACCCTTTTAAAAAAGGGCGGATTTATGTTAAGAAAATGAGTGAGTAACCACCCAGATCTTCTATCTTCTGTCCCAAATTCAGATGTTCAGATGCCTTTTTCTTTCGAAAGCGAAGGTCCTACCTACATCAAGGTTCTGGGTCTCCAGTGGAACCCAAATTTAGATGTATTTTCGTATACATGCACTCCCATTGAGGCAAGGTGTACAAAAAGAAATGTTCTTTCTCAGGTTGCAAGAATTTTCGATCCTTTGGGATTCCTTGCTCCAGTTGTTCTTCTTGCAAAACAAATTTTACAGCAACTCTGGCTTTCAAAAATAGATTGGGATGAAAAACCCCCTGACCATATAATTAATATATGGAATCAATTTAAAACAGAATTGCCCTCTATTTCTGAAATAAAAATACCCCGATTATTGCACTCTGACCCTATAGCGAGTTTGGAGATTCATGGCTTCTGTGATGCCAGTACTTTGAGCTATGGTTGTGTAATTTATTTTAGATTTATTACTTCTAGTGGAACTATAAAAGTAAATCTAGTTTCTGGAAAATCTAGAGTAGCTCCGCTTAAATCTGTCTCTTTACCGCGACTTGAACTATGTTCTGCTTATCTTCTGGCTGATTTACTCGCTTCTGTTAAGCAATCATATTATAATTATCTTACGTTTAACTCAATTTATGCGTGGTCTGATTCGAAAGTGACCCTAGCTTGGTTGTCGAGCTCTCCACATCGTTGGAAGACATTCGTTGCCAATAGGGTTTCTCATATACAAGATGTCATTCCTTCATCATGCTGGAGATACGTACCTACTGGAGAAAATCCAGCTGATTGCGTATCTAGAGGACTTACTCCTCAGAGACTTCTGTTACATGACTTATGGTGGCATGGGCCTCAGTTTTTATATCAAAATTCAGATAATTGGCCAGAACAAGACTCTTCTTTAGATGGAAATCTTTCCTATATATCTCAAGAAGAAAAACAAGTTTCCTTACATGCCTCTGTAAAAACAGATGACAATCCAATTTTAGCACTACTTTGGAAATTTTCTTCTCTTAGGAAAGTACAGCGAATTACCGCCTATTTATTACGATTTATCAGCGTAATTAGGAAAATCCAAAATACGCCCCCTTTAGCGTTGGATTATAATTATAATGCTTTACAAGCTATAATTAAATGCGTGCAAAAAGAATGTTTTGTCGCAATTTTTCATGCCTGTGACAAAAATTTATCTCTCCCTAAGCCTTATAGGAAGCTCGCAGTTTTTGTGGACAATGCAGGAATCCTTAGGGTGGGGGGTAGGCTGAGAAAATCCTCTCTTTCATTTGATTCAAAACATCCGATTTTATTACCAAAAAATCATAGATTTACTGATTTGGTAATAGAGCAGATGCATAATGATAATCTGCATCCGGGTTTAAAAACGGTGCACAACCTGATTGTCCAAAATTTCTGGATAATTTCTCCACGAAATGCTATTTACCGATGCCTTTCTAAATGTATTAAATGTTGTCGTGCAAAACCTAAATCTTATACCCCGGTAATGGCGGATCTACCCGCATTTAGAATTTCGCAGTTAAAGGCATTTTCCCAAGTTTGTCTTGACTACGCCGGTCCTTTCTTAATCCCTATGGGAAAGCACAGGGGTATAAAAACCTCCAAGGCATATATTTGCCTTTTCGTTTGTTGTGCCACTAAAGCACTTCATCTAGAGTTGTCTTCCGATTTATCATCTGAGGCCTTTCTAGCCTGTTTACGTAGGTTTATTGCCCGCCGAGGCAGAGTCACAGATATATATTCTGATCAAGGCACCAATTTTATAGGCGCATACAACCAACTTCAGAAATTTTCGAAGAATTGTATGAAGCTATCTGTTAGATGGCACTTTAATCCTCCCGGTTCGCCCCATTTTAATGGACTTAGCGAGTCCGCTGTGAAGTCAGTCAAAACCCATATTCATCGTGTGGTAGGTGAGCAAATCATGACATACGAGGAATTTTACACTTTGTTGACACAGATTGAGTCCCTCTTAAACTCCCGTCCTTTGTCTCCAATGAGTGAAGATCCCAATGACCTTACCCCTTTAACTCCAGGGCACTTTTTAACGCTGGAACCTCCTACTAATTTCCCTGAACCAGATGTCTCAAGTACACCTATTAATAGACTAAGCCGTTGGCAAATGTTGACGAAAATGCACTATGATTTTTGGAAGCGTTGGAGCGAAGAATATCTTCACACACTTCAACAGCGTTGTAAGTGGACAAAGTCCAGCCCTAACATTAAACCTGATATGTTGGTTCTCATCAAAAATGAACAGAGGCCTCCGTTGGAATGGTCTCTGGGACGAATACTTCAGGTTCATCCGGGAAAAGACGGGGTAGTTAGAGTGGCTACTTTAAAAACTCAAAATGGAGTTTTACAGCGTCCAGTTGTAAAGCTCTGTCCATTACCTGGACAATAATTTTTTTCTCTTTTTTTTTGCGTTAGAAAAAACTAACGTGTTTTTTGGTGGGGGGAATGTTGGAAACGCACTATTGTTTTATAGTTCAAAATATATTTTAATTTTATTTTTGGTATTATTACTCGTTAAAGTCTAATCAGACTATATGATTTATTATTATTTTGTTACTATTTATATAATATTTAAATATACGCGCGCGAATACGCACATTTTTTGAAGGGCAAAAAACTCCCGGCCGGTATGCATTGAAGAGCATACGGGACAAGTCGAGCACACTCGATTTTAAGACGTCAAGCAATCGACATAGTATCGAGACACGTGAAAGTTACACAAATCTTTCATCACATTTTTACTTATTTTGAGTGAAGTGATATTTAGCCTAGAACATTAATCCAGACCATCCAGAGGCCACGAATCTAGGATGATCCGAAGACCAATAGAATAGAGAGCTCTCTTGAAGCGATTTCACGTCGAAATACTGGTGAGTGCTTTTCATTTTATGTGCGTCGACGTCTGCGATTAATTGGTAATTTTCACTCAAATTTTTATGAATTTTCTTTTTCCTATGGAAATCATATGGTCCTTCGGCATTAACAGCCCTACGGCTCCAATATATATATATATATATATATATATATATATATATATATATATATATATATATATATATATATATATATATATATATATATATATATATATATATATATATATATATATATATATATATATATATAAATATATATATATATATATATATATATATATATATATATAAATATATATATATATATATATATATATATATATATATATATTATAGCCGTAGGGCTGTTAATTGCCGAAGGACCATATGATTTCCATAGGAAAAAGAAAATTCATAAAAATTTGAGTGAAAATTACCAATTAATCGCAGACGTCGATTCACATAAAATGAAAAGCACTCACCAGTATTTCGACGTGAAATCGCTTCAAGAGAGCTCTCTATTCTATTGGTCTTCGGATCATCCTAGATTCGTGGCCTCTGGATGGTCTGGATTAATGTTCTAGGCTAAATATCACTTCACTCAAAATAAGTAAAAATGTGATGAAAGATTTGTGTAACTTTCACGTGTCTCGATACTATGTCGATTGCTTGACGTCTTAAAATCGAGTGTGCTCGACTTGTCCCGTATGCTCTTCAATGCATACCGGCCGGGAGTTTTTTGCCCTTCAAAAAATGTGCGTATTCGCGCGCGTATATTTAAATATTATATAAATAGTAACAAAATAATAATAAATCATATAGTCTGATTAGACTTTAACGAGTAATAATACCAAAAATAAAATTAAAATATATTTTGAACTATAAAACAATAGTGCGTTTCCAACATTCCCCCCACCAAAAAACACGTTAGTTTTTTCTAACGCAAAAAAAAAAAGAAAAAAATTATTGTCCAGGTAATGGACAGAGCTTTACAACTGGACGCTGTAAAACTCCATTTTGAGTTTTTAAAGTAGCCACTCTAACTACCCCGTCTTTTCCCGGATGAACCTGAAGTATTCGTCCCAGAGACCATTCCAACGGAGGCCTCTGTTCATTTTTGATGAGAACCAACATATCAGGTTTAATGTTAGGGCTGGACTTTGTCCACTTACAACGCTGTTGAAGTGTGTGAAGATATTCTTCGCTCCAACGCTTCCAAAAATCATAGTGCATTTTCGTCAACATTTGCCAACGGCTTAGTCTATTAATAGGTGTACTTGAGACATCTGGTTCAGGGAAATTAGTAGGAGGTTCCAGCGTTAAAAAGTGCCCTGGAGTTAAAGGGGTAAGGTCATTGGGATCTTCACTCATTGGAGACAAAGGACGGGAGTTTAAGAGGGACTCAATCTGTGTCAACAAAGTGTAAAATTCCTCGTATGTCATGATTTGCTCACCTACCACACGATGAATATGGGTTTTGACTGACTTCACAGCGGACTCGCTAAGTCCATTAAAATGGGCGAACCGGGAGGATTAAAGTGCCATCTAACAGATAGCTTCATACAATTCTTCGAAAATTTCTGAAGTTGGTTGTATGCGCCTATAAAATTGGTGCCTTGATCAGAATATATATCTGTGACTCTGCCTCGGCGGGCAATAAACCTACGTAAACAGGCTAGAAAGGCCTCAGATGATAAATCGGAAGACAACTCTAGATGAAGTGCTTTAGTGGCACAACAAACGAAAAGGCAAATATATGCCTTGGAGGTTTTTATACCCCTGTGCTTTCCCATAGGGATTAAGAAAGGACAGGCGTAGTCAAGACAAACTTGGGAAAATGCCTTTAACTGCGAAATTCTAAATGCGGGTAGATCCGCCATTACCGGGGTATAAGATTTAGGTTTTGCACGAAAACATTTAATACATTTAGAAAGGCATCGGTAAATAGCATTTCGTGGAGAAATTATCCAGAAATTTTGGACAATCAGGTTGTGCACCGTTTTTAAACCCGGATGCAGATTATCATTATGCACCTGCTCTATTACCAAATCAGTAAATCTATGATTTTTTGGTAATAAAATCGGATGTTTTGAATCAAATGAAAGAGAGGATTTTCTCAGCCTACCCCCCACCCTAAGGATTCCTGCATTGTCCACAAAAACTGCGATCTTCCTATAAGGCTTAGGGAGAGATAAATTTTTGTCACAGGCATGAAAAATTGCGACAAAACATTCTTTTTGCACGCATTTAATTATAGCTTGTAAAGCATTATAATTATAATCCAACGCTAAAGGGGGCGTATTTTGGATTTTCCTAATTACGCTGATAAATCGTAATAAATAGGCGGTAATTCGCTGTACTTTCCTAAGAGAAGAAAATTTCCAAAGTAGTGCTAAAATTGGATTGTCATCTGTTTTTACAGAGGCATGTAAGGAAACTTGTTTTTCTTCTTGAGATATATAGGAAAGATTTCCATCTAAAGAAGAGTCTTGTTCTGGCCAATTATCTGAATTTTGATATAAAAACTGAGGCCCATGCCACCATAAGTCATGTAACAGAAGTCTCTGAGGAGTAAGTCCTCTAGATACGCAATCAGCTGGATTTTCTCCAGTAGGTACGTATCTCCAGACAATAATTTTTTTCTCTTTTTTTTTGCGTTAGAAAAAACTAACGTGTTTTTTGGTGGGGGGAATGTTGGAAACGCACTATTGTTTTATAGTTCAAAATATATTTTAATTTTATTTTTGGTATTATTACTCGTTAAAGTCTAATCAGACTATATGATTTATTATTATTTTGTTACTATTTATATAATATTTAAATATACGCGCGCGAATACGCACATTTTTTGAAGGGCAAAAAACTCCCGGCCGGTATGCATTGAAGAGCATACGGGACAAGTCGAGCACACTCGATTTTAAGACGTCAAGCAATCGACATAGTATCGAGACACGTGAAAGTTACACAAATCTTTCATCACATTTTTACTTATTTTGAGTGAAGTGATATTTAGCCTAGAACATTAATCCAGACCATCCAGAGGCCACGAATCTAGGATGATCCGAAGACCAATAGAATAGAGAGCTCTCTTGAAGCGATTTCACGTCGAAATACTGGTGAGTGCTTTTCATTTTATGTGCGTCGACGTCTGCGATTAATTGGTAATTTTCACTCAAATTTTTATGAATTTTCTTTTTCCTATGGAAATCATATGGTCCTTCGGCAATTAACAGCCCTACGGCTCCAATATATATATATATATATATATATATATATATATATATATATATATATATATATATATATATATATATATATATATATGCATATAAATATATATATATATATATATATATATATATATATATATATATATATATATATATATATATATATATATATATATATATATATATATATATATATATATATATATTATATATATATATATATATATATATATATATATATATATATATATATATATATATATATATATATATATATATATATATAAGCTACGTTATATGTGTGTGGTGGATTCCGTTACGAGCAAAAGCCAATTTAACGATTTTTTGTTAGGAACATGCTATACACTCTCAATTTTCCAATTCTCCAAATGTTTGGAAATAATTCTTTGTCTGGTGGGACTAATTTAGAATTACAGCGGCCTAGCGGGGACATTACTGGTGTCTGTTAAAAACCTAGAGAGGTTCCAGGAGGTTTTAAATGAGGTGGTCTTTTTTTGAAGGTGGAATAGTCTCATTGGGTAATCAGCTTTTGTCTAGACGTCTCAGTTGTCATCTATTCTGAGTGTAAGCTTTCGATAAATACATTTTGTGAACATTTTAAACGTTTTGCTAAATAACCTCGCGTTTGTTGAATTTTTAGTTGAAGTTCTGCTGCCCTATTTTCGAGTCATAATTGAGCGTTGGAAAGAGAAACTCGTTTCCGATCATTTGTACTAGCTCTATAAGAATAGTAATTATGGGCTTAAACTGAGTAAAAATATTGATTTAAATTTATTTATGAATTAACATTTTATTTTTCGTAACTGCTTAGTGAAATTTCTTCCGATCTGATGGAAACCTCTACCGCTGTTAAGAACACTTAAAAAGTAATAATTACTAATATAATTCTAAAATAAAAAGTTTACTGAAGATATATCAAAGTCACCATTCCATGAACTTCTTTATATTTAAGAAATATAGCAATCGCGATTCTGTATAATCCCACCTGATGTTAGGCATTATAAATCATAATATAAGATGATGGGCTTTCAAAGTAATATCTGCAGTTATCTAACACTTTCCCCGATAGTCTATCGCGTGGAACAAGATGATAATGAAGAATATGGTGGTAACGACCTTGGGAGGAGTTCACTTGCCTTTCTAAGCTTATCGTTCGTTACACGTAAATTATTAGAATTTATGTAATTTGCATAATATTTATACTATGGTTTTGCTACTGCTGAAATTATTTAGTTAATTTTTTCTCAATAGGTTGTTACACTTTTACATCTAGACCACGCGCACTTTTAGACAAATATTTTATTTATTAATTTCAGATATTTTGTAGGCTAATATTAATAAAATATAATTCTTAATAACTTTAGAAAGAAACTCCCATAGATATATATATATATATATATATATATATATATATATATATATATATATATATATATATATATATATATATATATATATATATATATATATATATATATATATATATATATATATATATATATATATATATATATATATATATATATATATATATATATATATATATATATATATATATATATATATATATATATATATATATAATTTAAAATTTTATACTATTTACAAAATATTATTTTTAAGTTAATAAAATAAGGTTACATACCTCGAAAAATATATGTCGTTTGTATATTAATATGTTATTGGTAGACAGCAAGTGGTGGTTTGTCAGGCAACTCATGTGTCACAGTTGTAAGTACAAAAGTGTTCTTATCATAATTCGTTTTTGAGGAATTTAGAGATATTTTTTAACTTAAACCTTAGAATATAATCAGACATTCACGATGATATACAACAGTTTAAATATAATGGCTTAAACGGAGTTAAAACTATAATATCAAATTGTGGTATATTTTACTTAAATTTTTTATGGCATTTACTGCATTTCTTTTTATATGAATCATTTCTTTAATAATTAATTACTGGTACAGGTATATTCAGCTATGATTTTGGTTTCAGAAAAATTAAATTCGTGTTTTGTGCTTTTTATTTTTTTATTTTCTAAGCGTTGGATTGTCATACCAATATATTTTATAAGGCAGTTTAAACAAGGAATTTCATTAGGAGATTGGATTTTTTACTTTTAGGAATTTTAATTTTTAATTTTGTAAATAGGAAGCCTATCAGGTTGAGCTTTATAACACACAATTATGTTATATTTTCCTAAGATATGTTTAATTCTTTCAGATAATTGAGATGTGTATGGTATCGCAATGTATTTTTTTACGTATTATCTTGTCTTACGTTTTTATTTTAATTGTAATAATAGATATAAGTCTTTGGTTTGATAATTTCTTGTATCAGATTGTCCGAACAATGATTAGCAATCAAGATCTCTTCAACTTTATTAAGACTTCAGAACGGTATTCTAGTGATGTTATATATGGCACGGTCTGCCAGACCAATCACGACACTTCGTTTTTGTTTATCTGAATGGTAAGAATTGAAATTAAGATATTGTCCAGATCAACTTTCATTTGTAAACCATTTAGTTTTTAAATTATTTTCTTTTTGTCTAATTATTTTTTCTTCTGTTTCAACTTAAAGAGTGAACTGAAGTTTCGGGTGGAAATTATTGAATGCTTAATTCTTCTATTTTATTTTCCGGAACTGATGTTAGATAATCATCCTCGTATCTCTTAAAAAAAGTAATATTAAAATTCAATTTTTCGAGAACTTCCTCTTCTATGATAAGAACACTTTTGTACCTACAACTGTGACACATGAGTTGGCTGGCAAACCAGTAACTTGCTGCCTACCAATAAAATAATAATAAACAAACGACATGCACTCTCTATATATATAGGTCTGATTTTAATAATCTTAGTTAAATAGATAGATTTTAAGGACATGCCCTTATGCAGCATTTAATTTTACATTTTGCTTACAAAATGTACGTTTAGTTAATTAAATTGCAGTTGAAATTGAATTTAATCAAACACTTTAACTTACAATGAACAGTCGGCGAAACTTGACTAAACAAAAAGCAGTAACAGCACTGACTTTAGTAAATAATGACAGTTAATAGACAACAACGTTGTTAGTTTGTGAGCAGTTGATCACTAAAATATTAGCCAAACAATGCATCGATACATACAATGCCATATAACTTATATTTTATGTTTAGAATTTATATCAGAATATGTTCATTTTTTACGAGACACTCCATGCAGGAATGTTTCTATTGCTACGAGACGTCAACTTCAACATGTGTCTGGTTCTATAAACGATCAATTAGTTATCCTACTTACAGTGTTAAAAGATGTCGTTTTTTTTAATCATTGAATTAAATGTTAATTGGGTTTTCTTCGTTTCACCTCTCTCTCCCTCTTTTCCAATCTGAGGACTTTCGCTACGCCACAAAGTTAATATTTAATACTTCCTAATACATTTGGAGCATTGCCCAAATTCTAGAGGTTGACAATATCGTGTCGATTTTGGTACTAAAGTTAAGGAAGCTTCATTACATCTTTTAAGTTGTAAAACTTAAATGTGTTTTTCCAATAATTTTAAACTAAAACTAATTTAAAGAGCAAACTATAATAACAGCATATGGGTACATGAAGGTTATAATAATTAACCATAACATCAAAGCTTAAAACAAGTGTTTAAAATATTTTTGTTTAAAATGAAAAAAAAAGAACTCTTTTAAACTGTTTGTTTAAAAAAAAATTCAAAAACGTTTTGTTTAAAAAAAAAGATCTCTTTGACGTTGCTAAAGGGTCTTTGCGACTAGTTGCGTATTAGCGTATTCTTGATTTAATAATATATCACTGCATCAGGGCCGTTGCGAGAAGTCAGACTTAAGGCGGACACCAAATATTTTCCATTTTTTTTAACTTACAATATGTTAACTAAATATCCTATATCAGGGAAGAAGTAGACAATGTATGTAACTCAAAATTGAAGTATTAAACATGTAACAAAACAAAGTATGCTTAAACCTAAAATTCACTAGCGCAAACATTACGTTAGAAAAACATCAGAACATTGAAAACACAAGAATAATAAACTTTCTTATAACTAAATTTATGTCAAAATAACGGTTAAATAATTCGATTGGGTAAATTGTGTCGCAAATGTCTATTTTTCTGCATATCATTGCGGGTTACTAATAGATCTTCAAAAACTAGATTTACATAGTTCAGTACTGTAAACTGCAAGCATATACCTCACATGATGCTAAGAGTTTGTAGTTATCGTGAAAAGCTTCTCTATTCCAAATTTGAGCCTCTACATAAGAATTTAATTTAAAAGTCCTTAATATGCCGTTGGGAAATTTGACAACTTCCTAAGATTTCCGAAATTCTGTTATTTGTAGATGAGACTTTGGAAAAACTTTCTATAGGCCCTTTTTTATGAAAAATTTAGTGGCGTCCCCCATTTTTAAAACTTACCTTTAAATTTATATATTTATTGTCTTTCAAAATCCTAAACCAATAAAACATAAAATTTAAAAGGTACAGTGTGATCCAGATCTTTGTAAATGCCTTATATGTACGTAGAGATAAGAAAAAAGAAAGTTCTGAAGATTTCTGTAATGTTTAAAAATATTATTAAAAAACAACTGAATATCAAATTAAAAATATATGAAACAAAATAATAAAAAAAATTGTTAATGTAAACGCAACACTCTGTATTTTGTTACATTTTATATTATATGCAAGATTCTAGATCAACTTGTTAAAACATACCCTATGCCTATCTTCAATTCCTTTTGAGATATTCGCATTTGAAAACTGACAATCGTAAATTTGGGAGGCTTTAAAATCTAAACTGTTCGACTTAGGGTAAAACAAATTGCACATTAAGATCTTTCTTATATTCAACAGACATTAAACTTGTTGAGTTGTTTTGAAAAGCAGAAAAACTTTCACTTCTGCTTAAACTAGAAGTGAAAACCATAAGAAAACCACAAAACTACACAGAAATGTATAATTCGTTTTGCACGATGTTGAACAATTTCGATTTTATAGCTTCTTAAAATCTGAAATTTCAATCTTCATATGTAAATATCTCGAATTTAGAAAAAATAATAATGTATTATTATATATACCATATTAATACTTCAGAAAGAATAAACTTTTGAATATGATATGAATTGAATTGAATATTTATTAAATACATTAACGTAAAGTAATAAACCATACAAAAATATACTATTAAAATTTTAATATATAAATATTCATCGCCTCGGTTCTGCAGTGGTAAGAATGTTTGACATTTGATCGTTAAGAGGTAAGTATTATAACAATGAAAAAATCCCTTTTTAGGCTCCCTAGATCCCGAAAAACATGTTCTCCCATTTCCGTCAGTCTGTGCGGGCCATACTTCTATTCTAAAATCAAGGGTCATAGGAAGAATTAAATAATAACATTTTTACAGCTCTAAATTGCGGAACAAAACGGCGGTCAGATAAGATGTTAAAAGAATCATAATTGAAAAACTGTTTATACAGTTCAGCTCAAATTTTGCATAAGAATTAAATGTGATGTAGGAATAATTGGATAAAGGATAAGCAACTTTTAAGCTATGACGTCATCAGACTGACTCGGATAAAAGAAAAACAAACTTTTCACAATCAAAGGACTCTACATTGTGTAAGCCTTGGTGTATGTAAATAATATAAGAATGCATAATTTAAAGTACTATATAAAGTTTTATTTGAAAACAAAAACACCCCAGGTTGGCAGAGTAGAAAGTTTGGAATGATGAGACTTCTGTCAATCTAAGCTCTTTACAACAGAACTAAAGTTTGCCTTCAAACAACTGGATTATATAGTGACTGAAGCTGCCTTTGCAATGATGTTCTTGTGTGAGTGTAAATTTATGCTAGTATAACTGAACCTCGCTTCTCAACGTATTGGTCGCATTATTTATTTGAAAACTAAAATAATCACAACAGTCTTTACAACTTAAGGACAGGATTACTGATACAGAAATTAAACAAAGCATGAAGGTAATACACGTGGAAGACATCAAGGCAAAATATAGGTTGTGTTGGCCGACCTCAGGTAAGATAGGCCAGCGATATAAAATGTACTGCTGAAAAAAAAAAATGGATCAAAACAGTATAGGATAGACTTATATAAAAAGGGATTAGTGAAACCCATGATGTACTCCAGCATAAAGTTGTGCTAAACAAAAAGATGATTCTATACTATTTGGAAACTGGACTGGAGAAAATAATTGTCAAATATTGGAATAATATGATAATAATAATTATATAATAAATATTTTGACAAATAATAACGTATATCAAGCCAAGAAGTTTTACAAGCAAATAAATTTGTATACCACATAATAACTACAACTGATACAACAAAACTCTCGCAATCTATACAAAAAATAAGTTAGATGGGAAATATTAATATCTTTCCTATTGTGACTAAATTAATCCAAGCAATTGTTTGACTTAACAGGTGCAAACAATAAATTATTTTGATAACGTAATCGGGAATTACTGACCTAAATTTCACCAACAGGTCTTATAACAAATTCCTTGTCCGAATTCTCGACATCAAACCCAATAATTATGGTGGACGAATTAAAACCATGCTATTTTTTTTTTGCAGGCTTAGCGTTTCTCTCTTTTCAGATAACAGGTGAGAAGATCAAAGATGTTTATTCGTCCCAATCTAAATTAATGTTAAAATCAATAGAATCAAAAAGATGTATTGGCATTAATTCTTATTTGCGCAATAGTATTTAAGAGAACGCTGACTTTTAGTTTGACAAACAACATAAAAATGTTGCATATTGAGTATTTATATAAATTTTTCTCTTTTCTTCAGAAAACGTTTTAATATACGATAAGTTTCGGATACATGAAAATAAGAAATGTACTAAATTCCAAAACTATTAATTACATCATTTCTTATTCAATAATTAAGTTATTGTTTAAAATAGTCGCAATATTTAGAAAAAATATATTTTACTTATTTCCAAACGTACAATCCGGAAGCACGGAATCAATCCTACAAAATTTTTTTTGATGATGTTAACGGACAGAAACATTACGTTGTTAAGCAGAAAAAAGCAACTTTATTTGTACCTACTTTTTGGGCGCTGAGAGATTTCGGCTATAAATATTCATGTGTAAGTAGCTGTCATAATTTATAGCGAAAGATTTTTAGATAAATCAACGATAAAACATTATTTATATCGCATTAATGTTTACGAGAAACAGGAAACCTAATTCCAGCATTGTAGTTTGTAGAAATATTAATATTGCCGCGCTACTTAAAAAACAACGGAAAATCAGGACGTACAATATTTCTTTGTATAATCTAGTGTAGTGCACCTTAACAAAAAATAGATTTCAAGTCTCATTATCAATCGCCAACACACGAGAATGTGTACGGCACTTGAAAAAGAAGAATACATATTCAAATTGTAATAATTGTTCTGCTTTAATACGGATTTAAATTAACTTTCGAATTCTAAATAAAGTTTCAGCATTTAGGGTATATTACGACACAAACGGTTTTGAACAAACCCATAGAGGTAATAGCTTAAGGAGTTAATGTTTGGAATTCTCGACGGCCACCTGAAAAATCCCTAATCTCCAATCTTTATTGGGAAGCATTGAATTTAATAATAATCCTGTGAGATCTCTTCTATAATGATGAACTCAGAGTATAATTGAGTTAAGTTACTACTTAAATAAAGGGAATGATAATTTTTTGCAAAATAAACCCCTGACTATGGCCTTGACTGCCGTTCATTAAAAAATATGCACCAACATAATATTCATAGGCATTATAAAAAATAAATAGGAATACATGAGTTCTTTATCCACCATAGACACATCTTCGGAATAACAGCTTTCTTTATAATAAAAAATTATGAGACCTCAGTTATATAGATTACTTGTTATTATGGAAATGATGGCAATCGAGAAAAGTATAATAAATTTAACATGTTCTTGCCGACAATATGTATTTCGCACAGAATATTACAAAAATATTAATTAAACTGTAAACTTACCAGCAGTCGCAGTACATTTTCTTACAGTATAATTTTACTAATTACCAATTACCTTTGTACCGCCCAGAAAATTACTTACTTCAACTGTAAAATAAGATATAGATACCTTGACGTTTCGAATAATTTGCGACCGTATATCGTATGGCATTTATAGATATAGGACTTAAAATATAACTAAGCAAGAAAATGTGTTACAAAAAATTATTTGTACTGATATAATGTTTTGAGTTCATTTTTAAGGTATTTCTTCAAAGAGTTCTGCCAATATTTTTTATTGTACTTTTGTATATTTACCTCGATAAATTCATATAATGGATTTAGAAGTTAAAATTGAGTTTTGATAATTTTTTTAATCTTTAAAATAAATTTATTTGTTTTGAATTTGTTATAAAATCCCTTTAAAATAATTAAATGCAGTTTTGCAGGATGCTTTCGATGATAGTATTAATATATACATATATATATATATATATATATATATATATATATATATATATATATAAATATATATATATGTATATATATATATATATATATATATATATATATATATATATATTAAAGAGAAGGGTAGTCTTGACCGACTAGTTGAACAACAAGTAACCTAATTATTGGGGTATCGGTCCTAATTTAGGGCTAGATTTAAATTGCTTTTAAGCTACGCCAAGCTTTCGGTAATGATTATTACCTTCTTCAGGGCTGCAATATGAGAAGAAATTTGTTTTTTATCTCTGTATGCACATTAATTAGAAATTGAGGATTTTTAGAAAAAAAAAGGTAGAAAATTGTACTCACTGCTTTGCAATTAGTATCGATAACTTCTTGCGAAAAACAAACACACTTTGACCTTAACATTAAAATTAGATTTTACATACTGGCAGGAATTCCTGTTCTCCATATATTTTTATATTGAAATACGAAGCAAGTAAATTTCTTATGTAGGTTTTTTTTGACATGTAAAGAATGTTATAGTACGTTCTGCCAGGATGATTGAAACACAGATCTAGGATTTAGCTATGTAATCACATCGATATACATCCAGACACAAAGAAAAATCAGTAGCTGAGAAATATCTTAATCAAACCAGAACAAGTATGAATTAAACGTCGAATTTATGCCTACGAAAAACTACTCGAATTGAAGAGACTGACTATAGAAGAGTATATGGATATAATACGTACAAATACTTATATTTTTTAAAAGGAAAATTCTGTGTTATTTAAACTATTATTGTTGTTCGTATAATTGTTCAGACTGAGTAAATTTGAATAAATAGAACTAAGGTCTTCGATATCAGCTCTCTTATTTAACGAATTAGGATTCAGAAATATTTCCACCATTTCCAGAAACAGTCTCTTGTTATAATTAGTTTCCTTACATAATATTTGGGTATCATTAAAGTTGAATAAGTGCCCTGATTGATTTGTGTGTTCTGAAAGTGCACAAGTATTTTTCATTAATCTACAGTCGCTTTTATGCGAAGTTATTCTGTCTTTTAGGACCCTAGAGGTTTGGCCTATGTAAATACCCTCACACTCTGAACAAGGAATACTGTATACAATGTTTGATGTTTTTTGTATTTCATCCCTATCTTTTAATTTTGTAAAAGTGTTGCCTACTATTTTATTATGTTTAAAGGCGATTTTAATTGAAGGATCATACTTGAACAACTTGGTTATTTTTGTTGAAATTTCTTTTATGTAAGGTAACGAAAAATAGTACCTCGGTCTATTTTGAGAATCGAAGGCACTGATGTTGAGACTTATTCCATCATTTCTCTCTCCAGGGTTGATTATTGGAGCTGTGTTATATAATAGTTTTTTTAATAACTTTTGTGGATATGAATTCTTGAGGAGAATATCATACAATCTTTTTAAGTTTTTTCTAAGTAGACTAGGGTGAGAAATCCTTTCAATACGTGTTTTTAGAGCCAATACTAAATGATGGGAGAAAGAGTGGCCCCCATGGGGGTGCCTAAAATTTGTTTATAATACTTTTGATTAAACATGCAATATGTACTGTCAAAAATAAATTTTAATATTTCTAAAAAGTTGTTCAAGTTGAGATCTGTGTATTGGCTTATAGACTCCCAATTTTTTCCCTATACATTAGCAAAAAATAGCATAACAAAAAATTGGGAAGGGGTAGAAGAGGTCTTACAAGTGTTTAATAGCTATAACTAATACATTCAGTTTACAGTAGAAAGGGAAACTGACAATAGTGTTCCGTTTTTGGACACCAAACTAATTAGGAATGACAACAACCAGATTTTACTAGACTGGTACATAAAACCTACCAGTTCTGGTAGATATCCTAATTTCCATTCCAACCACCCCAAAAAAATAAAGATCAATCTAGTATTGGCTCTAAAAACACGTATTGGAAGGATTTCTCACCCTAGTCTACTTAGAAAAAACTTAAAAAGATTGTATGATATTCTCCTCAAGAATTCATATCCACAAAAGTTATTAAAAAAACTATTATATAACACAGCTCCAATAATCAACCCTGGAGAGAGAAATGATGGAATAAGTCTCAACATCAGTGCCTTCGATTCTCAAAATAGACCGAGGTACTATTTTTCGTTACCTTACATAAAAGAAATTTCAACAAAAATAACCAAGTTGTTCAAGTATGATCCTTCAATTAAAATCTCCTTTAAACATAATAAAATAGTAGGCAACACTTTTACAAAATTAAAAGATAGGGATGAAATACAAAAAACATCAAACATTGTATACAGTATTCCTTGTTCAGAGTGTGAGGGTATTTACATAGGCCAAACCTCTAGGGTCCTAAAAGACAGAATAACTTCGCATAAAAGCGACTGTAGATTAATGAAAAATACTTGTGCACTTTCAGAACACACAAATCAATCAGGGCACTTATTCAACTTTAATGATACCCAAATATTATGTAAGGAAACTAATTATAACAAGAGACTGTTTCTGGAAATGGTGGAAATATTTCTGAATCCTAATTCGTTAAATAAGAGAGCTGATATCGAAGACCTTAGTTCTATTTATTCAAATTTACTCAGTCTGAACAATTATACGAACAACAATAATAGTTTAAATAACACAGAATTTTCCTTTTAAAAAATATAAGTATTTGTACGTATTATATCCATATACTCTTCTATAGTCAGTCTGTTCAATTCGAGTAGTTTTTCGTAGGCATAAATTCGACGTTTAATTCATACTTGTTCTGGTTTGATTAAGATATTTCTCAGCTACTGATTTTTCTTTGTATCTGGATGTATATCGATGTGATTACATAGCTAAATCCTAGATCTGTGTTTCAATCATCCTGACAGAACGTACTATAACATTCTTTACATGTCAAAAAAACCTACACAAGAAATTTACTTGCTTCGTATTTAAATATAAAAATATATGGAGAACAGGAATTCCTGCCAGTGTGTAAAATCTAATTTTAATGTTAAGGTCAAAGTGTGTTTGTTTTTCGCAAGAAGTTATCGATACTAATTGCAAAGCAGTGAGTACAATTTTGTACCTTTTTTTTCTAAAAATCCTCAATTTCTAATTAATGTGCATACAGAGATAAAAAACAAATTTCTTCTCATATTGCAGCCCTGAAGAAGGTAATAATCATTACCGAAAGCTTGGCGTAGCTTAAAAGCAATTTAAATCTAGCCCTAAATTAGGACCGATACCCCAATAATTAGGTTACTTGTTATATATATATATATATATATATATATATATATATATATATATATATATATATATATATATATATATATATATATATATATATATATATATATATATATATATAAATACCAGTTACTGATTTTTCCTACTAACATGTTAGAGTCCAATGACTGGTTTTACTTTTCGACAACAAAGTGTGCAGTTTTGGATTAAGCTTTCACCGGAACCAAAAAGTGTCATCTTATTGCATATTGAACCAGATAATTATATTGGTCACACAAATTACAAAAGACTCTAACAGTCAAAAAATATATTTAAAATAAAATATAAAAAATCAAGGAAAGTAAGAGTGCATTTTTATTAGAGCCCATACCAGCAATACATGCAAACATCTAGAAAGTGATTAAGATCATTGATGTTTCATGATTTTAGGTCCTTACATTCTCTCAATCCTTCTGACTTAAATCAGATGGATTCTGAAAATTTTTGATCAGTTTAAAAAAATCACGCTAGAATTCCGTATTCAAGCAAACAAGTATTCACCATAAGGATGGAAATAGTCTTTATTCGCAACAAGGCCATAATTGCAGCATTATTACTCACGCCAGGTTCGAAAAATACGCAGCAGTTTAAAAAATTGAAAGAGAAAAACGTCAAGAATGACTTTTGCCCATATTGATATCGGAGAACAGTCTTAAAAAATTAGGAAATAAATTGGCTAGTCCCCAGTGAAAGAACAAGTGTGTTACTTTTAATTAATTTTGCAATTGAAAATAAAACACTACCTCCCCGTAAAGAGTTAATCATTAAAATAACCATCCAACTCATCATTTACTTACATATGCCAGATTAGAATTTTTATTTGACTGGTTTTAAAGTAAATACTGTTCCCATATATGGAGAGCAGCTTCTTCTCAACGGTTAAGATCCACGACTTTTTACAAAGAGGAGTTATTTATTTAAGTAATAGTTAAAATTATGTCTGTCAGAAAAATTCCGCGAATGTTATTCATTCTAGATCTCTTCTAGTACACCAAGAACCTCCTACTTTGTTCGTTCCTTTATTCCCCAGATTTTTCTGATTATGGAACCTGTTACCGGCAAAAGTATTTTTCGGCGGTAGCAAACTTTTGAAATTTTTTACCTAGTTTTAGAGTCATTCATCGTACATCATTGATTTAAATTCTCGCCAGCTGTGCACCTTAAAACGTATTTTGCAAGAAACAGATTCATTTTTGAAACTAACTATAATTAGTTTGTATATTTTTTTAACATTTCTTGTATTTGTAGGGTTACTCACCTTACAAATAAATTATTTAAATTCGTTCATTGATATTTTATTTGATATTTTAGCCAACTATTTTTAATAATAATAAAAAACTCGTGTAACGTAATTGAATTTCCAAATGACTAACGATTTCGTGCAGTAGCAGTAGAGTCTACGATTTTTTTTAAATGCCAAGTATTTCATTCAGTAGGTTCTTGGCCTGTGTTTAAAGAAATAATATTAAACAAAAAGCGCCATCAACAGTCAAAATAAAATTGTCATTACTTTTTAAATTACTCTTTAATTGTCTTCGTAAATTATTCGATCTCAGAACAGAATAATTCTAAATAACGCGCTTAAAAACTTCTAGCTCCCTTCCGGGGACGACATTTCTCGTTTTTAATTTCCGCCTGCCTTCTACAAAAATGTGTTCTATTTTGTTTAATTACAACCAATAACTATTTCGCTTGATGAAGCACGAGCGCGTATTTTAACAAAATTGCGAGAGATTTTTAACGTCGTTTGCAGGTTTTCGCTTAAATTTTAAATCTACTCTATTCAGCGATCTGTTTTAATTATCTTTTATAACTGTGTCCAGTACATGTTATGTTCAACAATGTTATTTTGGTGTACTTTATGTAAAACGATTTGGTTGACATGTATATCAATCTCCTTTATTTGAATTGCTTTTTATTTGTAAATGCATCGCAGTTTGTTTTAAACAACTTGGTGTTCGATCTAATATACCGTGAAATGGGATGTAATTGATCAAAAAATGCTTTTGTTTTACATAATTCTTTTATAAACTTTTTTGCGATGTATTCCCAGAGGAAATGGCAAAGTATACGGATATCCAAATATACATACTTCTACTATAAATGTTATACCTTACTTGTTTTTTGCAAAATTAACCACAAACTACTTGATCAACTTTATACATAGTTTGGGGCAACTTTAATCAGCATCATAATTTTACTGTAGCGATATGTACGAATGAGCTAAACCCCGTTAAAGTTTATACATTTGTTTCAAATTTACATCAGGCTTTGTATTTGGGGTGATTTCCTTAAACTCTAGACTTCATCCACAATTTTTCGCAAAGTATTTCTCTTCTAAGGAATTTCTTCACTATAGTTTCTATATTTTCGTGTTTTTCACTACCTTTTGAAAGATCTTGACACTTTGTAAATTATTATATAGTACAAAACTATACTTTATTTCAATCGAAAAATACCTTAAATTCGCTTGTATCGAGTCACACAGGCACACATTTTTAATTTCTCATTTAACCTGCTTAAACAATAAAAATGTAAAGTATCAGTTCCACCCCACTGTTGTGATAATGTTCATAACTCAATTTGCCTCCACGTAATAAAACCTAATGGCGTAAGAGCTCGTGACAAAAATTTGTAAGAATTTTGTAATGGATCATATTTCAATAAGATGTAGTATTAACGGTATACAAGAGTTTATAGTACAAAAAAACGGAAGAAATTGGTCAGACCGCATAGTTATGGAGCGCGGCGAGTCAGCACGCCGCATAAGTTTTCGGGATATTAATGTCAGTATAAGAGTTTTGTAAAAGCTGAAAATGTTTTACTATTTAATTGTTATATATAATTAAAGAAAAGCCGACTGCAACCTACACAGGGTCATAAGATTTCCACATCGTTGCACATCTCTAATGACTGACGCACGCGAGAAATTTGAATACTTATAGTTTGGAAATAGTTTTTAAAGTCCCCCCGTAAGGTTAATTTAACCCCATTCCATGGTTACGATGCAAATTTTAATGTCGTAACTAAAGATGTAAAGCTAAATTTCAAGTATACCTTACTTTAAAAATTATGTATTTTCAATTAATGACTCAATGTTTTTTGAAACTTAAACTATATTTTGCTATGGACTGTTTTATTTTTCATTCACGTCAAGATGTTTTGAAGAAGACAACAAACCTTATATAAAGCTAGATTATGCAATAGAGAATATTTTGCACTAGGCCATAATTTTTGACTGCGTCCACACTAACCCTCAACCAAGAGTTGAGGAAATTGTTTCATCCATTACATGGACTGTTATTTTAAATATTTCAAAAACATAAATTCCACGTTATCAGTGACACATGCATAAACCTAGATATTTTAATCACCTGGTAAATATCTTAATTAAATTCAAAACTAGGACCCTCAACAACCCGAAATGAATCCTTCTCCGAAATGAACTAACAGTCAAATAGAACTCCACCTAAATTACTGGGTCAAAATGGCGTCAGCCAAATTAATAAATTCCAAGTAATCTAGTTTTTTAAATTTTAAAAAATTTAAACTTTATTTTTTCTAATTTGACTTGTTACTTGTCCCATCTGTACTTCTGGATCTTTAACTTATATTATTTATATTTATCGTTTAAAACAGAAAATGTTTAAATTGGTAGAAGAAGCTTTGTGTTAGCGTAAGACCTTAAATCTATATCATGTTTGATGTAGCGTCATTTAATATTGTTCTGTTAAAATCATTTTATGATTAAATCCTTAAATGTCAATGACCTCTCTTTCTAATCAAATTAAAATTACAGGGACAACGTTTCTTTAAAATTTCCAGTGTGTGATTTTCTAAGCAAATACATTCTTTGGTTTTAGCTAAGTAAGCTAAAAATTATATATTTGTATTGTATTAGATTTTAAAGACCCGAACTAGTAGGATTGGGTGGTTATTAAAATTAATACACATTTTTCGATTATTTTTGAATAATCGATTAGTTCGAACATCGATTTAACAAGATATATATATAGAGGGTCTAATTATATTCTGACCTCCCTCTATCATAATTTATATTAAATATACGAAAAGTGTTAAAACTGAAAGAAAAACTTGATATTTTTAACATAAAATTAAAGCAGGATATAAAGGGTGCATGGCCCAATATAAACATATGACATATTATATGATAGAAGCCATATCCTCCTCTCACTCTCACACTGGTTCTTCTTAGAAAGAACCTACTGCTGATATTTTATGTTTTTTATATGAGTTTATTAAAAAATTCTTCAAAGCTCGGAAATTGATTTTAACGAACATGGATAATATCGTGTTTTCCCGTGAGAATCTTACTTTTGACCTCGCGCAGTTTTTAACGCGAGTATTTATTCTCTCTGTTTGGTTGTAAATTTACAAACAATTAAGTTTTGCGTGCTGATCACTAGTTTAAGTCTTCGTCGCGTGTTCATTTTTAAAAATAGTAAGCCCTCAAAGCACTTTGGCTGCAAATGATAATATCTTTCCCGCCAACGTTTTAATGTGCTTGTGACATGTCTGAAAGCCGGATGTTTCAATTACTTCGCCAAATGAGGTAAAATTACTTGATTCCGATTTCGTGTGTCGGCATTGCTGTTATATCGATTTCGTTAATGAACGGAGGAACTCAGCAGAACTTGTTTAACCACGGGTTATAAATCTTGTTATTGTCATTTCTTGTGTGAACTTACACATTTATTTACATTCAGCCGATTCGTGTCGATTTAATACAAACATTTAATAGGGAAGCAAATTTTGACATTAAAAGTATAGATAATTTTTACCTTAGATCTTAACTGATAAGGCATAAATGCACTTGTTTCAGAATGCTTCAAAAGAAATTGTTGCCATGACTCGAAAAACTGCAGATATGTTAATATTTGTTTAAATGTATTTCTTTGTTCTAACCTTTAAAATCGTTTATTTGATATAAGTATCATGTCTTCTCTGAAGACGCACTTTTAACAAATAGCCAATTTGTCAAAAGTACATAATATGTAATTTAATTTTATACATTAATATACTAATAATAATTTTAAAACTACAATATACAGCTGCAGTTGAAGTTAAAACATGGTATATTATACTATTTTATACTAAAATACAAACACGGGACGTACATATTATATATATATATATATATATATATATATATATATATATATATATATATATATATATATATAATTATTGACAAAACAGAAGACCCTACTGCTGAGAGCTATTCTGCTAATATAGGAAAAGAAACCAAAAAACATATTAAAATAAGTAACCCTTTACTTTATACGAAGATACTTAGTATCTCGTATAAAGCAAAAAACAAATATACTGTTATTACTACTATTGAATCCCACGTATACCGAAGAAAGGCTTCTTCCCCTGTTTCATGTTTGCAACACAAACATGCTTATTATTTTTATTGTAATTTCTCCTTTTCAATCTTTATCTATTTCTACCGCCAATAAAACCATTTGAGGAGATATTTGCGAATTTCTTAACACACGTCTGATTAAAGACTCCCGTCTTGTCAGTCAAAAGGTCTATTCAGACGTCGCGTCAGCAAACCGCAACTTGAAAAAGTGACAAGATTTTACCCGGTATATGTATATATATATATATATATATATATATATATATATATATATATATATATATATATATATATATATATATATATATATATATATATATATATATATATATATATATATATATATATATATATATATATATATATATATATATATATATATTAAATGAAAGTTAAACTAGCGACATAGGTATTTAGTCACTTTGTGGCAATGCTTACGTATATTAATTTTAATGTTTTACAGGTAGGAGCAAAGCTAGTGCGGAGTTTATTATGAAAATTAATAAACTTTTTGATATGTTAAATTCAAATACCCTGGAAGCTCTAAAAGCTTTCACGGGAACTGAAAACCAAATTTTATTTCTGAAAGCAAAAGATCATCTATTTAAAAGTTTCAAATTGAAAATTTTAATGGCAAAGACAAACCAATTAAACTATATTTTTGGTTGGAGTTTATTTAGAACTCTGCATACCAAGAGATAAATACTTGTTCACTAGGAACTTAAATCAAGACTGCCCGGGAAATGATTCTGGTCAAATTAAGAATTGTTGAGGAAATGTTAGGAATCCAACTTCCAAGCAATTTTGCAGGGCTTTCAGAAAAATGTTTGTATTGCGATATTTTGGAAAGATGCCTCAGAACAAGTGCTTACAACTGTTTAAAAAGAAAATAATCCCTTTAAACTAAGTACGTCTTACAGTAATAGTAGTAAGATGAGGGGGACAAGCCCAGCAACTAGGCCAAAAAAACCCTTTTTGCTAACCCCGGTCCCACCCATCTCACACGTCTTACAAGTTCGGACTGTTGTTGACTTGGACTTGGGAGGGATTACATATTATGTTATGTTTAAACCTGGTGTTTAAGTTTTAAAATCGACCAATGGCAGCGCACCATTACTGTTGTAAAATCGGCCCTAAAGCGTCACATCTCATCATGCCCCCATATACTAGTGAGTCTTTTTATTTATTTATAAATGATTTTCTCGTACAGCACTTTTAGTGGGCTCTTTGATATTTGGAGATTCAAAGCACACCGCCAGAACCGCTTGATAATAAAATATTGATTATGGTACCTGGGTCAAAAGGAACACAATTAGGTTCAGAGAGCCTACTAGTCATGTACCTAGGGTTTTCCAAAAGTTTCAGAGCGTGACAAGTATGAGCAGATATTGTAAATGAAAACGAACACAATTTAGGTAATATTTAATAAATTAAAAAATAACAAATGTTTGCCTAGTTTATCTGAAATAAAAATAGTAACTTGTTTCCAACTTAGGAAATAAACATTGTTTTAAAAAATAAATCGTAAATGGATTTTAACATCTTATAACAAAATCTATTTTATGTACTTAAAGACATTCTAAAAACTTATAAGGTAACAAAATTATATATAAATTACAAACTCTGTAAAAGAGAGAGCTTCGTGTTTACTTCATTTGTTTTGCAGGTTTTAATAGTATATAAAAAACATAATCTAAAGGGATGTCTTTACAGGGATGATGAAAAGTTGCATTCCCAAATCGGTTTTTAGTTCATTTCTAACATTTTGATAAGGCAGTTCTCCAAATTTACTAGTGAATATATTTTCCAAGGCAACAACATATTCAGTAGTACTCTTAAATGGTACTACCAGTCCAATTTTACTTTTGTTATATGCTTTTAATTTACAAAATGTAGTTTCTTGTTCACCTAGCGTATTCGAATTGCTAAAACATATGCATATATCGCAAGAATAATGTTGTAAATATTTCCTTAAAAAATGACCTGTTACTTGTACTAGAGCATTACCTTCCGGGGTTTTAAGATTGTTATATTAATTTGTAAAAAACCTCGTTAATGTCTTCCATACAATTTGACATACTTTGCATTGTGTTCCATGTTTCACCTATAAGGGCGTCTCACTCCGCGCAAAACTTGCAGCGTTTTTAGAAATCTGCAGAATTCCAGCCAGGTGCAAATAATAAAAATTGGAACTGAAAGCGATATTTTTGACATGGGCCAATACGATTTCAATAATAAATATGTAGTCAAACGTTATTTTTCTTTAAGTGTTTTAAGGTTTTCTGTTAGATACCTTGTTTAAATATAGGTTTTAAACGGTTATATTTAGTTTCAGCGTCAAGGCCATCACCCATTTTTGTGTCACAAATGTGTATTTTCTTTTTAAGTTTAAGTTTCGTTTTTGTTATTAGTTTTTACGTTGAATATTTACGGGATTTGCACTGTGTTCCAGAGTTTAGGCTATAAGCCCAAAAGATGCCTCAGAACAAGTGCTTACAACTGTTTAAAAAGAAAATAATCCCTTCAAACTAAGCACGTCTTACAGTAATAGTAGTAAGATGAGGGTGTCAAGCCCAGCAACTAGGCCAAAAAAACCCTTTTTGCTAACCCCGGTCCCACCCATCTCACACGTCTTACAAGTTCGGACTGTTGTTGACTTGGACTTGGGAGGGATTACATATTATGTTATGTTTAAACCTGGTGTTTAAGTTTTAAAATCGACCAATGGCAGCGCACCATTACTGTTGTAAAATCGGCCCTAAAGCGTCACATCTCATCATGCCCCCATACACTAGTGAGTCTTTTTATTTATGTATAAATGATTTTCTCGTACAGCACTTTTAGTGGGCTCTTTGATATTTGGAGATTCAAAGCACACCGCCAGAACCGCTTGATAATAAAATATTGATTATGGTACCGGGGTCAAAAGGAACACAATTAGGTTCAGAGAGCCTACTAGTCATGTACCTAGGGTTTTCCAAAAGTTTCAGAGCGTGACAAGTATGAGCAGATATTGTAAATGAAAACGAACACAATTTAGGTAATATTTAATAAATTAAAAAATAACAAATGTTTGCCTAGTTTATTAATACGACTGGAATTGTAAAC
Organism: Kuschelorhynchus macadamiae; assembly: GCA_030620095.1. NCBI lineage: Eukaryota > Metazoa > Arthropoda > Insecta > Coleoptera > Curculionidae > Kuschelorhynchus > Kuschelorhynchus macadamiae. Next base: position 120,030 of record JAUTXW010003867.1, on the reverse strand, counting down.
AGTAAACAGTATATCTGAAATAAAAATAGTAACTTGTTTCCAACTTAGGAAATAAACATTGTTTTAGAAATAAATCGTAAATGGATTTTAACATCTTATAACAAACTCTATTTTATGTACTTAAAGACATTCTAAAAAGTTATAAGGTAACAAAATTATATATAAATTACGAACTCTGTAAAAGAGAGAGCTTCGTGTTTACTTCATTTGTTTTGCAGGTTTTAATAGTATATAAAAAACATAATCTAAAGGGATGTCTTTACAGAGATGATGAAAAGTTGCATTCGCAAAATCGGTTTTTAGTTCATTTCTAACATTTTGATAAGGCAGTTCTCCAAATTTACTAGTGAATATATTTTCCAGGGCAACATCATATTCAGTAGTACTCTTAAATGGTACTACCAGTCCAATTTTACTTTTGTCATATGCTTTTAATTTACAAAATGTAGTTTCTTGTTCACCTAGCGTATTCGAATTGCTAAAACATATGCATATATCGCAAGAATAATGTTGTAAATATTTCCTTAAAAAATGACCTGTTACTTGTACTGGAACATTACCTCCCGAGGTTTTAAGATTGTTACATTAATTTGTAAAAAACCTCGTTAATGTCTTCCATACAATTTGCGCCATTCATTTAATCCAAAATATCGCAATACAAACATTTTTCTGAAAGCCCTGCAAAATTGCTTGGAAAGTTGGATTTCTAACATTTCCTCAACAATTCTTAATTTGACCAGAAACATTTCCCGGGCAGTCTTGATTTAAGTTCCTAGTGAACAAGTATTTATCTTTTGGTATGCAGAGTTCTAAATAAACTCCAACCAAAAATATAGTTTAATTGGTTTGTCTTTGCCATTAAAATTTTCAATTTGAAACTTTTAAATAGATGATCTTTTTCTTTCAGAAATAAAATTTGGTTTTCAGTTCCCGTGAAAGCTTTTAGAGCTTCCAGGGTATTTGAATTTAACATATCAAAAAGTTTATTAATTTTCATAATAAACTCCGCACTAGCTTTGCTCCTACCTGTAAAACATTAAAATCAATATACGTAAGCATTGCCACAAAGTGACTAAATACCTGTGTCGCTAGTTTAACTTTCATTTTTTTGGAAGATATTTGGAAAACGTGTTTACCAGATAATTTTGGAGTTAGTCTGTATTGTTTTTATCCATCAAAACTTTACATTTTTTCCAGATAATTCTTATTTTTTTCCGCATTGTTAAATAAATATTTATATGTTTTTTATCCTCGATTTTAATAGAGAAGACACATCAAATATATGAACAAGGTCTTTGTTATCAACTAAAAAATACGAATTATCCGCAGTTGAGTTCAAAGTAGTTTTTACAAATTTGTGAAAATTGGAACCCTGATCAGAAACTACACCTAAAACATTTAAAGCTGTGGAGTTTAATTTTCTAACAGACTCAAAATATTTTTATGTTCATCCGATGACGGGGATGTTTTATAAAAAAAAATATGTACTAGGTGGCTTTCAACTAGTTGCAATAACTCTAACCATTAAAACTAATGCATTGCCAGCAGTGTCTGTAGTCTTTTCATTGAAACCTTCCTGAAAGCCGATTACCTTGTTTTTTAAAATAATATATCATTGCCGAGTCCTATGCAAGTAATACTTACTGGGTAACGGTTCTAGGTTGAATTCTGCAACTAAAGTAAAGCAAAATGTCACTCGCCTTACAAAGATATACATATATTTATTTTCACAAACATTCATTCATAACTCATTTTTTACACTCCAAAGGAATGATTTCATTTTTATTACTTCCTCATATAACAGCCATACTGTATTATATATAATATATTATTAATATATATATATATATATATATATATATATATATATATATATATATATATATATATATATATATATATATATATATATATATATATATATATATATATATATATATATATATATATATATATATATATATAAATATATATATATATATATATATATACATATTTACATATTTGCGATTCCTCTTTATAGAATATATTATATATTAATAATACAGTATATTGGCTGTTATATGAGGAAGTAATAAAAATTAAATAATTTGTGAGTGTAAAAAATGAGTTATGAATGAATGTTTGTGAAAATAAAACAAACATTTAACTTTAATGTCGTGAGCTTAATAAATAACCAAAACATATTTTTTAATTTCAGGAGAGGTCATCGAAAATAGAAATGGTATGAAGGAACCGGAACACTTTGGTGAAACGGTAAGTTTTTTTTAGTATATATGTACACTGAACGATAGATTATTTAACAAATTTGACATGTTCGGCCGCTATTTCCTCAATAACAATTAGAGATAGTTAATAGTTATAGGGCATATAACACGTTTTAGACTAAGAAGTTAATGTACAATTCAAATTTTGAAAAATATACAGGGTGTTCCATATAAAATATTGAATTGATAGTACTTCTGGTCAAGCAGGAAGTGACTTAGGTGCTGTTATACCTTAAATCTGGAAATTATTAAACCATAGAATTTCCCATAATCTCAAATTGATATTGATTGGTATTAGTTAATAAAAAAAACAGGCTGGCTAGTAATTTCGTGGTCACCCGGTATACTAAAGAGTTAAATTGTATTTTAATTTATAGATTGTAATTGACCAGATTTAATTCAGTGTAGCTTGGATTTTCCAAAAAAATTTAAAGGTAAGTGAAGCATGTCAAATTTGGTTATGTACACAATTATTTAGTAATAACAACAATTAACAACTAAATCTGCCACGCTTCATTTTTCTTGATGAAAGGGATTTAAACAAAAGAAGTTCCAGGGAAAGGCAATATATCCTTAACTGAAATATAGACAGGTATTCTAAAACGAAATAGCGACTGGGTGCAGGAATGAAAAATAAAAAGCTTACATCTCCCAGACTCCCAGAGTTAATGATGATCTTTAATATTCCATTATTTTAACAAATATTTAATCTGCCATAACGTTGTAAATAATCTGTATTTAAATATTTCCCATAGCTTTTAAAACAGCAACAAACAAGCTACCCATATTTCAAAAACTTTACAAGTTGTTTATTTTCCAAGTTTTGAAACTTTAAGTAATACTGAAAACTTTTCTACTAAATGAAATGAGCATCACAAAGCTGCCTCGTAAAGAGTACCGTAACAGATTAACCCGTAAAAAAGTTTAGTATGCAAGGAACAGAAAACGTATATTTTAGAGCTTCTTAATCGTGAGGTTGGGAGTCAGCGTTGCTTAAATAGCAGAAATCTCAGCACAACCTCTCGACTTTTTAAAAAGTCTAATAAATGCATCCGAATTAATGATAATAACGTTTTATAGTAAATCATTTTAAAAATTTTAAAGTCTTAAAAAAGATTTTCAAAATGCCAGTTGTTTTTGTTTTCTGCTATGAATGCACTTTTTGATTTCTCAGAAAATTTTATTCTTGATGAAAAAAAATTAAAAAATACTGAACGTATCAGTAGTTGGTTTTAGGAAAAGTCGAAAGATATACAAGGTAGGCAAATGGTAAAGTATATTGTTGTTGAGAAAAGTTGTTTAGTGTCAAAACCTGCAATTAGATATGAAATTACAACCTTCTATTTTTTCTCAGTCTACTACCATCAAAACGTGATAATAAGAATAAGTTCATACAGTAGTTTATTAGAGCTATTATGCAACAGACATATATTGTTATTATTAAAAATATTAAGTTTAAATAAGTTACATTAATTTAATCTATTTTCTGAAAACTTAGGGACAGGTTACTTAATCTTGCTTAGATTTAATATTTAATGCATGTTTTCGTTTATTTCGATATTCAAAATTTGCTGATTTTTTTTTAAATAGGAGGCTATGATTTCAGATCTGAACACAGATTTTGATTTTAAACAACTTTTCTTAGTAACAATTTGTCATATTTTTAAAATTAATAATAACCTTTTTCTCTTTTACTAAAACTAATTGCTGCTAATACAATATTTTTTTATGTGCTAACTTTTATTAAAAATAAAATTTTCTGAAAACTCAAAAATAAAAAAGTTTCCTATATATTGCACACTTTATATAGATAAATAATGATTTTCATTCAGGGTGTACAACGTTTCGCCAAAATCGCATTTATCGCCAGAAGGTTATATTTGAGCGGTCGTTCAACATTGTTTATATGGCTGTTGCCCTTCTTGGACTAGTCCCGCTTGATTTTTTTGAGGTTTTTTGTTTATAGATTATCGCCTTCCATACTGCTGGTAGTTTTAATGATTCGTCCCTTTTATTTAAATCATAAAGTAGCTGGTCTGAAATGGGCTAGGTGGCTTTATGGTGCTGCATGCTAATAGATTATCAAGTCTGGCGAAGAAGCGTAGCAGCAGAGGCTTTGCTTCTTCTTCTAAATCCTTTCAGTTAAACCATAATTTGCCTAAACAATAACAAGTTCTTGAATTCCGCTCATTATACGCATCCGAATAATGATATAACATTTAAACTAAGTAAAAAATATAATAATAATCTTTCAACTAAGATTACGAAATTATATTTCGTTTTTAACTATTTTATGCATTTTGAATGGTAAAAACCAAAAATAAAATTATTTGTATATAAATATGCTTTAATTTAATAAATAATTGAGAAACTAGTTTAAGATTGACTCCTAATGTACATTATCTATGAAGCTATATACTCATATCGTTAAGCTATATTTGTATAAATGTTTTTATATATGTATTATACAGAGTGATCTATATAAACCTATATTCATCGCCTTGAAACTTGAAAGAAAGCTGGTAGCTTTAAATTTAAATGGCCAAACTATCTATTTACTGCTATAAATGTTTAACCGAGTATATTATTGTCCGTTTTAAGAAGAAATTCTCCACTTTCATTCTAAATATATAATTTTAATAAATCGCCAGTGCTTTTCGTACATTGATAAATGGTAAGCTCAAATACGTAGACAATCTTAGATTTGTGTAAATGCCATCCGGAAAATTGTTATATTGGAAGAAGTCCGTCAGTTCCTGAACCTACGCAAGGTTTTTGTTGCACTCAGCTGTTTTTTACGTACAAAAGTGACTGACTGACTGACGCAATGAAAATCTATTAAAGGCTTTTTTCGTAATGTGTATTTAGTATTTGGATGTAAAATTGCAATACAAGCGAGTTTAAGCAAAGTCCAGGGAACTTTTACTTTCCACCTAACACGTCGAACTTCGACAGTATATCAGATCCTGTACAGGGTGGCGCATTTTTTTGATACTTTTAGGGGGATCTGACAAAACTGTAGATGCTACATGAAAACGGATTGCACATTTTCGAGTTCGGTTTACAAATGAACTCTAGTGCTTACTGATCATGGCTAACTTGACTCGTTATTGAGCTACAGGGTGTTTACGGAAATTAGTCAATTTTGATAGAATCATGTATCTCGCTTATTATTGGTGCTAAAAGAAAAATGTAAATTGATTATTTATGGAGTTTTTTACATAGAATTCAGTGACGCTCTTTCTTTTTTCTATCTACTCCAGTTTTGAGATATTATATCAATTTAAAACTATTTTTGGGTATTTCGCATTAAACAAAATTTTAAAAATAAAAGAAATTATTTACCTGATAAAATCAATAGGTTTCGGGGAAAGTCTACTTCCGTCTTCAGCAAATCTACAAATAAAAAACTAAAAGCAGAATATTTCTTATGTTTACTATCAGAAATATAACAAGAATGGCTAATCTCTAACAAAATGTCAATGAATATCAATTTAAAGGTGTTATTTTTAATTGTTAGAATAAGATGGGAAATATGGGTACCTGGAGTATGTTCATTTTAATTTATCGTATTTTGAGGTGTCCTTTTTTTACTTCAGTATTTAGCAAATTTAACCATGTGTTATTAAAACTAACGGAACAAGATCCTACACAATTATCTTTATTTAATAATATTAAGGCACTTTCTTTTAATTTTCGTTTATCACGCTTGGTGTTCTTCAATTCTTTTGGCCAATGGCCTAGAGGTTTCACCTATGTAAAATTTATTGCATTAACACGGAATTTTATAAATAACGTTTTTTGTATTTTCTTATTCATTGTTAGGTTTTGTTTTTGTAAGTTTGCTTCTAAGTGTATTATGTGTTTTAAAGATCGTTCTGATGTTAAAACGTTTACCTATTCGTTTTATTTTATCTGATAAGTTAGGTAAGTATGGTATAAAGAGGTTTGTAATTGGACCCAGAACTTAAGACTGCCTTATTGATTTTATCAGGTAAATAATTTCTTTTAATTTTAAAAGTTTTGTTTAAGGCGAAATACCCAAAAAATAGTTTCAAACCATGAATCCGCCACTACAATTTCGTAATTATTTAATATTACATAAAGTTATGTTTTCTTTTAATGTCACACCCTGTATATTTTTTGTCAGTCGATTGGAAATTAAATTACCTTTCCGACGGTACCAAATACTTAGTGTTTGAGTTTTTGCAAAATAATAATTTTTTAAATATATTCATTCTTTCATTATATTTTCCAGGTGACTGTGGTAAACATATTTTTATTTATATCATTGAAGGCGATTGATTAAACTTCATGTTTGATAACTACAAAAACCACTTGATAACATATCTGAAGATATTACACATAATTTTAACAATACCTTTGATAAAGCAATTGAATAAATAGACAAAAACCCTACTTTACTCAATTTTTGGGATTTTTAATTACCTTTCCTTCTTATATCTATTTCATTATCTCCAGAACCTACTTGAATTCATTTGAATAATAATAAGTGTCATTCCTGCAATAAAACGGTAGTTTGAAGAGCATAAAATTTAAAAAAACAATTACAAAACTGATTTATATGGACTAGGCTTTGGAAACAATTTTTTGACGCCATCTTTTCCAATATTTTGACAATTAAAAGTTTCAGTTACACATATTCCAATAAAATGCGCGAACATGGCATAGGAAGAAGTTCAATGTTACATTGAGTCTGGTAAAGACAGTATTGCCGCGTCGGAACTATATTTTAGAAAGTACCCAGAAAAACGGCAGCCCCATGCAGATATTTTTAAACGACTGGAGAAAGATCTAGGAAGGTTCAAACTTTACATCCAGAGGACGCAGAACGTAGACGGCAATTTTGCTTATGGTATTTGGACAATTGCCGGAAAGACAATAATTTCTTTAGAAAAGTAACATGGACAGATGAAGTGCATATCTAGCGCTTAAATATTCAATCGTCATAACAATTTGTACTGTGCTAATGAAAATCCACACATTACCGTCGATAGAACATTACAGGGTCGTTTTGGATTTAATGTGTAGTGTTCCTTATATATTGCACGAATATTGTCCTATTTGATGAATATTGAATCTAACAGCTGAGAGCTATATTGAAATTGTGGAGGAAAATCTGATACCCAATATCCAAGGAATGATAACACTTACTTCCAGCAGGATGACACTCCGAGTAATAATGCTCGAAAAGTAGTTGAGTTTCTAGATCGACATTTTCCTAATAAGTGCTGGGGTGCGACTGAGCACTGCAGGTGGCCACCTTACCTCATTAGATTTTTTTTCTGGGGTTTTTTAAAGAATATCATAAAAAAAATTAGAGAAATACTATTCAAGAAATAAAATCCCGTTTTTGGCGTAGTTTGGGAAAAGTGACGCAATTACATATATGCTCTTGGGGGTGTTGAAAAGCGCTGCGGAGAGTACTTCGCGAATAATGGTCTCCAATTCGAAAATGATGATAAGGTAATATTTTAACCTTTTTTGTTAGGTACTAGAATTATTATTGCTTTTGTATTTTAGGATTTATAGTTTGGAAGTTTATTGATTTTATTGTTTATTGTTATTTATGTTTAGTATTGTATAAATATTTGAACTTCAATAAAGATTGGCATCCGAAGCATTAAACAAATTTACTCTGTTTTTAGTTGTTTTCTTTAAAACGCACTTATATGGAAAATATTAAAAAATAGCCAAATTAAAAAATAAGTACTTTGCAAAAACTCAAACACTAAGTATTTGATATCGTTAAAAAGGTAATTAATTTCTAATGAATTAAAAAAAAGATACAGGGTGCCACATTGAAAAAAACATAACATTATGTCATATCTCAAAAACTGAAATAGATGAAATATAAAGAAGAACGCCACTGAGTTCTATGTAAAAAAACTACATTAAGCACCAATTTTCTTTTTTCCTTTATCCCTAATCATGTCAAAAAAAGCCAATTTTCGAAATTTGATTCAGTTCTTATGTAGCACCTCCAGTTTTGCCAGAACCCCCTAACAGTATCGAAAATGCGCCACCCTGTTAAGCTTTGTTTGTTTGTCTTTGATATAAATCCATATCAAAGGTTTTAACAAACGACTATTTTAATTAATAGGCTCGTATTTGTATTATTGTCAGTTTTTTTATTTTGTGATCGTATCTTTATTATCTATTTGTTATAAGCTCTAGCTTTTAGCTGTGACAAATTTTCTAAAGTCTAAAAGGTTTAAAATAAAATCATATTAAACAAAGACTTTTTAAATAACTACAATTTAATAAATAGCTCTAAAAAGGAATATAAATAATATTTCCTCCTCACCTTATTTATTTACTAAGTTGCAGGCCTAAATAGTTGATCACCAAAAATAAAAGCGTGGAGCATATGGCGAATAAGAAACGATCCGTCACACACCATTTATTTTAAGTACAGTTACAGCATGGAAAGTGGGGCAGCATATTTGTATATTGTAAACCGTACCTTCAACTGGTATACCTAAAAATGTTTGACATTCCTAGAAAGTGTCAAGTTAGGCTTCCAATTGCAAAATCAAAATAAGTTGCCGTAAAAATTATGCCCTATTTGAGTGTCCCACAAAAAGCGAGGATTGTAACGCTTCTAGAGGAAGAATTGCCTGAAAGAAAGGTGGCTGAATGGTTGCAAGTACCGAAAAATACAGTTCATAGCATTAAATCATAGTGGATGGGAACAAATTCCTTTAAATGAAAAGCAGGAACAGGACTCACAAGGGTATCCATCGAAGAGTAAGACAATAATGTCCTACAATATTTAATAAACAATCTATTTAAGTCGGCAGTTGCCGCTCATGCTGAGACTACTCTCTGCAACTAACAGTACATCACAGATAATACCTCTCACAAACTAGCATTTATCATGGAACAAGTTATTTTATTATCACCAAAATTTTAGCAGACATAATCTATAAGAAAAGTCGAATGTTTAGTAAGTCGGGTTGGAGTGTCAATATACATGATAAGAGCCAAGCAGATTACTCAGTTGTAAAGTATATGCAAAAGAATTATCCAAAAATATTGAAATCTCCACGCTAAAGTAATAATAGAACACTAGAACGGCATGGCACCTCTAGAACTAGCCCATCGTGGACGTTTTCAGGGATCCGTCAGAACGACGCACGTCGGATAAGAAACAGCTCTAATTTAAAAATTCATCCTGCCGCAAAAAAAAGCCAGAATTAAATAAAAAGCAAAGAGTAGAATTCGGGCTGTACTACTGTGTAAAAGACTTAAATTTTTGGGAGACCATTATGTTCACGGATGAAAAGATTTTCCTGTCATGTTACAATGGAAGAGTTAGAGTATATATGACTGCCAAATACTCGTTTTGATGAAAATTACACCGAAAATGTATCGACCAGCGGACGTTTCTCGGTCATGTTTGGTAATGGATCAACGACTTTTTCTTATTAATTTAATAAAAAAAATTTTATTGTGTCTCGCTGTCGAACATTTATTCGTTTTATGTTTTTTAGGTGCCGTTGTTAAAGTACTTAAACTAAAATAAGTTTTGTAATCTTAGTTAAAAATTAAAAACATTTTCATCTTTAACCTGATAAAATGGAAGAAGGTCTAAAATTGTGAGATTCCTGTTAAATTGATTTTACTGGAATCTTATATCCGTATAAGATGCGTGTTAACTAATAAAACTATTTGTGTTGTTCTTTTTAAGGCTATTTTTGTCTTCACTGAAATGATTTTATTGTATCCTCAAAGAATAACTCAACCCATCAATTGAACTTTTTTTTTTCGAAAAATCATACTACTCTAAATATAATTGAGTATAACATATTAGTAAAAATTCACTGAAACCACTTTTCAATGCTTTGTGTGCGGGATCCTTTATCCAAGTTCATTTATATGTTTGAAATGCACACAGCCTCAATAAAAAATAGGAAAATACACTGGGTTACCTAAGCGAATATTTTAGTGGGTTAATATTTTCCCTTCATCTTTATTTAACTCTATACTGCAGTTAAAATAAAAAAGTCTAAAATAATGTATTGCAAAATAATATGTATTAAAATCCTAAATAATGGACCACTTATTAGATACAATTAAAAAAAACTCTGAAAATTAACGGATATTTAGAATATGCAATCGTTTAATCTGAAGAAATTTTCATGAAAAAGGAACTGCTTTCCCTTTGGTTTTATTTGTATAAGTGTTGGTGAGATTACAAAGGAAGCCACTCTTCATTCTGTCGCATATGATTAAACCTTATGGCAGGTTATCTGCGTAACCAATTGTTTAGAAGCTTTCAGAATTGAGTTAGTGTAAAATACTGTTAAAGACTAAGTTCAATATCAACGGTAATAAAAAACCCTCCTTAAGGGCGGTCTAAGGGGATCTTCCTAAGGTATTTGTCAGCAGTAGTGTCTTGGATGCTATTATGTCCTTTAAATATAGCTTGGTTAGCTGAATTTGGGTGAGAAAAACGTTATTCTTTACGTTTTTGGATGAACCTTACTTTCACCCTCTTCACGCTTTTGCAATTTAGCTGCATGTAGAGCCGCAGTAAAATAGCCAGACCTCAGTGAAGCAGGGTTGAATACATATCGTCTTCCCTGGCATCCTGGGTAAGCAGCCCTGTATTGCCCCTTTTATTTTATCCTTGCAGATTATCTGGTTCGCAACTTGCCAATCTAATTCTTAGTTTTCAGCTTTCTCTGACCATTTCCACTGCTCTGTCTTAACTATATACTGGGAAATGGGTCTATTTCATCCGTCTTTCGTCGACCGTTTGTTATTGGCAAGGATTTTGTTCAACCTGGCAGAGTGTAAATAATTCTGGATTACCTCACTGTAGACTCTGCATGATTTTCTTTGTCTTTTTCTGTTTAGATTGTTTATCTGTAGATTTCAATCTAATTTTTATTTTCTCTCCAAAGACTATTTAGTTCCCTGCACCACCAACTTGCCATCCGTCAAGTATCCAAAAGAGAAAATATCATATTCTCCTCTGGATGTTCTCTCTATGATCACGTATATGGCACCTTTTCCTCCCATAATCTTACGTCCGGGGAACGATAAGCCATAACAGTATTTCTACGCATATTTTATAAGCTGTAATAGACGAACTTTCTTCCATGAAAATAAGTTATACTATAATATGTAGAACCGAGTACTTTAAATTGGGAATAAACAGTCAAACGGATTTCGAAAATATGATTTAATAGTAAAACATTATATGAGGTAATTTAATATACGTTCAAATAAAATTGATCAAAACAATTTTATTCATGTTCGACCGTTCCAGTAGCCCTAAGCTTGAGGATTACTGAAAAATATATTTGTGATAAAATTTTGTAGATTTAATTATAACATCTCTATAAGTTTATCTAAATTGTTGTGTGGTAGTATTTAGTCCATTAAAAAAGCAATTTAGAATTAAATCGTAAAAAATAGTACAGTGCATTTCAAATTTAGAAAACAACTTCAAATAGGTATTATAAAGATTATTACGAATCCTACCAAGACGAGAACCTAAGTAGAATGGTCTATTTGGTTTGCAGCATTATATTGTGTCATGTGACATCATGATTTTTAGATGTAGTAAACAAATTGGCCGATAAAATTAAGTAGATAGTGGTTTTAGCAATCATTCAGTAACAATATTAAGCGAGGTACCAATTGTCATTTCCTATTATGTCCAATATCTTATACGACGAAGTGTTTTAGAATATGCTGCTATGTCATGTAAACAATTTAAATTAAAGCCTTACCCCTGTTAGATCCATTGATTGCAACCAGTAATATAGTTATAAACAGACATGTTTCTTTTGTTGTTGTCTGCTCTGCTACAAGTCATATGTCTTGTTGAGCATCAGAGCTCAACATATTTTGGTAAAAATCCAATATGGCGGCCTAATGAAAATTATTAATATAAAACTACTAATCCAATTTACCTCAAATTTTGTACAAAAATTAAATATTATGAGAAAATCAACTGAAAAAATCCTGGTACTTGGATTGTACCATGGAGAAACAAAACGGCGGCTTAATAAAATATTTAAAAATTGACATGAAAAAGCTAAATGGACGGATTTCAAATTTTATGCAATATTTAATTATGACATAGAGATGGTCTGGTAAATTGTGGTACGAATTCAAGATAGCGGAACAAACTGACTGCCAAATAAAACAGTTTTACACATATTTACATTTTAGCGTCTCTATATGCAAAAAAATTATTGTTTTATCAATTCCGTAGGTCTGTCTGTCTATTTGGCAATCTGTCAGTTCGCGGCATAGCTTAAAAACTTCTTACCTGATTGACTTTAAAGTTGGTCAAACATTACGGGTCATATGGGGATGATCTGGTAATATTTTGGTAAAAATATAGTATGGTGGAACAAGAGGGCGGCCTAGTGAATCCTTAACAAAATTAATATTAAAAAACTAATAATCTAATTTATTTCAAATTGTACATAAAAATCAAGTGTTATATAGCTATGAACTGATAATATTTTGGTATGAATTAAGGATATCAATAGAAAATAGCCTCAGAAAACTGCTTATTAGATTAATTTCAAGTTTTCTGCAAACATTAAGTGCGATATGAAGATAAACTCTTAAAGTTGTGGTACGAATTCAATATGGCGACCAAATGTTTAAAAAATCAACGTAAAATAATTTCTTATTCAATTTACTTTAAATTTTGCAGAAAAAAAATAAATTTGATACTGGAATAAACTGGTACGAATTACACATGACGGAACAAAATGGCGATGTGTGTCAATGTAAAAACCACTCAATCGATTTATTTTAAATTATATTCAAAAATTAAGTGTGGCATAGGTAGAAACTGGTAAAATATTGGTAAAAATCCAGTATTGTGGAACAAAATGGTGCCCAATATAAATGTTTGAAATCTTTCCTTCGGATGTTTGTTCTGGATAATTTTTTCAGGCCTAATTCCAGCAGTTTCTATTGGTCCGATCGGAATCAGAAAGAAAACATTTTCTTCGTATTCAAACTCCGACAAAACTGAGCTGGTTTCAAACGTCTATGCCCAGTACATAAAATACAAAATAGCAAAAAGGGCAGTACATAGAATTTTTGAATCTTCTTTATAATCTTATTTGTGATTTTTGAATTTTATTTAAAACTAGTTAAAAGAGACTTCTGGTGGCGCTAAGGAGCTTACCAAATTTTAGATCTTTGTATCTAATAGAGGTTAAAAACTACAATTCAATTTGAGATGTAGTTTTTATGTGAACCAATTTTCAAATTTCATATCAATTAAAAAAAAATAAAAGCCTTGACAAAATGTAGTTTTTCATGTTTCAAATATTTATTTTTATAATTATTATAATTTACTTAATATATAATTATATATTGTGTCATTTAATGAATATATAATTATATATGGTTTTCTGGATCCTTAGTATATATTCAGTAGTAAATTTTCTTGAGTACTATGGTCATATTTTTAAATTCTGATTGATATGTAAGGCGTCCAATGCTAAATGCTTTGTCCCGTTTATGTATTTTGTCTCAGTAAACTAAGTGTGTATTGTATGATACCGTTGCAGTTAATTAATGTTTGGCGTAAAATTTAAAAAAAATAGCAACTTTTATTCTTAAAGAAAATTGGATCATCATACCCAAGAAAATTTACTACTATATGTGTATATATATATATATATATATATATATATATATATATATATATATATATATATATATATATATATATATATATATATATATATATATTATATATATATATATATATATATATATATATATATATATATATATATATATATATATATATATATCTGGCTCACAAGCCGGATGGCCGAATATCCAGCGGAATTATTAGAAAATATGTACAGTTGAGTACTAAATGCGAATTTTTATAAAAAAAATCAAATCTAGAATTATAAAATAGAAGTAGATTTGTCCATTTTCGATTATTTTTTGACCACTTTTTGACGCAAATGCCATCGCATATAATTTTACCTTTTCATCTTACTTTGAACTTGACTAGACCTTGTCGCTGTTTTTTCACTTTTTGCGCGCAGTTTTCCCTTAAATGCAATTTTTTCTGTATTTGGGTTGCCACATGGATTGTTCCCGTCCGCGACGCCGGAGAAATGATACTCGTGGTGGTGAGGATAGCTGGCAGGAGAATAAGAGCTCGTTTACGCAGTCCAGTCACGCATTTGTTTTGAGTTAACATTAAAATTTGTTCTATTCGTGTGTGAGTTACCTAAACTGTTTTTGTATTAGTTTGTGTACAATAGAAAGACAAGCGGATCTATTGTATCTGGGGTAAAAACAACCTACGATAATGTCAACGCGAAATAAAAAAAAGTACATAAATACAAGAAAGCAAAAAGGGCAGGACATAGAATTTGCGAATCTTCTTTATAATCTTATTTGTGATTTTTGAATTTTATTAAAAACTAGTTAAAAGAGACTTCTGGTGGCGCTAATGAGCTTACCAAATTTTAGATCTTTGTATCTAATAGAGCGGTTAAAAACTGCAATTCAATTTGAGATTTAGTTTTTATGAAAACCAATTTTCAAATTTCATTTCAATTAAAAAAAAATAAAAGCCTTGACAAAATGTAGTTTTTCATGTTTCAAATATTTATTTTTATAATTATTATAATTTACTTAATATATAATTATATATTGTGTCATTTAATGAATATATAATTATATATGGTTTTCTGGATCGTTAGTATATATTCAGTAGTAAATTTTCTTGAGTATTGTGGTCATATTTTTAAATTCTGGCAAAAATGATATATATGTAAATGCTAAATGTTTTGTCCCGTTTATGTATTTTGTCTCGGTGAACTAAGTGTGTATTGTATGATAACGTTGCAGTTAATTAACGTTTGGCGTAAAATTAAAAAAAAATAGCAGTTGTTATTCTTAAAGAAAATTGCATCATCATACCCAAGAAAATTTACTACTGTATATATATATATATATATATATATATATATATATATATATATATATATATATATATATATATATATATATATATATATATATATATATATACACAGTGTGTCCCAGATTCGCTTCTCTATACAGGGATCTGGGCTCCTATTATACCTACCGCAAAGGTTAAATGGGGAAACTTGTATAGGAAACTTATTGCATTCGATATCCGGATTCAGATTTACGATCGATCAATTGTTTTTGGAAATATCGGGGAAAAACCGAAATAGGCGGATTTCGTTTTTGGCCAGTATATCCAGAACCGTAAATTTGACAGCTGCCAAAATGTGACATTATTCGGACACATTTTTAAGACAAATAAGATAGAGTATACGATACGTCTTCATTGTTTTTTGCTAACCCGCAACCCGCCTCAACTTTCATTTCTCTTATGGCCGCCATATTGGATTTTTCGATTTTTAGAAAGAGCCTAAAATTTCCAGTCTAGGGATATCTCACAAGTGCATTAAAGATTTTAGTATAATCGAAATATTACACTTCGTAAAGTTAGATTTCAGTTTTTAGGAGGCCATGATTTAAAGTAATGTCAGCTCTCAATGCTTTTCTAAGGAGGCCATGATTTATCTGTAACAAAATTGGATTTTGACTCTGACGTTAAGTTAAATAGTTGAAAGTATCAAAGCTGTGTTTTAGTAAGTAGTAGGTACGCTTTTAATAAAATCATAAATCTGAGAGATAAATTGTCAAAACCTATAGAAAATGACCGGCATTCCGTATTCAAATCAAGAAAAGGTTGACATGTTAACTCTGTACTTTCAATCATACAGAAACGCCGACGTTACATCAGCAAGGTATTTAGAGATGTACCCCGAATGACGGCAGCCTCATAAAATCCAATTCAGGAAAATCGTAGTTAATTTAATTAACCATGGTGCCTTCGAACAACCTAGAAGCGGATATAATAATAACAATGAAAATCGGGACAGAAACATTTTATAAGCTATCAACGAAAACCCTAGAGCATCGGTAAGAACTATAGAACAGGAAACTAATGTGCCAAAATGAACAGTACAGAGAGTTTTAAAAAAGAATAAGTACCATCCATACAAACCCATAATAGTACAAGGACTTAAGGAAACTGATTTTCCAAGACGACTACAGTTCTGTGAGTGGTATACTAGGAGACGTAATGAAAATCCTGATTTTGTTAATCATGTCTTGTGGTCCGATGAGAGCAGGTTCACGAATTGTGGAGTCTTTAATAGGCACAACCGTCATCATTGGGCTGTGCAAAATCCTCACGAAGTGGCAGAGAGACGTCTGCAGATCAGATTTGGAAGTAACGTTTGGTGTGGGATCATTGGTAAGTTAATCTAACCAATCTTTTTTAAATAGGTACCAAATGATGGTCAAATAATAATCTTTTTTTTTTCGTTTAGTTCTTTAATGATACTAAAAGAGTATAATCTAATAAAAAAAAAAGTAAAACGTTCTACTCTAGTCAGTCAACTTACTTTTTTGATATTGTATTACATTTTTATTCAATCATTTTGTAATGTAGTTTCGAAGAACCTATAAAAATAAAAGTGGGTTCTATAAATTTATTAACACTATCTAAATTTTCTGCAGATTTAGCTAATTTTCTAAAATTATTTTGATTGTCTGAATTTAATGATTTATTATTACCCGGGAAGCCCAGTTCTTGCGTTATGAAAAAAATACCATATTAATCAAGTGTCGAATTATTTTTCGATTTTCTTTATGATTTGTAGAAAGGCGTTCAGCTGTATTTCCGAATAATTTAAATTTTAAAGCGCAAGGGGTTGGTTCTTTTGATATTTTATGTTTTATTAAGGCACGGTGTACTTCTTTAAGATTATTATATCACTGAAATAAATTGATTTAGTTTTTCCGAAATGAATATGCAATACCAACAAAATAATTTATTACGGCTATTACTTCCCGCAAACCAAATATGTTTTTCTTTTTCATAATAAAGCTGAATAGGTTTCAACTGTATACAAGCGCATTCATTACGGGATGTTTCGATAATTATTTCTGAAAAGAAAATATCTACTTTTTAATAAAGATAATTTTCTCCTTATAATTTATAGTTTCTAGTACCATCCGACCGACCCTGCCGCTCTTGACTGTTGGGCACCTATTTATAAATTATTAATCATTTCAGGAAATCGACTTATTGGACTATTTTTGTTTGACTACAACCTAAACGGGCAGAGGTACCTAGAGCTTTTGCGAAACCAGGTTGTATCAGCCTTACGAGCTAACGGAAGATGAATTAAGAAGAACTTGGTTTCAACAAGACAGATGTCCGGCTCACAATACCATTCGAGTCAGGAACTTCTTAAGAGAGCAGTTTGACGAAAGAATAATTTCTTTAAATGGTCCAATATCTTGGCCTCCTAGATCCCCTGACCTGTCGCCCTTGGATTTCTATCTCTGGGGTCACACGAAGAATGAAATCTATGAATTTGATCCCCCCGTGACCATAGAAATCCTGAGACAAAAAGTTCTGGACACATTTAGAAATATTAACAGAAATACACTTACCACGGTTGTACGAAAAACAGTCACCAATTGTCAAAAATGTCTCGATGCAAATGGACGTCATTTTGCACACTTGTAAATTAATGTTACCCACTTACAAAGTAGTTAAAGCTCATTTAGATTTTTTATGTCGTTATTTACGTTCATGTTGTATTGAAAATTCAATGCGTTCAATACATTGCTTACTTATTAATGTAATCTTGTGACAAATAAATCATGGCCTTCTTAGAAAAAACATTGAAACCTAATTTACGAAGTGTGATATTTTGATGACACTAAAAGCTTTAATGCACTTATAACATATCACTAGACTGGAAATTTTAGGCTCTTTCCAAAAATCGAAAAATCCAATATGGCGGTCATAAGAAAAATGAAAGTTGAGGCGGGTTGCGGGTTAACAAAAAACAATGAAGACGTGTCGTATACGCCATCCTATTTGTCTTAAAAATACGTCCAAATAATGTCACATTTTGACAGCTGTCAAATTTACCGTTCTGGATATACTGGCCAAAATCGAAATCCGCCATTTTCGGTTTCCCAAACTTATTGATCGATCGTAAATCTGAAGGCAGATATCGAATGCAATAAGTTTCCTCTAAAACTTTCCCAATTTAACCTTTGCTGTAGGTATAATAGGAGCCGAGTTCCCTATATAGAGAAGCGAATCTGGACACACTATCTATATATATACCTATATATAGATATGTATATATATATATATATATATATGTATATATATATATATATATATAGATATATATATATATATATATATATATATATATATATATGTATATATATATATATATATATATATATATATATATATATATATATACATATATATATATATACATATATATATACTAACGATAAAATATTAAAATCTTCTCGAGCCAGGGCTATATTATTCATAGTAAGCTTTATTAACTCTAAAGAAAATGCATTTTAAAAACTTATTTTTTTTATGTTCTGGACGATTTGACATTGACAGCTTACCTCGGAATCCACAGTGCGTACTAAAAACAAGGATAGCCCCTGGTTACGGTTCCTAAATATTGTAACTTTGGTTCCAGTGGTTTAATTTCGGGAAAATAAGAAGCGTCATTTTCTGATACATTATCGGATTCTGCCATATCATCAGACATTTATAAATCTTCCTCCCAATTTGCCGGGGGCGCTAGAACTGATGGTAAACCTTATCCATGAAAAACTGGTCTCATTGCTGAGGGAATATCCAGACATTTAATATTATGTTTGCTCTTTCTCTCTCATCTGGGACACCCTCTATTGAGGTTTCAACTACATCCATTGTTTTGTGATGGACTCAAATTGAACTTTCACACCTAATAAAAGTTTGATGTAATCATTTTTGACAATCAACAAAAATAACATGACATAAATACATAAATAGTAATTATATAGGTAAGTTTTAAAAAGTAATTAATAAATTAATTGAAAACGATAATGAACAAAAATATAACGTTATATTTTCAATTTCAATGTCGATTAATGCATCTTCCGTTTACGAGCTACATCTCAACCGAGTTGCTGTAGGTCGGAGTATATTTTCAGCGGATTGCTAAACACAACATACTAGTGGTGAAAATGTTTTCCGTACTAGGGAAATTTTTACGCTAAAATATGAATTGAAAATTATATCTTCCGAAAAAATTACTAAAACTCCCATACTAAAGTATACCGGGTGACAGAGATATCGTTTTCCAACCTGCAATTTCTTGACGTTTTGAGATATACACCTATTTTAAATTTAGCGCACAAACATACATATAGTTCTATGAAATAGGTACCCAATTTGTTCGATAGAATATATTTAATATTCAGCCTAATGAAATTAATGTAAATTTTAAATTTTAAATTTACCACCTTATTACATTATACAAACTTTGTATTGTACACAAACTAATACAAAAACAGTTTAGTATTAAATAAGCCATTTTAACTATGATATCACCTGATAACCCCTTCATTGCACCGAGAGATACAACAAATTTTAATGTTAAAGTTGGCGTTTTTTTTATTTGTGTACGTTTAAGACATTCTTTCTCTAGTTTGGCGGAGTTTTTTTAAGAAACAGTTAAAGAAAATAATTTATTCTATAATGGATGTTAACTTAGGAGGTAAGTGTAATAATTTTTTTAGAAAGAAAATGCTTGTTTAGCCCGCTTGATTTCCATAGACATATAAATACCAGAGAGGGTGCTTTTTACTATTATTTTTATTGTTGTTTAATGTTTCTTAGAGCTACCAAAATTCTGTAAACAGGTGTTACAAAGTTTTTCCTGGTGTTATATTGTTTGAAGTGTCTAGTTTATAGTAGCACCTAAGATTTTTGCATATAGTTGCATACTTGGCAAATTTTTGTATTTTTTGTAGGCGAGTACCGCTTCTCAAATCAGCAACTTTTTAATGTTTGGCAAAAAGAAACCAACGCAAAGTTCAAAATTTCCAGTTTAACCAAATTTGTATTAGAGAACATTAAAAACCTTAAAGTCACAGAAGAAAATAGTAAATTTATGGAAGAACAAGTTAAATTTTTGTCTTCGAATATAGCCAAAAGATGGAAAAAAGTGAACAGGAATAAAAATCATTTTGAAAAAAAATACAAAGATTGGCTTTTAATGGCTTCAGTTTTCAAGACACAACAAAACAATACAAATACTCTGGTTAAAACCAAAGCAGAAAATGTATCTATGGGTCGCCCGCGCTTGACGTTTGAAAATAAGTCGTTAAGGTCACAGCAAAGAGACGCCTTTGAACTTTCTAAGAAGCATCAACATAACCCGAATTTAATGGTTAAAGCTGCCAGCATTGCAGCTCGACATAGCGGTCAAAAAGATCTTTCTGTGGTACTCAGGGAAGCTGCAGTAAGCCCTAGCAGACCGGCAAAAATGAAACGCTTTCTTTCGCCAGAAAAATTTAAAGAGCCAGTGCTTTATACTCCACAGGAAGCGTTAGCCTATTTGTTAGAAAATAATTTTACAAAAAGTCAGTACATAAACACCAGAATTGGAGCTAAGGAGAGGAACTGCGATATTTGCCCAAGTTATGAAAACATTTTGCAGGCAAAAAAAGAATGTCGACCAAATGGAATTCAAATTTCGGAGACAACTGCATCGGTTCCACTGGTAGATTTGCTAAATCACACAATTTCAAAAATAATTTTACTGCAAGAAGATGTTCTTATAAATTTATTTGAGTTTTTAAAGTGCACTAATATGAGAGCTACCATGATTTGTAGTTATGGGTTTGACGGCAGTTCAGGCCATTCTAATTATAAGCAAAAGTTTAGCAACTCATCCTGTGATGACTCTAGCATATTTGCCACTACAGTAATACCACTTCCGTTGGTGAGTTCCAAAAATGACGTCCTTTGGGATAACCCAACACCACAATCTACTCGATTTTGTAGGCCGCTTAAAATACAGTACACAAAAGAAACAAAAAATCACGTCCTAAAAGAAAAGGCAGATTTGGGCGAACAGATTAAGAATTTACGTCCACTGGAATGCAATGTTGGAAGCCATACTCTAGAAATTACTTGCAAATTGTGCTTAACAGTAATCGATGGCAAAATTTTAAGTATCCTAACAAATACCAGATCATCCCAAGCATGCCCCATATGTGGAGCAACGCCTTCAACATTCATGAAGGTTAAAGATTTTAAATCTGCCATTTTTACGCCTAACCAAGACTCGTTACAATTTGGAATTAGTCCATTACACTGTTGGATAAGGTTTTTAGAATGTGTACTCCATATCGGCTACAGAATTGAAATTAAAGTATGGCAAATTAGAGGAGAGCCTAACAAACTTGTTGTCAATGAAAGGAAAAAAATGATACAAAATCACTTTTGGGAGAAGCTAAGTTTGCACGTGGACAAACCTAAACCAAATTATGGTTCTAGCAATGACGGTAATACCGCAAGAAGAGCTTTTGAAACCCCAGGCATTTTTTCAGAAATTACGGGTGTTTCACTTGAGCTGATAACGAAATTTCAAACTATTTTGATTGCTCTGGCTTGTCGATTACCTCTTGATCTTAAAAAATTTGAAACGTACTGCTTTAACACAGGTTCATTATTTGTAAGTTTATATCCTTGGTTCCCCATGCCAGCTTCCATCTATAAAGTTTTGGTGCATAGTAAGCAAATAATTGAAAATTGTTTATTGCCTGTGGGATACTTTGGTGAAGATGCTGCTGAATCAAGAAATAAACTTTACAAACAAGATCGTTTACATCATGCTAGGAAAACTAGCAGAGTAAGTAACTTAGAAGACGTATTTTGCCGAGGTCTAGATACCTCAGATCCTCTTATTTCAAGTGCCAGCCTTCGTTCTAGAAAAAGAAATTTTAAAATAAAAAATCTTCCAAGTGCTGTAATTGGGTTACTAAAAGCTCCTGAGTTAGAAACTGCTTTAGATTTAGCTCCTAAAGACACGGAAAATTCTCAAAATGAACCAAATTTTAATCTTGATAATCTGGAAGATATTTTAGATATTAGAGGTTTAGAAACTTTAGAGTTATCAACTGAAATGAACTTTTAAATCTATATTGTTTTTGAATTGAATTGAATAAATTTAATGTTATTTTTATGATCAGTTAAATAAAAATTAGGAGATAAGTAATTTAGTAGTTGATTAATAATTTAACTAAATTGTTAATTATTGAACAAGTTAATTTGCATAAAATTTTGTCTTTAGTATTAGTTAAAATTTATTGTTCCAATTTTTATTTTAAACTATTATAAAACATAAAATAAACTATTATCTTCTTTCGAAAAAAGAACTAAAAATAATGGTTTTTATTATTTTGCGTCGGTATAATTTGTTTTAATCAATTAAGAGATTTTGTAAGAATTTTTCTTGTGACAAAATATTTTTGGCGCAAATTATGATCATTCAGACCATAGTGCGGCGTCGCGGACGGGAATAATCCATGTGGCAACCCAAATACAGAAAAAATTACATTTAAGGGAGAACTGCACGCAAAAAGTGAAAAACCAGCGACAAGCTCTAGTCAAATTCAAAGTAAGATGAAAAGGTACCTACGTATAAGAAAAAACTTCCTGCACGTCCGACCTCAAAAAAATGTGTTATGTATAGGCAATTTAAATTACATTCGGTTTAAAAATGGGTTCAAAAGGGTTCACGCGCTGCAGAAATACAAAGACATGAGTACGATTTACCATTTTAAATTTTGCAGTTACGTAGACAAAAGATCAATGCAAGGCGGTAAAGAGCTATTTTGTGGAAAAAAAATTATATGCGACGGCATTTGCGTCAAAAAGTGCTCAAAAAATGATCGAAAATCGACAAATCTACTTCTATTTTATAATTCTAGATTTGATTTTTTTATAAAAATTCGCATTTAGTGCCCAACTGTACATATTTTTTAATAATTCCGCCGGATATTCGGCCATCCGGCTTGTGAGCCAGTATATATATATATATATATATATATATATATATATATATATATATATATACTTAGGAGATTTTCTTGGGTTTTTGGTCTGAAATATCTTTTTGAAAAATTAAACTTGTTTATTCTTCGGAAATCATTTTAATTTGTTTTTTTTTTGTTTTTTTCCCAAACGTTTCGGCAACATGCCTTCATCAGTGGATTCTAATACAGGTCACTAAAACTAACAAACAATGCTGTTTTGGATTCTTACTTATAAACATGTCTACCATTTTCTTTTTTGTTTTGTGTAAGAGGATAAAAATGTTCTTTTATTTTACATCCATACATAAGTACACCCCTGCACAGATATATACATATATACACAAATTTAATAAACACGTATAACCTAATTAATATTACTTTTTTTTTATTTTTAAAACAAAACGTTCAAATTGGATATATAATTATACTATAACTCACCTAAGAAGGTAAATTTTTTTTTTAATCCATTCACAAATGGGACATATACACTTAAAATTTGTTCTACATATATGTGATAATACAGTATATACATACTTAAAACTACTGACTGACTGAAATTAAAATTCGTTTTGCTGCTGTTGCTCGTCATATATATTGTTTTTATTGGGTTAAAAAACAAGGTGTTTTATATTGTTATTATTTTGGTATGTGGAACGAGCGCATTTATTTTATATTTTTGTAATTAGTGTACCTATTATTATGTCATTTAAGATAAAATGTAGAAAATTGAACATTTTTTTATTTTTGCAAATTGCCATTTAATTTTAAAATTTAAATTTAGATTTACGAGGAAATTGCAGAATATATGCAGTTATTTTATTACGTTGTAATATATTTGGTTTAAGTTTTTAATTTCCGTTTTGTCATTAATTGAATTTTCGTGTTTTTTAATGTACATCATTTCCAAGAATTCCCTTTTTTTCTGATTTATTTCAGTTTTTAAGATTTGTGTGTCCTTATAATTAAATTTATGGAATGTTTCATTCTCATGTTTTGTTAATGAAGTTTTATTTTTTTTATCATATTTATTCCCATTTAAGCGATTTTTGAGGTATTGTGTAGTCTGACCGATGTATACTCCAGGACAGTCTTTACAAGGTATTTTATATATGGTGTGTCTTTTTTGATTGGTTGGAGTTGGGGTTTTGAGAGAACTAAAAAATTTTTTTTGGAAGGTGTTGTAACTTTTGTAGCATACGGTTATATTATGTTTTTCAAAAATAGTTTTTATATTTTCTGAAAGGCCTTGTACGTATGAGATTGATAGAAACTTATTTTTATCTGTATTTTTTTCGGTTGGTATAATTTGATTGGGCTGATTATTTTATGCAATCTAGAATTAAATATAGAGTTAATTAATTTTTTTGGATAGCTATTTTGAATTAAGATATTTTTAGCTTTTCTTATTGCTTGTGGTTGATATTTTACTTTGCTTAATTTTATTGCTCTATCGGCTAGCCTGATAATAACTGATTTTTTTTGGTTCATTGTATGTTGAGAAAAATAATTTACATATTTGCCTGACCATGTGCTTTTTGTATACCATTCTGTTTCGATAATGTTGTTCTTATTATGTAATGTCATATCTAGAAAGTTTATTTGAGAATTGTTTTCAGTTTCGATAGTGAATTTTAGCTTTTCATGAAAATTGTTAAAGGCGTTTAACACGTTGAGCCCCGCGTGTCCACGGGTAGGCATTTCTAGATTTGCCCCTGGGACCGCGTGCTCACCAGTGGTCACAGAGCAGCGTTGTATTTAAGCTCGCGTGCCCACCCGTAAACACGTATTATATGGGGATTGCATATAGTAAACGATTGTTTGGTCCCAGAAGATAGCACAAAAAATGTTGGGCTGGGCAGTTTAAGTAATTTAGATTTTGTTTATTGGTGAGAAAGTCAAACGAAGTTTTCCTTCAAAATACATATTTATTTTAAAAGTTTAACATAAAAAACGAACGGTTTTGTGATTAACTTAACGAATACATACAAAATGTTAAAGTCTAAAATTATACAAAATTCTTACATTGTATATATTCATGAATCCCATGAAAACAAAGTAGGCACATAGATAAAAATAGTAAAATATATAAAAACTAAAGTAAATGTTTCTGAAAACAAGGTAGGCACATAGATACTGCACATGTCACACATACGGTGTTCACTTTTTTCGCATGCTTGCGGGCGTATGCAGCATTGTGCATTAAGGACATGCTATTGTAACATTTACTGCACCTTTTTCGTGTTACTCTTTTCTGTGGGCACGTGGTCCCAGAATGTAAATTTACATTCTGGGACCAAGTGCCAGTGTGTAAAAATTGATAGAAATAGTCACAAAACATGAAAAATGTACCAATCAACACTCTAAAATATAATAAAACAAATAATAAGGAAGAATAAATAAAATACAAATTTGGTCCCAGGGAGTAAAACTCGAATGCCCACCCGTGGGACACGCGGGGCTCAACGTGTTAAAATATAATTGCATTTGTCTCTGGGAATTAAGGTTATACAATCGTCGACGTACCGAAGAATGGAAGAGGAATATCTAATTTTTCGATTATATTGCGTTCTAACTCCTCCATAACTAATTGTGCAACCACACCAGATATAGGGGAACCCATTGCGCATCCCTCTACTTGTTTATAAAAATCATTTTTGTACATGAAAAATGTGGACTTTAAAGTTAATTCGATAGCAATTAGAAATTCTTCCATGGGTATATCTGTAAATTTTTTAATTTCAGACCATTTTTTTTCAATAAGTTGGAGGGCTAGTTCTATTGGTACATTTGTGTATAAAGAGACCACATCAAGTGAGATTAGAATATGATTTTGTGGTACGGTAAAATTATTTATTTTTTCTTTGAAATCCCAGGAATCTTTAATGTAAGTAGCGCTTTTGTTTATGATATTTTCTAGAATTCGTTTTAAAAATTTAGAGAGGTTGTTTAGTGGTGATTGTATACAAGAGACAATTGGTCGCATTGGAATGCCTTCCTTGTGTAATTTTGGCAATCCGTATAATTTTGGTGTTTGAGCATTATGGATTTTTAAGTCTTTTGCACAACTAGGTGATATGTAGTTTTTGTTTTCCCAACGCGTAACAAGTTCGTTATTTCTTTTTTGAAAAATATTTGTAGGATCTGTGTTTATTTTTTTGTAAGTATCTATGTCATTTAAAAGTAATTCCATTTTATTATCGTATTCTGTTGTGTTCATGATAACGGTTTTATTTGATTTGTCAGGTCGTATAATTTTTAGGTTAGGATTATTTTTCAGAAAAATATTAGTTTTTTTTATTTTATTATGTAGTTCCTTGTTTATATCATTATGTTTGATTTTATATTGGTTACATTTGAGTTTATTTTGATAAGTTTTGAGGGTGTTACAACAATTTGCTCTGATTTTATCTTTTTCGTTATTATTAAGGTTATTAGTTGAGTTATAGTATAATTATATATCCAATTTGAACGTTTTGTTTCAAAAATAAAAAAAAAGTAATATTAATTAGGTTATACGTGTTTATTAAATTTGTGATATATGTATATATCTGTGCAGGGGTGTACTTATGTATGGATGTATATGTATATAAAAGAACATTTTTATCCTCTTACACAAAACAAAAAAAAAAGAAAAAAGTAGACATGTTTATAAGTAAGAATCCAAAACAGCATTGTTTGTTAGTTTTAGTGACCTGTATTAGAATCCACTGATGAAGGCATGTTGCCGAAACGTTTGGGAAAAAAAGAAAAAAAAAACAAATTAAAATGATTTCCGAAGAATAAACAAGTTTTATTTTTCAAAAAGATATTTCAGACCAAAAACCCAAGAAAATCTCCTAAGAATATAAATCAATTGGTCCAGAAACTCCATATAAAAATATATATATATATGACGCAAATGCCGTCGCATATAATTTTTTTTCCACAAAATAGCTCTTTACCACCTTGCATTGATCTTTTGTCTACGTAACTGCAAAATTTCTAATGGTAAATCGTACTCATGTCTTTGTATTTCTGCAGCGCGTGAACCCTTTTGAACCCATTTTTAAACGAATGTAATTTAAATTGCCTATACATAACACATTTGTTTGAGGTCGGACGTGCAGGAAGTTTTTTCTAATACGTAGGTACCTTTTCATCTTACTTTGAACTTGACTAGAGCTTGTCGCTGGTTTTTCACTTTTTGCGTGCAGTTCTCCGTTAAATGTAATTTTTTCTGTATTTGGGTTGCCACATGGATTGTTCCCGTCCGCGACGCCGGAGAAATGATACTCGCGGTGGTGAGGATAACTGGCGGTAGAATACGAGCTCGTTTACGCAGTCCAGTCACGCATTTGTTTCGAGTTAACATTAAAATTTGTTGTATTCGTGTGTGAGTTACCTAAACTGTTTTTGTATTAGTTTGTATACAATACAAAGACAAGAAGATCTATTGTATCTGTAGTAAAAACAACCTACGATAATGTCAACGCGAAATAAAAAAAAAGATCTCCGATTTGGCAATATTTTGATATTAGCAATATTTTGATATTGGCAAAAGCAACAACAAGTTTGCTATGTTTTTGTTGCGCCACATGCAAATCTCTCCGGGAAGAAAGAAAAGAAAGAAGATATGTATTGCCTTGTTGAAAGCTTAATTAAAAAGACGTTTCAGCCACTTAGGACAAGATCCAAATTATTTAATTGCAACCTTTCTAGATCCGTGGTTTAACACAAACTTTTTAGTGTTAGTCAAAGCTAAGAGAGCTCGGCAGAAAATTTTCTTGGAGTTCTTAAAAATGCCCTATGAAAATTGTTCTAGCAGTGAATGTGACTCGACGTCTTCGTCGCTTGTAAGAATAAAATGTAGGAAGAAAAGAAGATTTTAAGAAGCAGTGTTTATCGCACTTAACCGAGATGTCTTTAGCAAGCCTAGAATCGATATTTCAGATATTTGAAGACCCTTGCTCTCGTGTACGAACATTTCATGATTTGACCTCTAATTTTCACGCAGACGACTTTAATATATAGTTTTAGATTTAGCTCTTAGTTTAAAGTTTAAACTTGATAACGATCGGAGATACATCGCTGATCGAAACGTTATGAACACTTTAAGTTAAAGACAATGTAAGTCCTTCAAATAAATGTTTTACGATGCTTTACGAATAGATTACCTTATAATGTTTTTCGAATGTCATCAAAGTAATGTTTTTAATTACTTTTAATTCATCATTACAATCTCGATTTATTTTTAATTATGCTTTATTTGGATAAAAGAAAATGTCAACAGCAAAATGGCAATAATATTAACAAGACACATTTATTTTACGTTAAAATTACGTCCCGAGGCTGGACGAGATATTTTATATTGGATAGCAGAATTGATTTTAAAACTATTATTTATTTTTTAAGGGTAAATTTTTAACGGCAATTGAGGGAAATTACACGATGTCCGCTAATAGTAATGATATGAACTTTGTAACTAGAAAATAGCTATACGTTGAAAATTTTAAAGTTGTGCTAAGGTATTGATTTGTTTTCATAGTGTTTCTTTGATTTTCCTCTCTTGATAATTACATTCTCTGAAAATTGTATTATTTAATTTTTGTAAATCTTCATATAGCTTTTTAATGATTTCTAAAAGATATCACCGTTTCAATTTAACTTTTCGTTTTGCTTAATTTTGTCTTATTTCAAATTCGACTCGAGGAGAATATAAGAGAATAACACAATGATATTGGAATGGGTTTTTAAAAATTGTGACCCGTTTAGAATTTTAGAATGTATTGCAAATTTCTAAATGCCGTTTCCATTGAAACGATTGACACCAGTTATTTTATGTATTATTCAAAAATTATCAAGGAATCATGGTACATTTAAAAAAATTAAAGATATATAAGGTGGTAAATTTAAAATTTAAAATTTACATTAATTTCATTAGGCTGAATATTAAATATATTTTATCGAACAAATTGGATACCTATTTCATAGAACTATATGTATGTTTGTGCGCTAAATTTAAAAAAGGTGTATATCTCAAAACGTTAAGAAATTTCAGGTTGGGAAACGATATCTCTGTCACCCGGTATGCTTTCGTTTGGGAGTTTTAATAATTTTTTCAACAAGCGTCCGGAAGATTTAATTTTCAATTCATATTTTAGTGTAAAAATTTGGTTTTCAGCCCTAGTACGGAAAACATTTTCACCACTAGTATGTTGTGATTAGCAATCCGCTGAAAATACACTCCGACCTACAGCAACCCGGTTGAGATGTAGCTCGTAAACGGAAGATGCATTAATCGACATTGAAATTGAAAATATAACGTTATATTTTTGTTCATTCACATTCGTTCTCCGTGAACGCGCCCCAAAATACATATTATCGTTTTCAATTGATTTATTAATTACTTTTTAAAACTTACCTATATAATTACTACCTATGTATCTATGTCATGTTATTTTTGTTTTTTATTAGGTGGGAAAGTTCAATTTGAGTCCATCACAAAACAATGGATGTAGTTGAAACCTCAATAGAGGGTGTCTCAGATGAGATCATTGAAGTCGCAAAGAATGTTAATTCGTTTCTACCAGAAAATTGAATTTGAACGGCTGTTACTTTTTCATGACAAAAGTGTCTGGTTTTTCAAAAAAGAGCAAACATAATATTAAATGTCTGGATATTCCCTCAGCAATAAGACCGTTTTTTCATAGATGAGGTTTACTATTAGTTCCAGCGCCCCCGGCAAATTGGGAGGAAGATTTATAAATGTCTGATGATATGGCAGAACCCGATAATGTATCAGAAAATGACGGTTCTTATTTTCCCGAAATTAAACCACTGGAACCAAAGTTACAATATTAAGGAACCGTAACCAGGAGCTATTCTTGTTTTTAGTACGCACTGTGGATTCCGAGGTAAGCTGTCAATGTCAAATTGTCCAGAACATAAAAAAAATAAGTTTTTAAAATGGATTTCCTTAAGAGTTAATAAAGCTTACTATGAACAATATAGTCCTGGCTGGAGAAGATTTTAATATTTTATCGTTAAAAAGTAGGAGAACGATTATGGATATATTATTTTTGTATAAAACTATTAATAGTAAAATAGACGGCCCTTATATTTATTCCCAAGTCCATTTGTATTATCACTGTGAACGATAATCGTAAGTACAAATAGATATCACGGTATAAATGATATTTTTGTCGGTTTATAAGGTTAAGAAAATAACATTAATTGAATCTTTTTATAGTGTGCTGTGTATCTTGAGGTTTCTTATTATTTGATACTATTTGATCTACGTAAGTCTGCGGGTATTGTTTTAAGTTTGTACCTGTTTTTTTTATGTCCGCCAAATGAATAAATAAATATATTGTCGGAGAAGCAATATTCCACGGGTGACATCGATGCAGTTAGAAGGTCAGATGAATTATGAACATTACTTCATAGGGCATCCCCACAAATAGTCTAAAATAAAAAAAACCCCAAAAGCATTCAGACTTTCCCGTCTTTCACTACATTTGGAATCCACCGAGAGACCTCCGCTGAGCTCAAGTCCAGTATTGCCGATTGTCGGAGCCCTCTAACCTGCAAAAAGCAGTTCTATTTGTCTCTTTAAAATATATATTTTTGAGCGTCTTGATTTCAAATAGCCTTGAAATACGCGCTAGAAATATTATAATGGGGTGCCCCGCATACTTACGCACAATAATGTATTTTTCTGATTTTCCTACAAAAGTGTCGTTTTTTGCGGTGCTTTGTGTTTTCATGTTTGATTTAAATCAATTTAAAACTGTTATTTAACATATCTTTAAAAAAGTTGTCGTTTTGCTAATATTTTCAACATTTATTCAAAAGACAGATTTTTTTGTAAATTAACCAAATTATAAAAATTTGTAGTACTATTACAATGTTTATGTTTTATTTGCTAAATTTCGCAACAAGTTAAACATTTTACGACCCAATTTTGTATTCAATCATATTTCTAATCTATTTGTTCGTGCCTTTGTTAATTTTATTACAGTTACACCTTAAAACAGTTGACTCTTGGCTCATAATATTAATTTAATGCATATTGATTAAAATTAATATAAAAAGGCCACATGCAGCTTAAATTCTAATATGGATATAAAATAATAATTATTTATGTAACTAGTTGCAAGAAATGATATTTTCTGTAACGAGTTTAACATTTTGCAGATTTCAACTTTGCCAACAATATAACATGTTTAACATATTAAACATCATCAGAAAATGCATACAAATTATTTTTAAATTTCAGCTTTTTGTTTTTACACGAACTTACCAAAAGCGAAATTTACAAATTTCAAATAATTTGATTAAGTGTACCTGCTTAATAAATGAATTATTAGGAAGAAACTTATTCCTCAATCTTCGATATTTCATTTACTTTTTGGAAATCAATTTTTATTTAAATATGCATTTATCCAATATTTTCACATCTACATTAAACACTCCTTTTAAAGAAAGTAACTTCTTAATTGTTTGGGCTTCTTTAAGGATAACTTAAAACAAATATTAGTTTGTTTTTCTGAATGTAAATTTTACTTAGAGGCGTGCTTTATCAAATTCTATCATATGTTTTTTGTTTTCTCAAATTAGAGTTAACCTCTCGAATTATATATGCATTTATTATATTATTTATAACACTATATATATATATATATATATATATATATATATATATATATATATATATATATATATATATATATATATATATATATATATATATATATATATATATATATATATATATATATATATATATATATATATATAAATATATAGATGGTATGACCAATCTTATCAAAAGCCTTGATGAAGTCCATGTAAATGGCACCCACTTATGTTCTCTTATCTAATTGTTCTGAAGGTATTCATCAAATTGTAGAAGCGCCCTCTAAAAGGACCATGGTGCTCTGATACTATTACATTTATTATTAAAACCAATTTTTTGGAAAAACTTTTGATGTTACTGATAATTTATATATTGGGTGATAATTTGTTGCTTTTTCCGTTGTCCACTTTTAAATAATGAAATGATCATTGCTGATTTTCACTTTTCCAAAATCTATCCGCGTTTTAAAGCGGTGGAGTGAATGGTTTCGATGTAGTCGAAGGCGATTTGTTCCCAAATATTGATGACTCAAGACTTCAAGAAACCTCCTAGGTACTTAACACAATGTTATGAAGATTAGAGTTATTATTTTCTGCATGATTACCCAAATAATTAAAATAATGTTGTTCTGCTTGTCAGATCCAAAATATGCTGAGGTTACGGGATTACTGACTTTCCACATATCTAATGTTTTCTACAAAATTTTTTTGAATTAATCTTTTCGTCTGAGCTCGTAAAAATTTAATAAGTTTTAAGATATAAAACATTCATAATTAAAGAAGAATATTTAACAAAGACATTCAGTTAGTAGATATCAAGTTTGTGGTGACACATGCTATTTTATGTAACATCTGTCAGATACTCCAGAAATGACGAATTTACCAGTTTGAGTGAAAACTGAGAAGAGATTTTCGTTGGATTTTTCGGTGACGTCTTGGATTTCCACATTGTTACATCTTAAAGACTGCTCTAGATTATTTACTTTCTTATTTATTTAAATAACTTCCTTGGTTTGGTGTTTTCGACTTTGAGCATGTCCGTTGTACTCATCAGTTTTTTTTATTTCAACTCAAAATCTGTTATTTTCGATGGATAGAAATCTGCTGGCTATCGTAGAAGTTGAATTTTATATAAAATTCAGCATACAGAGTCGTACCAAAGTTGTTAAGTTAAATAATAACTGGATCGACAGAATGCATGTGCTAATTCGAGTAAGTAAGACATTCTGTAGGGGGCCGCCCTGTGTCAGTTTACTCGGGAAGACCTTAACCGGATAAAGAAGATTAAATAACAGGTGGACGTCACAATGTTACAGGACTATAGGAATGATTAGAAAGATAAAACCAAACAATCTAGATTTACACTCTTGTCATATCAAGCCATATATGATAGATTGCCTGTTGAGCTGTCATCTAAAGATCGACGGATCAAAAAACTACAGTAAAGCTTAAGCTTAGCAAATCTAGAGAAACCAGATGCGGTGTTACGCTATTACCCAGCAATCCTATTTGTCTCTTTAAAGCATATTTTTTGTATTGTATTTCTAAACAAGAAGTTCTAAACTGCTGAAAAGCTACTGACTACACTGCCCAGATATTGTTGATCTGGTGCTAGTATTACGATTAAATGGCTAAACTGCATTATGGACTTTCTATTTGAAGTATAATTGGTCTTTGATACAAGGTATCGCTGGTTATGCATCTTTTTGAAGAAGGATCTAAAACATATTCACTCAGCGAATTCACAGTGAGTGGCCAACATGTCATCATTGGTCAAACAAACCAAACTGGATGGCATTCATTAGGGCAACTTAAAATTGTGTGAGTGTTTTTTAGTTAAAATGTATTTAAGCTACCTCTATACAACGAACCGTTTGGAATGTTCCCAATTTTTGTATAGAAACATTGGCTTCTCTGAACCTCTAAATATATGTCGTGACCAAGATACCCTGTATAATATTCAGGACTTAAACCTATCTAAAAAAGTACCTACTTTTTTTAGGACGTCTGTTTTTTCAATTCACAAACAAATATACTACATCAAACCCTTAACTAACTTGAAAGGTTTGTTTATTTCTGTGTTTTAGACATGGATTAATTCCCTCATTCAGGTTTATTCTCAAATAAAACAAACAATCTACAAACGCCACCACTTAAGTTCTAAACTTCTTAAATAAATCGAGAACAAATTGCATTGTGCACTAATATTCCACTGAACTTAGAAACTAACTTATTGCATTAATTGGTTATTTTCTGAAAATTCACCAACTTGTTTATTTTAGAAGTTTTATGAAATATAAAACGAGAAACTGAAACTTCCCGGCTGAGTTAAAAGAGTTTTACGAATACGATTCTAAGCAAGACTTTAAGTACACATTCCAGGCGATTAACCCTTTGAGATTTTTAAGAAAATAGTAACTAAACGTTAATTAGATCTTCAACACTGAATCTTGTCATTAAATTTGGTTTAATCTGTTTAATATAATTTCAGAAAAGGTTTAAGGATAAATTTAATTATACTTGTCTGTTACAAATTAACAATTTAACCCGATCCATAAATTACTATCATTATTTTTATCTCGAAACATAGTTTGGCTCAGTGGCGGACCTATGGCCCCCTCCTCCCAAGGCTCTTCAATTATTATTTCTAAGATCTAAACTAAAACATATTTTTCTGCAAAATACAAAAAAAAAACTTTCTCACGGACCCGAGTGATTTAAAATAATACAGGGTTCAACATAATATATTGCCCGTTTTGAAATAAATTCAGTCGTGCTCCTTTATATCATTATCTTCTACAGCCTTTGGGATTTTAATCAACATGTTATTAACAGAGTAGGCGTTTGACACAAAATTAGGAAAAATTGATTTTCGTAAAACATTATTTTTCTAATAAATTAGTTAATTGTCATTAGGTTTTGATACATAATTTAACGTTTAATTTTAGTACTCATGGATTATTCAGTTCAACGAGTTTTTTGCCTAGAAACTTACCTAAAAAGTAAGGCGTGCATCCCGTCGTCAGTTTAACAACAACAATAGGGGTCAGTCTCCAAACCGTAGGACGTCGAAGAACAATTCATACTCCTGAAACTATGAGTCAGAACTGCGTTTACGAGAAGTCCCACATGGTCTACTGAATATCAAAAGGGAGCCTACATCAAATTCTTCACAATGACTTAAAATTTCATCCGTACAAATAAGTACACAATGGTGTAACATCTTAGTCATCCAGATAAACAACGCAGATTAGCTTTTTGCCAAGAATTTTTTAATTTACATCGAGGAGACATCTATAATCTTTTAATGAGTTACGGCATGGTTTTTAAAAATTTTAGGTATTGGTCAAACGAAAATTCTCAAGAAATTATTACAAACAATCTCCATAATCCAAAAGTTATTGTTTGGTGTGCGGTAGGATTCTTTGGCATTATTGGTCCATATTTTTTTGGAGATGGATATAACCATCCTCCAACAGTGACGTCCGAGGGTTAAGTAAATATACTAGAGATGTTTTTTGTTCATTTTACAAAGAAGGAAATTACTAAATAATGCATTATTATTCCAGCAAGATGGTGCAGCAGCCCATACCACTAGAAACTCTATAAGAGTTCTGCGAGAAGTGTTTAATGGGCGACTCATTTCACGATTTGGAGATTTAAATTGGCCTTCTAGGCCTCCGGACTTAACTGCATCAAACTTTTTTCTGTGGGGCTATTTAAAGGCGAAGGTATAGAATAAGAATAGATCAGATTTTGCTTCATCGTGTCATGAATCATTTCTCCTCCAATCTTGAAAATTGTATTGAAGGTGATAACGGTCACTTAAAAGACGTAATTTTTAAAAGTTAGGATAAGTCGTATGTTACAGTAAATCCCTAAGAGTAGACTGTAAGTAAGTGTAATAAAATGTTTGTTTTATTCAGTTTTATGAATTTTATTAAGCTATGAAAATGGGTAGTCTATTATCAGGAACCTTGCATAAAAATGTTACATCGATTTGTCACTATAATATAATAAACACAAACTCATTTTATGTAAATATCGTAAATAAACTTTTTTCTAATTTCATTAATAACAATTTTTAGCAGCTTCTGCAAAAAAAACTAAAATTTGTTAGCTAGCGGCAACTAAAATTCGAATACTGCAAAATCAGTTGAAATTAAAAATCCCTGAGCAGGAGAAAACAAATTATGACGATACTTAAAAATTAAGATGTTTTTCGATTCCTTGAGATGAAACAACTGACATAGACTCTAAAGAACAAATGATTTTTTTTTATATTAAATTTCAAGCCGTCAAAAATATGTTGGTAATTCCATACCGAATTTATCTCAGTATATCATTAACGAATACATTAAAGTTAAATGTATTGTGCAATAATATTTTGGTGGAGGGACATGAAAG
Organism: Kuschelorhynchus macadamiae; assembly: GCA_030620095.1. Classification (NCBI taxonomy): domain Eukaryota; kingdom Metazoa; phylum Arthropoda; class Insecta; order Coleoptera; family Curculionidae; genus Kuschelorhynchus; species Kuschelorhynchus macadamiae. The sequence goes on along the minus strand of JAUTXW010003867.1, from coordinate 83,731 downwards.
TATTATTACCTTTCCTTTAAACATTTGACAGGTATTTTAAGATCCCTTGGGGAATATGTAAGAAACCGATTCAAATACTCTTGACTTTTAGTAAAGCTGTTGTTCTTTGTGTTTAAAATGAGGTGATTTTTTTACTTCCAGTACTAGAACTGCAAGGTTTTTTTTTTTTAGTGACGATGGGGAATGCTTTTACGCACGAATTCCCTTCTATAGAAGGAAAAACAGTGTGGGACTCATTGCTCAGCCAGGTTTTCACCTGACTGAGTTAACAATACCCACTAAACCCCACCGGGCCCCCATCAGATGGACCATCATTGGGCTAGCCAAGGATCCTTCAATGGGGTTGATGCCGTCCTTTCGGGAGAAAACTCCTATGAAGGACATGGTCTTCGCTGTCGTGGGGGGGGTCCTCACTTGGCAGGATATTTTTGCCACCTCTCGTTACTTGTAGTCATCTGAAATAAAAGATATTATTAATAATGAAAGTGTCGTCTTACCAGGTGGGATATTTCTCTGTTATCCTCCTTTCTTCTGTCCGGATTGCCGTTGCCTTCGTCCTACTGTCCCGTGGTCCAGTCTGCCGCTGCCAGTGTCCCTCCGTCAGTGTACCTGGTGGTCTTCATGTCTTTGGTCCTCTTCTGTGCCCTCAGCGACACTGCTGTTCCGTGATCCGGCAGTGTTGAGGCTGAGGTGGGGTATTCTTTTACCTCAGGTTCAACTGCAGCTCGCGCCGGAGCCAGTTAAGGTACCTGGGATCCTCTTCTTTTGCCTCAGGTTCAGTTGCAACTCACGCCGGAGCCAGCTGAGGTACCTGGGAATCCTCTTCTTGGAGTTTGGTGGCCTCTTGTTGATACTCTTAAGGTTTCAGAGGGCAAGATCTAGTTTCTGAGGAGCACGGAGACTCAGAAGTTTCGATTTGCTCACTTCCATCCTAGAGTATATTAGCGCAGGAGCCCGTGTCTAGGTCTCCTGTGCCTTGTCCAATTGTTGCGTCTCGGAGCTAGCGGATCATATTCTACCAGGTCCCGTAAGTTTTCGTTGGGGTGATTTTCTGCTGCCCCGAAGGCTTGGGTAGCCTTTTGCCGCATGAATTCTTCAATAGGTGTCCATTGAAGATCACGCTGCAGGTCCTCGTTCCTGATAAACCATGGGGCGTCAGCTGTAATCCTAATGAGTTTGTTTTCTGTCCTCTTTAGCTTCATAAGGTTGGTCTTAGAAGCATATCCGAAGGATGTGGAGCCGTAGGTGAGTTGGCTCCTAGCTACTGTTTGGATCAGTAGCAGTTTGGCCCTCAATCCCATTTCACTTTTTCGACAGAGCAGTGGATAGAGTTTACCCATTGCTTGTCTAGTTTTTCTCCTCGCTGCGTTGATATGGTTGTTCCATGTCAAGCTTCTGTCCATGGTCATCCCTAGGTACTTGGCCTCGTTTGTCCAAGGGATCTCGACATCTCCGATTCATATTCTAGCTGTTGGAATCAGTCTCCTTCGTTGGAATAGGATTGCTTGGGACTTCTGGGGGTTGATTTTAACCTTCCATTTGACACACCAGTCATGAAGGTTATCAATGTCCTCTTGCAGTCGTCTGCCCATTATCCGGGTGCTTCTGCTTTGGTGTAGGATGGCTGTGTCGTCCGCGTAGAGTGTTGTTAAGCCCTCTTCACCGATTGGGATATCGTGAGAGAAGATGGAGTATAGAATGGGTCCCAGCACTGACCCTTGTGGTACTCCAGCTATTAGTCCTCTTGGAGCTGAATGAGAGTCATTCACCTTGACTGTGAATGATCTGTCATTTAGGTAGCTTCTGATAAGCTTTATATTTCTTCTCTCGTATCCAGCCACCGACATTTTGTGGGTCAAGCCTTGGTGTCACATCCTGTCGAAGGCTCTTTCGATATCCAGGAAAATTGCTCCTGTGGCCTCTCTGTTGTTGAATCCTTTGGTGATGTACTCTGTGGTTCTGAGTACCTGCTGCTCAGATGAGTGTCCTGCCCTGAAGCCGAATTGTTCATCTGGGATGGCATCTAGTTCTTGAGACTCATCTTTTAGTCTTCTGGCTATAGCTTTTTCAGCTACTTTGCTTAGAGCAGGAAGTAGACTGATGGGCCTGTAGTTTTGTGGTAATGTCCTGTCTTTTCCTGGTTTTTCAATGACGTTGACCTCTGCCTTTTTCCATGTGCTGGGGAAGTGGCATGTTCTTATGATGGAGTTTATGATGTTGGCCATCGCACTGTATCCTTTCTTGGGGAAGTACTTCAGCATTTTGTTGGTGATGCCGTCGGCTCCAGGGGCTTTCTTGACCTTCAGTTTCCTGATGATGTCTCGAACTTCCCCGGGTGAGACAGGATGTGGATTTTGTTGGGGTAAAATCCAGGCATCCAGGTCTCTAACTGAGTCGTGGACCTCTTCGGTGAGCTCTTCGTCCTCCTCTGGATGTTGGTTAAGCTGACCTTGTTGGACTATGGCATCCGCTAAGGCTTCAGCTTTGTCCTCGTCGGTGTAGATTGGGCCATTTACACCTTGGAGAGGAGGGATAGGACGTTTGTCCATTCGAAGAGCACGTTGCATCTGCCAGGCTTTGGTGATACGTGTCTAGGGATCTCATTTTTTCCTGCCACTTGTTGTTTCGGTGCTCTTGTAACCGATTTCTCAAGTTTTGAGAGTGTCGGTTTAGAGTAATCCTGTCCTCGTCCTCGTGGGATCTAGCGTAGATCCTGCGGAGACGTCTGTTGGTCCTAATCTCGTCTCTGAGATTTTCAGGAAGCTCCTCGGTTTGTCGATGCCTGCTTATGTCTTCCACTACTGTGTTTTCGTAGAAGGCATTCAGGATGGCTGTCTCTAGACATCTTACGGTCTCATCTAGTCCCTGAGGAGCGCGGATCTCAGGGATTTCGATTGCGGCTTTCAGATGTCTTTGATAGGCCTTCCAGTCGGTCGTCTTCTTGGTGTTGTGATTTACTCTGTTGAGGTTTACTCCTAGTTGCAGGAGTACCGGGTTGTGGTCGGATGTTCCCTCGTTCAGAGTGTTGATGTCTAGCTCTTCCCTGATGTTTTTCAGGAGCGCAATGTCCAACACGTTTGGTCTCCCGTTTCCACGGGGGAGGTATGTTGATTGTTCTGGTCCTATTATGGCGAGTCTGTGGTCCTCGCATAGTCTGGTTAGTTTGCGACCATTTGGGTTGGTATGGGTGCAATGCCATTCTTCGGATTTGCAATTGAAGTCGCCAATGATGATTTTGGCTCTTCGTCCTCTTGCTAAGTGTTCGATGTCCTCATCCAACAGCTCCTGTGTTGGGGAGCGATACGCAGAGGTGATTTTGATCGGGCCTCTACGAGTGTTGACCTCTATGGAGATGGCGTCTAGCTCCACATCCTCAACCCCCAGGAAGGAATGTGGAACGCCTTTTCTGACCAGGATTGCGACTCCTCTCATGGCTTGGCGTCCAGGAGGGTCGTATCTGTAGATGTGATATCCTGGGAAGGTCATCCTTATTTCTGCTTTTAGTTTAGTCTCCTGTATTGCTAGAACGTCTGGGCGATGTTCTTCCAGGAGTTCTAGGACGTCTGTTTTCCTGGCTCTTAGACCGCAGGTGTTCCAGGAAATGAGTCTTAGGCTTTCATTTTGGTGTACTGGCATTGCTTATTTGAGTCTGCGAAGCTGTTCCTCCACAGCTTTTGTTATTGTGGGAATTATGGTTTCCACAATAGAGGGCATCATTCCGGTGACGGCTTGCAGGATTGCTGCCTGGAGATCTAGTGGTGGGGAGTTCTCCTTCTTCTCCTTTGGGGGAGTAGAAACAGTTTTGGCCGCTTCTGAGTAGGTGGGTTTGGCTGCAGGTTTTGTGGCTGCAGGCTTGGTGGTGTTTTTGAAGTTGGCCAATGGGGCTACGGGTGCCTTTTCAGGGGCAGGATATTTCGGGCAGCCCTTGTAGCTGGCCGGGTGTCCTTTCTGGTTGCAGTTAGCGCAAACTGCATTTTTTGAACCATCTTCGTCCTTCTCAGGAAGTCGGCATGCGTCGGCTCTGTGTTGTCCTGCGCATTTTACGCACTTTTCCGGGTAAGTGCATAGGGATTGGGTGTGTCCAAATCTCTGGCATTTGTAACACTGTTTTACTGTGCCGTCCTTTTTCTTGTTTTCAATCTTAACAACGCGATCGAAGAGGGTGCTTATTGTCATTATCTTGTTTGAGGTTTTCACCAGAAACAATGACATAGGTTGCTGACATCGGTAATGCCGAGTTCCCTTAGTTCTTGGGCTATATCTTCGATGGGAGTGTTCATATGTAATCCTCTGATTACTACATGTGTCCTTTTCTCCTCCTGGAGTTGGTATGTGTGGTAAGGGCGGTTTGTCTCTTGAAGGTGGCGGGTGAGGGCCCTATGGTCGCTGGCCGTTTTCGGGAATATTTGGAGCCTCGATCCGGAGGCCTTGGCTTTATTGAAGTCTATGTTTGCTCCTTTTATATTCCTACGGACTTCTGTCCAGGTCCCGTCGTCTTCAATCACTACCGGGGGGATTTTTGGGGTAGGCGCTGGGGGCACTACACTTATAGCGGCTTCGGTTGTTTCCATTGCACTATCACTGGGGGTTTCACTATTGGGGGATTCACTTTGGGGGGTTACACTAATCTCACTGTTTTCACTAGGGGGAGATTTAACCCTTTTCCTCTTGGGCTTGGTTTCGGCAGTATTTTGTTCGCCTTGCGTGGGCTGCCTGGTTTTCTTCCCTTCTTCTTGTGTAAGGAGAAGGCTTTCAAGCCTGTCGAGCCTGTCTGTAAGGCTTCGATTTTCTTCCTTCAGTGTTTTCAGATTTTCGGTTAATCTGAGATTTTCTTCCTTGAGACGGTGGATTTTCTTCTCAGATTTGATTTCCGTAGAAATTTTGCTAATTTTTGTTGTCTTTCCTGGCTTCATCGTGATTAGCACTTTTGGTTGCACTAAACACAAGGTGATAATTCCAGTAAGGAAAAATATCCACTTTCACACTTTCACTGTACGGAGCCGGATGAACCGAATCGATCCGTACTGCTTCAATGCAAAGAGCGAACTGAACCGAACTGCAAGGAAGTACTGGCCTGCTATTTATACCTTTCGTTAAACTTGGGTAAAATTCTGCTAAGTCCAGAGCAAAACATCTGATATGCTTTATCGAATGTTAATTAAGTTCGATCAGTTATTCAAAATAAAAGTGAACAATATCAAAAATCATTTCAATTTATTTACGAGCAAGCCATTAATTTAGCTACTGATATAGGAAAGATGATTTCTATGCTTTGAATTTGCAATCGGCAAACAGGAAGAAATAATGCGATTTCAAAAAACGAAATTATTATTTCAAAATCACAATATTCATTTTATCAAATTGACTGAACAGACCTTGTAGTAGTACTTAAAAGTCTAATCCAAAATGTGTTAATACTATTAAAGCCGCTTCAGTGTATAAGACAGATATGCCTGGTTTAGTATAAGAATTCTCTTGAGAACTAAAAATGAAAAGATCCAGCACGGTCAGTAATAATCGGTCTGTAGAATGATTAGTCAAAAGTCAAGTCCATAATGTGATTTATTGTCATACAATAATGTTATTGACAAAGCAACGCACTTAAGTAAATAACATAATATAGCATTAATTAGTAAAATTAAATAATAGAAACTAGAAAAAAAATAACCAAAATTTAATTAATAAATTGGAAAGGCAACATTTAAAAATTATTAAAATCAACGACAACACAAATAATAATTAACAAAAGATCAAATTTTATATGAATTAAAATAGAATAAAACTATGAGCAACTAAAAACTTTATAATTTGCGTCTAAACCCTTTGTAAATTTGTATTTTTGATAGTGACAGTAAAAGTGCATTACAAAATTTCTTACTCTTACACAAAATTCAGTTCTTTGTTAAACCTGAATTTGGAATTTCCAGACATGAAATATTATAGGAATCTCCAGGTACAAGATTACATAGAGAACGTAATACACCTTTCTGAATTATAAATACAACTTGAAATAGTTGTGGTGAACGGGGTCCCCAAAAGCATGTTCTATAACTGACATATATACCCGCAAAATAAATGTTTCTAGCAATGGCAGTACCTAATTTAACTATTCTAACTGCAAACCATAGAAGATAATTTAGAATCTAAATTGGTAATGTGATTTTCAACTTAAAGCTTAATATCAATATAGCCTTTATAAATTTAAGTTAAATTACATTTCAAATTTAGAATACTGGTTTTGATTTACTAAATGATAATTAAATATTCTTTAGACCTGTATAAATAAACTGATTCAGGAACTCTATAGTATGGTGACGTCAAAGAATAGTAGTAACATCAGTAAAGGAAGTACATTTACGTTTATTATAGCCATAGAAATGTCATGTATATAAATTAAAAATAGAAGAGGTCCGAAAACTGTCCTTGTGGTACACCTGCTACCACACCAAGATCAGATGATGTTCTTTTCTGGAAATACATACTTAGTATCGCTTTTAAGTAAATAATTTTGCCCAGCTGATTATGACGCCCGAGATATACTTTATCTGCTAAACGTCTTCCTTCTCACAAAACATTTTATATATCTGTCAATTACATTTTATAATATTTAGTACTTATTATTGCCATTATTATTAAAATGTATGTTTATATTACACAATACTGCGTGCTATCATGCTGGTATATATATCAAACTTGAAAACAGTGAGGGTTTTACTCTGCCGATTGTCCCCAGGATGAGAACCCGCTTTGTATTGAATATTACATATACTGTTGACCAAGCTTATATAAATTACGGTGTATTTTCTCCGTTATTTCTTATATTTAAAAGTTATCTTTTCTTCTGTTATTGCCAAAACCTCTACAATAAATATGATCTTGGATTGTTTATCCAGAAGTGGTGTTCTGTGGTGTAATAAATTTAAAATAAAATACCTAAAACGATCTGTTTTCTAAAGCAAATATTTGTCTTTCCCTCCTTTTTCTATCGTCTGTTTATTATTTTTTCGGTCCAGTTTAAATTGTCACCTTTGCCAACGTATCACCAGTAAATTATGAGAAACAGGATTTCGATTTTCAAATTGCAAAAAAAAGTTAATAGAGAAATATTTGACAGTTTGGCATGCTTGAATACCTAATACATTTAGTTGCATACACGCATCAACACATTCTTCGCCCGCCCAGAGAGTAGTATCAGCTTGCTGGCCTTCGGGCGATAGGCAATTGTTTAGTTCAAGGTCACCCGGTTAAGGAATGTACGATTCGCGGTTCCAATCATTGTAAAGACTTCCGACCTTGAATTTAAAATAACTGCGTGAGTCTGGTACCGACCATCTTTTCAGTTCTTTTATTTTTCAGTCGTTCTTTCATTGCGGCGTTTCTGTTTTTATGCCTCGTAAGAAGATAAAATCGGTAAAGTATCAGAGTATATGATTTTTTGTTTTTCATCGTTATCAGCAGGTGTTTGACGTGTTTTTCATAACATGTTTAATATACCACGTTGCAAGGCGACCGATTTAGTGGCTGAAGTGTCAGCTTCAATTAATGAGAATTGAATTAAATTTGGTTTTAATAAATGCCACGAAAGATGTTTTATTTAAGAAAACCTACAAATGTTATTGAAAATCATCATAATCAGTTTTTTTGACTACTGTTGGATATTGGCCTACCTGTCACACATACCAAGGTTGTCTTAGATGGTTTTACACTCAGTTATATAATAATATTAATAATAATAATAATCCTTGATTTGAGACAGGAACTAGAAAGACTCACAGAATTTCGGAAGAATGAACACCCCTCGAGCAGACTTAAGGCGCGCATTAAAAAGATATTTGAAAAGATAGGTACAAAACCCACCGATCTCAACCATCAACAAAAACTAGTATCAAGATACACTAAAGCAAAAATTAGCAGCTAACGCAAAACATCTGCAGAGATACAACAAATGCTCAAAAAGAAAACGACTGTCCTCCATGAAGCTTTAGCCCGTCATTTTACAAAAATAATGCATCATTCGGAGACAACCCCCGCATTTCTAATACTATGCACTACAACTATACTACCCAAACGCAATAGGACGGAAGACCCGTCCCAGTACAGGCCCATCACCTGTTTGCCCATCATGTGCAAGATCTTAACTGGTGCTTGATAGTTGTCAGGAAATTGATGATCATAGGGTGAATTTTGTATATTCCTAGTACGTCTATGAGCCAGGAATGTCGTACACTGTCAAACGCCTTTTTATGGTCTATAAAAGCAGTGTGTATGTTGCGTTGTTTTTTCTGTGCCTGCTTAAGTACCACACAGTCCATGATAAGTTCTTCTTTGCATCCTTGATGGTGTGGAATGCATTCCTTCTGTTCCTCGGCTAATAGGTTATGACTGTCAATATGATGATAGATACGATTTGCAATACATCCAGTCGAGAACGAACTTAAGGATCTATAATGACCATCAATCTCTTATCACGGATGAGATACACATCAATAGGGGAATTTAGCAAGCAGACTCGTTAAGTCCATTTTGGTTCTGCTTAGCGATGAACTCCTATCTACGTTGCTTAACAATACAAGACATGGCTTCAACATCAAAGCCAATAGATACGATTCCCGAACCATATCCCACCTTGTATATATGGATGATATTATCTATGGTGGAAACCATAAACTAAAAAAGCTTATTGACGTGACATACACTTTCTCGAAAAACATCCATGCGGAATTTGCAATGGAAAAATTTAAAGCCTTAAACATCAAAAAAGGCAAAGTCATTAATGGTGATGTAGTCCTACCCAATGAAGAAATAGTTCAAGTGATGAACCAAAGAGAAACCTACAAATACCCAGTACTCCAACAAGCTAGACTGTTCCAGGATAAGCAAGGAAAGAACAAGATGAAAGATCAGTACGTTCCAAGAGTGCGAGCTCTTCTGAAGACATAACTGAACGCCGGAAATCTCATTACAGCAATTAACACCTATGCTGTGCCCGTGCTGACCTACAGTTTCGGAATCTTTAAATGAACTAACACGGAGCTAGAGGGACTACAACGAACTACTCGCCCAATGATTACCAAGTACATGTCACACCACCCAAACTTATCAACTCTCCGAATGATCTTACCACGAAGAGAAGGTTGTTCCCTTGTTGACTTGACCAATTCGCACTCCCGACAGCTACAAAAATTGAGAGATTTCTTCACCAACAAGGCACAAACATCAAGCCTCCACCGCATAGTGACCTTAAGTGACAACTCGTACTCTCCTCTCAATCTCGCAAGTGACAACATCATCCTAAAGTCAGTTTCAGACCCCGACAAACAAAACAGTGGGCTCAAATGGCACTGCACGGCCGACATCACAATGACTTGAATCAGCCACACATAGATAAGGAAGCATCCAATAGGTAGCTGAAGGATCGACAACTATTCCCAGAGACAGAATGTTCTGTAATGGCAATACAGGACCAAGTTATTAGCACACGAAATTACACTAAATTCATCATCAAAGACCGGTCAGTTGAATCCGATGTGTAGAAAATCTAGCCAGAGATCAGAGACTATACAACATATATCATTTGGCTGCACTTACCTAACAACGACGAACTACCTCCAGCAACATAACCATGTGTAACATCATACACCAGAAGCTTACCAATAAAAGTTCAGTGCTTAAAAATAATGCCTTCAAACGACCGGGCAATTATCACCGACAGACGGGTGACGAATAATTGGCCTGATGTGGTACTGTTAAATAAGGAAACAAAGACAGCTTATTTGGTAGATGTCGCTGTACCCAACAATAACAACGTGTTGGATAAATATCAAGAGAAAAAGGCCAAATATGCGGAGCTCGATACAGGAGATACAGCTGATGTGGCGACTGAATAAGGTTCATGCGATACCGTTCATCGTATCATCAACTGGACTAGTTCCAAAAACACTAGAACAGAACCTGAAAATCATAGGACTGCGTACTAACACCTTCACTGACTTCCAGAAGACAGTCCTGCCACATAGGGAGAAAATTCTTACAGGAAACACATATAACTAATAGAAACCAGCCCACTCTGTTTGAGGCATACATCTGGGATGGGTTTGAAATCCAACATGCGTTGAGAAATTGATTGTCAATTTTGATAATAACAATAATAATAATATGTTCCGTGAACATCTTAGGCAAAGTTGGGGAACTTTCTTACATCTGTCTACATCGGATAAAACCATAACGACTGGTGAAATTAAAATAAGTAGGGGCATTTTTCAGCATTAAACCCTTTAAGGTTTTGCCTAACCCTAAAAGAACAAATGATTAGTATTGCTTAAAAACTAAAAACAAGGATCACATCATACCTCAACAACTTTACATAGTTGACCTCAAGATTTATGCACCTTCATATCGGTTACTTCAAGAATTTTAAGTCTAGTTGAAATATTTTCTAAAGACAACATTGGTTTTGGCTAAATAAGTGCAAAATTATAAATATCAATCAAAGATCTGATTGGGGATATATAGAGGCGATCGTTGAGAGTGATATCTACGAATATCTAGGATTGAAATAGAATAGGAATTCTGTAAAAAGCTACCGCGAGTATGTAAAAACTTTTTAGAAAACAATATAGAACCAATTTTTTGCTGATGAGAGGTTAGACGTAAAATTTAATTTTAATGTTTTGTTATAATAGTTTAGAATTTAGTATATAGTTAAAAATGCAGTAATGTACATTTTATATAAAGCAATAGTACATATAGTTAATATTATCTTTTATTTATTTATAAAAAAAATTAAATAAAATGTTTGAAAATTAATGATTTAAAGGATAAAAGCATCTTGGTTTAGATGCCTTTAAAACTAGTTGTTCTTCTACTCAACAACTGACTTTCTCAATGCTTTCTTATAGTCAGCTTTTTCTTCTCCTTAAGGTAAAACAATTTCATTCTTCAATTCTTTGATTATATTTAAAAATTGATGGGGTAGAATTCCAGTATATACATTGATCATTTTTCGTTAACCGGATAGCTTGCTTATGTTTTTTAGGTCAGAGAAATTTTAAAGGAAAAGGTTATTTAAAAACATATTCTGTCTCCATCACAAGCTACCAATTCTTTTGGTATAAACTTTTTTTTCCTTCGAAGCTTGAAACCAAATTGTAAAATGAAAATTCCGCATGCGTAGCTAATTTACAGTTAATTTACAATTTTAATTAAGTGGATTAAAACTAAACACTATCATGACAATACGCTGTTGTATCTTTTTTTATGTCTTTATTTAAGTAGTTCGACTTCTCGTTACAATAGGTCCTACTTGCAAGGATTCTTTTTGATGCATGCAATTAATGTATGAATTGAAAGCCTTATCTTTGAAGACAATAGGATCAAATAATGGTACTTTTATTTTTCCATAATAAGTATTGCGGAAATTAGAATACATTTTATACAAGATGTGATTTTATTTGTAAATGTATCTAATATATGATCGTTATAAGGATACATTTGAGACTTTAGATTAAATACAAGCATAACATTACGGGCGTTAACTCGAGTTGAGGTTTTTACTGGCCAAAAGTGTGTCTATAAGTTTTTAATAGTTCTGGATACTCAATTAATTGTCAACTTCTAAACGCAATAATTATATCGGTATTTTTATCTATAATCTTGGTTTGTGATTTTAGAGAATCTTTACTGATATATGAAGTATATTCCATGTAATTTTGTTAAGGGTAATTATTGCATTTTTTGTGCATCTTTGATTAAATTTGCATATTTATTGCATTATCCCTAACAAATACAAGCTCTTGTTTCGAATTTAATATTACTTTTTTATAGTCTTCGAGTAATGAGGATGATACTAAATTATCGTATTTTAATCCGAATTACATTGGTTTAAAATCACCCAGGTGTGTTTGATACCATCAGGCTGATCAGATCAGCTTGATGGTACCAAATTATTATTAGCCAAATTACATACACTTGCAAAATTTGAAACTGATACGACATTAGAAGCAGGTTAAAATCAACCATTACCATTTGGTACTGATCTGATCGGCTCGATGGTACCAAATTATTGTATTGTCATCCAGATTACATACAGTTGCAAAATTTTAAAGTGAAAGCTGATAAAAGCATGTTAAAATGGAAAGCAATTCCATTATTTATTGAACTCAGTGCTGTACAACTGATCCGCCCTCTCTAGTTAACTTATTATGTAAAGTAAACTATCATAAGGATGCGTATATTTTTAATTTCTCATCATTATTTCCTAATTTGATCGATAACTAAGGTTCATAAGAATGAATTTCCCAATGCATGATGTAATAATTGTAATCGTTAAAATAACATTTCCTGGATTTTTCCAGATCTTCACGTTTCAGAGTTCCTAGATGCCTAAAAACATATTTCCGTTCCATTCCATAATAAGTCGTTTACTTAGTTTGGTTCCTGGGCCACAATAATTGTATGATATAATATGTAATTCGAACGGTGACTTTAAGTGACGGTTAAGTATTTATTGAACCACCTCTCATCTCAAACTTTGACCTCCTTATGTCTCTACATCTACTTCGTCTTCCCATTTTATATATACTGAAGCTTACATGAAATCAGATATTTTAACGAAAACGCGGAGTTGTTCCTTAGATATATTTTGGTTCCTCTAGTTAATAATCATGATGTCAATTTGGATAATTTTAAAATAACTGGGAAGCTGTTTGGAGGGTTTATTAAAAGAGTTTTAATTCTTCTAGTTCAGGAAAAAATAATTTGGTTATTGCTTTTTTAATATCTGAAGATGGTTTACATTTTGATAATGTATATATTTTTCCAAATTCCTTGTACGAAACCAAATATAATTTTTTAGAGAATATAATTCAGAATATTAAAGGAATATGATATTTTCAGTCAATAAACATAGAAGACATTATGCCATTTCCAACTGAAGTAAAATCCAATTCTACAATAGTTTTTGATCACATTGTTTTCTGTAATCAAAGGTTTATGAGAGATTACTTTTACTTTGGAAGACATGAAAAGATAGGTTGCAGTTTAGTTATAAATAAGGATTAGAAAATAAAATATCGAAAAGAATTTGACAATTTTATACATTTTTAAATCATGAATGTAAAAGTTGCAAAAGAACAGGTAGATGCTCGAAAAGCTGTCAAACAAAAATATCAATCACTAAAATCAGATTTAGCAGAGTAAAGTCCGACAAGAAATTAAAATCAATAACTGATCTTTTGCAAGAATTAATTAAAACACTGAAAACCGAGCTTTTGATAATACTTTAACTCCAGAAATTGACAAAAGTTATTTTTTAACTATAAAGAAAAGAACAGGAAGGTGACAAATATATCTACTAAATGAAGACGTTTTACAAAATTATGATGAAGATGTAATCTTAGATGAACCAATGTACTTAACCCAGTAATTCAACCGAATCATCTTTTATTGAACCTATGACAAACGATATAAGACAAGTTACAATACGTATTTTGAATTGTTATCACTAACTTGTAAGATCATTTATTGATGCTTTGGAAGTCGTGAACTAGATCATACACACACACACATGATTTTGTTCACGAGTAAAGTGGAAACTTACATATTCTACAGTTGAGTTTAAAGATAAACACTGACCCCCGTATTTACTAAAAAGGTTTAAGAGTTAGTCTAGTTGCATGGTACTTAAAACTCTTACAGCCGGTTGCAGAAAGGTCAATTAAAGTTTAGAATGTTTAACGGAATGTCAAATTTGACAGCGACTTTCTAGATTTCTGTCAAATCCGAAAACTCGATTAAACATTCTAAACAGCAATTAAGTTTTGTGCAACCGGGGGTTAGTTTGCCAATTATGTTTCGCTTATGTCATTGTCATTTTGTAATTGTGACATTTAAAAAAATTATTTGTTCAGTTGTTCTAAATATCATCTTAAACCTATAACTGTCAAGTTAGGCCTGGTCTAAATTTAAACCTCTTTAGTGAATACGGGTGTTTAAAGATCTAACTTATAAGGGGGCCCCTAGGATTTAAGAACTAAGATCCTAAAAAGTACAAACCTTATGATGTTGCAAATTATATAGAAATATTAAAACGAACAAATGCTTACAAAAGAAATTATGCCCCAAAGAACTAATTCAAGGTACCACAGATCTGAAAATGCTGACAATAATTAAACCAATTTAATAGAAAAAGAAAACATTATTAAACCTACAAGATATTTTGCATCTAGCATTTCAACAATCTTTAGTTTCAGCACTTTAAGCAAGTTAAGACGTCATCAGAGGCCACGATCCTCTTCGTTAAAAAAAAAGTTGGAGCAATGTTAAATTTATCTAATAAAACAATTGGCTGCAATTACCGTCGTATGTATTATTGTATCATCGGTGGGATACACAGGTTATCAATGTGAAACTGTCTCAACTTTAGAAGAGCTTAGGGAAGCAAAAGTAATTAAATAAAAACTCTATAAATTAAATAGAGACAAAAATAAATTAAATACTAATTGATACTTCTAAAATTTTAAACGCTGTCGACATTGTCAAAGCAAATTTGTTTTTTATAACATTGCTCCGCCTTTTATTAGAACCTATAATGCAACTAAAAGAAGTTATCAACTACTTTAACATCGAAGATTAATATATAAGTCTCCATTTACTTCAATAATCAATGTTAAGTACCCTAAAGATGCTGTTTTGTTAAAAATAACCTATATTCCCATTCCATACGTCAATCAAATAAATATAAAACACTGTGATAAAATTAGTTTTCATCCTCAAAATAGAGTAACTCTACCAACTTTTTATGGCGAATTAGTAATATAGTAAGAAAGTAGTAATAGAATAGGTAAAAATTAATCATTTTCCAATTTCAATCATGAGCAATATAATTAAAGATGTTAATAAACTTCACAGACCAAGCAGGAAAATATATAGATGAAGAAGAATTATTGTAAAAGAAATAAATGATCTATAGCAAGGTAACTTAGTTGAACTGTTATCATACTGAAAATTAAATAAGGGATACAGATATATTCTTGTAGTTATCAATGTGTTTTCAATTTTACTGTGGATAGAACCAGTTAAATCGAAATCTGCAAATGACATGACTTTGGTAGTATGGAAAAATATTGGAGATTAAAAAATAAAAATATAAAACGACAAATCTACAAAGTCATATGGGCAAAAAGTTATTTAAATATGAAAGCTAGTGTCGTAGCCAGAGTAAACGGAATCATACAACATTTAATTTGGAAAAAGTTTAGTTTACGTGGAAATTATATATAGGTAGACATTTTATACTTAACATTAACGTAAAAAAATATAATACAATTCATTCTTCTTCTGGAAAAAAAAACACCTGAATTCAATAAAAAAGTGAAAAAGAAATTCTGGAATTATCTTATACATAGAAGAAAACTATTGAGCTTAGAAATACAAAATTTAAAATTGGTAACCATGTTCGAAATAGCAAACAAAGAGATAGTTTTACAAAAGATTACACTCCTAATCCTAAAGCGTATTTACTTAAAAATCGGAACTTAGAAATTAAAGGAGCCTTGTATGACGAGGAATTACAAAAGATTAAACATCCTGAGGTGTACCTAGTTGAAAAATTTTAAGCCAAAAAGGAGAATAGGGATACATCATTTTACGCGAAAAAAGAATAGTTATATCCGAGTTATTGAAAGAACAAGTACTATAATTATCCTATGAAGGGCGCGGGGGAGACAGTCAAAATTAAAACAAAGGTTTAAAGTTTAGTGGCCTCTTCTACACAAATGAAATTTTCGAAAATAATTGCCGGAATTCTTTGTTAGTCAGCCTACCAGAGACGCCACCACCGATGATATTGCATACAACTGTTGGTTACTCTGAACTATTATTATGGACACCAAAAAATAATGTCTTAAAACTATTACTTCTGTTATCATTAATTTTTTGTGCGTTATGTTTTCCAGCCAAGGAATATTAAGATCAATGAAAACTAACAAGGGATCACAATTCGCTAACCTAAGAATTTAAAAACTTTTGCTTACACAGTATCATTGATTTGATACATACACCACCATATTAGCTCCAATTAAACGGTGCAGAAAAGAATATAAACCGAGCTATTTTGAAACTTCTCCAGATGTTCCACCCAGACAAATTAAATTTAAATTATAAAACTGAGCTACAAAAATTTTTAATAATGTATAACGTCACGCCTCATAAAACTACACGCAAGTAACTTTTAGAATTATTATTTAACAAAATTATTCGCGGTAAACGTCACTGATCGACTTAGTTAATGAGCAAGATGATGAAGATGCCCACAATTATGACGTAATAAATAAACAGAAAAGCAAGGAAAAAGACAAGTCAAGATGCGCAAACATAATAGATATAAAAGAAGAAGATAAAATATTATACTCGGTTTAATAACGAGGATTTTACTATAATCGAAAGGAATGGAAATGAAGCTAGATTATCCAAACAAGAAGGACAAATCCTAAAACATCATGAAAGTCATTTAAAGAGGTTGCCATAATCAACAGCAGATTAGAGGCTTGAATATCCCGCGAAATACAATAAATGAAATGCCAAATCTTAACACCCTCTCAACAACTTTGTAACCCGCGGAATCAGTCGGACTGGACATGAAAGCAGGAATAGCATTGGAGGACCTACTGCTAAAAAAATTGGGTGATCATGGTAACGTATCGATTGAAAGAACGGAAGGACTGAGAGAAATGTTTAGATAAAAAGCAAGCGATTCGCCAGTGGCGAGACGATGAGTGTTTATGTTAGATAGTTACTTGGATAAGATTCTGGGTCTAAGATACAATTTATACATTTCCGATTATTGTGATAAATGCTTATGTAATAAAGTTATTTTGTGCTATTTAAGAGTGGTTATGGTTTATTCTTGAGAACAGCACATAACCAATAAAACAGAACTTAAGATTTAAACCACAATTTGCTTATATGATCACTTGTTTCAAAATCACATCTTGCGTTAGACCAAAAGGCAAACAAACAATTTTGAACATTGGATAATTAGAATCACTCTATAAAATAAATAAATGTCACTCCTGCTTTGGAATAATACTGATTTTTTTTAATCTTATAAGCATTTTTCGTTATACTCTGTATACTTGATATGTTTTTTCAACGGGCGCATTCCAAGAGGTATATTCTTAAAGAATTGGGCATTATTTTATCATATGCCGTTTTCGATTTTGTCGAGTAATAGCGGAAATATTGAATTTCGAATTCTGACTGAAAAATTGCATAAGCAGATAATTATGAACGCCTATATATTGTGTTTGCAAATTAATCACAATCTGCGCTATAGCTCGTCGATATTTGTATTTCAGGGCTATTATTATTAAATTAATTAACTTGATTTATTCGCGATTATTTGTTTATGAATTATGTCCTGTATACTGTTTGTAGATTTGATACTTGGTCCCTTCGCTTTAAATCGTCGAGTTTTTCAGTTCATGTGGAAACGGGACGATATTGTTATATTTTTTGCTTATTTTTGACACTAAATTTATGTTTTTATACTTTTACAAATATTCGTTTACCGCGGTTCTAATTTGTTGGATAACAGAATAATCTGACCAACTGACAAGTTTGCTGACCAGGGCCTTTTTATTCAAATATATCAAATACAGTGCCCGATATGAGATGGCGTGAAAGTCTGGGACATTATTTGTCCGGCCCCCACTCCAGCGAACATAGAATATAAAAGTTTTGTGACCGGGGATTTTTCGGGCAAATATATTAAAAAAAATGGCGGATATGAATTGAAAGAAAAATTGGGATATTATTCGGTGATTCCACTTTACCCTCTTCCCATTTCAATTTTATTAAAATTGAAGAAGTAAGTTAACTTGTTTTCTCTGAAATTCGAACCCAAGAACTCAGAAATTAACTTACTCAATTTTAGAAATGGATTCATGATTTAAAACGAAAAACTATTTTTGGGTTTTTCGCGACAATTACAATATAAAATCAAAATAATTACCTTATAAGTTTAATATGCAACGTTTAGTTCCGGGTCCACTATGAAGGTACCCGAGGAACGACACTGAAAAATATCTGTTTTCTGTTTAGACGTTTAGAGAGAAATTCTACCGCCATCTTCAGCAAAAACTAAAGGCAGAATATGTCGTATGTTTGGTATCGGAATAGCTAATCTCTGACAAAATGTCAATGAATGTCAATTTAAAGGTATTATTTTTAATTGTCAAAATAAGGTGAGAACATAAGTGTACCTAGAGTATGTTTATTTTAATTTATTGTATTTTGAGGTGTCCTTTTTATCTTCAGTATTTAGCAAATTTGTGTTATTAAAATTAACTGAACAAGATGCTGCACAATTACCTTTATTTAACAATATTAAGGCACTTTCTTTTATTTTCATTTTTTGGAACATGGTTCTTTTGCCGAATTACTAGAAGCATTTCAATTAATTTTATTATTGATATCTGGTGCATGTTGGCAAATGTTTAATTTTTGAAAATCCCTATTTTTTATGTATGTTTGGTGTTCTTTAGTACTTTTGGCCAATGGACTAAAAGTTTCACCTATGTAAAATTTATTGCATTGACACGAAATTTTATAAATAACATTTTTTTGTGTTTTCTTGTTTATCTTTAGGTTTGTTGTTGTTTATCTGTAGTTTGCTTCTAAGCTTATTTTATCTGGTAAGTTAGGTATGTATGGTATAAAGAGGTTTGTAATTGGTTTATTTTGGTTTTGTTTTACCTTTGGATTCTCAAATTCATAAAAACATTTTTCAGTGAAATCATTAGATAATTATTTTGATTTAAAATATCTTTTATAAAATTTTTTTCTTCAACAAAATTTTGATTTATCTATCATTTCAAGGTATTTAACCCAAATAATGGGCCTAGCCGAATTCACTACGGTAACTACAGGTAACTAACTTCTTGAACTTGAAGATATCACCGAATTCCCTCCCTCGGCCTTAACAAGCCATATTTGTATTAGAGTGATTTGCCGAGTAATTTCTGTTAAGTAAATGTTTGTCTATGTCTCTGTAAGCTGTCTGTGATATAATTTCTACTAACTGTACTGTTCCTGTCAGCTAGCGAGGAAAACACTACTTAAGTTAGGTTGGGCGTTATCGGATTAGCACCAGGTTAGGCGCCGGAGCGAGACAGCGCAAAGACATTATTTTTAAAACTATAGCACTCGTATTATTTGTTGCAAGGTTATTGCTTGTGACTTAGGTTTTACAAAATTATTGTTTTTTTAAAAAGCCTTTATTGGTATCTTCAGTACAATGATAAATAATCTAAATGCCTCATACGAAAGACGAAATACAAATAATTTTTTTGAAATTTATATCACTTTAAGGGCCTTGGGAATGAATTCGGACCATCTTTTTGACACACTATATTCTATTGTAATACGGGAGTGAACTTGTACCCCTTCAAGTAATAGGTTGTATAAACATAATGTCACTATTAATTACCAAAAAAGAAAAAAAATATTATTCTTTGGCACGTGTTGCCGATACTAATTCAGCATAAGTGTTTGTTGACATGCAAATCAGCATACTTGTTAAAAAGTATGTACAACACGCACGTAACAAAGACCAGCGATATAGACAGGCGTGTGTTTTTAAGGGAATTACCCTGAGGGGTACATACCTCATCAAATGGGTAAATACGAAGTGGTTATTACAGTGCGATTTCCGAGGTTATAGATTCTCTCAATTTGAAATTCAGGGCCGTACCGGGTGCATTGCCGTAGGCACCGATAATTCGCACCAAGGCAGGTAATCCATAAGTAAAGACCGATGCCATGCATCAAATTTTTGTTGCGTTTAAAAAAAGACCGAGGACTAGCCGAAACGCATATCGGGGGTTCCGTGCTTTTTCCCTGATTTTCATTTTAGAGCTGCACATTGGGGGTGTAAAGTTTTCGTTGGCCCATATACATATATATATATATATATATATATATATATATATATATATATACAGTGTGTCCTGAAAAGTTCTTAGCAAATGGAAAACTTTTTTATTTTTATAAAAAATGTTATTCTTCATAAAAAGTTCTGCTACTTCCGAAAATATTATTGGGATTATAAACTTAAAAAATATTATATATAGTTGCCAAAAACTTAGAAAATCTAAAATTGCCCTTTAGTTTAGTTTTAGAGCATATTAAATTTCAGAAAGAAATAAATAAAGTACTTTTCTAGTAGCAGAAAATGCAATGTTTTGCGCTAATTACTAAGAACTGAACTAACAGTAGATAATAAAATTGAAATGTTTGATTATTTTATTACATTGAATATTTTTCTGTTATTTTCATCATGGTAGTTAAATTAACAAAACAGCAATATATTGAAATTGTGTTAATTGTTGGAGATCATTATCAAACATATTGTGAAGCGGCTGAAATTCTTAATAATAGACGTCCAGATAAGCAATGTTACTGTTGCAAATGTCATGACCAAGTTTAAATCTACTGGGTCTGTTAATAATACGTTTAAAAGAAAACACCAAGCCTGGTCTACTACCAAAGAAAATCAAATGTAAGTTTTGTAAGCGGTCGTTGAAAATATTAAAGTCGCGGTGAGGAAAACATTACGAGCATGTTCAGTGCATGGTTCCAAGGAGAAGCTGTAGATGATTCTATCTTCGCCAAAAACAAATTATTTACCGATGAGGCGACATTTACGTCAAACGGAGTCGTATGCTCCCAGAACTGCCGCTGGTAGTGTTGCTTGAATTTGTTGAAGAATTGCCATTAAATGTCAGGCGTTCACTTTGGTACCAACACGACGGAGCACCATGTACGCAGATAGTTTCCAATTTTTTACAAAGGACTCTTTCAATTCGCTGGATAGGAAGGTATTGTACAATCCCGTGGCCAGCCAGGTCTCCTGACCTAACCCCGTTGGACTTTTTCCTTTAAGGACTGATAAAAGAAAAGGTTTATCTTTACAGGCCATTCCAAATCGACGATCACCTGGAAACAGTCATCAGGCAGTGTGTACAAGAAATTACGCCAACTATAGTAAAAGCCGCAATAGCAGAGTTCAGTAGAAGAATCATAATTTGTATGGAACGAGATGGCGTTCATGTAGAAGCATAATTTGTTCACTGTTCATTCTTAGTTGATTTTTATATACGATATTGCTAATAAAACTTTTTGAATACTCCGTACATTGCATTCAGATTTGAATTTCTTTATGAAATTAAGTATTTTATCATACTTCGGAATACTCAGAATAATTCTCTTACGGCATTTTGCTCTAAAACTAAACTTATGGGTAGTTTTATGCGTTGTGCCATACCTCTTTTTAAAGGTCTCGTCGAGTTCTTTATAGCCCTATAATTAGGTCTTATTATTTTTAACCACAATGAAATGACTGATTGTTTAAATTTGTTAGAGATTTGAAGGTTTGGATACAAATTAGACTTCGTTTTTTACGTTGTTGTGAAAAAAATCGTAGAACTCTCGGACCCATCGAGGGGGAACAGATTGTCTGCTTTTTTCATCCCCGTATATTCAACCCCCAACGGGAGGACGCACAATGCCCTGATTTTGATGTTCAAATTCGCATTAAATACTCAATTAAAAAATATATATTTTTTGACATTTCGGTAGGAAATCCTTGCCCTTTTCAAAAAGTGTATCTATGAAACGTAATTAAACCGTCTTTAGATTATTTAATCTAAAAAAACAAATTCACGCTTTATACAAGTTTGGGAGAAGTCATTGTGTATTTTACCGCTTTTAGTATTATACCTAATAACACAAAACATACAAACGCAACAATTGTGTTTGTATGTATTATTTGATGAAAACAGGAGATTGTTATAAAATGATTAATCTCGTGTTTGTTAAATGAGCTGAGTTTTGTGTTGTAGTTGATGGGAACTAAGATCCATGGGAGAAGTAGGAAAGTGAAGACTGTCGAACCCGACGTTACATAAGAATCTTCTCTTCTGATTTACTTATTTATAAGAGTTCTCTTTCTGCTGTCGTCCGTCGTAGAATTTTATTAGGTATCGTTTTAAAGGAAATTTTGGCAACGAAAACATAATATAAATATACATTAAGTGATGTTCTCATGATTACTACATTGACCAGGCGATTAAAGATAAAAAAATAAGTTTTTTTGTGGTTTATTGTGCCTATCCTAAGAAGTAGTAAGAACAAGAGCCTAATAAAAGTGATTGAAAAAATTGATGAGAATTGCTTTAGAGTTAAATCAATTTTAAAATTTTTCAGGCTTAACAAATTATTTTTCATAGATGGTTTTTTCTTATGGTTTTTAGATTTTGGGTAATTAAAATTTACCCTCATCGTAGAAAATTTAATTGCTTTTAATGTTACAATTTTATCCTTTGTTAACGAATAAGGAATATCTTTTTTGATCTTTATATCACGAGATAAACGAGACGAGTGTCGTCTCGCGGCATTACTAGTTCACACAATCATCTGATTAAAAAAAAAGCTTTACGTACCTAATACTCCATCAATAGACATTTGTAAATTTGCCATTTATACACGTTATGATAAGGTTCTATAAAATCTGAAAATCGTGCCTTATCTATTACTCACCACAAGATTGGATAATGTCTGGGATCTAGACATTACTGTAAAAAAATATTTAGTATTGCTTTAATGAGAAATAATGTATATTCTCTTATTTGTACTACTTCTATAGCAAAACTTTAAAAATTGTTCTTTATAAAAAAACTAAATATGAAAAGTCTTAGCATCAAATTCTAAGCAACTTTCTCAAATATATTGTTTTTCTTCCTATATTAGGTATAGGCAAATTATTGTTGGATGGTGCAAATGAGCAAAGACAACTATAATAGGACTGAGTACCGTTATAGTGTTCTCGTAGGCAATAATTACTGTACACAGACTATTCTGATAAATATTTTTGTCAGTTCTTAACATATCTTTATACTCCTTACTACGGATCTGAAATCAGAAAGTGAATTCAAATGGCATTACTACACTTTGCAAACATGGTGCATTTCTGAATTTTCGCGTAAGTTTGTCGTATCTACTACTTAGTGAGTGAATAATTTAAGTCGGAAACATTTTGCCAATTAAACGCTCATTTCTTTGCGCATTGTGATCATTTTTGTGCTTGGAAGTAGTGCTTTCGTGTTTTACATGACTGATTTTATAAGATTCAGAATAGCACGGTTTCATTAAAGCTCGAATTGGGGACAAAATATACAAGGATTGTAAAGGTTGCTTTAATAAGTTATATGAGTGAGTAATAAAAAATAAATTAGATAGTTAAACAACAAGGAATTAAAGAAAGTAAAAACTAGAAACCAAAGTTAGTACGGTATTGCAATGTGCGATTATTACCAAAAAATTTTTTTTTTATAATTAATCGTTTAAGATATGAAAAAGTGTAACCATTCTAAATTCATTTGTATCATACCGCCAAGAACAGTCATCTATTGGCTGTCGAGCATACAGGGTGCCTGATTTCTGGGCCTCTACCTACCTCACAGGCAGGCTTGTACCCAGGGAGATCTGAAATATTACATTGCTGGATATGACAACATCGAAATACTATATATATATATATATATATATATATATATATATATATATATATATATATATATATATATATATATATATATATATATATATATATATATATATATATATATATATATATATATATATATATATATATATATATATATATATATATATATATATATATATATATGCAATATGCAATGTGCGATTATTACCAAAAAAATTTTTTTTTATAATTAATCGTTTAAGATATGAAAAAGTGTAACCATTCTAAATTCATTTGTATCATACCGCCAAGAACAGTCATCTATTGGCTGTCGCGCATACAGGGTGCCTGATTTCTGGGCCTCTACCTACCTCACAGGCAGGCTTGTACCCAGGGAGATCTGAAATATCACATTGCTGGATATGACAACATCGAAATACTATATATATATATATATATATATATATATATATATATATATATATATATATAATATATATATATATATATATATATATATATATATATATATATATATATATATATATATATATATATATATATATATATATATATATATATATATATATATATATATATATATATATATATATATATATATATATATATATATATATATATATATATATATATATATATATATATTTGTAAAAAACTACTTCTTCTACCTTCTATCGTATCTTAAAATAAAATACTTTTTTGCGTATTTCCACTTGTCCTTATCTATTCACAATTCTTTTATACCCTAGAAAATAATCATGCTAAACAGATAGGGTACACCATTCGAATTCCGATATGCTGTGTGTATCCGATTAAAGCTAACTTTTAATATTTCAGCAAGCCCGAGACATTAACAATAATAAAAACTAAACGTATTTCTGATCTTTGAGGATATTTCAATGAGAACGAGGCTTTGTGACTGTATTTTCCATACCAGTTATTCGTGCTGTGAGTTGCTTTCTGCAATAAGCCACAAAGCAACAAAAGTCTATTTTCAATTTCCTCTCTACAAATGAAGTATTCAGATCTAAAGAAAATGTAGAAGATGCTCGCTTTAATTTTTCCTGTATGTACAATTACTAAACTTACTTAAAACTTACTAAAAACCTTACTTTGCATTTACTTAGTTAAATTGGTTTTTGTTCAGTTTCCGATCTTCCCTATTTATTTGGATGTTGTCGTATTGTTTTACTATTTCCTATTTTTAGCATTTATAAAGCAAATATTGGGTTCTTTAGATATACCGCATAATTTTTCAAAGTACCGTACCTAATTACGCGGATAAAACAAGATTTTGCAGTCGCAGTATGTGACAGATCTTGAATTTAAAAACTGCCGGAAAATGTATGGTGTTTAGTGTACTTGTTATGGAAATAAGGTCATAATGGAAACATTACCAGACTAGTGCGATGAAGTACTACCTATCAAACTAATTACCACACGGTAGTAGAAAAAATATGTAAACAACCGGCTTTATTCTAAAATTTGTATATATTACTTATTACTTAAAACTATCGCAAAGAGGATGTCTCTAAAAGGCCTGTACAAAATGCTATCAAGTAATTCTGAGACCAAAATAGGGCGATTTCATTAGGAAGTTGTCAAATGTTAAATTAAAAAAAGTAATTTTTTTATCAAAAAAAAAAAGAAGATTTTAGCGGAGTAAGTCCAGTTTGGTATGTAAGTTAGTACTGTAAAAGGGCCTTTTTGACATATTTTCTTGTATGATTGGTGGTATGCAAATATATAAACAATGGTCCATCACATAAAAAAATCGTATTTTTTTATCTGTTAGGAAAACAACTTATTGCAGGTAAATAATTTTATTTCGAATACTTTTTGTCTCTTGGTCATTTTCGCTACCTGTAATTCGACCGACAAAAAAAAATTGATCTATTTACTTGACTGCCTTAATAATTCTAAGGATAATTTACCAAAGGTTACAAAAGGTCTGTACACGTTGATACCGCATAACCCTGAGGACAAAACAGAACGTTTTAAGCCGAGTATTATATATTGTTGTATTGTATTGTGTATTCTATTAACAATAATGTAATTACCTCCACCTTACCTTTTTGAATATGTTGTCAAATATATGTAAATAAGTCATATTACAGTAATAAACTAGTTATTTAAACTATTTAAAAATATTTAAAACATAACACTAACTTACCTTAATTGATATATTTTTTTTGCATGTTAGGTGTTACGTAAGTATTTAAACAAAAGGCAGAATGCTTTACTGTTTGGTGCACAGCTTTTAAACTTGGTTTGTGGTTAAATAAATGTATTCCAAATATTTTTTGTCCCTTGGACATTTTCGCTTCCGGTAGTATTACCTTTATAATTCCAAGGATAATTTACAAAAATAGTTCACATAGTCTGAACAAATATATACGTTATCGTGAGGACGATTTAAGATAACTTACCTTAGTCTGAAAGTGCTTTGTTAACGCGTTATCGAACGTCAAAATATGCAAAAAAAATACTTCTGATAACATAAACCAAATATTGTTGCGTGCTAGATAATTAAACTAAAACACGAGCAGTTAATGTGGCTAATTTATCTGTATCTGATCCACTCAAAGTATAATTGGCCACCTGCCATCCATCAAAAAGGCCTTTTTCAGTACTGATTTGCAGATATATATATTTTTAAATTCTGACGTTGGATAACTCTCGATCGAAATAGTTTCGGACTAAGGTAAGTTATCTTAAATCGTATAAAACCCTGTTATTTTTTTAAAAGTTTCTTCGACCAGAATTCTTACTATAGAAGATTTCTCTTTCTCTTTGTGCAATCGAAATAATGTAGAGCTAGGTACGAAAAAACAATTTCTTTCGATTTTGAAATTTTTTCTTCGTTTCCGACATACGTGATTTTTTCGAAAAATTCATTTTTTAAAATAATCTGCTAAACAAAGCCTACTTTTGATAATCAAAGATGTTTCTATCAGATTATGAACAAGGTTGGCACCCTAAAATTTACCTACATGAATATTGTATACAAGGTTCGCCAAAAACAGTTTCACATGTTATTTTTGTTAATACAGAATTATTTAATCTGTTTACCCATCATTTTGAATTAACTAAGAATATGGCCCAGTAATACAGTGGGTAACAAACGTCTGGAATACTACGTCCTTTGCGGAGCAGAAATTCAACATTATTAAAATTTAGAAGCGGTAGACTTTTTGGTGCACCCTGTATACAAAATTCATGGTGGAATACTTAAGAGTGCCAACCCTGTTCATAATATGATAGACCATGCTGAATCTGATTGCTATAAGTAGGCTTTGTCCAGCAGACCATTTTTAAAAAATCAATTTTTCTAAAATAAGCCTGTGTGTCAGAAAGGAAGAAAAAATTCCAAAACCGCTGGAAATTGTTTTTTTGTACCTAGCTTTAGATTATTCTGGTTGCACAAAGAGAAAAAGAAATCTTCCACAGTAAGAGTTCTGGTCGAATAAACTTTTCAAAAAATGACAGTGTCTTATATAACACCCTGTATAAGACAGTTGCGATGGAGTCTGGCTGCATACTCTAGGACTTGGTCAAACAAAGACCGAAAACCGTAACTGACGGCAATCAGAAATTGCATTATAAAAGACGACGCGAAATACAATAAGTTCGACTTGACTTGATCCTCAGTCCAACCAGCCTTTGCAAAATACCTCAATAGGAAAACGCCATCCGGAAAAACGTATTTCCTAGCTTCTACCAAATGTCTATTGTAGCTATATTGATCTATTCTTCTACTTTTTACTACCAACCAGACTTCGCAAATACCTTTATCCGGATTAACACTTAGGAAGACCCTCCTTAAGTCTGTCTAATCCCAAACCAAACTTTAGTGTCAATTTTATCAAACCGTCTACACCCTCGATAATATTGTTTACTCGAAAGACCTTAAAATAAGAAAAGTAAGTATGCGCGCTTTATTTTTTGAACCATGTAAATATCTTCAGCGAATATACTACTACACCTACTAACCTACCAGTTTGAAAAAAAAAACTGAGTTTTTTTTGTTAAAAAACAACAGGACTATAAAATCGAGTGGGGTATATAAGACCAAGACCCCAAGTAGATATCAAATGCGGGACATTTGAAACGATCTTTCTATGTAACTTTTGGTCTGTTTGTCACCACGGTATATTTCAAATTAGAGTCCATCGAAATATATTTTACCCATCCTCAAAAAGTTAGATCTCAATCATAACTTAGTGGTATACAAACCTTAAACTAATATTTATCTATTTTTGGCATTACTAAGCTTCTCTGATGAAAAGCTGTTTGAAGAACTGCATTTCCATAACAGCTCGGTGTCTTTTGTTCAGAAGGTCAAGTCATTTTATCACATGGTCTTTGGCCCTTTGCTAAAACGATCCTTAGACACCCCAACAAAAAAAACCATAATGAAATACTTGGTAACTATGATGAGAAACCTACCTGTTACAGGAGGAATTTCATTCTAGGAGAAGGATGGCTTACCCTTGTCAGTTTATAAGAAGTCTTCATATTGACTATAATCAATTTTATATTAAAATGCTAATGGATGGGTGAAGTTTCTAGGAAGATGTACAAAAACCCAACGGGGTTTAGGTGTTGTAGCTGTAAATAACCATCTAACTCCCCCACTACAGAGAAAATAATTGCATTCGAACTAGATATATATTTTGTTTTTAACTTTAGTGCGTTTATTTTGTTGGAAATAATCTTACTAATGAACACAGTTGCGTAATATTCCAAACAAGATTATTGCATACACCCTAACGACGGACAAACATTTCTGTACGCTATAGAATATCTTTCAGTAAATCGTGGTTGTTATTTTCTATTATGCGGTTATAAATCTTATAGGTACGTATATTTTAAATTCTAATTTAACTTGGCGAAACTTTTCTTAATCTATTCAGTATTTAAACGAGGTTTGCGACGATAGATTTTAACAAAGTTTAATAATATTTTTCGAGGCAATTTACATTACGAAGGGAAATACTTGCTAGTAAACTTCTTAGGTAGCAATTTTTGTATTTTTTTTAGATTTTCTTATTGTGTTATAAATGTGTATTTCTTATTCTAAATAAATGTGCATATTTCGGTTCTAATTTTCAGCGCTCTGGATAAAATATCGATTATTTTAAAGAAATGATGCAGCGTGCTTGTAATGTATAGTAATCGCAAAATGTAAAGTTGGAAAAAACCTGGAGGTAATAAGCGAAAACTATGTCATTCTATTATTACACAAGTATTATACGTAAGCACATGCAGTAATAAAATATCAAGGAAAGTGAGATTTCTCGTAGATGGGGAAATAGAAGGGACAACACACACACTTATGGAACAACGGTTTCTGTAAAAATCGGTGAATTTTTTATATGATTTAGTTTGCCCTCCTGAACAGAGGTACCATAGGCAATTCTACGTTTTTATTATTCCGGGTGTCAAACTATCTTCAAATGCCTTGTAATATACATAGAGAAAACAGGATGACATCAAATTGGATTTTACAACATATTTAGCGTGTAGAACTCTTAAAATAAGAAAAAAGATGTATATGAACGTAGGTCCATAAATGCTTTATTCTCTATATACAGAGTTGTATCTTGTTAATGCCGTTTGCCCTATATATTTTGAGAAGTTCTTAAATCTATTAAAAAAATTAATTTGGTGTCATCCTGTTTGCCTCATTTATTTTATATAGGATTTGGCAAAGCTTAATATTCTGTATAATAAAACCAAGGATTGGATTGTGCCTATAAATTTTTTGTTCAGTAGGTCAGTCAATGTCAAACATGATACATTTTTTCAGAATTCAGACGAGACTGACTGATACGCTTCTATGAACAAAAAGAATCGGTTTTACAACATTCGCTTCATATATAATTTATTTTTTAATTTGAATCGAATCTCACTTTCGATGTCCAACATAAAACTTAACAATAACCCACATTACACAATTATTATATTTTTACCAAAAAACCCAGTTATCCACTATATTATAGTATTACAATAATTATATAATACGTAATTATAACAAAAATTATTTTCGAATTATGGCTCCTTTTATAATATCTGCACTTTTTTCTAGCAACAATATAAAACTTTTGACCAACGCAATTATTTTTGTCCTGTACCGATACATTAGAAAAATCAACCTTCACACCAATCGGGCTGCAATTTGTACCAGTCTCTAAAGGAAACATAGACCTTTCTTCGGTTCGTTCGTTTAAACCATGTGTATAAGATCATCAAGCATTCCCTGGATGCCCATAATACTGGTAACATTTATTGAGCCTTTTTTGGTTGCTGTTATAAAAGTCCCAGTTTTTGCCACTGATATTTTCATTGGTATTTGTAGCTTGACACATCTGCTGAATAGGTCATCTCTGTTGACAAGATGATTTTCCAAATCCCAAATCCAGGATAAAAGTCTAAATGTTCTCTTCCCCGTTTTTTGAAAATCTCCGGTCATAAAAGCGAAATCAAATTTGTACTTTCTTGATGTTGATGGATTAGACAATTGAACTGTTTGGACAGACACAATGATCACACTTTATGGCCGACAATAAATTTTTGGTGACATAGAGTTAAAGTGGTGCCCTTTAGAATGTCTTTGATGGTACTTGTTTTTGAATTTTCTGGGAGCTTTCGTTTTTTTTTTTGGCAATGAAGTATTTGTAGAAGTACTTTCGACCTGAAGTATTTTTGCACTTGTGTCACAACTTTCGCTGGTCAGTTTTACCTCGTGATCTAAAAGTCTCGTTTTAACAAAGGTGAGAGTTAAATTATCCTCTGTTAATGTTTCAATTGCTGTAATCGCTCCATCGTAGGATTTAGGAAGAGTCAATAAATAAAAAAAATAAATAAGATATTTTGTCAGTTTCATCTAATTTTCAACCTACAGCCAATAAGTCAGTAATTAGGTTATCAAAAATAGCAAAATACTTTAATAATTCTGTATCTGCTTGTAATTTTAGCCCCAATACATTTTTCCGTAATGCCAACTGAGTAGCAAGACTTTAAAGTTTATAAATACGGCCTAAACTACTGAAAATATCTTCTGCAGTATTGTCTGTTTTGGCAAAATTAAAAAAAGAGTCTGCAAAATACTCTACAATAAGATTTTCGGCGGAACGCTCAGCCGTCGTCCATTCATCATTCAATTCTTCTGGGATTTCTTCATCAATCATTTTTATAATATTACGTTCTGTTAACAAGGCACGTAATCTAAACACTATATTTTTCGCCATCAAAAGGCTTAATGTTACGTTTTAGTTTTAAATTTTCCATTATCACTGTTAAACACCTCCACAAATATCAATAGTTTTTGCACTCACAGTTTCCTTTTGCGATAATTAAAAATAACGCTATGCATCGACGTATTCTGGACCAATAATCTGTTAGGAAATGGACGGTGAAATAAAAGATATTATAATTTGATTTTAAAATATTTCCTTCTCTTTAGACCTAAGATAACACAAAAAGCAAGTCAGAAGAATATAACGAATATACGAACAATTTTTAAAATAATATCCAGACACATATTTGAGTAGACAAGTCATCATTTTATACTTACATCAAGACACTCAAGCACGTACGCCATGCATACCTGTAACATAATCAGAAAGCCTAAGGGTTAGTAAAGAAGTTTCTATTTAGGAATTTTTTAAATGTTTTCAGATTATTTGTTGCGTATAGATTGACAAACAAAAATCTTTTTTGGCTTTTTCGCAACTGAGTAAAAATTTTAACTTTAAATTAATTGAAGCAAATATTTAATATAATTACATACCTCAACATGTAGACTAGTCTGTCTACGGAATGTTTCGATACATAATATAAACAATATTATCTAAGCAAGCATATCATTTTTTTCATATCTAGGTTACATGTCAAACAAACTGACACATTTTAAAATTTTGAAATCAATTCTTTTCTATTATTTAATGTTTTTCTCTTACGATCGGCGCACTGATGAGTCCCGATAGGATGAAAGTATTTGTACAATTATTATGTGTCTATAAGAACTTAAGGTAAATGATATAATTTCTTATGCTTGCTTAAATAATATTGTTTATATTATGTATCGAAACATTCCGTAGACAGACTAGTCTACAGGTTGAGGTATGTAATTATATTAAATATTTGCTTCAATTAATTTAAAGTTAAATATTTTTATTCAGTGGCCAAAAAGCCAAAAAAGATTTTTGTTAGGAATTTTTGTTTCACTGATATGTGTATCAGTTTATTTAACATACATAGTATTTAATCTATTTTTAACCAACTTTAAGTAAGGAAGAAGTTATCATTATTTTACTTTTTATGATAAATGAGAAATGTTGTGTTAAAAGGGCTTTACTTACTTTCATCAAAGTATCTGGACCTCCTCTCAAAATGACACTTTCTTTTTATTAAAACAAAATATATAAGTATAACAGTTTATATAATATGAAAAAGTTACTATCAAAGAACGATATGACTATATAATCCATGTTATCAGAGTGTTGTGAAATTCGTGACGAGGAAAGTTCCAAGTGAAGGTCAATTTACCGATATTTTATACTGTATCTACATACAATAACACATTTTTTTTTCATTATTAGACCTCTTCCTCAAGATCTATTTACATTGGAACTTTCCCTTCTTTCCCAACGACTGCATTAAAACATTTGTCTGTTAATTCTGCAATTCCTTGAAAAAGAGATCCGTTGAGTCTATTTTCTCTAATTACAACTCGCATTACAGCGCTTAGTGCAGTTTTGAATGGATTCTAGTCTATATTTTTATTTCCCTTGTAAAAGGGAAGTATTGAAATGGTGAAAAAGTAACCCTCCGATATTTTTTCAGATCTTAACATTTCAGAATCCCTAGATACCAAAAACATGTTTTCTCAATTCCGTCTGTCTGTCTGTCGGTCTGTCTCTTTGCGGCATAGCTAAAAAACTACTTGCCCGAATGACTGCAAATTTTGGTCTAAAATTAAGGGTTATATGGGAATGACCTTGTAATATTTTGGTAAAAATCCAATATGAAAAAACAACATGACAGCCTAATGAATTGTTAAAAAAAATATTATTATAATACTACGTATCCAATTTATCTCAAATGTTGCACAAAAATCAAGTAAATATTATTATAATTCTACGTATCCAATTTATCTCAAATGTTGCACAAAAATCAAGTATTATGTAGGAATCAACTGGTAAAATTTTGATACAAATTCAAGATGGTGGAACAGAATAGCGAACAAAAATTGTGTGCCATAATAATTGTGGTATACGGATAAACTAGTAAAACTGTAGTACTAATTCAAGATGGCGAAACAGAATGGCGGCTAAATATTTGTAATCGTAAAAAAATATCCTCCTCGGGTTTTACATATATTCACGTTTTGGCGTTCATAGATGCCAAAAAATTTTTGTTATCAATTCCGTCGGTCCGTCCGTCGGTTTGTTTATCTCTCTGTCAGTTAACGGCATAGCTTAAAAACAACTTACCCTATTGACTTCAAATTTTGGTAAAAACTTAATAGGTCATATGGGAATAACCTGGTAATATTTTGGTAAAAATCCAATATGGCAAAACAAAATGGCAAATGGCAAATTAGTGAAATGTAAAAAAATTATTACGAAAAAAACTACTTATCTAATTTATCTCAAATTTTGATCAAAAACGAAGTATTATGTAGGAATCAAATGGTAAAATTTTGGTACGAATCCAAAATAGTGGAACAAAATAGCGGCTTAGTAAAATATTTAAAAATTCAGCCTGAACAACTACTTAATGGACTGATTTCAAATTGTGTACCATAAATAATTGTATTCAGTTGAACTAGTTAAACTGTGATACTAAATTCAAAATAAATCAGTTCACGGCATATGATTTCACATGTTGGTCAAAAATTAAGGGTCATCTGGTAATATGGTTGTAAAAATCCAATAAGCCGGAGTAAGATCGCGGCCTAGTGAAAGGTTAAACCAATTATGACTGAAAAAACTGATTATCCAGTTTACCCCAAATTTTTCACAAAAGTCAAGTGTTATATAGGAATGAACTGGTCACATTGGTATGAATATAAGACAGCAAAAGAAAATGACGGCCTAATAAAATAGGTGATGGAACAAAATGGAGCGGAATAAAAATGTTTGAAAATACAGTATATATGTGTTACTAAATGGCTATGTACTGAACTAAATTAGGTCACAGTTCAATATATCTAATAAAAGGAAAGATTCATAATGATGGAAGTTCCGGGTAAAGGAAATTTACCGATTATTTACTTTTATACCCCCAGTCTTTAGGATTCAACTCTTTATCAAGGTATTTTTAGACCTGAAGATATACTAGATATACTTTAAATAAATATTTGTGATGCACTGAATGTTGGTAGTAGATTTAATAATTTCACTAGTTCCAGGTATTTTGAAAAAAAAACAGATAAAAGCTTTTTGAACAAAAGATTTTTCTTAATAAACATTTCCTCTTATAATAAAAAGCAAAATAATTACCATTTAAATACTACTTATAACGTTTTATTGAGTGTCGAGGAATTTGCTACGGCTACGAAGGATCCTCCTAACCGACGCACATTTACAGACTTTCACATTTATAGTCATTAGCTAATTTTATTTGGGTAGGGGTGAATGTTCGCAGAAAAATTTGTCACGCCACTGGCGACCAAAAAATCAAAACTAATAATAATCACAGCCTAGAAAAATGTTACACTATTATAACAAATTAGAACCATTCTCATTATTTCCGAACATCACACGAACAAAGGTGTTCAATATACGGTTAAGTTAATTTAAGTTTAAATAAGGGTTTATTATTTAAAATATATAGGATATAAAATATAAAATTAAAGCATTAAAATTACACTAATTTTCTATGTACAAACATAAACTTCTTTCTCTTTCTAACAAATATTTTAAGTATACGGAGAAATACCGCGAAGATGCTTCGCCTTCCGCTAGTGTGTTCAATATGCAGTGGCAGAAACAAATCGACACGCCTTACACCAATTCAGTTACAAAATTAATATAAAATAAATGTCATACCGCGTAAAAATAAATCAAATTTCCTAAACTATATACACATAAGTGATTAAAGTGATCTGAACCAGAGAAGATTTACTTGGATGCAGCCCAGGGTACCCTGAAGAAAATTTATGGCATATGGTGAATTTTAACACGAGAAAAAGGTAGGCGAACATCCGTCCTTAGTATTATTACAGCAAATTAATTGATCTTTTGAACCAGCTATTTAAAGTTTTTGTTTATTTTTGTACATAAAATAAAATGGTCCTTCGCCCCAGGATCTTTTAATTTTGCTTAAAATATTAATTTTTTTAAACGTAAAGTCGCCATATTTAAAACTCATTTCCTGTATTAAATAGACTGTCACACAGCTTTTCTTTAAATTTACATATTTCTCCGCTAGGTTTGCAAGTGTGCATTTTCTACCCAAGCGCACCGTTCCTTGATCGGTGGTGGGGTCACACGTGCTACATCGATAAAATAAATCAAAATAAACAAACATAAATTCAGTGTCAAACTAAATACTGACTAGTGCATATAAGAGCCTAATCTATTTTTGCTTATTTTATCTCGCGAAAGAATTTCAGGAGTTTGGCAAGTCTTTCGTACGAGAGCCTATAGTAAAATAAATAAATAAATAAATAATTTTTCTTAATAATAATTAAATACATTTTTTTAATATTTCATTTTCTCAAACATGACTGATAAAAGTAAAAAATTTATTCTGCTTCGCAACGTAGAGGTTAAAAGAGTTGAAGAAATGCTAGAAATTGGCCAAAAATCTTTAATAGACAAATCTTTTTATGCTAATTTTATAAGTAGATTTGAACACTTAGATACTGTTTATGGCGCCTTTTATGAGCAACATAATAATATTCTAAAAATATTAACCTCAGACGATGACTTTGAGGAACAGGATAAAATACGCAAAGTTTTTGATAACAAGTATTATGAAATCAAGGCTATTCATTTTCAAATGGCAGATAAACCTCAAAGTTCTTCATTAATAATGCAAAATTCTACTACTTTTTCTGAAGGTTTAGTCCCTAAAATTAAATTATTAAAATTTTCTGGTGATTTTATTTGATGCTCTTGTACACAAAAACTCAAAAATTTCAAATATTGAAAAATTCTCACACTTACTCTCTACTCTTGAAGGCCCGCCAAAAAACTTAGTTCAATGTCATCCCTTATCGGCTGCCAATTATATAGTTGCTTACAATGCTTTAAAAGGGAGATTTTCAAATAAAAGACTTGTAGCTACTGCGCACTGGAATCGCCGCTTTACAAAACATGGGTTATCCAGTAGATCAATGGTCTTTCGTATTAGCCCAAATGCTATTTAAAAAATTAGATACTACTTTATTGTCTCGCTTTGAGTCGGTATATGCTTCTACGGAGATGCCATCATATGAAGAACTTATAGAATTTCTAAAAAATAATGCACCGCTTTAGAAACGCTAAATTCAACAATTAATCCCCGCTTGCTTAAAAAACAGAATTCTAATCCGCCTAATCGCTCAAATACATTTTTTACTTCAAATTCCGCTCAAAATAATAATTTTGAAAATCGCTCTTGCTCTATTTGTAAAAATACAGATCACTTAATTTATAAATGCCCTACATTATTAAATAAAAATCCCAAAGAAAGGTACTCGCTAGTAAAACAGAAACGCTTATGTGTAAACTGCTTAAGTAACCACAACAGTAAATTTTGTAATTCCTCAACAGCTTGTAGATTTTGTAACAAAAGACATCATTCGATTCTTCATGATAATGACTTTGTTTACCGCCCGCATGTAAATAATAACCCGCAAACATCGCTTTTAATTCGAAATTCGATGCTAAATAAACAAAGTGACAATTTCGTGCATCAAAGTAATAATTCTACTTCTGAAAATAATAATGCTGCTTCTCAAAATAATAGTACTTCTCTAAATATAACAAATAACTCTCAAAATTCTAGTACAATGTGCGCATTAACCTTGCAACATGAGTTTGGCCCCCGTACTACACGCAATTTAACCACCTCAAATAATGTGTTATTGCCAACTTTAAAAGTTCATATCAAAGACAGCTTTGGAAATTATCATATTGCACGTGCTTTAGTAGATTCAGGCAGTGAAACATTTTATATTCGCAAAAAACTAGCTAATAAACTTTGCTTAAAACCAAGAAAACTGTCAATGAATATTTACGGTTTATGTGGCATGAAAACATTTTCTAAAAATGGTAGTGTCTCTTATTCTATTAAGCCGTTAAATAAATGTGAACCAATTTATGAATTTGATGCAATTATTATGAAAAATCTTTGCTCTGACATGCCTTTTTGTAACATTGACACAGAAAATTGGAATTTCTTATCAGATTTAAATCTCGCTGATGACAGTTTTAATATTCGCGGTGAAATTGATATAGTTTTAAGTGCGAGCTTGTTTTCTACAATATTACTAGATGGAAAAATAACAATAAATAAAAATTTGCCTAGTTTTCTAAATTCCACTTTTGGTTATTTGGTCATGGGTAGCTTTAAAGAGGGAGATTTTTCTCTTTCACAAGGGTATTCATATTTGACACCTAATTGCTATGAACAAATAAATAATACTTTAACAAAATTTTGGTCTCAAGAGGAAATACCTGTTAACAGGATTTTATCCCCTGAAGAGACAAAATGCGAAGAAATTTACTGCAATACAACACACCGCACAGATTCTGGACGCTATGTAGTTTCTCTGCCCTTTAAGGACACGCTTAATGAACCTAAATTTAAAAATTAACCGCTTTAAACCGCTTATTTTCACTTGAAAAACGCTTAATGAATAATCCAGAACTGCAAATTCAATACTGTAATTTTATGCGCGATTACTTAAATAACGGTTTTATGGAACTTGCTAAAACAAAAGATTCTGATGACTATGCGTATTTCCTCCCGCATCATTGTATTTTACGCCCGCATGCAGCAACTACAAAAACAAGAATAGTTTTTGATGCTAGCTCGAAAGATGCTAATTTAACCTCGCTAAATGATACCTTACTAATAGGTCCCAAATTACAAAAAGACATTTCGAACATTTTACTAACTTTCAGATTAAATCCTATTGCTATAACCGTAGATGTTAAAAGTATGTATCTTCAAATATTACTAAATCCGCGTAACGCTAAAAAATATCAAAGAATATTACGGAGATTTTCTCCAAACGATCCCCTGAAGCAATATATTTTAAAAACTGTTATTTTTGGTGTAAATTCTTCGCCGTATCTTTCTTTACGAACTTTGAAACAATTAGCTATTGACGAAAAAGAGAATCATGAAATTGCAGCACAGGTTCTACTCTCAGATATTTATATAGATGATCTGGCCACGTCTTGTAAGGACATTTCTAGTGCAGTAACCCTTCAAAAGGAATTAACTTCTTTACTACAAAAAGGTGGATTTTCTTTGAGAAAATGGGCAAGTAATAGTAAAGAGTTTTTATCTTATTTACCTAAAGAACATCTTCAAGATGAGGCATTTGTTTTTGATTTAGATGCTACCTCCACAATAAAAATTTTAGGGCTTAAATGGAACCCAAATTCTGACTCATTCTTTTATACTGTTAATCTTGTTCCTAATGTTTGCACAAAAAGAAATATACTTTCCGATCTCGGAAAAATTTTTGACCCTGTTGGGTATCTTACTCCTTTATATGTCGTTGCTAAATTATTAATTCAAGACCTGTGGAAATTAAAAATAAATTGGAATGAAAATGTACCGCAAAATATATCGTCTCAGTGGGAAGATTTTAAAAATCAATTACCAAACATTTCAAAAATTGAAATTCCGCGATACATAAATACACAAACTGCAAAATACTTTGAACTTTGTGGCTTTTGCGATGGTTCGCTTAAAGCTTACGCCGCATGAGTGTATATACGCATTAATTTTGAAAACAAAGTTGAAACTTTTTTGCTTTCCGCTAAGTCAAAACTTGTTCCTATGAAGGGCTTAACAGTCCCACGCATTGAACTTTCTGCAGCATATTTACTAAGTAAATTAATCAAATTTATTTTAGAGACCTTCGTAAATGGTATACAATTTAAAAATATATATACTTTTACCGATTCAACGATAGTGCTACATTGGCTTAACGCATCTCCGCATAAATGGAAACCATTCGTGGCCAATCGCATATCATTAATTCAGGAAAATGTGCCTAATGCAATTTGGAAGCATATACCCACAGATTTAAATATTGCCGATTGCGCATCTCGTGGATTATTTCCTGAACAATTTGTTAAAATGTCTGCTTGGTGGCCAGGTCCAGATTTTTTAAGATTATCTATTTCACAATGGCCAACAAATAATACACCTAAAATTATTTCGGAGAATGTGATAAAAAAAGAGGAAAGAAAAGCTATCGCGTTAATTACATTTTGCTCTCTGGATTTCATTGATTTGTTGCTAGAAAAATATTCCTCGCTTGACAAAATTTTAAGAATAATTGGTTACGTGCAACGTTTTATTTTTAAAAAAACACTTCTCCTTTTACAAATTTTGAATTACAAGAGGCATTACATGTTATCATAAAACGCACACAAGATTTATTTTTCTCGTCAGATATCGAAAATATTTTAAATAAAAAATTACCTTCAAAGCCGCTCAGAAAATTGGGTGCATTCTTAGATAAACATGGTATATTAAGAGTGGGAGGCCGCTTACAAAATTTATTACTAAATTATGATACAAAATGTCCTATAATTTTACCCCGATGTGGCCGTTTGACAGATTTAATCATAGAAGACACGCATAAAAAACATTTTCACCCTGGACTACAAACGCTACAATTTCTTTTAGCAAAAAATTATTGGATTTTATCTCCGCGCCGCGCTATTAGAAAAATATTATTTAAGTGCATAAAATGTTGGCGCTTAAACCCTACTACTTTAATGCCTTCCATGGCAAGCCTTCCAATACACCGTGTTACACAAGCAAAAGCATTCTCAGTTGTCTCTATAGATTTTGGAGGTCCTTTCTTTATAACGCTCGGAAAACATCGAGGTTCTAAAAAGGTAAAATCTTATATTTGTATATTTGTGTGCTGCGCTACAAAATCAATACATATTGAAGTTTGCACGGATCTGTCTACTGAAAATTTTCTTTGCGCCTTACGCCGTTTTATTGCACGACGTGGACGTTTAACACAAATTATTTCAAGCTGGTATTAAATCGGTTAAAACGCATTTAGCCCGAATTATTGGAATGCAAATATTAACGTACAAAGACATAAATACAATCTTGATACAAATAGAATCATTACTTAATTCTAGACCGCTTCAACCTATGTCTTCTGACGCTAATGACTATTCAGTTCTTACACCAGGACATTTTTTAAGTTTAGAGTCACTTACTTAGGCTTAGGAATAGGCTTGATCGTTTCCAACTTTTAATAAGATTACACTCAGATTTTTGGTCAAGATGGCATTCTGAATATTTACACACCCTTCAACAAAAATCAAAATGGCTTAACCCTGAGATTCATTTAAAGGAAAACACACTTGTTTTAATTAAACAAGATAATCTCCCACCAATGAAATGGAAAATAGCAAGAGTTTCCAAAGTTATGCCCGGAAAAGACGGAATTATACGAGTAGCCGAGGTACGCACCGATCAAGGAACTTATATACGCCCGCTAGTTAAACTCTGCCCATTACCAGACTCTTAAAATAAAACAAATGCAAACCTCAGCAATTAATTATGTCTTGTGCTTGTATCATTACAGAATTTTTAATTTTTTTTTACTAAATTTCGCAAACTCTCGTTATGCAAAATTGAGGGGGGAGTATGTTCAATATACAGTTAAGTTAATTTAAGTTTAAATAAGGGTTTATTATTTAAAATATATAGGATATAAAATATAAAATTAAAACATTAAAATTACACTAATTTTCTATGTACAAACATAAACTTCTTTCTCTTTCCAACAAATATTTTAAGTATACGGCGAAATACCGCGAAAATGCTTCGCCTTCCGCTAGTGTGTTCAATATGCAGTGGCAGAAACAAATCGACACGACTTACACCAATTCAGTTACAAAATTAATATAAAATAAATGTCATACCGCGTAAAAATAAATCAAATTTCCTAAACTATATACACATAAGTGATTAAAGTGATCTGAACCAGAGAAGATTTACTTGGATGCAGCCCAGGGTACCCTGAAGAAAATGTATGGCATATGGTGAATTTTAACACGAGAAAAAGGTAGGCGAACATCCGTTACAGCAAATTAATTGATCTTTTGAACCAGCTATTTAAAGTTTTTGTTTATTTTTGTACATATAACAAGAGAGAGAGAACGAACGACAGAAACTTACACGAATTATGCCCGTTTCGGGCGTTCCCGTTTTATGCGTCTCTAGAAATTTCGAGCCTGCCGTTAAATCTAGTACTAGGAACAAAATATATTTATCAGCCCATTCGTGCGAACCTACAGTAGATGTAATATGTTAGAGTTATAGCTTTAACGATGGTGCCTTCGCTCTGGCGTCTTACCTGCTGCTAACCTGGTACCGATTCACGTATGTAACAGAATATCCATAATGTATTGTACCAAAAACCGTTACATTGACACAATTCTTTATTTTATTTTTGGTGAGGATATTACCTATAATTAAAATCAAAATTTATTTTTGTAATATTAATACATATATACATAGTATATTTATAGTATAATGCACAAGAGTATTTTGTTATTTTTGTTTTTGAATATATAATTTGTATGTATTTCTCTAAACCGAAAAACTAAACATAAGCTCTGGCTGTCATGTTTCTGCAAATAATTGTACAAGGATAAATATGCTCATAATATTTATTTAACAACAAATACAACAATCAGATTCACTCACCCCTCAACTGAAAATGTAAGTTGGTGATGTATTTTTTAAATAAGTTCTATATTGAAGAATTAGGCAAGTTATTACAGTTAGCGCCACTATCACAGCAGGTAGTCTGACTTGTCCGAAATGTAAACGTTAAAAATTATTCAGCAGTTCCTTTTCCCTTCAATAAAATAGATGAAGGCCATCTTACTCGAAGCAAAATATTTTCTATTAAAATTCGTAGTCATTTTGCCGAAGTGAATGAACGTAATAACATGCTATGATAAATAACCTTGAGGTATAAATTTAGATTTTTTGATAATTTTATTGTCCGTATCCAATGAACAGGTGGAGCATTCCAATGATCATTTTATTTGCTTTGCCTTGTGAAAAGAATCCTGTTTAAAGCCCGCAGATACAGGATATAGAGATGATGCTAATTACCGTTTTATCAAACGACCTTAATTTAATAATTTATATCATCTTCACTTTGATTGAAATAGTAGCAAACGTTAATCAGAAATGAAACGTATTAAAACTGATTATCTCGGAGGAGATTACAAACAAAGCAAGATGCGATTTTTCCCATTTGATTCTTAAATCAAACCCCCTGAGTTTTTAATGCAAAAGATAACTGAAAAACATATAACAAAAAACAATACTAAACATAAGCAGTGAGTACAAATAGACTATCCTAATATTCCAAAATAATAAACGTTATAAACCCACAGAAGCATATCTTAAAAATGCTTGTGAGTGGTGGACACAATGACAAAAATCTATGGATATTATACAACAAATTTTATACACTTTGAATTCATTGATAGATATACATTAATTACTGCCAAATATTTTAACAGCTGCCAAAATAGGCAGTTAAATCGATTTCACGAAAA
This sequence comes from Kuschelorhynchus macadamiae, assembly GCA_030620095.1. Classification (NCBI taxonomy): domain Eukaryota; kingdom Metazoa; phylum Arthropoda; class Insecta; order Coleoptera; family Curculionidae; genus Kuschelorhynchus; species Kuschelorhynchus macadamiae. The sequence continues at coordinate 41,374 of JAUTXW010003867.1, read as the reverse complement.
CGATAAATGACTGAAGAAAAAGCTTATCACTATGAGAAAGAAGAAGACAATATTTTTTCGTTCAACTAGGACTAGGATGGGCACTTTAGCCCCTTCTAGAAGGGATTAAAGTTCCAAAAAGAGTAAAAACAAAAGAAAAACGAAAATTGACTGCATATCCACTTTGGTCCCTTGGTATATAATATACTGTTTACGCATGCCAAAATTTTCACATCTGTGAAAAATGTCAAAATAAAAATATCAATATTTCCGAGTTGGGGAGGAGGGTTAATTTTATGCTGATTTTGTTTATGCCAGAATTTTTGACAATGACATATTTTTGACAACTGTCAAATGTGATGTGATGATGTTTCAGACAAAGTACTAAAGAAGGGTCATTGTCGTGTAATTGCAAAATCATCATATAAGACATGAATGTTCTTGAATACCGGCATTCTACTTAAAATTCTAAATACATATCGATGGTCTTATTCAATACTGGCACAACTCAAAAATCCATATTTTTCAGGAACGCGGTTTCAAATTTTTTTGTTTACATAATTCACTGTATTTCATAAAATATTATTATATTATATAACAATATTATTGTTAGTGTCAATAAATAATAGTTGTTCTCTAAAACGATAATATTACCAAAAAACGTATATTTTACTTAAACACTGTTGACGTTATGCCACTATTGCATTAAAAAAAAAGGATTTTTTTTTATTTAGTTCCGTAACAAAATCCAACAAAATAGACAAAAAACATCGTTTAATTCATAAAAATGTTACAAAACATCCTTTAACTTTTACATAAACATAAAAAAGGGAAAGAAAAATTGTCTATCGACAAAAAAAATTAAAGACTATTATAAAACTGTCCGTAAAATTTAGGAATAACGTTCTTCTCCACTAATTTAGAGATTCCTTAGGACTTCCTCAGCAACACTAGATGCAGATCCAGTACCTCTGGTGTTTCTTTTCTTTTTAATCATATTTATTTCACCAAACTCGGCTTGGGCAAAGCTATATTTAAATAGCATTTTTTGGGGGGCATCTCTTGAAACACGGAAAATTGAAATATCAGAAATCCTTACGTAGTCATTGTTTGTATCAGTAAACCCTGAAGAAAAGGATTTATTAGCTAGGGCTTTAAAATCCAAAAATGACTGAAAACTGCAAAATGCAATATATTGTTGAGGCGTATAAATGGGACCACGTTTTAAAGATTTTGAAATTTCTCGTTGTATCAAAGCATGTACACTATCTCCCTCATTCTGAGTATGGCCTTTTACCAAAAAATTATGAGTAATTGAATTTATGAAGTCATATTTACGTAAGGCGTACATATACATCAGGAAAATAAATTTATTCTTATCCTGCCCACAGCAGTTATCGGAATAAAAAACAATGTCTAGGTTATGTTTTTCATTCATTGCATGTTCATTCAGCTGTCCAATATACATCCATAAACATGTTGCTATTTCGTTTGCTCCTCTTTTTCCTTGAGTCTCGTCCCATGTGAAGCAACTGACATCATTGGAAGCCAGATTACAAATTGTGAAATTAAAGGCATTTATTTTAGATACATAATAAAATGAAGATATATCACCCCTAGGGCACTGCATTACAGCCTGTAAATCAAATACTGCTACTACGTAACTACTGTCTTGTTTTGATTTTTCCTTATCTCGTTCTTTAGCCTGGCGTGAACGATCTTTGTCTTGTTGATGATGTTCATAATCAGCCTGTAAAGCTAGTTTTTCTTCAGGATCTGCATTTTCAAATTTGACGCAATCTTCACATTGATCTTTCTTCGGTTTAAAGAACGAAATATTGTATTCAGTATTAAATGTTCTTGCGTAAATTTGATAACTTCCTGGAGATAATATCTGCCTCTCTTTGCAGACACTAAGGTAATCTCTATAAAGGTCCATCAGTGAATGTCCACCTTCAATGTACTCCTTTCTGCTATCCTTTCTACAATAGTGGCTCTCCATGCGTGGTATGGAGTCTATGTGTTCACGAATACCTTTCATAATATTTGCCGGTATTTTTCGATGATGGCCGTGTTTGCCTCGTTTGTCCAATTCTAAAACTCCAGTTTGGGAAAGACTCTTTTTTTCAGTTACGGTTCGTATAAAACGTTGACTAATCGAAAGTGTGTTTCTAAAAAAATCTTTGCATACTCTTATTTTCTTATCATTTATAGAGAGATAAAATGCATTGTTAAACTTTCGGTTACTATTCTCTCTGTGATATCTATACTTTGGTTCAACAGTTCGTAGACTACGTAAAACAAACTCCCGTTGCCGATCTACATTCCCCAAATTCCAAAAATCATTGAAAATTGCACTTCTTTCTTCTTCTGACAATTTCAATGAACATTTTTGGATACATTTCTGGACATTGCAGGTAGGTCCAAGCGTTTTTTCCTTAATAATTTTATTGCTTGTTGAGATATACTCTTTGCCCGTATTTCTTAACAGCTTTGCTTTTGTTCTTTTCCATCTATTTACATCGCCCTTTCTCTTTTTCACGTTTTTCTTTAATTCTCCAATATCGCTGCCACTATCTGAAGACGTTTCTAACACGTCATTCACTAAAACTGGATTTTTATTATCTTGTGGCAAGACGTAGTCTTTATCAGCGATATCGTCATCTCGGTCTTCTGAGACTGAAGATGCAGAACTCGAAGAGTCCGAATCGGAAGATGAAGAATCCGATTCCGACGAGGATGAATCCGTAGACGATATACAGTTTTGGTCGCTGTAGGAATCTGGAACTTTATCACATTTTACAAGTTCTGCAAAAAAAAATATTTCGAAAGGCACACTCGATAATAACAAACGAGATAAAATCACTTGGAAAATAAAACTGCTAGCTCCCTTATACTGACCATTATTACCGATTGTAGCTGACGAACTTTCAAAAACGTCTGCTTTATTGATTAGCTCTACGACCTCCTGGGCAGCAATAGATCCTAAAATTTAAAACAATAATTCATAAATAGCAGCAATGAAAACAGTACCTTTTCATTCAAAAAATAAATATTAAAACTATGTTGATTTTAAATTTTTACCTTCCTGGTTAGAGATCGGCGTTTCGTCTTCGAGTACATAGCTTATTTGAGTTAAATTGGAATAACTTCCAAAATTATTGGTTGTTTCTTCAATTTCCCTTTCTATTGTTTTGTCACAATTTACCATAACTGGAAAAAAAAGTTTCATAAGGGACCTTAAATAATAACACGCGATATAAAACCTTTTGGCAAATAAAACTAGTAGCTCTCTTATTAATACTGACCATTATTGCTTATTTTAGCTAAGGAAACCTCCAAAACTTCTGCTAGTTTAGTGATAGGCTCTGTAACTTCCACGGCAGCAATCGGTCCTAAAACTTAAAATATAAGTTTAATTAGCAGCAATAAAAACAATACGCAATAATTTTTCACGTTTTATTTATTTAAAACATTTTGCGATGCCGACTAAATATTGAGATAATTACTATAATCTATTAAAGAAAATATTAATTGTTATTTTTACCTTCTTGGCTAAAAATAGGCATTTCGTCTTCTATTATATTATTTTTTCCATTTGGGGTGGAATAAGGCCCATCTTTTGTTTCTTTAATCTTTTCTTCTATTATTTTGGTATCGTTTTTAACATTTGCCAAAATTTTAGCGGTGCGAGCTCGCATAGACATCTTTTACAGCAGTTTTCCTATAAATTCACATAATAAAAATTACTATGCATGATTGAACATTGCTTCTCTATACAATCAACTAGCGTCTAGCAACAATAACAAAATATTACGGTTTACTGATTAATATGAATTAGAGCGATATAATTGTCCAGAGAAAAATAAACCAAACAAGCGAAAACAAAAATGACAAATTAAAAAAGTTAAATTTGTGCATTATTTAACCTAGGCACGTTTTATACAACTATAAACGGTATAACAATAAAAAAAAACAATAATATTCTAGAACAACGCCATAACTAAAAATAATACAACGCGGAGCAGTACTGACAAATTATTAAAGGGGAAATAACAGCCCAACTCAAAATAATCCGTCTAAATTTTAATAAATAATGGATTGTTCGCTTACCTTTTTTATTTAGACTGGCACAACTGAAAATAGTCCTGTCTTCTTTATAAAATATAATTACTTTCTTGAGATAGTAATCCAAAAATAATGGCACAACTCCAAATAGTCCGATCTTCTACAATAAATAACACCGAAACAACACAGCAAGATGAAACTTTTTGAGTTATGTCACTCTTCATGAAAAATGCGCATATAACCTCACAAAGACTCCAATACAACTGAAGTCGTACCAGTATTCAATATTACGGGGAGCTGTGTTTCGCGATTTGCACAACGACATATCGCGCCATCTAGCGATTAGGTTTGCAAATAAAAAAGTGCCCTTCTTGCATATTAAAGTAGAATAAATGTCATACAGGATGCACCAGAAATCCTAAGAACGCAATTTTTTGAGTTGTGCCAGTATTGCATAATACCATCGAAATGTATATTTTATTTCTATATCAATTGCTATACAGATATTTGGAAAATTAAATGTTTTAGGTCACAAAATGTAAACAATATGACTCAAAAAATTTGATTTTTTTTTCATTTTGATGGTTGTTGAAAAAAATTTGCTGAATTTTTGGTTTAAGTAAAATCTGTATTTGTGATTTCAGTCATTTTTCGAAGACGATATCTATATACTTGAAAGTAATATTTGACAAAAATATTTAAAGGTTTGTTTTTATATTATCCATTATCTACACTGCTCGAGAGAGCAAAAGGAACAAGCGAATTTTCAGGTAAAATTTAAATACGAATATGTTTAAAACAAAAACAAGCTATGTCTTGCAATATTGCATATTACCAATTTTCGGCATAATACTTACATTTACATTTTCTATGCATTGTGCATTTCACTGGAAAATTGGTTCCCGTTCATTGTTAAGTGGCAAAAAACAATAGCCTAGCTAGAAGTATTTTTTGACGAAAAATGCGCATGTGCAATTTTCCTTTCTGTAAATGTTAGACAAACCGATAAAGCTGTATCTACATTCCCAAATACAATAATCTTAACTTTGAATTTGTTACCCATGACACATATAGAATTTCTCATATTATCCATTTATAGTTCGACTCATTAACATTATTAGTAAGTAAATCTAGCACGGATAACATTAAAAATGTACATTCAGCTTTGGAATGGTCATTTTGAACGATGCATGTCACTCTAAGCGTTACTATGGCAACACCCACCCGGTCCTTAAATAAAACAACAGCAAACAAAAAACGACAATGTTAAAATTTAAAAATTGGATGTCTAGCTGCCATTTTGAAAACAAAAGTTAACTTGTGATATATCGTTGAAAACGGTAAAACCGGAAGTAACATAATTTTTTTATAGAAAATTGACCTCTTATGGACTTATAGAAATGTAGCACATTCTAAACTATTATTTTTAAAACTCAAAAAATGGCAGCCTGTTACTTATCTTCTGGGTCACCCGGCATTGGCAAATTTGGCTCTAGCAACACATTACTTAATTAAATATATTAAAAATATTAAAGTTAGAGACGAAATAAAAAAAACCGTTTGGAAAGAATGTTCAGTACTCCTTTAATCTTAAATAAAAAGTTTTAAATTTAAATTTATTTTAACTAGAGAGTGTTGAAATATATGATTTTCAGCAGGGCTAGGCTTTTAACTAATCTTAACATATTTTTTGCGTACCCTGCATGTTTTCTGGGTATAATAAGACTTAAGGGCTCTCTAGTAAGAAAACTTTACACTAAACGATTAATAAAATGTTACAGCATAATATGTAAGTAAAATCAATTTTTTTTCCTGAAAAATCATATCTCACAACATATAAAATTCGGTAAATTTCCTTTACCCGGAACTTCCCGCGGTATGAATATTTCCTTTTATTAGGAATTTATTTAGGAATATATGTATATATATATATATATATATATATATATATATATATATAGATTTTTATTGGAGGCCATTTTGTTCCAACATATTGGATTTCTTTAAGAAATCATGACACTTTAGATTAGACCGTGTCAAATTGGATAGTAATTCTCTTCTCAAGAGCTATGATTTCCTAATTGACCAAAGCCGTGAAAGCTTCCATTCTATATTGGATTCCTACCAATATTTTACCAGTTTCCAGCTATGCCACACCTGATTTTTGGGCATAATTTAAAATAAATTCAATAAGTAGTTTTTAAATTGATACATACCGCAATTTTGTTACGTCATTTTTTCAGATTACAAAAATTTTATTTGGCCGCCATTTTGTTCCGCCGTGTTAAAGTAGTACCAAAGTTTTACAAGTTCTTTTCCATACCACAATTAGTTATGGCATACAATTCATCAATCATCAAATCAGTTCATTAAGAAGTTTTTCAGGCCGATTTTTTAAATAATTTATTAAACTGCCATTTAGTTCCGCCATCTTGTATTCGTACCAAAATTTTACCATTTGATTCCTACATAATACTTGATTTGGGTGCAATATAAGATAAATTGGATAATTAATTGTTTTAGTAATAATTTTTTAACGATTTACTAGGTCGCCATCATCTTTCGGCATACTGGAATTATCAAAATATTACAGGGTCATTCCCATATGAGCCTTAATTTTTGGCTAAAATTTGAAGTTAATCTGAGTAGTTTTTAAGCTACGTCGCGAACTGGCAGACAAATCGACGGAATTGATAAAATATATTTTCTGACATCTAAGGACACGAAAACGCGAAGATATGGTAAACCTGAGAGAGTGATTTTTCAGATTACAAAAATTTTATTTAGCCGATATTTTGTCACGCCATCTCGAATTAGTACCACAGTTTTACTAGTTCATATCTATACTACAATTAGTTATGGCACAGAATTTGAAATCAGTTAATAAAGAACTTTAAAATTTTAAATATTTTATTAAGCCGCCATTTTGTTCCGCCATCGCCATGGATTCGTACCAAAATTTTACCAGTTGATCCCTACATAATACTTAATCTTTGTGAACATTTTACGACGCCATTTTGTTTTGTCATATTGGATTTTTACCAAAATGTTAGTAAGTCATTTCCATATAACGCTTAATTCTTGACCAAAATTTAAAGTCATTCGAGAAATAGTTTTTATGCCGCGAACAGACCGACCGACAGACAGAAACGTAAAAATCTGAAAAAATCTCGTACGGTGATTTTTTTACCATTACAATACTTCCATTTTACGAGAGAAGTGGAAATTTAAAAAAGAAGCTTCACATTGTTTTTCACAATTTCAATAAAATCGTTTTTGTAATTGTTCGGAACAAATAAAGTATTGGAAAATTTGCAAAGTCTTGTTTAACACCTTTTAACTTTTTAGCTTAAGTAAGTTTTATGCTTAAAATCGGTAATATGCAAGACATAGCTGAAAATCGCATTCCAGTTTCTCGTCCCGTTTTAAAAATATTTGAATTTAAATTTTATCTAAAAATTCGCTTGTCACGTTTTTACCCTGTCCAGCAGTTTAGAAGCAGAATAAAGAAATAGAGATCAAATTATTTTATAATAATATAGAAAGGCATTAATTACCTGTATAAAATGGATGCGATACAATATGTGATATATTTTGTAGACTAAATACATAGAATATAATAATAAAAAATCCATCGTATCAGTGGAAAAGAATTAATGGACAGTAGCCGATTAACGCATGTTAAAAACAAATTTTCTCTAGGCTAATATGTACTCGTTGCTAAGCAACGGCTTATTTTTTATTGTATATGCCTAGGAAAATTGAACTATCCTTGCATCATAATAAAAAATGTGCTCCATCGACTTTGTGGCGGATAGTCACAGTCAATTGAATTCTTGAATTAATCCTTGACAAAATAAATATTCTGCTGGCAAGTAAAATAAAAAAATGCGAGATTTTTTTGGACTGTCAGGAATTTCTTTTTTTATATAGTTTTTTTAATTATTTGTTTTTATTTCATTTAACTAACTACAAGAAAAACATAATTTCCTTTCAAATTTTCTAATTACAGTATTACTTTAGACATGAACTTCACCGTTACAAAATCGAAATTCTAGACTATCTATAGAAACTCAATCAGTTTAATAAACAACGTCCGTTTTCTATTTTCTAACATAACCCAGCAGTTGAGCTATTAGTGTGTCTTAATTTAAACCAAATAGAATTTCTATCTCTAAACCAATTTTAAAGGATATTAAAGAAACATTGTAGACATAGAAAAACTACATATGAAAATAAGAGTTGTGTGTTGGTTTGAATCTGAAAATGAATTACGAAAAAGACTGCAAAAATTTGTAAATTGTCGCATCATATGTACGCAGCAGTGAATAGTGAATAGCGAGCTTAACAATTTCCAATTCTGAATTAGGTTCGATAATTAACTAATTAATTAATTAATACTTTAATTATTAGATGTTAGCTTAAACAGTTATGGAATTTCATTACAGCATATCTGATTTTAAATCTTTATTAGTTTTGACGATTTTAAAACAAATGCTACAAAACCCAAAAATCCATAATATGATTGACTTGAGACCAAATTTAGAATATGTGCTTGGCAATGTATAAAAAAGACACGCGTTTTATTTTATTTTGGAATCCGTTTAAGTGACGAGACTGACTTTCACTGCTTTCACACTATCCTACATATATGCGATTTTTTTTCTACTCTTATGACAATAAATTATACAACTTAGCAGTGTTGCAACCGCACGAAACATAATAAACTTTTAAAATATTTTAACAAGTTCGTTATTTTTCAGTAATCGAATCCGAACAAATATCCTTGGTGTGGTATAATGGACAACAAAAACACATTAACAGAAATGTATTTATCAGTTAAATAACAAAAGAGAATTTCATAATGTATTTGAGGGTTTTTTAGGATCCAGATAATCGATTGTTCTCTATAAAGTTGCTAATTTGGGAAATATTTTTCAAACAATCGGTATGTTTCCTTGACCCGGAACTTCCCTCATTATGAATGAATATAACATAAAATGAAATTAATATTTCGTTTTATTAGGAAAAGTGACTCTCTTTTCATACCTATGCCACACTTGATTTTGGGATGTAATTTAAAAATAAATTGAATAAGTAGTTTTCACAATGAAACACCTGTCATTTTGTTCCGTTATGTTGGATTCGTACCGGTTTATCCCTATATCATATTAAATAAGAAGATTTTTTACGTTGATTTTTTAAACGCTTTATTTGGCCGCCGCGCCGCGCGCCGTTTTTTTCACCATCTTGAAATTGTACCACAACTTTACGAGTTTATCTCTATATCATACTGAAGGCCTGCACAAAATTTGAAATTAATCGAATAAATAGTTTTTTTAGACTGATTTTTTTAAATAATTTATTGAGCCGTCGTTTTCTTTTGCTATCTTGGATACATAACACTTAATTGTTGTGCAAAATTTGCGGTAAATTGGATAATTAATTTTTTAATAATATTTTTTAGCGTTTTACTAGACCGCCATTTTCTTTCATCATACTAGATTTTAACCAAAATATTACCAGGTACTCGCATAAGACCCTTAATGTTTGACCAAATTTTGAACTTAACGGGCAAGTAGTTTTTAAGCTTTGGCGCTAACTGACAGATCGACGAATAGACAGACAGACTGAGGGACAGACAGACCGATGAAATCAATAAAACATATATTTTTTTTGGTATTTAGGGAGCTGAAACGTGCAGATATGTAAAACTTGGTGAATTTTCATGATCAAAAACATATTATTTGGCAGCCATTTTGTTCCTACATCTTAAATTCATACCACAATTTTACCAGTTTATCACTGTACGATAATTAATTATTGTCTAAAATATGATATCAATCTATTAAGTAATTTTTTTAAGTTGAATTTTTAACAATTTTGGATTCGAATCAAAATTTTGCAACTTGATTTTCGCATAATATTTGATGTTTGAGCAAAATTTGAGGTTAATTGGATAAGTAGTTTTTTAATAATTATTTTAAAATTTTATTAGGCCGTCATTTCGTTTCGCCATATTTGATTCTTACCAAAATGTTACCATCATACTAATCGGATTAGTAGTTTTTCAGCTATGCGGTAAAGATCTAAAAAATATCGTAGGATGATTTTTTCACGATTACAATACTTCGATTTACGAGGGAAAAAATAAAAATCAACAATTTGTAATTTTTTTAATTTAATAATCAGAGAAATAGTAGGTTATCAGAATTTCATAAATTATTTTTTACCTCTGGGTCTTACGCACATTTAGAAAAGAAGCGTATACAGCACCGGATTTAGACCGCCGGCGACTACTTTATATACATCGCCGCAGAAAGCTAGTGAGAAAAAGTGACGAGCAAAAAAAGTCTTCACATTCATATAATACAAGTGGTGTATTCAAAAATTTGGTCCGGGTAGGATCCAAGCTCATGATTTTTACTCATTTTCCTTCAGTATAATATAAGGTTATATATATCCGTTTCTTCTACCACCTTCTAAAATTTACCGCCGGTTACTAATAGTAACCTAGTCTCCTCCTAAATCAGGCACAATCAGTGTATACGTGTTTTAGATCGTATTTCAATGGATTTTTTTTCATTACAGTATTCTATTAAACTGAATTCAAAAAGTTAGGCATATTTACAAAGAACCCGGAACTTTAACAGCTTGTAGATTTCTTAAAGCAAGACATAATTTTGAACTGCAATACGGGAATTAAAGTATCGTTGATTTGACTTTTATAATAACCATTTGCACAGGCTTTAGACTGACCAAATGTCAATATATAGGGTGAGCAAAAATATCTCTGAACATTTAGCATAATTATTTATTTTGTATTTGTGTGAACATTAAATCAGGGTGTGTTACGTGTTATAAGTACAAAAATCTATAAAGTATTTTTGCCATACACTTTTAAGCAATTTTGTTTTAATATGACTTTTTAAAATAAAAAGTGTAATATAGTTATTTATGATTAAACCATGAAAAGTACAGAGAAATATATAGACCCCCAGTAGTTATTAAAAATGTAATTAAAATTATTACTAAGAACTAACAAATTAAAAACAGTCCATATTCGGCGCAACATGCCTGGGAAACCTCGTACTACATTGTCAATTTTGTTTTGACCTAATGCGTTCCACAGTTGTAATTGAGGTTGTCTCTCAACAACTGATCATTTAAGCATAATTTACACTTGCTTAATGTAGTTCAGGTCAGGGAACAGCGGCGCAGTCGTCCTGTGATGGCGTTCTCTAGACATTCAACAGAAACTCTTGTGCTCTATGCGAACAAAAGTCGTCATCCCAAAATCTCAATATCGGTTCAAAATTCCAGCGGTTATTTTGAAAAATCCAGTAAATGTAAATGTCTGTAACATTACGATCACATATATAGAAAGGTAGAATCTTTTAAAATATTCCACCACATACCAGTAAAGAGCAACTACCGTAATCGGCTTTTATCAGAGAACATTACATGATTCCATTCTTTTCCCCAGTTTAGCCTTTCATGACATTAACCAAGCCTGTACCTAACCCTTAAGTAGTGATGCCGCGAGACGATACAAAATTTGTACCCACGTCTCGTCTCGACCTAATATCGCCTCGACTCAGCAGCATTCAATCTCGACGTTAGAGACGAGGCGAAAAATTTACATTGGATGTCGCAATCGGAAAGCTTGAATTTGTATCTTGTATAAATACTGTCAGCATAGAAGTAAAAAAAATCGTTAATTTCCTTTACCCAGAACTTCTCTCGTTAAGATTTTTTTTCCATTTGTTAGGAATAGCGAAGTGTGATCCAGTTTAGTTGAGTACATAGTCACAGTATATATATATATATATTACATATATTGGGCGCCATTTTGTTCTATCATATTGGTTTCCTACCAATATTTTACCATTTTCTTTCTACCTATGCCGTAACTTGACTTTTGGGCGTAATTTAAAATAAATTCAATAAGCAGTTTTTACATTGACACATACCGCCAATTTGTTACGTCATGTTGAATTCGTACCAGTTGATCCCATTTTCACATTTAAATTTTCTGCAAAATTTAAAGTCAATAGAACAAGATTTTTTTATGTTGATTTTAAAAATTTTATTTGGCAGCCGTTTTTGTTTCGCCATCTTAACTTGAAACCCATATTATCAGTCTTTACCTATTCCGTTGATCCGCAGATATAGAGTTTACAAATGGTTTTCGTTAACGATCCTCTTGTTGTTATGTTAGAGTATTATTTAGGGTTTGGATCCAGTAAATAAAAAATAAAAACATTTTTTAAATTGGCATCGTTTCGCAACTTTATTGTTGCATCCTCACGGCACATAGATTTTATAGCCTGCATGAAACCTAACCTAACCTAATCTAACCCCAAATTATACACCACTCTGACATAACAACAAGAAGATCTTTAACGAAAACCATTTAGAAACTTAATATCTGGGAAATGTCCGCGAACCAGAGGTAGGTAAAAACTAATAATATGGGGTTCATGCAGGATATAAAATCTATATATGCGTCCTGAAGATGCAATAATGAAGTTTCGAAACGTTGACAATTTAAAAATGGACTCTTCTTTTTTTTTACTGGATCCTAACGCCAAATAATACACCACTGTAACATAAAAACGAGGATCGTTAACGAAAACCATTTAGAAACTTAATATCTGAGAAATATCTGCGGACCAACGTAGTAGGTAAAGAATGATAATATGGGTTTCACGCAGGATATAGAATCTATGTCTCCTCAAGATGCAGCAATAAAGTTGCGAAACGTCGACAGTTTAAAAAACTCTTTTGTTTCTTTACTGGATGCTAACGCTGGTCTATATATGTGTCTTGAGAATGCAACAATAAAGTTGCGAAACATCGACAAATTAAAAAAAGACTTGTTATATTTTTTACTGGATCTTAACCCCAAATAATACACTACTCTAACAAAATATTTTTAATATTGTTCCACCATATTGGATTTTTACCAAAATATTACCAGGTCATCCCCAAATGGTCCATAGTTTTTGGTCAAAATTTGAAGTAAATCGATTAAGTAGTATTTAAGCTATTTCGCGAATTGACAGACAGGCAGACCAACAGACGAACCGACGGAATTAATAAATCATGTATTTTGGCATCTAGAGGCAGTAAAACGTGAAGATACGTAAAACCTGAGACGTTGATTTTTCACGATTACAAAAATTTTATTTGGCCTAATACTTGAATTAGTATCACAGTTTTACTAGTTGATCCCTATACCACATTTAATTATGCACACAATTTGAAATCAATCATTAAGTAGTTCTTTCAGGCAGAGTTTTTAAATATTTTATTATACCGGCATTTTATTTCGCCATCTTGGATTCGTACCAAAATTTTACCAGTTGATTCCAATATAATAGTTGATATTTATATAAAATTTGAAATAAATTGGATAAGAAGTTTTTTTTGTTATATTAACTTTTTAACATTTCACTAGGTCACCATTTTGTTTTGCCATACTGGATTTTTATCAAAATATTACCAGATCATCCCCATATAACTCTTAATTGTTGGTCAAAATTTGAAGCCAATCGGGTTAGGTTTAAGCGCTATGCCGCGAACTGACAGACAGATCGACAGACGGACCGACGAAATTGATAAAACATATTTTTCGGAATCAAAAAAATCTCGGAGACTTTGTCTTTTTGCGTATTTAAATAATAACGTTATTAAACTTTAAAACCTTATTACTCTAGCAAAACGTTTTTTATAACTATGGCGCGGGGGCATATCCCTTAACTGTCAGCAAAATAAAAAATCCATTATGGAATAAATATTAAAATAAAATATCGTTTAACATAAATCATAATAAAAAGTTAATTTGATATTGAGAGTTTCACTAAAAACAGACCTTTTCTTAATTTTGTTCCTTAATGAGGTTGATTTTTTTTCTACGAATGTTCTAGGGTAAAACAGTTTTTATTTTTATTAGATTGTCCTGCATTTTATTTCTTTTTGGTAGTTGCAAATTTCGCAGATTCAATATCTTTAGAGACAACTGAACTATCAAAACTCAAAACAAAACTGGAAATTCCTTCTTGATTCTTTTCTTTTGCCTACAAAAATGAAAGAAAACGCAATTAATATATGTGTTACTAAATGACTATGTGCGGAACTAAATCAGGTCATACTTCACTATTCCTAAAAAAAGGAAATATTCATAAGGAGAGAAGTTCTGGTTAAAGGAAATTTACCGATTTTTGTATATGTAAGGTAGTCTCAAAATAGCATGAAGAACCATTAATATTTTTTGCTGCTTAAATATTATTGATTTGAATTATCTTTAAATTTATATGAACATTTCGAATTGGTAAAATTTAAAAGTCAAATAATACTTTACCAAATATTGATAACTTTTCAAAATCTTTTTGGCATCCATCCCCTTTATACACTTTTAGAAGTTTCGATGCTTGTCTATTTAAAGTATTAAAAAAGATATCAGATATATGCCAAGTTGTATGTCCAACTTGTTTTTATTAACTAGCCCTCCTATAACAGTAATTTATGTAACGAGTGAATTAAGAAGTACTTTTTCTCACGATTAGGAAATTTTTCGTTATCTTTCAAATAAATATGATGGTTACGTTTTAAACGGAGAGGAATTGTTTTATTTAACTACTTTTCTACTTTTTAATTAATTAATTAATTTACTAATAGTTTCTAATTTTTTCTTGTATAATTTAGTAAATATCAAAAGGTGTTTTTTTTAAGTCATTGACAGTTGAAAAGCGTCACTTGTAGTGTCATGAGACCCTGGAAAAACTAAACGGCTACTACACTAAGCCCAGAAAGAGTTTGAACTCGCCGCAAAAATTAACCTCAAACCATCTTATTAAAGCTGGCAATTTGTAAATTAGCATTTTATTTAATTACATATCGAAGTAAATATATGATAAAACGTGTACAGACAAGTTCTTTGATTAAAGTTGAAATTTTATGTAGTGATTAATTATGCATTGTTAGTTATCAAACAAATGGTTAGAATGAATTTTCAAGGGACTAACATCCAGTCAGGTGCGATAAATGAATCAAATTGTGAACGCGCGCGATTATCACTCATATGACAATCTCGAATGTGAGGCATTATCTCTAGAATGACATCTTCAGTAGGCATATTTATCTATGTTTAACCGCACAGATTAATGTCTTTTATGTCGAGATGAGATTTTTTGAGACCAAACGAAACTAACCCCTGATCTCGACTCGTCTCGCGACATCATTAGCCTTAAAAGCGGCTGTGTTATTAGTATTTTACAGCGAGGACCTACCTCATTTAAAATTGATTAAACACTCACATTGACTAGCTCTTTGTGGACCTTCTCTTGCACCGTGTATTATTTACTGATCTTGACGCATTGTTGTCTATTTGGGCCTACTTACTTCATGGTCTACACGGTGAACGAACTTACTGCTTAGTTTTAAAATTATTATTATATTTTCTTTCATCTGAGGTTAATCTATATATTTTCATATTGTCCAATTCGACGAAATGTTTTACATAAGCAAAAGCTATAATTTTATTTACCTTATACTACTGTTACCAAAGAAGTCTAGGAATTAAGCGGTTAAAAAATATAACTATAACTAAATTTTGATAAAGAAAGGTTAAAATGTCTCAGATCTGTTAAAGAGCAACACGGACTTATTACATTATTGTTTTTTTTAATTGTCTGAACGAATGTTGTTCTAGATGCATGGACATTTTCATACCCTGTATATTGACATTTAATCAATCTAAAGCCTGCCTAAAGAAATCATAAAAGGCAAAACGTATTGCCGATTAAAATAAGTTTCTTTTACCATTTATCCCTAATGGTTTTACCAAAGCTAAAAGAGCTACCAAAGTTACAAGAGAACAGCAAAACACATGTTTCGTAATTAGAGCGCCTGTGAATGCGAAGGATCAAATGTCTAGTGAAACTTTTTGGTCTTCAAATGTTGGTTACCACAGATTTGACTTCAGTCTCTATCACGCACTAAAAAGCAGTCTAATAAGGGTCTGAGTAGTTTATTATAAAGGCCCAATCGGATAAATCTCTAGTTAGCTTATATTAAAACTATAATTGACATAACGTTAATTTTATTTTTTATAGTAATATATAAAATGTTAAAATTATAAATAGTTATGTTATAAAAGATTTTTAGACATAAGACCACTCTTTATTTTTATGGTGGAAACATGGGTTAAAGATAATATTCTAAGTAGTGTTTCTATTGTAGGAGCCAAGTAGTTATTTAAGGAGAGAAGCACCTCCTCCTCCTCCTCCCTGTGATTTAAAATAATATTTCCTCCTCCTCCTCCCTAACATTTCAGATTATTTAATCAATGTCGTTCGTTAACTTATCCTTGTTACCGAAGGTTACTTCAAGTATCTCCCCTCTTAAAGTTATAGTTTAAAACAGGTAAATACGCTTTTGCTTCTTCAATTTAAAATTGTAAATGTAAAGTAATAAGTATTTCTGAAACTTGCTAAATTTGTAAAACAAAAAATATCCTTCGAAAAGTTTTGAAGCAAGTAAAAGTGCAAAGAAATCGAAAGGAAGATAAAATGAACATTTTTCGATAAGTAAATTAGAAATTTATTTAAAACAGTATGGCCAATGGGAACGAAATTTTACCGAACGAAGTATTGGAAGTTGTGAACATATTTGACTGTGTAAGCGTAAACCTTGCTGAAGGAGAACGTTTGGAACTTCAAGATGTAAATAATTTCATTTTGAATGAGACTGAATCGGGTGATTCAGATTTAGAAATGGACCAAGCCAACGAAAAAGCAACCGCGAGAACAGGACTAATACCAATTTTTCGTGAACATTTTATGGATAAAATATTTTGTATTGTTCAAAGTTATGTATTAGTTCGTTCATTTTTAGAAACAAAAAAGAATACATTGTGTCATATATGCTATTACATTCATCAACTGTCCCTTGAAAATGGCGCTCATGAACATATAAATACTCATTATAAACAAAAAGTTAGATATTCAGATTTAGATATTAGATGTGCAATTTGTTCGAAATCGTTATATCAGATGATACTTCCAGACGTTTGTGTTTTTTGTAATGCAAATACAAGGCAAATAGAATTTCAGGATGTTCCAAAAATATAATTTTTTTAGTTTTTATGGTTAATTAGTATTTATTAGATTCTGTATCAATATTAAAAATTTCATTCTCAATTTTCGACTTGTTTGCAACATTAGATTTACAACTTTAAATTCGCTTCCACCTTACACAAATAAAATACAAAAATAAAATTTTGTTTTTTATTCACTCCCCTATGCATATCAGAATCCACATACTTTCCTAAAATTACAGTTTTTAAACAATTTATATTAAGCTTCAATAGTCCTACATCACATTTCAGTACAAAAGTGTGTCTCTTATTAGGCGACTAAAAGTCAAGTATGCGTTGTTTATAGTTATCCAAAAGACAATATATACCCATTATTTTTGTCCCATGTTTTACCAATAGCATATGTTTTATTAGAAGTTAAATTAAAACTTAATCTAGCAGAAATTTTATTACTTATGACTGATTAGGCACATGTACAAACAAATAAAATTAAAATATAAGTTTGTTTTTATACCCACATACGTTACTAAAATTACATCATATTTCAGTACAAAAGTGTGTAGCTTATTAGGCGACTAAAAAGACAAGTATACTTTATTTATAGTTATGCACAAAAGTAATATATATGTATATATACCCATTATTTTTGTCCCATGTTTTACCAAAAGAAGCTGTTTTATTAGGAGTTAAATTAAAACTTAATCAAGCCGAAATTTTATTACTTATGACTGATTAGACACATGTACAAACAAATAAAATATAAAATATAATTTTGTTTTTTATACCCACATACGTTACTAAAATTATATTACCTTTCAGTACAAAAGTGTGTAGCTTATTAGGCGACTAAGAAGATAAGTATACTTTATTTATAGGTATACAGAAAAATAAATATATTTTTACATATTAGTTTTGTTTCCATATTTACTAAAATGATACTAATAGTTTATTGAACACAATCCCTATGTTTCTAAATAAGTGGTACAATTGCGTGTATCTGTTTCACAAAAAATACACTTGTTATGGGTAAATTTTAAACAATTCAAAATTTCCCACAAAGATGATACATTCCGATATACAATATGTACATATTATTAATCAATTAATAGCTAAACCTTAACAAAAAATTAATACTTACGGGTGGTTAGGTATGTATAGCTTCTGTATTGTTATTTTTAACTAACTTAGCTGTCTCTAACGATAGTCTCAATACTCGTTCTGGACGCCGTTTTTTGTATTTTAATGTTATTACTTTTAAGGTTTAAAATTTACTTTATTGGAAAGCGAGAATTAAAGGATTTTATACCAAATCAAGTTAAGAAAGTTTCGGTGAAAGGTCACCTGCAAACCTTTATAAACTCGAACGCCTGATGTTAGCTTAAGCAGTCCTTAAGTTTCGTAATCCTGTTAAGACATACTTGGTGAGTTAAAAGTATTCGTTTTTTTCATTCATATTCATTTATTTAATTTTGTTGCTATTTTTATTATTATAATGGAGAGTAAAAAAGTTAACATTTTGCAAAATGTGTACGTTCCTGCAATTTTAAATTCTAGTGAAAAATTAAGCCAAAGTAGTATAGCTTTCAGGGACATGGTACAAGGTATGGTACAAAATAATGCTCGATTACAACTAGAGAAAAAAAATGAAATTATTAAGGAGAATTTGCAAGTAAAACATTGTAATATAACCCAAGGGTTAATTAATATTTTAGATGACAATAATTCTAATTCTATTGACGAACCTACCGACGAAATTCTAGACAACTTGTCTAAATTTAAAGACTACTTGGGTATAAACTCTTTAGAAAAAAACTCCTGCACTCCTAATTTAGATATACCACTTTTTAATAAAGGCGAACCTTTTGACGTTTCTTCACAAAATTTAGAAGACTTGACGAAAAACCAAGACTACATTGGACTATTTTCGACTGACAGTTCAAACCCAAAAGAGTTTTTTTTGATATTGATACCATATCCTGTTCTAACATTCTGCAAAATGATTCTAATTCCAAATTTTCTATTGAACCTTCGACCAACATTTCACATATAGAACCCACCTCTAATGCCATTAGGTCACCTTCTTGTTCTGAGTTCTTAGTTGGTCCGAGTTGTAGTAAAAATTTTCCTTCAGTTTTTTCTAAAATTATTAACAATCAAGATTCCGATAGTGATATTACTTGCGGACAGAGGAGTCCTAATTTTCTCCAAATGTCACAGAATACCAATATTTCTGAACCATTTACGCCTAATGAAAATACAATTTTGGAACAATTTTCTCCAGAACCAAAATCTCCTGAACAAACGTATGTTCTTAGGACTAATTCGACTCAAATAGATTCGAGTTGTGTCAAAAAAATTAATTTTGGAATTAAAAAAAAAACTAAAAGTAGAGAATCACGCATTACTTTGGCGAAATTGAAATCTTTTGGCTTTTGCTTAAGTAACCTGTTTGATTCCCAATTCAAAAATAATTCTATTGAAAGAGGAACAAGAGGAAATTTGGAATAGAATTAAAAATATATTTGATGGGTGGGCAGATTCTATAAATTAAAATTTCATACATTTTTTCTTATTGTTCCCTCCCCTCTCTCCTTTAACTGCTATTAAAATCCTATTTAAGTTTTATATTTACCCTTTTAACTCAGTAGGGAAGAAACTTAATGATTGCTTCCTAAGAAGAGAAATAGCTAAGATACATTTTTTTTTTACTTCAGTCCAAAATGAATAAGTGTATACGCTGTAATAAATGTTTTACTAGACGAGACAATTTAATTCGTCACATAAAAAGTAAATGTTTAAAGATGTCAGTAAGAGGCAAACAGCAACTAGAAGTTTTAGAAAATTCATCCCAGCAAAAGTTAAAAAAGAAGCAAGGTAAGAGTTTATTTGAAATATTCTATTTCGATTTTTAATTATACGCCCGGCAAAGCATTATGTTTTTAAACCAACACCTAACGTTGCTTTTACTTCATATATTTAATTTATAAAAGTTTCCTATATTCCATATCAAGTTTCATTGCTATTTTATAGTAATTTAGTCTATTTTACAAGTAAAATACCGTAAAAAAAGTCTGTTTATGTTGCTAACATACTGTTATTTTTTTGCTGTAAAAGTATTTTTAACTTTTTTAATTATATTTAAGATTTTAGGTTTTTTTTAGAATATGATCATGTTTTAGAAAGCAACAAATACTGTGAGGACTGTAAGAAATCCATTAAAACATCACTGTGGGCGAGCCACCTTCGGACCAATACCCATAAAAATAATGTAGCTTTAAGTGCACAAGAAAGTGGAGTAGAAATTATTAAATGTGCCTTTGAAAAAAGAATAATATCGTATAGAATTTTGGCAGAAACATTATATGTGAATATTCAAACGTTTTTGAACGACATAACGGGCAAAACTACAAGCTTAATAGAAAAATTTCTTGAAACACATAAATGCCTAAAATTAGATATGGAATTATTTGGTGTTTATTTCAATCCTGGTACCGGAGTTCAGACAGTCAAATCCTTCAATACTCCCTTTAAAATTATTTGTATTAGCTCAGACATTATATCAATCATCAATGAAATGTGCGAAGTTATAGATCGGAAAGCTGATGACTTAGCAGAAAAAGATTCAGGTAATTTTTTGTAAACTATAAATATGTTTTTGATAAAATTCCAAAAAAAATATGTTCTAATTTTATTTTTTGTTGCAGGATGGATCCTTTTAAAACTGTTGCATCTGGAAATGAATTTAAATATAATTTGAAATATAACCCACTGCGATCGTCTTCATATTATCCACTACCTAAAGAAATTGAACATAAACGGGCTGTTATCAACATCCGAAATAATTATGAATATTGTTTGGCATGGTGTGTTATAGCTGCAATGTATCCTCCAACTGGATTGGAATATGAAATCGAATCATATCCACACTTCGAAACAATCTTGGATATTTCAGGTATTGACTTTCCTATAGCATTAAAGGACATTGAAAAATTTGAAAGGCAGAACAACATCTCTATTAATATTTATTCTTTGGAGAAGATTAGAAAAAACTTAAAGTTTAGTTATGAAATTATAGGCCCCCTACATTATTCAAAATCTAAAAAACCAAAACATATTAATTTATTATTAATTAGTGATGATGATGGGAATTTTCATTACTGTTACATTTCTGATTTAGGCAGGCTAATATCCAGCCAAGTTTCAAAACATAATGGAAAAAAATATCTATGTGATGGCTGTCTTCAATATTTTAGTTCAGAAGAATACTTAACTAGACACAATACTTATGATTGCGATTTTGTAAGAATAAATCTACCATCAAAAGATTACAAAGAAGACAAATTTGGAAATAACGTACCCGGACACATTCTTAAATTTGAAAATATTCAAAATCAAATGGAAGTTCCCTTTGTCATTTATGCCGATTTTGAATGTGTACTTAAACCTGTCGATAACACAGATGATGATCAGTTAGGTTTTAATAAATCATATACTGTAAAAAAATTTGAACATGTTCCTTATTCATTTTCATATTACATAAAATATTCGTTTGATGATAGTGTTTCAAAGCTAGAAGTATATAGAGGGCCTAATTGTGCTCAAGTGTTTATTAATTTTCTAGAAAGAGAGGTTCATGATTTATATATTAGGTATCTAGGAAACTTTAATAAAATGGAAACATTAACAGGACTAGAAAAATTAAGCTATCAGTATTCAAGCGAGTGTCATATTTGCAACAAACCATTTAAAAATGATAATGAAAAAGTTGCAGACCACTGTCATTTAACTGGAAAGTATAGAGGAGTTGCGCATTCTATATGCAATTTAAATTATAAGCAACCACATTTTATTCCAGTCATTTTCCATAATCTAAAGAATTACGATTCCCATTTATTTATAAAAAATTTATGTCAAAATCAGGAACAATTGTCGGTAATTGCTCAAAACAAAGAAAAATATATTTCTTTTCAAAAACATATAGAGTTGGATAATTACTATGATCGGAAATTGGGATTAAAAAAAAGTAAATACATAAATTTAAGATTTATTGATTCTTTTCAATTTTTACCTTATTCGCTTGCAAATTTATCAGAAAAGTTAAGTGATCATCAATGTAAAGAAGTTCAAAAATATTTTACTGAGGTTGAAAAATTTAAATATATTCGACAAAAGGGGAGAAAAGATACAGTTACATTAAAGACCTTACAAAATTAAATAAAACAGCATTACCTGAAATAGGGGAGTTTTATAATGATCTGACGAATGAACATATTACAAAAGAGGAATATGAAAGGGCAACAGAAGTGTGGAATTTATTTAACTGTAAAACTTTGGGTGGTTATTCTGATATTTACCTAAAATTGGATGTTTTACTTTTAGCAGATATTTTTCAAAATTTTAGAAAAACTTGTATGAAAACATATAAGCTAGATCCAGCTTTTTATTACACTTTTCCCGGTTTGAGTTTTGATTCCTGTTTGCGCCACACAGGCGTTGAATTAGAGCTTCTAACAGACCCTGATATGTTACATTTTTTTAAAAGTAGTGTGCGAGGAGGTGTTAGTACTTGCGCATGTAGAAAGTCGGTCGCAAATAATTTATTTCTTTTTGATTTTGATCCATCAAAACCTACTAAATATATATCATGTATCTAGATGCTACCAATCTTTATGGATATGCAATGTCTCAATATCTTCCTCAGAAAAATTTTAGATGGCTTTCTAAATCAGAAATTAACAATTTAAATATTATGGCCCTCTCCGACACTTCTGAGAAAGGCTATGTCCTTGAAGTCGATTTAGAATATCCCAGCGACTTGCATGATGAACATAACGACTTTCCTTTTTGCCCTGAAAATTATAAACCTCCAAATTCTAATTGCTCAAAATTAATTCCAAATTTAAAAGATAAGAAAAAATATATAATTCATTATGCACTTTTAAAACAATGCATTGAACATGGATTAAAATTAACTGGGATACATAGAGTTCTAGGGTTTACTCAGTCACCATGGCTAAAACCGTATATCGATTTGAATACAAAACTACGAAATGAGTCTACAAATGAATTCGATAGAAATAATTATAAGTTAGCAAATAACAGTATATATGGCAAAACCATGGAAAATGTCGATAAAAGAATTGATATAAGGTTAGTTACGCAATGCTCAAAAAATCATAGGAAGGATAGGGCAGAAAATTTAATAGCTAAACGTATTTTAAAGACTTAACAGTGTTTTCTGAGAGTTTAGTTGCTATTCAAATGCAAAGGGTTTTAGTAGAATATAATAAACCTGTTTATGTGGGATTTTCAATTTTAGATATATCGAAAACTGTAATGTATGATTTTTTCTACGACTTTTTAAAACCTCTTTATGAAGATAAAGTTAAACTTTTGTATACGGACACAGACTCCTTCATATTAGAAATACAAACTGAAAATGTGTATGATGATTTAAAACGAAATATTGAAAAATTTGACACATCAAATTATAAAGCACATAATATTCATGAAATGCCAATATCAAAATCTGTGGTCGGTAAATTTAAAGATGAATATGCTGGTGAACCAATAAAGTGTTTTTACGGCACTTCAGCCAAAGCATATTGTGTCAAAACGGAGAGTGATACCATTAAAAAGGCTAAGGGAATTAAAACCAGTAGTATTAAAAAACAATTAGATTTTGTTCATTATAAAGATGTTGTCGAAAATAATTCAAAAACATTTTGTACAATGTATTTATTTAAATCCCGTTTACATAAAATTTACACTGAATTAGTCAGTAAATTAAAAAGGTTTAAAATTCCAAACAGCTTTGACACACTTGCTTGGGGTCATCAGGATATTCCTTTTTATGAATGTTCAATGAATCATGAAGACCTTTCCAATTTGTAAATTCAACTTTCCCTTCCTATCCTAATTTTCAAGGTTACAGGTTATGTTATATATCAAAAGAACTTAAGTTCAGTTTTCAATTGCTTCTTCAGCTGCTTTAGTACTTGAATTAAATATGTGTGTAGAAAGCTTTGATTCTGAAATTTATAACAATTTCTTTAGAAATTACGAAAAACGGCTTTCTTCATTTAAAAACTGGAAGGGAAAATTGAAACCTGAAGTGTTAGCAAGAGCCGGATTTTATTATACTTCCTATAATGATAATTGCAGATGTTTTTACTGTGGTGCAGAAATATTTGAGCGGACATATGATGATTGTCCTGAACATTATAAATATTTCAAATCTTGTGACTTAGCTACATATTTATGGCTTTCAAAAAGTAGAAACAATAAAGAACAATATAGATTAAAATGTACTAATCAAAAAATAAGTTCCTATAAAGTAATTATTTGTGTATTGACTTGTTTTATTAACATTTTTTTGATAAGTCAGCATATAAAAAATTAAAAATTAGTTTAGTAATTTAAAAGTATTTAAATGTATATTTTTACAATTGTATACGAATTAAAATGATTCGCATGTCATTATTTAAAATGTAGTTTGATTTATTGAATCAATTTAAATATATTTGTTTTTTTGTATTTTAACCATTCTCTTCTTAGTACTAATATTAAACACATTAGTTTATTTAATCCTGTTTGTTTTATTATGCATACCCATATCCTATTATACGCAATTGTGGCGAACTCTATATTTGTCTATCATCCATCCAAAGTTTTAAAAAGCGAAATATGTTTTAAAAAGCGAAATATGTTTTAAAAAAAACATCGAAGCAGTATGGCCCCACTCTTGCCATTTCATGAAAACTGAAAAAATTAATAATAATACTATTGTTTTCTCTTAAAATTGATAAAGACAATACTTTTTTCAAAATTTTATATTATTATTATAATAATACGATTTTTGATACAAACTGGATTCAAAAATTTGAAGAAAATGCTTCTTGCAAATATGCTTATAATTCGACCCATTTTCATAGTGAAAACTCCGATTTTAATATGTCATACATGTTATACATCATAATAATTTTATTAGTATTTTTCATATTAACTTATCTTGGATTAACTTATTTTCGATATAAATAATATTAAATTATTATTTTGCAAACGAAATAAAGTTCAAGGTCTTTAAAAAACCTTGAATTCTAATAAGGAGTAGTGGGGGATTTTATATAAAACTCAGAGATGTTTTAATAAGATATTAAATATTGCAAACACAATGTTCACTAAAACTAGCCTAGCAAGTGCATATTCGTTAAATACTCAAAAAAACAGTGAAAGTGAAGTTTGTAAAAGATCAGCTGAAAAGCTCATTAATTTTAAAACTTATTATTTGAACAATTGTACCTCAAAGTTTCTCCGTGTTGGATTACAATTAGATGATTTTTCGCCAACAATTCAAATAGGAAGTCAAAATGGATTTTCGATCAATTTTAATGAGGAACATTGGAAGAAATTAGGGATGTACCAGGGAGTTATTGCAAATTATTTTTATACGCCCGGTAGTGACACGTTTCCACTTAATATTGGTGATATTACTTTATATTTTGAAAAAATTAATGCTACTCCTATTGTAAAAATCCAAAATGTGAATGGAATTTATGTATGTCTTGCATGTGATTCAATGGATAAATTATGGGAACTGCAAGAACTTGTTGAATATAGAATTAAAATTCTTAAAAACCAAGAGTTCGATAAGTACTTCAGTATATTTCAATTATCCAATTTTAACGAGGGAAACAAATTGTTGACGAATGTATATAATGTTATTAATCCAAGCCAAAATACCAACAGTGAAAATGTTAGCACAGTACTAGAAATGTTAATAACATATCCATGTGAATTAGAAAATGAGCTGAAGAAAAATAACTTAAAGAGAAAATATTATGAAGAAATCAGTGCATATTAATGAAGCTAGAAATAAAGTTCATTTATTAGTAACGTGGAGTTTTGCATATAGGTATGCTCGAATGTGTGAATATCAAAAGTTTTATTTAGACAGGCTACGATTCAAGAATAGGATTATGCAGTGTGAAAAAGTTATAAGTAATATTTTAGATAATGAACATAGAAATATAATTTACAAGGAAAGATTTAATGTATCTAAATAAATATTTGAAATAAAACCTTAGTTGTTTGATTTTTTTTTATTTGTGTATAAAAATCAAAAAATATTTTAAATGTTACAAACATCTTTTTTAAAAATCCAAGAATTATGAGTGTTTTCTAATCCTAGCTATTTTACTAAAACTTTATCTCCTTTTCGTCTTAACACTTTTACAACTAAATACACATCCGGATGCTTAACCAATTGTAATTCCTCCTCATAAAAGGCTCCTTTAATTTCTAAATTGTTTTCATCTTTAATTAAATATGTTCTAGGATTTGTTAATTTAACGTCGTATATTTTAAATATTTCATTCGACCAATTAGGAGTATAACCCTTTGTAAACGCTTCTCTTTGTTTGCTTATTCGAACATAATCACCAAATTTAAATTTTGGATTCCTAGGGTCAATTGTTTTCTTGTATGTATAAGATGCTGTGAGAATTTGTTTTTCATTTCTTTTACTGATTTCACATGGTTTTTTTCCTGTAGTAGAATGGATTGTATTATTATATGTTTTTACAATTTCGTCTAAAATGTCCACCAATTTATAATTTCCACGTAAACTAAACTTTTTCCACATTAAATTTTTTATAGTTCTATTTGCTCTCTCTACGACACTAGCTTTCATGTTTGAGTATGTGTTGTAGTGATTTATGTTAAATTTAACCATTAAATCTTTGAAACATTTATTAAAAAACTCTTTTCCCATATCGGTTTGGAGATTTTTCGGTTTATATTTTGCTCTTTCTAATATCTTTTGCATTACCAAAGTTACGTCATTTGCAGATTTCGATTTAACTGGTTCTACCCACAGAAATTTTGAAAAAACATTGATAACTACAAGAATGTATCTGTAACCCTTATTTAATTTCCAGTATGGTAACATCTCAACTAAATCACCTTGCTATAGATCATTTATTCCTTTCACGATAACTCTTCTTCGTCTGTATTTATTCCTACTTGGTCTGTGAAGTTCATTAACAACGTCCTCTTTAATTCTGTTACTCATGACTGAAATTGGACAATGATTAATTTTCAACCTTTATCGGACATTTTATTACTAATACGCCATAGAAAGTTGGTATAGTAACACTATTTTGAGGGTGAAAACTAATTTCATCACCCTGTTTTATATTTATTTGCTTTCCGTATGGAATCGGAATATTGTTTATTTTTAAAAAAACGTCATCTTTGGGATACTCAACTTTGATTATTTCGCCTGACGTAAATGGAAACATATATTAATCTTCCATCTTGAAGTAGTTGATAACTTCTCTTGGTTGCATCAAAGGTTCCAATAAATGGTATAACAATATTATAAAATCAAGTTGCATTGGCAATATTTACAACGTTTAAAATTTGAGGGGTATCACTTAAATTTAAATTATTTTTGTCCCTATTTAATATATGTGATCCAAATTTGTCAATCGACATATTTGCACGGAACTTCTAAGACGAATAAAAATTTTGTTGAAATACCGAGTTTTTATTTAATAACTTTTGCTTCCCTAAGTTCTTCTAAAATTGACACAATTTAATTTTGATGACCTGTATGACCAGCCATTTGCGATGATACAAGTAGTTCCAATCTTTCAATTAATTCATTAATATTTTCGAAATAAATGTAATCTATTTTCTTGTTAGATAATTTTAACATATCACCACCTTTTTTTAATGAAGAAGATCGTGGTCTCTGAGGAGGTCTTAATTTGCTTAAAGTGCTTAAACTAGACATACTTGAAATGCTAGATGAAGATCTTGTAGGTTTAATTATATTTTTTTCAACTAAATATGGTTTAATTAGGATCTTTGAAAAAAAGTAGTTCATACAATCCAGGAGTTCCCTTATAAATAAGATCTTTGAGTTTTAAATTTTCATCCTTAAACTCAACAATAGAATCTCCAATTTTCCATTTTTCTAATAATGGATCATGTACAAAACCATGCGTATGATCTAATTCCCGATTCCCTTTAATCGAGTCATCAACAAATGATCTTACAAGTGGATGATATCCTTCGAGGTACGTATTGTAAACCTCACCTCTTTTAGTTAATTCAAGCATTTCTTGTCTTATATCTTCTGTCGTGAGTTCCACTAAAGATGATTCGGTTTCATAACTAGGTTGAGTACCACTTGGTTGATCTAAGAATACATCTTCATTATAATTTTGTATAACGTCTTCATCTTGTAGGAATTATGGCATATCATGAGGAAGATATTTATTATATATATTTGTTTGTCGTCTTCCTGATCTTTTTTTCGTAGTTGAAAAAATGTTTTTGTCGATTTCTGGAGTTAAAAAGAGTGGTGGCGAACTGGGTTCCCGCTTTACCAAGGGTTCGGTTTTTATTGTTTTGATTAATTCTTGCAAAGGTTCAGTTATTGGTTTTAATTCTGTTTCTTGTCGAACTTTAATCTCTGCTAAATCCGATTTTAATGCTTGATACTTTCGTTTGACGGCTTTTCGAGCTTCTACCAGTTCTTTTGCAACTTTTGCATTCATGTTGACTAAAATATGACGAGTCATACACTAAGGTCTATTGTTACGGTAAGATATTATATATGTTTTAAAAATGTATAAAATTGTCAAATCCTTTTCGATATCTTCCAGATTTTAAACTGCAATCCTTATCGATAACTAAAAAATCAAAGTCAGATTCCCAACATAAGGAACACATTTTTTTAAAATTGTCAAACGACATATCTGGGGTGACGTGATCATCATAAATATGTTTTAAATTCGTACAATCTTGTCTAAACAAAATTAACAAATTTGCATTGTCTCTAATCAGTTGTTTTGGTAATCGAAGAATAAGTTTGACACAAATAAAAACAATCGGTGTTTTTATGTCTTCCAAATGAAAAGTAATCTCGCATTACACTTTGATTACAGCAAACAATATCATCAAAAATTATAACTGAATTGGATTTTACTTCATCTGGTGACACAATGTCTTCTTCGCTTGTAGACTCGAAGTATCCAATTTCTTTAATTGACTGCATTACATTTCTTAAAAACTCATATTTTGTTTGATACAAGGATTTTGAGAAAATATATATATTCGCAAAACGTAATCCATTTTCAGATATTAAAAGAGCAACTACCACATTGGTTTTTCCAGAACCAGAAGGTCCCACAATTAAACCTCTTTTAGAACAACCTCCAAACAATTTTCCATGCTTTTTAAAGTTAACTAAATTGACATCATGATTTTTGACAGGCAAGGAAAAAGATTGCTTTTCTAACCACATTTTAGGGAAACCAAAGCGTGTCTGAGAAATATCTTCATATTTTTCATTTAAATATCCAACCTTATTTAAGCGTCAGTATATATAATAGAAGGTTGAAGTAGATGTGGACATATTACGAGATCAAAGCTCATGACGAGAGGTGGTTCATTAAACACTTTAATTAATAGGTTACCGTTCGAATTACATATTCCTACATATTTAAGAATGTATGTCAAGAAATTAGAAATTCCAAATTTCCGTGGTGTATTTATGCGGAATAATATGCCAAAGACTATCAATAAATATGAAACCGGCATTATAAATTTAGATGACAATAGTGGAGCAGGAACACACTGGACTGCTTATATTAAAAATGATAAAATTATTAATTATTTTGATAGTTTTGGTAATTTAAGACCTCCTTTAGAAATAATATCTTATTTTTTTAGCGATGGTAGCAAAAACAAAATTTTATATAATCATAACTCTTACCAATCTTATGATTCTTCAAATTGTGGTCAACTTTGTTTAATTTTTCTCTATAAAAACACACAATAGATAGTCTTAGAATCATTTTGGAAGACACTAGGTTACAATGTCGTTCACGATAGCGCTTTCCACTCAAGGAGCAATATTACATGCAGATTTTAACCCTCCAATTTATTTAAATGTAGACTCAGAATATGTTATAGGTTTAACCAATTTTGAAACTTTTAATGCAATTCCAAATATTGATGAAAAAAATAATAAATTTTTCTATGGAGATGGTGACGATTTTATTGAAATCCCACCGGGAAGCTATGAAATTCAAGATATTAATAAATATTTAGTAGAACAATTTGATAAAGTGGGTATTTCGTTTCATTTATTTGCAAATAATAATACTCTACAGTCGGTAATTAAATCTTCTACCAATATCACCTTTAAAGAGGGTAGTATAGGCAAAATTTTAGGATTTAAAAATCAGATTATTAAAGGTGATGGAAAGAGTAAAGCTTCCGATGTTCCAGCAGAAATTATAAAAGTTAATTCACTATGTATCGATTGCAGTATCGCCGAAGGCTCCTACTTGAACGGAAGTCCTGTTCATATTATTCATCAATTTTTTCCAAATGTCTCTCCTGGATTTAAAATAATTGAAAGTCCATAAAATATTATATATTTTCCTGTAACAGTGAAAGTAAAGATATTAGATCAAAACGGGGAAATAGTTAATTTTCGGAACGAAACAGTTACACTCAGACTGCATATAAAAAAACTAGATTAGTAATGGTTATATTATATAATCAAAATTTTATTATTCCAAATAGAACTGTTCAAAAAACATATAATAGGAATCAACTGATCAAGAAAAACATTAGTAGGCGTGGTAACGTTAAAGAGCTAACAACTGCAAATAAAAAGTTTCTTAAATCTCTAGGACTTCAACTTTTACTATGAATATCCTTAATGTTACAGAAAAACTTTTAATTGATAATTCCATTACTCATTCGGAAATTCATTCTTACGAACCATATTTACCAAACAAATTAGGAAATAATGATGAGATAATAATTCCCGTTCACGAAATTGAAAAATACACACTACCCTGCGATAGTTTTCTTTACATAGAAGGAAAGTTAACTAGAGAGGATGGAACAGTTTCTAAAACAATGAGCTTAATAAATAATGCAATTGCCTTCCTTTTTAAAGAAATAAGATATCAATTAAATGGTGTCACTATCGACTCGGTAAGAAATGTTGGTATCACATCAACTCTAAAAGGTTATCTTTCATTTAATGAAAATGAGTCAGCTAAATTAAGAAATGCAGGCTGGAATCCTGTAAAAACTGTTGAAACAAGCGCAACTTCGACAACAAATATCTCAATCGTTGACGAAAAAACAGGTTTTTTTAATGTTTGCATTCCCCTTAAGATTTTAATGGGATTCTTCGAAGATTATAAAAAAGTAATCTTAAATTCAAAACAAGAACTTATACTTGTTAGAGATAATACCGATAACAATGCAATTTCAACCACAGATGACAGTGAAAATCCGAAAATTACTCTTAACAAACTTACATGAAATATACCTCATATATCAGTAGGAATTCCCCAAGAATTATCTCTAACCAAAATTATAGATAAAAGTACTGATATACTTATTGTATTTCGAAGTTGGGAGTTAATTGAATATCCAGAACTATTAAAAACTAATAGACACAATTGGCCAGTTAAAACTTCAACTCGAGTTGAAACCCCCCGTCACGTCATAGTTGCATTTCAACAAGAAAAATGGAATAAGAAAAAGAGCAATATGAGCGAATTTAATGACATAGACTTAAGAAACATCAAAGTATTCCTAAATTCTGAAAGGTATCCTTATAATGATCTTATATTAGATATGAGTAAAAATAAATTTGCTCTGTTGTATGAAATGTATTCCAATTTTCGGAATACTTATTATGGAAAAACAGAAGAACCATTATTTGATCCCATTGTATTCAAGGACAAGGCACCCATTGCATACATTAATTGTTCACATCAAAAAGAATCTTTGCAAGCAGGACCTATTGTAATGAGAGTAGAATTTGAACTAAACAAAAACAAAGAAAAAGACACAACAGCGTATTGTCTAATATTACATGATAAAGTTTTTAGCTACAATCCACTTACTAAAATTGTAAAACAACTGTAAATTATCTGCGCATGCGGGATATCTTAAGTTTAATTCCTAAATATTACTTACAGATAACAAAAGAGTCAGTTGTTATTAGATGTTTGAGAATAAAGTGTGGCTAGCTTATAATGTCACGTAGATTAGGCAATAGAAACTTTTATCAAAAAACTAAGGAAACTCAAAAAGGACATTGAAGATTACTCCAAAAAAACTTTTATCTTTAAAAAATTTCCTAAATTGAAAATATGAGGCTTGTACTAGACATTCAAGGTTTTAAGGACGAAAAAAATAAGTTAATACCTAAAGAACTGGCAGCCTATGATGGATACAGAATAAGCCACTATATTTTTAAAAAACCTTTTTCTTTAAACTTTCTTTCATAAGCAAGCTATTTGGGTAATGAAAAATTACCACTGTATATATTGGAATTCTGGGTATACCCCACTTCATCAATTTTCAAATATAATCAAAGAGTTAACCGAGGATACTGAATTTGTTTACGTTAAAGGAAAGGAAAAAGCTGACTATGTAAGGAAGTATTCAAAGAGCCCAGTTATTGAGTTAGATGAACAACCAGTCTTAATGTCATCTAAACCAAAATGTTTTTATCACACTGTATGTGTGCACTTTCAAACGTATTATATTTATTTGATAATTTTTTTATGAATGAATAAAAAATAATATTAACTATATGAACTATTGTTTTATTTAAAATTTACATTACTGCAGTTCTCAAATTTACACTAATTTATAGCCTATTATAACATAACATTAAAATTATATTGTATTTCTAGATTACCGATATCAGAAAAAAAATCTTTTCTATTTCTGTTTTCTAAAAAATTTTTACACACTTGCACTATTTTTTCACAAAATTCAGCATGTTTTAAATATTCGTGACTTTTCATAAAATCTTGAGCTTCCAAGTTATCATCATCACCAGCAAACGCTAAATATCTTGAGCAAGCTTCTGACATAACACACTCTTCAAGCATTTCGGTCACTAGTTTTTCCATTACAAGTTCTTAAACAAAATGTTCTTGGGATATTGAAATGTAAAAATCCTTTTCAGTTTCTGCTACTGATATTTCCTTTAAAACTGTTGTATCTTGAATATATTTTTTTAGATTTATGACTTCAGTATAATAGCCTAATTTCACCAACTCATGTACAAATTCCAATAAATCAAAATTT
Source organism: Kuschelorhynchus macadamiae (assembly GCA_030620095.1). Taxonomy (NCBI): domain Eukaryota; kingdom Metazoa; phylum Arthropoda; class Insecta; order Coleoptera; family Curculionidae; genus Kuschelorhynchus; species Kuschelorhynchus macadamiae. The sequence goes on along the minus strand of JAUTXW010003867.1, from coordinate 8,076 downwards.
TTTAAATAGTCATCACACAATGTCACTACTTTTAAATACTCGTCTGAAAGTTCGGCATAAAATGAGGAGAAAGATGGTTTACTTCTCATCTGATGGTCATTGATTTCATTTAGCAATTTAATAAATTCACTATGCAATTCTTGAATTGCTAATATTAATTCGTTGTTCTCACCACTGAATGACATTTTAACAATGTGCGTAAGTAATGATTCTTTATACTTAATATTTCCACTAGGCAACTATTTTCGTAGAGGGGATAACCTTCACGGCAAGGATAAGTTAACGAACGATATTGATTAAATAACATTTAAAATTAGAGAGGAGGAGGAGGAGTAGATATAAGGAGGAGGAGGAGGAGGTGCTTCTCTCCTTAAATAACTACTGAGCCAGCATCGTAATAGAGGCACAAGTCTCTGGGTCCGTGCTCATATGACGTCAATCCGACTCAGTTTACATGAGTTTAGCTTAGAAAGTGATTTTGAGGTCTGTGACATTTGCTGGTCAAGATCTGGTAAAGTCCACACCAAAGTCACTATTTATTGAGACCCTAAAGGAAATGTCCATTTATATCTGGACCGGCTTGAACAAATATTACACAAAGTTTTTTCACTGACTGTTACATCTAGATAATTTTAACACAAATAAACAAAATGTTCGCTTGTAAGCATGACACAATTATTAGTCTTGCACAGCGATTTGGTTTCGAGGGCGTTGTTCAGAATGAAACAAGGACTACATACACAAACAGTACCCGAATAGATAAAATTTTTACAAATGCATGAGCCAGTAAACAAGGAGTTTGTGGATTTTATCCGCATAATCTTGAATATCTTTTCTTTCTTCTGGCAATCCAAACACTAATTCGCAGGGCAGACGTAGTTCACCTTCCGAATGCAATTCTGACCGGACTCTGACCTGTGGAATCATGAACCGCTGTTGTATAAGCCAACAGAAACGAGAGCAGGTCCTAATCGTAATTTGCATCTTAACAAAAAGCTAATACCTCCATCTTTTCTTGTTTTTATGATACGACTCTATATTAAAATTCCTATATATTTTCTGGTATTGTTTTATTTGTTTGTATGTGGCAGCCGATATTTTTACTGGCAATAAGGATGTTAATGATTTTTTAGACATAACGAAGTTTCCCATCCTTTTCTCTTCGCTTAACCAATACGATTAAATAAATAGTAGTACATAAAAATGACCATAAATACGCTTTTAATTAATATCACTATACAACTAATTTTTGTATGCAAATAAAGTAAATACAAATTAAATCTATGCAATAGGCAATACAAAACTAAAAAATAACCAATTTCATTTTTTTTTTAATTCACTGCAGGAACTCTATATACATACGTAGATATTTTTATTTATTTGGCTGAAATATCTGAAGCATTCCGTTTTTTCGTATTTGCGACATTCGCAAAATAAATATTGAAACGACTTTCAAACATCTTCTATACTTTACGAAAAATCAGTAACATGTCAGGTTATATCTGATAATGCAAAGTACCCTAAAAATGTATTTTCTGTCAAGAAGGATGTAGGTTTTCCTTAGCAAGCGATATAATTTTTTCATGCATACTGTGATAAAAAAATAACTATATACGATCCTAGAACTATTTTTGTTGGCGTTACCGTATAAACACAGATCTGAATAAAAGTTATTTGTTTTTCAGGTGGAATATTCGTAAAAGATATTTCGCTTTATATAATTCAATAACTATGTTGTGAATCGTTAACACAAAACAAAAAAAGTTTTTTTATTAAAATTTTTACGATATAGGGTTCTGAATTCGAGTTTACTTAACTAGATGCCTTATTTACGGCAGTTTTTGTAGCTATTTCTATCATCTGCGTTTAGCATATACCAGTGGCGTGCTTACAGAGTGAGATTATGGTGAATATATCCCCTTTATCTCTGTTAAGATACAGTTTTTTTTTTTCACTTAACTGTACATATAAATATTACTTTGCACCAAAATGCATGTTTAAGTTTTGTAATACGAAAACTAGAAGATGATGCAACACTGAGTGCGACAAGAATAACTAAAGAAACAAAATTGTTAAATATTATAAAAAAATATTTATTACATATTTTGTTGATAAAAAATGGTTTAGTTTGGAAATTAGATATAAATAAATACTGTAACACATTTTCCGATTCGTGCTTGTAAGAAGCAAACTGTATTCACTATTTTATCATCATCCTGATACAATCTTTGTTAAGCATGGAAATGGTTCGCGTTGCTCAAAATATATATTTGTTACTATTTTTGGAAAAGGCAACAAAGACCTCCTAAAAGGATCCCAACTACTTGGGATCCATCGAAAGATTTCTGTAGCCTTCGATGTTTTATAGATCAAAATCGCACCGCCAAATATTACTCCATGCGAGCTGCGCAGTACGGCTGAACAGGGGCACGAGAGATTAATGCGACAAATGTGTCAAGTATAATTGTTGTTTGCTAAAGTTTAAGATATCATTCTAAAGGTTTGCATTTGGATCTTAGTTTAGGTGTCGTTTTTTTTCTTGTGCTGATAGGAATCAGTTTGACACAGTTTGTTATGGATATTTTGTTATATAGGTTTTTCCTTATTAGGTTAGAACCAAATTACACGCCGAAGTGCGACAGAGAGGAGGCATAATCGTTAAGGTGCATACTCACTTAGCGAACCAAAACCAACGAACGGCACCGCACGCATCGGTTAAATATGCGTACGCTTGTATCAATATTAATTTTGAGGTCTACATTTAGCGAGCGTTTGTTTAGGGTGTGCATGAATATGTACACAATGCCAAGAAACCAGCGAAATATACTTACGTCCACACTCAGCGAACGCATGTCTTTCTTACCGTGTCATCGCATTCGTTCGCCAAGTGAGTACGCAGTTTTAAAGTCATAGTACAGAGACCGGTATTTTTGGAAATACCGGCTAATCATGACGCCTGCAAATATTAGTATGAATGCCGGAAGCAGGAGACTAGTCAGATCAATGAAAAAGTGACCCAGAAGTTTTGTTGCTTCTGATTTTTAAAGCTAAATGCTTTAAAGAACGATTTTTTAAAAAATAAATGAATTTTTAACTCAATAATTTTTGATATTAAAAGGATATTGGAGTATATTTAAATTCTCCATTCTGCTGCTACACCAACATCACATGATATCTGCAGTGAGACAGGTCAGTGTGAGTCATCGACAGAAACCTCAGAACAAAATATGGCAGTAACCTTAAAAAACTGGTCGTTGTTTAGAAAAAGAAAAATTCTGGTTTTTCAAACAAAGTTAAAACAAAAGGTATCAAAATGTTATAATGTCAGGAAGGCCAATTGTTGATTAAAAAAGATACTTTTCTGAAACAGGAAAAAAATAAAATATGAAAAGTACTGTCTTTTCCATAATCTGAACGAAAAAAACAACGTACCTTTAATGGAGCCATTTTTTTCTTCGTCGTAATATGACGTTGAAAAGTCGACGAGTTTTAGAGTTACTCCGATATCCTCTTAAACGACTTCCCCTTTTTAGTCTGAAAATACCACTCCTCAATAAATTTTTCCCAACATCTATAATGTTAATCTCTAATCACTTCATAGTTTTTTAGACTTAGCGACGTCCGTTTTTAGTTTATCTGCAATCTTATTTCTTCTAGGTCATTTGGAGCAAATTATGTTAAAAATGCAATCCGCAGTTTGTTTTTTACTCTGCATAATACCTTATATTATTTTGAATATATTGTTTTTAGGGTTTATTTGGTTTTTCAAATACCTTACAATTTTGAGAATTTATATTTCAAATTAAGGAGGTTTTCAGCATATGCCAATATTAGAACTATTAGACCTTATTTACCTATTTTCTTTAATTATTGACACACTTTCGGATATTGTTCATTTTTAAAAATGTGTTTTCTATTTTTTCTAACTCATTAGGGTATTTACATTCATGCAGTTAAGTTTAAATGCATTTTCAATTAATATGTCGGGCAAGTTAAAATTAACAAAATATCGGCATTTATTCATTTTTACGAAACGAAAACACAGCGCTTGTTTACTAAAATGATCGAGTCGTGTTTTGTTAAAATATTTTGAATTTCCATTAAAACAAATATTTGCGAGCGTATTAGTGCGGCAAATTATATTTTCCGAAACAATTTGAAATGAAAATTGCATTACGCTGCATAAGGAAATTAACTATGTACATTTACATTAATTTTGTTACCACAAGAGTGTACTTAAACTGGCAATTAGTGTCCTGATTTACATTTTCTTTATTCTACTTAATCGCTGTTCTTAAAGATACTATTATTGTTGTTGTATTTATATTATAAATTAATAATACGTTAAATATTTGTACTATTTAACTAAAAATCGATAAAAATGCGCTCTCTTACATCTTTATCAAAAGTTCTTGGCCGGAAAAGATATATGTATAATAGCAGAAATATATAATTTCTGCAAGTGCAAAACGGCCTACAAGAAGAATTGCTTTCGATTATGTCACAGGGTACCCTCCTGCGATCATGATTTCTGGGCCTCTACCCTCATCAGGCAAATTAAATTACCTATGGGTTTGCAGCCGGAAATCACCGGAGCCCCAATAGGTGGTGCTAAGTGTTACATTTAGCTTGTAGTACTGTTTCAGTATGATAGACGTTTCGTTTTCGATTTTGTCATATCGAGCAATCTGTTATTTTAGATCTCCCTGGGTACAAGCCTGCCTGATGAGGGTAGAGGCCCAGAAATCATGATCGCAGGAGGGTACCCTGTGACATAATCGAAAGCAATTCTTCTTGTAGGCCGTTTTGCACTTGCAGAAATTATATATTTCTGCTATTATACATATATTATTTAACATTTAAAATTGTTTTAGAAGTCATGTTGCTGTCGTATTATTAAGCCTATAAGGCAATTTTCAGTTTTTTCTTTGTTTCTGTACAAAAAATCGTCTGGTAAACTGCTGTTTCTAGATAGTTAAGAAATTATTTATGTATTTTTTTTAATTACTTAATGGGCCTCAACGGTCATTGGCACAATTACAATACAGGCATTTACAATACATCTAAGTAAACCAAATCAATGAAAAACTAGAAATAAGATTGGAAAAATAATAACTTAAAGATCATTAAATGAATTAATATCCTTTAGGAATTTTATCTTTAGAAAAACCGTGTTAGGCGAACTTAGATTGTCTTTGAGATCACCACCGATTTCATTCATCCGTCGGCTTTCTGCGTAATGGGGACACGCAACGATGATGTGTTACACTGTAAGGGCACCATTGCAGTGTTCGCAAAGCTTCCCGGATTCCAACAAGTAACCATGGGTGGCATTTGTGTGTCCAATTCTTATTCTTCGGATTACCATCAGCTCTCTTCTATTCATAGGTGGCATGTCCTTAGTGGTTTGGTTTGGTCGTACCTGTAAGAATTTGGTGTTTGACTGTCTCCAGATGTCCTGCCATTTATTCCAGATTGTTTATTTGAAAGTATTGTTGATGTCTTCCTGGAGTTGTATTTATTCTGTTGGCAGATCCAAAGTTAATGCAGCTTACTAGGAATTCCAACATGTGAAGACGTCCAAATAATAGAAATTTGTATGTTTTTGAATGAAAGCTCTTGGTAAGTATCATATATGTTCTTTACTAAAGGGTTATTGGCGTATATGTTGCCAACAGAATAAATTGACGCTAATGAATCGGTACATATAATAAGAGTTTTATTCTCTCCTGTGATCATTTGAAAAGCTTTAAGGATGTTATAAAGTTCTCCAGTGTGAATGCAGCAAGCCTCTGGGAGTTTGTGGCTTGCTTTGATGGAATCTGTTGTTGTGATTGCGCAGCTTACACCATTATCATCTTTGGCAGTACCTGTGTACAAGGAGTGATCTAATTTGTTTGTACTGATGAGTTCCAGGAAATATTGTTTTAAAAAGACACTGTGGGTTTTAGATTTTTGTTTTTTGTCGAAGAGGTGTACGTAAATGGCATTTTTAGTCTTGGAGGTGCCATTTAGAGTGAAATGGTAGATACTTGGAGGAGGTTGTTATCACTCAGAGATGTTTCACCATACTTGAAATTGAATGAATATACGATGCACTGGGTTCCTAGTGTTGGAAAATACTTTAGTGAAGTAAGAAATGAGATGCTGTTTACGTTGAATAGAGAGGGGAATTTGTGAGACTCCCAATATAGAGATTCTGATGGGCTAGATCGAAAAGTTCCCAAGCAGATACGAAAAGCGGTGTTGTGAATAGTATTTAGTATTTTAAGGGTGGATTGGCTGGCCGAAGCATGTACTAAACTGTCATAGATAAGTTTGGAGCGAACCAGGACTCTGTGGATTCTAAGCATATATCTATTCGTTTCATGCATTCTTCTTTAACTTCTTGTATATGTTTTCGCCAAGTAAGTTTGCTGTCAAATTTGATCACAAAATTTTGTGATTTTCCACCACTTGTAGAAGAACATCATTCAGTGTTATATGTAGGTGGTATTTTTTTTCTTCTTCTGCTGAATTTAATCACTTTGGTTTTTGAAGTAGGTTGCACGTTGTCGAGGTAATGTTTCCTGTGCAGTACAGATTAGGTCATCTGCATAAAGGGCGTATGTCTTTTATAGCTAGGTTGAATAGAGTCGTGCTGAGTACTGATCCTGGCGGGACCCCGTCTTCTATGGTGAATGAATGAGATGTTTCCCCATTTGCAAACACTTCTGCTGTTCTGTTTGAAAAGAAATTCTGTATAAATAATAATATGTTTCCATTTAGATTAACTTCCTTCCTTTAAATTACTGACAATATAAAAGATTACTGCAACTACATCCTGTTTTGTAGCGAAAGCGTGAGTGATTTCTTTTTGTAGGAGTACTAGGTTGTCAATAGCGCTCCAATTATTGACCTCAAACTTTGCACAAAAATCAAGAGTCATGTGGGAACAAAATAGCGACCAAATAAAATATAAATCCATCCATTCCATAAAAATGTTTCTTTTCAATATTTATTTACAAATCAAGTGTGCCATAGAAATGAACTGATAAGACTTTATTATGAATATAATAAAATGTTTTAAAAATCGGTGTCTAAAACTACTTATTTAACTGAATTCAAATTGCACAAGAATCATATGTGATGTAGAGATAAACTGGTAAGATTTTAGTACTATTCCTAATAGAGTTTTTAAAAAAAATACAAACCTGCTAACTTTATTTACTTCAAATTTTGTACAAGTGTAACAAAGGTATAAACACGGCAGATAAAACATACGGCAATGTAACTCTAGATGGCGGGAACGTTACGTGCCTTTCTCGCCGCGCAACCCCATTTTAGTTTAGAAACCTATAAAGCGGGCAGTGACGGTGGCCGGTTCAAAATATTTCGTTCCGTTCAAAGGCCAATTTTCATAGGTGGAGTCACAACAATAAATAAGACGCGCAGCAGTGTCCGATTGTAAAATTTTCTTATTAACTATGGAAAATCCAAGGCTGGATTGATCCGAGCAGCCAAAAGATGTAAAGTTTTTTTAAAGTTATTCTTCCAGTAATATGAATATATATATATATATATATATATATATATATATATATATATTCTGATAATTTCATTGTTCTTCGTAGGTACCTATCTACAACCCATTGGGTAATATGAATAAGACAAAAATTATTTTACCATAGTGCTTATGGGCATATTATATATTATATTATTTGTTTAATTTGTGTGTTTAATGAACACGCTTTTATTAGTTTCGCTTGTATGTAACTAACTAAACATGTATCTAAACAAATCTAGAAAGTCGATTTTTCACCTACTTAGTTATTTTACCGATCTAAATGTATGTAGTGTGATGACACACCAACCAGACGTCTCCATGTCATATCAGACGTACTAAATTATACTGTAAATGATTTCATCTTTGCTTTAACAATCTTTTTCAAAATGATAAAATATACCTACAAAAATGTAATTAAAATTAATCAAATTATATACTGTTCATCGTCCAGTCCAACAAAAACTCTTTACCGGTATTTATTGATATCATACATTAGATTGTTCATTATCCACACCAGTTCAAAAATGATT